>CM048755.1:359722908-360347908 GCA_026315105.1 Locusta migratoria | reverse complement strand
TAGAAAAATGATCCCTTTGTAAATGGTATATTATGAAATAAATTTTTATTAAACAAAATGAGAGGTATTGAGTTAACGTTTGAGCTATGGCTGCGATTTGAACCAGGCCCTCTGCTTACAAGATAAGCACTTTAGAACGCTCAGCTAAGACAATGTTGTAGACAAAGCGACTACACGGACTGTCTAAAGGCATGACTTCCTTGACACCACAGACTGTAATTCTGCCTCACTGTTACCTGTGAATGGCGTATTATATTAGTTTGTTTGTGAATATTTGTTATGAGGAGAAGTAAACTTATTTGATGGTTAATACATGGTTAGAAAAATGTGTGCTCATGACTGAGTGTGGGTTAGCATGTCTGTGGTGCCATAGAAATATGTATATTTACATTCTGTATCTCTTAGTTCCCAATGCAGAAAATCGTTAAGTAACATGAGGTATAACAGGTATCATTATACTGAGATGCACTCCATAATTGTGTGATTATGGAATGTATGTAAAAAGTAATTCATTATAAATTTTGTTAATAGCTAATTGTCTTCTGATTACAGGAAATACTAAGAAACTAGATACTGAACTGTGGAGTAGAAGACCATGTTAATCAGGTATTTTCTATTTAATATTTTTATGCATAAGAGTTTTATCATGTAGGTATATTTCGCAGTAGACTAAACTTAATAGGTTTCACATCTTGCCAAATATATTTCAAATCATAGCGACTGACCGGTTATTATTTATGAATAAGAGGTATTGGTGATATGAAAATGATGGATTTGGCTTTGAAGTTATAACTATGTTTCACACTGTTATAACCTGATTTTTACATGTGTTACACAAATAAGTCATACATCACCTTGGAATCGATGTTCATTGGTAGCTACAATATTTTGAACAGCTCTAATAGTTTCAATAGCTTGCCTGCCTGTATATAATTATGAAAGCATGAAGACGATGGGTACTTTAGAGTCATTTGAATCACAAACATGACACATTTCATTTTATATATGTTTTTTTTGCATTCTTGTTGAAGCACACAGACATTGACTGACTTTGCGCCAAAATTGCATGTATAAATACATCAGTTCTACATCACTCTAGAACAATGAAGTAAATATTATCACTATTTAATAATAAGTAACAATGTTGCATTGAAATTGAAGCATGCTTGAGCTTGTAGGCAACTAAACACAGCACTTATACTGAAAGCACATTTATTACGAACTTAACATACACCCAGCACTGACTGCCTCTCGGGCAGAGAGCTCTTCTATTTATACACAAACAGAATGTATCACAAATTAGAAGAATAGATAACATAAGAAACAAGTAGAATTTACAAGTGAATATAAGAAAGACATAGAAACATTCTGACATTGTTAATTACAAAGAAATAAATTTTTGCGGTGGTCGGGATTGAACCAGCGACCTTTAGCACCCCTGACTGTGATGCTATTCCCTGCGCCACGCCGGCAGTCGGTTTCCATGGTGTCTCGCGGCATTGCTCCCTCTCCTGGAAAAACAGCGTCCTGCTGTTATGTTCCCTGTGGAGCCAGCTGCAATGTCCTGGATCTTGACCTTGTCATGTGTCCTCTGTATGACAGTTCTAGAGAATCCTTCCCTTCTTCACCATTATCAGTTACAGACGGTGCTGTCATGGCTTCATCAGTAACACTTTTGTCCTTGAAATCCTTGAACAAGAAGCCATTGTCGCCTACCTGCTCTTCAGGATCGTAGTAAGGCTGCATGCGCAGGACGTGAACAATGTCTCTTTATTTTTGTCGTTTCGATGACGACTCATATTCCTCAACTTCGTATGTGATGTCTGACAGGCGGCGTATGATATGGTACGGACCAAAGTATCGCTTCAATAGCTTTTCTGACGGTCCAACCTTCCGTATAGGGGTAAAAATCCATACCACTTCTCCTGGGCTGTACACAACAGGTCGGTGCTTGTCGTTATACCGCTGCGGTCCTTCTCCTGGGCGTCCAGTGTCCGTATGCGAGCCAGCAGTCGTGCTTCTTCGACCCTGGTAATTAGCTGTTTAAAATAATCATCCTGAGTGTCATCCGGTTGGAACGGGAACAGCGTATCCATAGCCGTCCCAGCTTCTTGGCCATGGGACAGGAAAAACGGCATGAAGCCTGTGGTGTCTTGTCTTGCAGTATTGTAAGCAAAATTCGCGACTGGCAGAATTGTATCCCAATCCTTATGTTCAACATCGACGTACATTGATATCAAATCTGCTAACGTCTTGTTAAAAAGTTCCATAAGACCATTTGTCTGAGGATGGTATGTGGTTGTCATTCTGTGGACAATGTCGCACCGTGACATTACCTCTGATACTAGTTTTGACTGTAATACTTTTCCACGATCAGATATCATGACACGTGGTGCTCCATGCTTCAAAATAATGTCTTCTACAAGGAATTTTGTGATCTCTGGAGCTTCTGCAGTCGGCACAGGTTTAGTGACAGTGTAGCGTGTGAGGTAGTCAGTGCAGGCTATTATCCATCGGTTACCGGTTGTCGACTTTAGGAACCTTCCTAAAAGATTGATCCCAACTCGGAGGAATGGAGTTGCTGCTGGCAGAATCGGTATGAGGTACCCTGGAGGTAATTGTGGCACATGCTTCCGTCGCTGGCACTCTTTACAGTGAGTCACATAGTGCTTGACAGGTTGGTAGAGACCTTTCCAGTAATACCTGTGTCTGATTCTATCTAGGGTCTTCACGAATCTCATATGACCGAATATTGGGGCATCGTGGAAATGTTTGAGAATAGCTGGCTGGAGATGAGCTGGAATGATTAGTAGCCATTTGGGGCCCAGTGGATCGTAGTTGCTCTTATACAATGTTCTCTGTTTATAAGTTGGAACTCTCCATTGGTCGGTTCTCCTTTCTCCAAGGCCTGTATCGTATTTAATAGTGCTGGTTCTTCCCTCTGTTCAGCTGTAACATCATCTAATTCAGTGAGGGCTGAAATTTCATTAATGCTGTTGTGTTCCACTAATGGATTCCTCGAAAGGCAGTCGGCATCCTTGTGTTTGTGCCTGTTCTTGAATACCACTGTGAAATCGTACTCTTGGAGTCTTAGTGCTCATCTTGCTAGTCGACCTGATGGATTCTTCAAGCTAGTCAGCCAACACAAAGAATGGTGGTCTGTCACGACGGTGAATGGTTTGCCAAATAAATACGGCCGGAACTTGTTGATAACCCAGATAACTGCGAGACATTCTTTCTCAGTTGTAGAGTAGTTTATCTCGGTGATGCATAGGCTATCACTTTTTCAGCACCTTCCTGAACTTGTGCGACGTTCATTCAAGTTCTAAGGCCTACAATTATTTTTTCTAATTAACTACTCACCCGAAATCGATGAAACTGGCGTTACTTCTCGACATAATCGCCCTGCAGACATACACATTTTTCACAGCGGTGATGCAATGAATCCATGGCAGCGGTGAAGGGTTCTTTAGGAGTCTGTTTTGACCACTGGAAAATCACTGAGGCAATAGCAGCATGGCTGGTGAAAGTGCGGCCACGGAGAGTGTCTTTCATCGATGGAAAAAGCCAAAAGTCACTAGGAGCCAGGTCAGGTGAGTAGGGAGCATGAGGAATCACTTCAAAGTTGTTATCACGAAGAAACTGTTGCGTAACATTAGCTCAATGCACGGGTGCGTTTTCTTGGTGAAACAGCACATGCGCAGCCCTTCCCGGACGTTTTTGTTGCGGTGCAGGAAGGAATTTGTTCTTCAAAACATTTTCGTAGGATGCACCTGTTGCCGTAGTGCCCTTTGGAATGCAATGGGTAAGGATTACGCCCTCGCTGTCCCAGAACATGGACACCATCATTTTTTCAGCACTGGCGGTTACCCGAAATTGTTTTGGTGGCGTTGAATCTGTGTGCTTTCATTGAGCTGACTGGCGCTTTGTTTCTGGATTGAAAAATGGCATCCACGTCTCATCCATTGTCACAACCGACGAAAGGAAAGTCCAATTCATGCTGTCGTTGCGCGTCAACACTGCTTGGCAACATGCCACGCAGGCAGCCTTGTGGTCATCCGTCAGCATTCGTGGCACCCACCTGAATGACACTTTTCACATTTTCAGGTCGTCATGCAGGATTGTGTGCACAGAACCCACAGAAATGCCAACTCTGGAGGCGATCTGTTCAACAGTCATTCAGCAATCTCCCAAAACAATTCTCTCCACTTTCTCGATCATATCGTCAGACCGGCTTGTGCGAGCCCTAGGTTGTTTCAGTTTGTTGTCACAAGATGTTCTGCCATCATTAAACTGTCGCACCCACGAACGCACTTTTGACACATCCATAACTCCATCACCACATGTCGCCTTCAACTATCGATGAATTTCAATTGGTGTCACACCACGCAAATTCAGAAAAACGAATGATTGCATGCTGTTCAAGTAAGGAAAATGTCGCCATTTTAATTATCTAAAACAGTTCTCATTCTCGCCGCTGGCAGTAAAATTCCATCTGCCGTATGGTGCTGCCATCTGTATAAAGTATTGACAATGAACGCAGCCTCATTTTAAAACAATGCGCCTGTTTCTATCTCTTTCCAGTCCGGAGAAAAAAAATCGGAAGCCTTAGAACTTGAATGCACCTCGTACAAGCACTGCACCAATCCCATAACCACTGGCGTCTGTGTGAAGTTCCGTTTCCGCATTCTCGTCGTACAAGGCTAGCACTGGTACGGAAGTTAGAGCCTCCTTAAGTGCCCGGAAAGCTCTTTCTTTTGCCTCATCCCAGTAAAACTCGGCGTCTCCCTGCAGAAGTTCTTGTAATGGACATGCCTTGTTACAAAATCCTTTTATGAAACGTCAGTAGTATGAGCACAACCCGAGAAAACTACTCACATCACGAATGTGCTGAGGAGTTGGAAATTCTGTGACTGCCCTTATTTTATCTGGATCAGGACGGACACCATCTCCGTTGATTAGGTGCCCCAGGATTTTTATCTCTTTGGATTTAAGTGGAGTCCTGCAGCCTGAACACACTTCAACACAGTTGACAAGTGACTCAGACTGAGGTGTACTTCAAATGTTTTCGAGAAAACAACAATGTCATCTAAATAGCAAAGATACGACGTCCACTTAAGGTGTCGAAGCTAGTTGTCCATCACGCTTTCTAATGTGGCCGGAGCATTACATAATCCAAGTGGCATTACTTTGAATTCGTAGACGTCGTCAGGTGTATTAAAAGCCATCCTCTTTCTGTCAGCATTGTCATCCTTGATTTGCCAGTAACCTGTCTGCATGTCCATAGTTGAGAAGTATGTAGCTCCTTTCAAGCAGTCTAAGGTATCATCAATGTGCGGCAGGGGGTAGACATCTTTCTTTGTGATTTTGTTCAGCCGCCAATAATCGACACAGAATCGCCACGTGCCATCCTTCTTCTTTACAAGGACCACCTGAGACGACTAAGGACTCTCCGAAGGTTGAATAATGTCATCGTGCAACATCTTCTCCACTTCCTCCCGAATTATCCGTCATTCAGCTGGCGACAATCTATACGAACGCTGGCTAGTTGGTGGATGATCCCCAGTTTTTATACGGTGCCTTATCGTGGGCCGTTTCGTCTGACTTTTCCCCTGATGAGGTGTGAATGCACCAGAAAATTTACGTAGTATAGGTAACACCCAGTGGCGTTGTTCCTTGGTCAGTCCGGACCCTATTGGCACTAACAGCAGAGCATGGGTCTTCATTGATGACGTTGAGCTCATCATCCTGGAATGGGTCATCTGTCCCGATACACAATTAGTGATCCAAATCTCTCCTCGACCTCCGGTAATGCTTATGATAGCCGCTGGTATGTAAATTTCTTTGGGGAGCTTGATAAACTTTTTACTATCAAAAAGCACTTCACAGTTTAATCGCTCATCTGTATTTGTGACTTCAACTTTTCTCATCGTCAACAGCGGGGTCGTCACATTGTCAACGGCAAATAACTTCCCAGAAAATTCTGTATTACGTGTATCCGTTGGAACAACTTCTTCAGTTTGCAGTTCAGATCTTCCACAGTCAATGATAGCTTGGGATGCCTGAAGGAAGTCCCATCCGAGGATGACATTGTGACTACATTCTGTTAACACAACAAATACAAACGGCTGGGTCCTGTAGTTGATGGTTATTCTTGCGACACAAGTTCCTGCTGGCTGGATGTACTTTCACTTCGCGACCTTCAGCTCAGTTTCCCCTGTATCACAGAATATTGTCTTCTTTAGTGTGCGCCGGTAATTATCCGACAATACAGAAAAAGATCCTGAATCAACAAGTGCCCGACAGGTTGGCCGTCGATTATGACGTCGATGAGATTTCCCAACATCTTAGCGACTGTCATCCGTGGAGGATTTTCATCTGTGGCGGCCTCACCTCTGTAGATGGTCGTCTCGCTTACTTTTCCTGTACGTGGCGTGTAGGTGAGCGGCTGGTACCTCTCTATGGCGATGGTGAATGGCTGCGGCGCGTTAGGGAGCGACCTCGTCTAGGGTACGGCAATGGGCTTCTTCCTATAGGTCGACTGAACTCATCAGCAGGTGATTGCCTGGGATAGAACTGCTCTGATGGCTGACGTCTTGTGGCAATATAATCATTGAGTACTCGCCTCCTCTCTCTGCAGTAGCGTACGACATGTCCAGGGCGCCCACAGAGGAAACAAAGTGGTGTGTTGTCTTCTATCCTCCAATCACCTGTTCTTCTGCGCAGCGTTATAGTCGCCGGGGGAATTCCTTGTGGCCGCGTCGGTCGGTTCATAGTCTGCTGTTTGGCGGGTGCAGTATAAGTCATAGCAGGGCGACGCAATTCTTCACGTCGGGTGCGTCTGGCGGGGCAAACAGTTGCTAATGTCTGAAATACCTCTTCTTCAGTGGCGTTGGCTCCCTCGTCATTACAGGGCTTACATCCATGACCATAATCTGATGATCGCTCGGTCTAATAGTACACAAGCAGTACGAGGTGGTGTGTCAGCAAACATCATCAGAAATCAGTTCGCTAATTATTTTTTCCTGAAAATGGAAAAATTCAGTGGCAAGATAAGTTCGCCTAATGTATTCATATTATATGTGCTTATATTCTTATGTTGTTTTATCCCACAGGACTGATCGTTCCTCCACCAACAAAATCAAAACTGCACAATCAATATTCATTTCAGCACTCATCTTGAAACTCGACAGGTAGCACACATGACGGCTCAGGCGCGACTAAAGTCTGCCGGCACCCGGCAAGCTGCCAGCTCGTGGACATGCAGCCATGTTCCAACACGTCCAACTGAGAACCTGCCACACCTCCCGGCTGCCGGCCCTGCAGTGGGCAACCAGAGGTGCATCCGGCAGCTGGGCCGGTCATTTTGCCGCCGTATTGTGGATAGGCCCACATAAGAGACAATGTGTCACAACAAACCCGGCGAAACTGCCGGACTGACGGAAATTCTTATTGTGGACAAGCGCCCTAAAAACACATCTCCCTCCACACCATGCACTGTAATTCTGCCCCAGTGTTACCTGTGAATGGTGTATCATATTAGTTTGTGAATATTTGTTGTGAGAAATAAACTTATTTGATAGTTAATACATGGTTAGAAAAATGTGTGCTCATGACTGAGATATAACAGGTATCATTGTGCTGAGATGCACACCATAATTTTGTGATTATGGAATGTATGTAATGAAAGTGATTCATTATAAATTTTGTTAATAACTGTCTTCTGAATGCAAGAAAGAGGCTACTAAGAGTTCAAATACTCAACTGTGGGGTAGAAGATCATGTTAATCAGGTATTTCCTCATAATATTTTTATGAATGAGACATGTATCATATAAGTATATTTTGCAGTAGCATGAAGTTAATAGGTTTTGCACCTTGTGAAATTTGTTGCAAATCATAGTGGGTGTGAGGTTATCTATATGTGCATAACAGGTATAAGTGAAATCATGTTAATGGTTCTGTTATTCTTTGAGAAAAGTAAATATTGATTCTCTGTGTTTGCTTATAGGCTTTAAAGTGAATCATTATGAGAAACTGGAAAACATAAGAGCCCCAGATTTAACATCTTTGACTGTATTTTTCACTGCAAATTGACACTGCCTTACCCACAGTGTCAAGTATAGTGCAGCAACTCTCTATAGCATACTAATATTAATATGCATAATGTTTTAGTGTATTTATAGTAAGTTCAATGATAACATGTAGTGGCCCTAAATTCAGTTATGATTCATCATATATGCATGTGTGATACAGAAAAACAGTGAATTATTAAATAATATGCATTGTAATGGAATAATCTCAGATTCTTGTTACTCATATGCCTAGGACGATTCCCCCATCAGCCCTAATGTGTGAACAACAGAAAAGGAATTCACAAACATCTTGGTACTGTTAATGGATTAATTGTTTACATTAGCTGGGGAAGTTGTGTTTTAATGCGCTGGTTAGCGCGTACTCCAAACAACAAGGAGCTACGTTACGTACAGCGCTAAATTAACGGGTGTAGCTGATAGCACATTGAACTACATTTTGATGTTGCTCTCAGCATTCCCAACATTTATTTTTATGGCATCATTTGGATGTGATACCTCTTTAGTGCATATTAGGAAAATGATCTCTTTGTAAACGGTATATTATGAAATAAATTTTTATTAAACAATTATGAGAAACTGGGAAACATAAGAGCCACAGATTTAACATCTTTACTGTAGTTTGCACTGCAAATTGACACTGCCTTACCCACAGTGTCAAGTATAGTGCAGCAACTCTCTATAGCATACTAATATTAATGTGCGTAATGTATTAGTGTATTTGATGTGAGTTTAGTGTCAGTTTGTAGTGGACCCAAATTCAGTTATGATCATCATATATGCATGTGTGATACAGAAATATAGTGAATTATTAAATAGTATTAATTGTAATGCATTAATCTCAGATTAGCTTTTTGTTACTCATATGCCAAGGATGATTTCCTTATGACTCCTAATGTGTGAACAACTGAAAAGGAAATCACAAACATCTTGTTACTGTTAATGGATTAATTGTTTACATTAGGTGGGAAAGTTTGTGTGTGAATGCGCTGGTTCTTGCGTACTCCAAACGACAAGGAGCTACGTCGTGTACAGCGCTAAATAAACGGGTGTAGCTGATAGCACATTGAACTACATTTTGATGTTGCTCTCAGCATTCCCAACATTCATTTTGTACTGCATCACTTGTAGGTGAAACCTCTGTAGTGCGTATTAGAAAAATGATCCCTTTGTAAATGATATATTACAAAATGAATTTTTATTAAACAAAGGAGAGGTATTGAGTTAACTTTTTAGCTACGGCCACGATTTTAACCTGGGCCCTCTACTTACAACGTAAGCACTTTAGAACGCTCAGCTAAGACAAGATTGAAGACAAAGTGACTACGCAGACTGTCTAAAAGCATGACTCCCTCGACACCATAGACTGTAATTCTGCCTCAATGTTACCTGTGAAATGCGCATCAAATTAGTTTGTGGACATTTGTTTTGGGAAGAAGGAAACTAATTTGATGGTTAATACATAGTCGGAGTCGGGCGGGCAATTGCTTAGTGCATGCCAAGTGGTTATGTTGTTATGTTCTGTTCTGTATGTAACATCCGGCACAGGCCATTTATGTTAGTCTTTTTGTGATGGAATTCAGAGGATGAAATACTTCGATTCCACGTGTTCTGTTTTTGTCTAGGTTCAATAGTGGCCTTTGAAATGACAGAAGCTACACTCGACGAAGTCATATGCGACCTTGTTGATCAACAGGTGACTCTTGGTGCAGCATTGCTAAGCCAGACTCAGTCTTTGCAAAACCAGAACCTTTCCCACGTATTTCAGTCTTCAGCTTCAGCGATGTCCATGCACACGCATCCTGCAGTACCACAAAAAGTGTCTGTGACAACATTTTCAGGCTTTTGATGTCCGGGATGCCCGACTGTATCTCACCCTTTTTCATTCATGGATTTCTCCTAAGATTTATCATCTTTGGTGTCAACTGGCCCCCCTGCAAGACCTCACATCTCTTACTTTCAATCGTATGTGTCAGTTACTGTCTTCTTTCTACTGCAAGCATACTCATGTTGTAACTGCTCGTGTGGAGTTTTATAGATGACGTAAACAACCACACCAGTCATATCAGGCATGGGCGGCCAAATTACACGGTATTAGTCACCGTTGCAATTTTGTTTCAGAGGTGCACAAAGAATCATATGGGGATCAGATGGTCAGGGATGTGATTATTCGTCTGGCGCCTGACAGGAAAGTGAGGGAGCGCACCTTACAACACAAAAACCCTTAGTTGCCAGACGTCTTAAAAATTGCCGAAGCTTTCAAAGTGTTGATGACGGCAGGAAATGAAGTTGACGCTTGGTGTGACATATTGTCTGTTCATCCTGCCCCTCTCGCAACCCTCAGGAAGACGAGCCCCCTGAGGAGGACATTGCTGCGGTTACCCAATGCTCTGTACAGTCGAGTGGTAGGCATCCTTTGCAACAGCAGATACCGTGAGCGTGTGGTCCGCAACAACAGACGACACAGGGCCGCTCTATTGTCCCATTGCCCTCCTGCCCGTCTTGCTTTGTCAGTCATGATCAGGCCACTTGCCCTTGGCCATGGGCCACATGCCATCGGTGCAGTAAAAAAGGTCATATTTTGTCTGTGTGCAAGTCAAAACCCACCATGTGGGATCAGGATATGGATGTAGATAGGGAAGTCAACTGTGTGGCAACACTGTCCGTGGGTCCTTCTAAACTTTTCCTGGACCTAAAAGTTTGCAACAAGGTCCTCCGTATGCAGGTCGATACGGGCACCGCTGTTACTCTGTTAGACTCACAAAAGTATGTCAAGTTCGGCTGCCCTTTCCTGCAGCCAGTCAGTCACAAGTTGCTCAGTTACAACAAACAACAGATTCCAGTGCTTGGACAATTTACCACTCAAGCGGCATACTGCACTGTCATTTGCCCCTTAACCTTTCTGGTAGTGGACAATGCAACCACAGAGAATCTTTTCGGTTTGGCCGCATTCCAGTTGTTCTGGTTTTCTATTTTGGATGATGTCAACCTAGTTTCGAACGAGGTACCCTACCCACAACTGGACGAGCTCTGCTCGGAATTTTCTACCCTGTTTACACCCAGTTTGGGTTGCGCCACATCTTTTCAGGCACATATATCTATGAAACCTTCCACACGCCTGCATTTTTTCAGGTGTGCCAGATACCTGTGGCCCTCCACGATTCTTTCAAACCAGAATTAGATTGCCTCATATTCCAGGGGGGTCATTCGTCCTATTTGCTCGAGTGAATGGCCTTCTCCGTTGATCATCGTGATAAAGCTAACTGGGAAGTTGTGGCTTTGTGGCAATTATAAGACCATAATCAATGCACAGTCAGTCATTGACACTTATCCATTGCCTCGCCAGGAGGAATTGTTTACTAAGTTGTCAGGAGGACATTTTTTTGCAAAGGAGTTGGCAGTGGTCTATCTGCAGCTTATCTTGGACGAGGATTCGCAGTGGCTGTTGGTGGTTAAGACATCATTTGGCCTATACCAGTATTTACGCCTACCGTTTTGGGTTGCCAGTGCCCCAGCCGTATTCCAACGGTTCCTGGAACAGCTCACACCATCGATTACAGGCTGTATAAATTATCTGGATGACATCGTGGCGTCAGGAACATCTGCTGTAGACCACTTGCGGAATCTACGGTCCCTTTTTTCAGCATTTCAGGCCGCTTGACTCAAATGCAATCTAGACAAGTGCAGCTTCTTCCAACCCACTATCGTCAATCTAGGTTTTGAAGTTTCGCGCGAGGCTGTCATTCCTTTACACCAGCACATCACAGCCATTTGGGCCTTACCTCGACTTAAGTCGGTGCAGGAGTTACAGGTTTTCCTCAGCAAGATTGCATATTACCACAAATTTCTTCCCAATGCAGCGCCATTGCACAACCATTGCATGCCCTTTTGCACAAAGGCATGCATTTCCAGTGGTGAAGAAGTACACAGTTCAATCTGCACCCGACATGGCGTTAGACAGATTCCTGGCTTCTTACCGCTTTACTCCAGTCAGTGATAAGAGCCCAGCAGAGCTCTTACACGGCCGACAGCCTCGGATGCCGCTTCACCTGCTGCGTCCCTGCAGGGCCACCTCCGTTTCCGTACGGGCACTGCGGTGTGGACCCTCGGGTTCGGCAGCTGCCACAAATGGAGCCCGGCGGTCGTCACGCGCCGTTCTGGCCGCCGTCTCTGTGAGGTCTGCACAGAGGACGGCCTCATATCTCGACATGTGGCTCAACTGAGTCCTAGGGTGGCAGGTCGGGTGTGGGAGGACGTCCCGATACACCCTCGGGTACGTACACCTGTCACTTGACGAGGCCGAGCACCAAACCCAGCCTCCTCCCGGCTGACCCTCCTTGGAGTATGGGGAGCGGAGTCCAGCAACACCTACGACTTGGCCGGCGTCACGGTACTGGCTCCGCATCCATCGCCTCTGCCGCCCCCGCCACCATTGGTGCTCGAAGTTATGCCGCCTACGGTACCAGGTGAGAGTGACGACAGCATCATGGACTATGTATGACTTACTTTCTCCGGTCATATCTCACTGGCCACCAATGGGCAGGGCTCGCTGTGTCACTCTCAGTCTGACCACCCGTATTCCTTGGTTCCGACTCGGCGTTTTGGTCAGAGGACGAAATGGATGTCATGTGTAACGGTTTAGTTTTTTGCCTGGAGAAGAGGGAGATGTGCTGTAGCGTAGTGCATGCCGCATAATTCGAATCGAGAACACTGACTATGTAGTTGCAGTGCCCGTAGTTGCAGTGCCCGCCACCAGAGGCGCACGACAATAGAGACAAGCAGCGCGCCTCCATGAACGAAGGCGGAGGTAGCGTGGAGTCTCGCAGGCAGTTGCTTAGCGCATGCCAGACAGTTATGTTGTTACATTCTGTTCTATACTTAACAGCCGATACGGGCCATTTATGTTAGTTTTTTTGTGATAAAGTTTGGAGGTTACAACAGCTATATTTCGCAGTAGACTAAAGTTAATAGGTTTCACACCTTGCGAAATATATTCCAAATCATAGAGACTGTCAGGTTATTTAGACACGTATAAGAGGTATAGGTGAAATCAAGTTAATGGTTTAGGCTTTGAAGTGAATCATTACGGTATAAGCAATTGGAAAAGATAAGAGCATCAAATTCAACACCTTTGACTGTACTTCACACTGTAGTTGTCATTACCCTAACCCACAGTGTCAGGTATATTGGAAGTACTCTCTCATAACAGACTGATATTATGTGTGTTAATATTTTAGTGTATTTGTTGTGAGATCAGTTAGAATAAGTAGTGGCCATAAATTCAGTTATGATTCATGGGATATGCCTATGTGATACAGAAATGTAGTGAATTATTAAATAGTATGAATTGTAATGGATTAATCTCAGATTAGCTTCTTGTTACTCAAATACTAAGGACGATTACCCCATAAGCCCTAATATTTGAACAACAAAAAAGGAAATCACAAACATCTAGGTACTGTAAATGGATTAATTGTTTACATTAGCTGGGGAAGTTTGTGTTTGAATCCGCAGGTTCTTGCGTACTCCAAAAGACAAGGAGCTACGTTGTGCACAGTGCTAAATTAACAGGTGTAGCTGATAGCACAATGAATTACATTTTGATGTTGCTCTCAGCATTCTCAACATTCAATAGTATTGCATCACTTGGATGCAAAACCACTGCAGTACTTATTAGAAACATGGTCTCTTTGTAAATGGTATATTGTGACATAAATTTTAATTAAACATAAGGAGGGGCATTGAATTAACGTTTATGCTATGCTGGGATTCTAA
This sequence comes from Locusta migratoria, assembly GCA_026315105.1. Classification (NCBI taxonomy): domain Eukaryota; kingdom Metazoa; phylum Arthropoda; class Insecta; order Orthoptera; family Acrididae; genus Locusta; species Locusta migratoria. The sequence goes on along the minus strand of CM048755.1, from coordinate 360,334,041 downwards.
CCTGGGCCCTTTACATACTAAGTAAGTGCTTTAGACCACTCTGCGTTGCAGACAAAGCGACTACACGGACTGTCTAAAAGCATGTTTCGCTCCACACCCCAATCTTTAAGTCTGCCTCATTGTTGGAATAGCACCCTAGCAAAGAATCACTGTAGTAATTATTAGAAACATGCTCTTTAAATAAATGGTATATTATGAGATGTATTTTAATTAATTTGTCAATATTTGTTCTGCAAAGAAGTTACCTTATTTGATGGTTAATACCAGTGGTGAATAACGCTCAATTTCATTTCTGTGGCCCAGACGAAAAGTTAGTACCCAGTATAATGGAATCAGTCTTAAGTGCTTATTATATAACCTCTATTTATACAACATAATTTAAACACCAGAATGAAACGTCCACTCTGCATGGAGTGTGCACTGGTATTAAACTTCCTGACAGTTTAAATCTATGCGCTGGAACCAGTCTTCAAACCTGGGAGCTTTGCCTTTTGTGGGCAAATGCTCTACCACTGAGGTATCCCGACACGACTCATGGTCCGTCCTCACAACTTTAAATCTGCCAGTACCTTGCCTCGTACTTTCCAAACTTCCAGGACTGCCAGCCTAGGAGGTTTGCAGGAGAACTTCTGTAAAGTTTAGAAAGTAGGAGGTGAGGGTTCTGGCAGAACTGAAGTTGTGAGGACAGATCGTGAGTCATGTAGAGATAGCAAAGTGGTAGAGCGCTTGCTCGTGAAAGGCAAAGGTCCCAGGTTCAAGCCCTGGTTCCAGCACATAATTTAATCTGCCACAAAGTTATGTCACTTAAATACATTTGAAAGATATTAAATCTGCTAATTATGCAGTAATTAATATAATCAATGAAACACTGTACCTAATAAAATTTATAAAAAATGTGCAATAACTATTTTCATTTTATAACTATTATTAATTTTTTTGAGGGCGGGGGGAGTGGTTGTGCGTGTAATACTGTAGTTTGTTTGGTCCACCAGCTCCACTGGTTTTCCATGTACTTTTGTGGGTGTCTAAGTTAATGCTCTGGTGACATATTTTCCCTTTGGGATTGCACCATACAGACAACAGCAACCGTCCTGTCTTTTGCCATACGACCAAGGTAAAAACTCTGGGAAAAACCTTGGCTAAGAGAAGTTTCATGTGTATTTTACCTAACTTTCATGTTAACCAATGAGGTATTTGTTCTGACGTGTTATTTATACAGTAAATGGGCATGTCAGTTCTTCTGATTGGCAACTTTGTCAATTACTCTGTTGTTGGAGTTTGGAATATCACTGATTTTCTCCTTGTGAATGGAATAAACAGCCAGTGAGTTCAACCTTTCCTGACTCATAGTGTTCCTGAGGAAAGTTTTGATTCTTTTTAAGGTGCTGAAAATGTGCTCCGCTTCTGCTGTTGAAATTACTGTAGTTAATGCAATTTGTAATGTTTTGTGCACTTCAGATAATAATAATTCTTCAAAGGAATGTTCCACAAAGAAAGTAAATAGCTCACAAACCGATGTAATGCCTCTGAATGCATCATTACAATAAATCACTGACAGTTCATTTTCAATTTGTCATGGCAAATAAACAGTTTAATGAAGAAGTATTGACCAAAGTGGCTGGGGAATATTCTCTATAAGAAGCAAACTTTTTTTGTAGTTTAATGAGAAAGTATTGACCAAACTGTCTGGGCAATGTTCTCTAAAAGAAGCAAACTTTTTTGTTGCTAAATGAAAAAGTATTGTCCAAAGTGGCTGGGAAATGTTCTCTTACTAAAGAAAACTTTTTTGGATCAATGATTTTGAAACTGCTAAATACATCAGAGTTTTGAAATCATCCTTTCAGTTGGTTGGTCATAATGTCACACACTTCTTTGACATTTGCTGTCAGATTAACTTCACTGCTACAATTGAAACTTCTTCCAGGTGGACCAATACACTCATAATCAGAAACTGAAAATGATGTAATGCATTGGACATGGTAATGGCATTTGCACTCTGCATCTGCACTGTGTTATAGAAAATATCAACATGTTTCATGATATCATAGAAAAGATTTAGGAGGAACACAATGCATGGATTGTGAAGTGAATTTCTTAAGGCAAATGCTACTCTTATTATAACATCATCCCAGGAATCCTATTCGTCAACGTTTTCAAAACATTCCAATAATTAAAATTTGTTTTCTTTGACAGTATTTACAATGTGGGACTGGAAGTTCATCTTAAACATTGAAAGGTTCCACACTTCATTGTAAAACCTCACTAAGTCTATATGCTACGCTATAATTAATGTTTTCAAGGGAAAGAAATCTTTCAACAGGTTTCTTCCCTTTAGTATACCACATTATAATGACAAATTGACTTCTGTACATAATATCTGTTCTTTTGTAAGTCTTTACAGAAACGAAAGTGGCATTGTTAATCTCTTTAATCAGTTCTTCGATATAAACTTGATACATACAGTCCAGAAGCTCATTTTGTATTATGTGTGATGCATATTTACACACGGAATTACTAGAGCTGCTTAAGTGATCATCTAATACACTGTCAAGATTTCCAAAAAGAGATAACAAGTCAAAGAAATTACCATGATTTGCTACCTGTTGTTTTTCATTGTAACCTCTTAATGCTAACTCATGAGTTCCACAGAACACTAAGGACTTTACATTCTGTTTAATATGTGTCTGTTCTTTGTAACTAATTAATTATGTTTTTGAATTGACATTTTAAAACCAAATCAATCAGAGCAGCAATGTTAATTGTGCCATAAATTTTATATTTACAAGCATTTTCTAAATGAAGTCCACTTTCCTCGTATTTCTTAATACTGACATGTTTTACGACTCACTTTAGATTTGTAGTTTTATACATTTTTGCAAACATTTTGGACCAAAATAATAATCTAAATAATAAAAAATTAATAAATAAGAGTGTCTGTTTCTTAGGGGGAAAAATATTTAGGTAGTGGCTTGATCCGAACCACTGACTTTCAGCGTTAGAGTCCAACGCATTACCCACTATGCTACAGACAACAGTTAGAAGCTCCGTACTTAAATCTGATACTATTGATGGCCGTAGTTAACTGATGCTAATTGGCATTTGTAGATACTAGATTATCATTTATTGTATGAAGAACAACGCGCTTTTGTTAATTCTTCAGTGCGCCATTGCTTTGAAGTTACAATAAGAAAATCGTCAAATACGCAACGCAAGATGGCGTATGCCACAGTGAGTTCTGGGCGAGGAGTGTCACGTGACATACCCGAATGGCTGGTTTTCATTTATTCAATGGAAGGTGTCAAATCTCTGTTATTTTTTCAAATATCTCTCAAACGATACGAGATATGACAAAAAACATTTGGGAGCTAAGTTGTAGAGAATTTGCTCCTCTACAAATTCATTTATTCAATTTTTGCGTCAGATGAATGGTTTACTTGAAATCAAAATTACATTACAAACGGCTTTTGTATTAATAACATATTTCTTGTCTGAAATATTTCAGAAAGCAAGGTTCTGGTCTCTGGTAGCCAACAATTATGTCTGTAAAATTTGGTGCCAATCGATTGAACGGTTCGACCTAAAAAGTGGGCACTTAAATGTGATTTGCAGTTTATCCCATGTAGATGTAGAGTATCCCATGGAGAACACGATACAGACAGACATCGTCAAATCGCCATTATTTTTGCAAATATCTCTGAAACGATGCAAGATATGAAAAAACATAATTGAGCAAAGATGTAGAGAATTTTCCCCTCTACCAATTAGGCTATTCAATTTTCGTGGCAGATGAACGGTTCGTTTGCAATTACAATTATATTACAACGGCTTTTTTTGATATTACTACCGTATTTTTTGTCTGAAAAATTTGAAAAAGGGAGGTTCTGGTTCCTGGCAGCCTACAATTATGTCCGTAAAATTTGTGGCTGATCGGTTGAACGGTTCGTCTTAAAAACAGGAAACACATTACGGACAGACAGACAGACATCCCAAAATCGCCGTTATTTTTGCAGATATCTCTGAAACGATACGAGATATGGAAGAAACATAACAGAGTAAAGTTGTAGAGAATTTTCTCCTCTACAAATTCAGTTATTCAATTTTCGTGTCAGATGAATGGTTAAGCTGTTATGTTCACTTAAATTTCGAGTTGTCAAAAGACGATTGCAAAGGCCCACTTTTGGTGTTACTACCGTAACCTAAAGTTGGCCAATAGGTTAGGTGATGGGGTATGGTGGTAACGGGGTTTTGAAGCCCTCAGATGCCCCCTTTGGCTACGTCCTTGATGGTGAGCATGATCCAGTTTAGAGGAAATAGCTGACAGAATTGAAGACAAATAAGTCACCTGGTCTTAAAGGAATTCCAATTCGCTTTTACATATAGTAAGCTATAACCTACATCACGTCATTGGTCCATTGCTTAGCTTGCATTTACCATGAATATTTGGTCCAGTGCAAAGTTCCAAGAGATCGGAAAAGAATGCAGGGGGACACCTGTTTATAAGAAAAGGAAAAATACAGACCTGCAAAATTACAAACCAGTATAATTAACACCAGTTTACTGCTGAATTCCTTAACATTCTCTCAGTTCCAATACAATATATTTCCTTGAGACGGGAAAGAAAAATGTTGAAATGCTTGTTAAGTTTATGGGACTTAACTGCGGGGTCATAAGTCCCTGAACTTTCAGACTACTTATAAACTAACTTACACTAAAGAGAGCACAAACATTCATGCCCGACGGAGGATTCGAACCCCTGACTAGGGTGACCAACTCTCCCGTATTTCCTGGGATCTCCCGTATTTGAACACTTTTTTTCCATTTTTCAGTCTCAGGGGCAGTTTTTCACCCGTGTTTAACTTATTCCCTCTCTCTCTCTCTCTCTTTTTCTTTCTTTCTTTTCTTTTCTTTTCTTTTTTTACATTATGTACAAATGTATTTTTTTTCAAGCATTCAAGTTTTTCGAGAACTGTTATAATTCGTTGAAACATTAAGACAGCAGAGACCACTAATTCAATATTGATATTACGTCTATCAATTATCTTAGAAATGGTTGACGACGTTTAGAAATTTAGATGTGACTTGGTTTCTGTGCTGGTGCTTACTGTGAATCGTTGTTCAAGATTTTATGATGGGCAGCGAGGACAAAGCCAAAACTCCACCAAATAAGACAAAAAAAAGAGTGTTTGTGTACATATCTTACGAAGCGTGAAGTTTTATATTTCTGAATTGGAGCAGCACAGTCAAACGCTTATAAAGCAAAATGCTCAATCAAATAATGTTAATTTTGAAAACTTTGGTAAACTGGTATCTTACGTTATGAGTATACCAGGAAGTCATGCTCAAATGGAGAGGGTGTTTTCTCTTATGAATAATAAGTGGACAGATGTAAGGAATAGAAGTAGCACAAACCTAATCAAATTTGAATTTCAAGTTGCCAAGAGTTTTCCTTATTCATAAAGGTAATTCCCTGCATTTGCTAAAAAAAAAAGGAAAAAAGAAAAAATAGTGATGAGGCAAAATCCGTTGCATATTATGTATTTGTGTAGTGTAATTAAATAGTTATCTTTTACAAATACTGCTCTGATCTTTTGTGAAATTTTGCCGTGCTCTTAATCACCCTTATTTTTTGTCAAGAACATAAGTATCTCCCTTATTTTCGTTTGGAAAAGTTGGTCACCCTACCCCAACGGCGAATGGCCTCGCTTACTGGAGCATAGCACCTCAGAGACAGGAAAGCTTTGATCCATGCTTCAGCGCGGCTGTAGAATGCATCGCTCATCTGAAACTGAGCTTGCCCATTCTTGCGAGCCACAGATGAAGGGCAACAGGCAGATGACATATCCTTGGTTTCTGACAGGCGTTTGACACGGTGCCCCACTACAGAATGCTAACGAAGGAACAAACATGTAGAATAGCTTCCCAGGTAAGTTACTGATTTGAAGAACTCTTAAATAATAGGATATAACACGTTGTCCTTGACGGCGAATATTCATCAGGAAAAAAAGGGAGTCCTAGAGCAGTGTGATAGAAGATGAATGATCACAGGAAGATAGCAAGTAGTGATCTAAGGCTGCTTGCTGGTGATGCAGTGGCGGCCAGAAATGTGTGTTGTGGTGTTTAGTTGTTAGCTAAACATTAAATGTTTGTAAGTCTATGGGACTTAACTGCTGGCTTATTAATCCCTAGCTTACAAACTACTTAAACTAAGTTAAACTAACCTAAGGACAACACACCCATCTATGCTCGAGAGAGGATTCGAACCTTGAAAGACGACCGTCTGTCGTCTTCCATATTTTTTGTATATTTCTGTAAAGTTATAATTTATTTAATGTCGCTAGATTATCATTTTATTAAAACTTGAACCCCACTCTTTTCAAGGTCTGAGGAATAGCATTTTTATTTCATGTGTTAGAATATTAGTTAATATTGCTAGGTTTTTCTTATTTTGTTATGTTACTAATTTATTATTATATTAATTAATGTGGCATAAGTACGGCTTCTCCAGTACACCACTGTCCCTGTGAGAATGTGCAGTTGTTTTACCTTAAAGTGTGTACGAGAAGCTATGGCTGTTTGAATGTGGGGAGTAATAGCTTGCTTTGCATCGTTCTCTCTGGCTCAGAGTCGATAGCTGCTGAGGTTACCAAAGAGGTTTCTACACCCTTTGGATGCGAGCTAGTTAGCGATCCTTTCCTCCAGCGCGAGTCTCGCTGTCCGTCCCCAGCACCACTGTTTACTTGGATTTTCCGGCTTCCGGTGACTTCCCCCGTCTGGTAGCAGTTTCCCGCCTCATGACCGCTGGATCTTCATTCTGGGCTGGTCGTCTGGTGAGGTAATGTTGGTTCTGCTCTTACTTTTGGAGATGGTAGTGTTTCATTGACTAGCACGTTTAACTTAGATTAGTGAACTTAGAATCATTTTTTGGAATATTTTCTCCAATCGTATGCGGAAATGTATTCTTGTTTTTCAGTTCAGTGATTTCCAATAGATAAATGCGGTGTGTGTGCTTCTAGTTGAAGTTTGGTAACGGGCTGGTATGTTAAAACCTTTGTGATCATGTGGCGGCGTATGAACTCTGTGTAAATACTTTCAAGCTTTGTGGAGCCCGATTTCTAATAGGTGATATGTTCATTTTATACAGTGCATGTAAAAATCTTCTCATCGTTTCCTTCTGTGAGTGATATGTGTTCCACGTGGTTGGTTAATAGAAAAAAGCCTTCAGCTTCCACTCTGGTTTGTTCCATTCCCATCAGGCAAGTAACTATGCGGGTATCCTTCTGATTTCCACTAATATTTCGTGATCTTCTCTCCCCACCTATTTTAATTTTGCTGTCTCTTCTCCGACTGGTAGTCCATACTCTGTCTTTGTCAGTAATTCTCTCTGAGCCTTGTACAACCTCCTTCAATAGCTTCCTTATGTAATTCTAAACATTTCTATGGGTTGCATGTTGTAATTCTTAATTTTATTTTTCCGACTTTGTAATTATTTCATTTTTGTGGTTTTTTTGAGACAGGACCTCATCCGTCAAATTCAAATGGATGTAGGTTGCCGTTCTTATGAGGAGATGGAGCGGCTTGCCCAGGATAGAGTAGGGTGGAGAGCTGCATCAAACCAGTGTCCGGACTGAGGACAACAACAACAACATATCTAAAGTTGATGTAAGTATATAACATTACAACAATTAATTCATTGTTGTAAAACATTTTTTTTTCATTTATTAAAATAAATGCATTTCAATGAGGATTAGACTTACATATGCCTTGATTTATTTTTATTACACATTGAATTCCATTTTAAGTATTATGGAGACCCTTATCTTCAACGTGGGAGAAAATGTTTAAGTAATAATTTATACGTAAGCTTATGCTGCACTTACAAGTTAGATTGTGGCTGTCTGCAATCCACCACTCAGCAGGAAAAGATGCGTCGCAGCTGGACACAGTCAACAGGGGACTTAAGGACTGACTGGTTGCACACAAGGCATAGCACACATGGCGTAATAATGTGGAGCACACCTGGCAAATTAGACGCAGTTCCTAGATAAATTTTAATTTTTCTACAGGTATTTATTCAAGGTACCAAAAACTGTTTACTGATACTGTTTGTAAATCATATGCTAATCAATATGGCATACACATTATTGCATTTAAAATACATTTTATAGAGAAAAGATGTTATATGATCAAAACTACTTGAAATTTAAATTCTAAAACTACACCATAAATACCAAACCAGTCTGTATAATAGTGTCCTCATTTTGTACTTAATTTGAAAATTTTACTTTGAATAGTTTCCAAGCTATGTATGTCATAATTACTGGATTTCATGATAATACATTACTTTCACTCTTAAAACACAACCCAAAGTGTTTGGGTATCACAGCTGCAGGTTTGTCAAAGATATTAACGTCTAAATTGTATTACAGTAAAATGAAACTGCACCAAAAATGCAAGGTTTAATGCTGTCTTATTTGAAATGGAATGGCCCATTGACACACTCACACAAGCACATTTAACAGTTGCTGTACTTCGAATCATGCTCAGCAGTTAGGGGATAGGTAGCGGAGGCGAATGGAGGTCAGCATGGTTGCATCGCAGAGGTGATGTTGGATACAGCATGACTTTATGTAGCATATATGTATTAATGGGTGGAATGAGATACAGGAGTGATAGTCTTGCAAGATTCGCAGGAGAACTTCTGTGAAGTTTGGAAAGTAGGAGGTGAGGTTCTGGCAGAATTGAAGTTGTGAGGACAGACCCTGCAGCGTGTCAGGATAGCTCAGTGGTAGAGCGCTTGCACGTGAAAGGCAAAGGTCCCAAGTTCAAGTCCTGGTTCCAATACACAATTTTAACCTGCCAGAAAGTTTGAGAGGTATTAAATGTACTAATTATGCTGTAATTAATATAATCCATGAAACAATGTGCCTAATAAAAATTTATACAATTGTGCAATAAACATTTTTATTTTATAACTATTATTATTTTTTTGTGTGGGGGGGGGGGGGGTTATGTGTGGGTAACACTGTCTGGTCCACCAGCTCCCCTGGTTTTCCATGTACTTTTGAGGGTGTCTGACTTTATGCTGTGGTGACACAATTTATTGAAGAACTTGGGGGGCTTAGAGGTGTTGCATTTGAACCAAAGTTCATCAGCTCTTCTCATGCTGAAGTTTGTGCTTATTGTTGTTGTGCTTCTATGTACTGATTGCGATGTCAAAATCAAAATGAACTGTGACAGGACGTATGTGACTTCTTCCCCATTGGGAATGCACCAAAGAGACAACATGGACCTTCCTGGCTTTTGCCTTACGGCCAGGATAAAAACTCTGAGAAAAACTTTGGCTAAGAGGAGTTTCACATTTTACCGAACTTGCAAGTTAACTATTGAGGTATGTGTTCTGACAGGTTATTCATACAGTAAATGGAAACCTTGACTCATCTGACTGGCAAATTTGTCAATTACTCTGATGTTGGAGTTTGGAATATCACTGATTTTCTCCTTGTGAATGGAATAAACACCCAGTGATTTCAGCCTTTCCTGACTCATAGTGTTCCTGAAGAAGGTTTTGATTCTTTTTAAGGTGCTGAAACTGCTTTCTGCTTCTGCTGTTGAAATTGCTGTAGTTAGTGCAATTTGTAATGTTTTGTGCCCTTCAGTTAATTATTCTTCAAAGGAATGTTCCACAAAGATAGTAAATAGCTCACAAACTGATGTAATGCCTATAAATGCATCATTACAATAAATCATTGACAGTTCATTTTCAATTTGTCATGGCAAATAAACAGTTCAATGAAGAAGTATTGACCAAAATGGCTGGGAAATATTCTCTAAAAGAAGCAAACTTTTTTGATAGTTTAATGAAAAAGTATTGACCAAAGTGACTGGGAAAAGTTCTCTAAAAAAAAAATAATAAAAAAAAAAAAAAAGAAGAAGTAGAAGAAGAAGAAGAAGATAAGTTTTTTGGATCAATGATTTCAAAGCTGCTAAATAGATGAGAGTTTTGAAATCTTCCTTTCAGTTGGTTGGTCATACTGTCACACACTTCTTTGACATCTGGTGTCAGATTAAGTTCACTGCTACAATTGAAACATTTTCTTGGAGAACCAGTACACTCATCATCAGAAACTCGAAACTATTGAATGTTCTTTTGTATTTCAGATACAGCACACTCAAAATGATGTAATGCATTGGATATGGTAATGGCAGTTATGCTCTACATCTGCATTATGTTATAGAAAATATCAACACGTTTCTTGATATCATAGAAAAAATTTAGGAGGAACAAAAACTGTGGATTGTGAAGTAAATTTCATAAGGCAAATGTTTCTCTTATTGTAATATCTTCCCAGGAATTCTCTTCCTGAATGTTTTCAAAACATTCCAATAAGTGCAATTTGTTTTCTTTGACAGTATTTACAATGTGGGACTGGAAATTCCATCTAGTTGCAGAGACTGAAGGAATTCTCTTGTTGCAGACTGTCTGTAACAAATCACTTCACTTGGGAGATGAAGAAGAAATGTTGTAAAACCAGTAATATTAGTGAAAAACAACCTTATAGACTTTAGCCTTTACTGCTAGCATTCTGAAGGACCAAATTCATCTGGTGCACATAGCAGTGAACGTACTTGCCATGTGGAAAAGTGCTCTGCATGTGTCTCCACACCACTGTGATTGCTGCTCAGTACTGGGGCGCCGTCATATGCCTGAGCAATGAGTTTTTCTTAAACATTGAAAGGTTCCACATTTCTTTTTACAACCTCACTAATTCTATATGCTGTCCTATCATTAATGTTTTCAAAGGAAATAAAACCCTCAATGGGTTTCTTCGTCTTAATATATCGCAGTATATTGACAAATTGCCTTTCGCACCTAATTTCTGTACGGAAACAAAAGTGGCATCGTTCTTCGATGTAAACTTGATAAATACAGTCCAGAAGCTCATTTTGTGTTATGTGTGACATATATTTACACATGGAATAACTAGAGCTGCTTAAGTGATCATTTAATACACTGTGAAGATTTCCCAAAAGAGATAACAAGTCAAAGAAATTGCCATGATTTGCTGACTTGTTTTTCATTGTGAGCTCTTAATGCTAACTAATGAGTTGCACAAAACATCAAGCATCTATATTCTGTTTAATGTGTCTGTTCTTTGTAACTAATTAATTATGTTTCTGGACTGACATTTTACACACCAAATCAATCTGAGCAACAATGTTAATTGTGCCAAATGTTTTATATTTACAAGCATTTTCTAAATGAGGCCCACTTTCCTGGTGTTTAATAATTTGTTCACTTAAATGCTTTAGATCCTTGCAGCTGATTATTGTCCAGAATCCATCACCGCCATACAACATACAGTAGAAACGAAACAATTTTAGTTTCTCTTCACTCACAGTTAGCCAAGACTTTTTGCAGAACCATGTATTGCAGAAAGTTCTCTTCTTCTTTTTCATCGTGTGGAGACATCAAGAAATCTTTTGATTGAAGTGTGCCTAACTGCTTAATTTCTAGCTTTCCTTCCGTACTTAATCAACGAAAGGGCATTTTGAGCAAAGAGTCTACTTCATTGAATTTATACTCTGCAAGGGGTGGGGACTGGGAGCGAGACAGGTACAGCCAGCTTTACTGGGACCCACTTTGCTGGGCCCCAAGCATCACTAGGGAAAGCAGTTCTGCAACGACACTGTGACTGCAGTCTTAGGAGCAAGGGGTGCAAGGAAAGTAAGAGCCAGCCACTGCTGGACCTCAGCTGCCGGCATGGCTAAGTACACCAGGCAGACGCTAGTGGGGCCTCAGCCATGCTGCAGTGAGAGGCAAGCAAAACCATTTGATCACATCATTATAAATTGAGTTAGAATGTCAAAGGGATCATGACACACTCCAAAAGTATAATATAATTTTGCAAAAATATATCACTAATTATACAGTGGGACAGGGTCCCTGTGCCCTTTAGAACAGGCTGCTCCTGGTAAATATAGTTAGAATAATGTGTGCTCATGACTAAGTGTGTTTGTGCATGTGTTAATGGTTAATGTGAAAGTTAATGGTTCTGTTATTCTCTGAGAAAAGTAAATATTGGTTCACTGTGTTTGCTTATAGGTTTTAAAGTAAGTCATTATGAGAAACTGGAAAACATAAGAGCGCCACATTTAACATCTTTGACTGTATTATGCACTGCAAATTGACACTGCCCTTACCCACAGTCTCAAGTATAGTGCAGCAACTCTCTATAACATACCAATATTAATGTGCGTAATGTTTTAGTATATTTATTGTGCTCATGACTGAGATATAACAGGTATCATTATGCTGAGATGCACACCATAATTGTGTGATTACAGAACATATGTATAAAGTGATTCATTATGCATTTTGTTATAAGCTAATTGTCTTCTGATTACAGGAAATACTAAGAAAATAGATACTGAAGACCATGTTAATCAGGTGTTTTCCATTTAATATTTGTATGTATGAGACTTTTATCGTGGAGGTATATTTCACAGTAGATTAAAGTTAATGGGTTTCACATCTTGCTAAATATATTCCAAATCATAGCGATTGTCCGGTTATTAATCATGTATAAGAGGTATAGGTGATATCAACACAGTCTTTGAAATTATAACAATGATCACACTGTTATAACCTGATTTTTCCACTTGTTATACAAATAAAAGTCATACACCACCTCGGAATAGATGTACAGTGGTAGCTACAGTATTTTGAACAGCTCCAATTGTTTCAATAGCTCGCCTTTCTGTATATAATTATGAGAGCATTAAGACGATGGGTACTTTAGAATCATTTGAATCGCAACTATGACACGTTTCATTTTAGATATGTTTTTCTGCATTCTTGGTGAAGCACACAAACATAAGCTGACATGATGTAGATATATAATTAACTTAAGAAAGACTGACTGACTGTGCGCTAAAACCGAGCATATAAATACACGAGTTCTACATTGTTCTAGAACAAGGAAGTAAATATTACCACTATTTAATAATAAGTAATGTAAATAAACATGAATGAATCCTTTATTAAGATGATGCATACAAAATTACTACAAATGCATTGGAAGTATTAGTATTTCAAAACAAAACAGAAATTAGAATCATAAATAATTTATGATTAGAGCAGTAAACAGATTTGTTTATATAGTTAATTCTACCCAGATTAAAGTAATTATACAGTTACTTCTTCATAAACAGGCCAGTATATAGTAAGATACATCAGATAAAGTTAGTTATTGATATGATTAACATGAATGTGTTACTGCACAACATTAATGTTATGTTCCTTGCGATCAAAAAATACTTTAATATAAAAGAAAAAACATTATTGTTATTCTAACGAAACATTCCTGTGTCATTTTATGATTAAGCACAGGAAAAGGTACAATGACAATTGGTATCCTAAACTTCATATTAGTTTTTTTGGGTACCAAAAGCATTATAAAATGAATCATTATAGTATGAGCAATTGGAAAACATAAGACCACCAAATTCAACACCTTTCACAGTACTTCACACTATAGTTGGCATTACCCTTGCACACAATGTCAGGTACATTGTAAAACCCCTCTCATAACAGACTGATATTATAGGTGTAAATATTTCAGTGTATTTATTGTGAGATCAGTTAGAATAATTAGTAGCTGTAAATTCAGTTATGATTCATCCGATATGCCTATGTGATACATATGTGTAGTGAAATATTAATAGTATGTCTTGTAATGGATTATTCTCAGAAAGAAAATCATTTGATGGTTAATACATAGTTAGAATAAAGGAAAGAGTCCAAATACACAACTGTGGGGTACAAGACCATGTTAATCAGGTATTTCCTGATAATATTTTTATAAATGAGACTTATATCATATAAATATATTTTGCAGTAGCATAAAGTTTTGTAGATTTTGCACCTTGTAAAATTTGTTGCAAATCATAGTGAGTGTGAGGTTATCTAGATGTGCATAAGATGTATAAGTGAAATCAAGTTATTGGTTGTGTTATTCTTTGAGAAAAGTAAATATTGGTTAACTGAGTTAACTTATAGGCTTTAAAGTAAATTATTATGAGAAAATGGAAAACATAAGAGCACCAGATTTAACAACTTTGACTGTATTTTGCACTGCTAATAGACACTGCCCTTACCCACATTGTCAAGCATAGTGGAGCAACTCTCTATAACATACTAATATTAATGTGCGTCATGTTTTAGTGTATTTATTGTGAGTTCAGTGTCAGTATGTAGTGGCCCTAAATTCAGTTATGATTCATCATATATTCATGTGTGAGACAGAAATATAGTGAACTATTAAATAGTATGAATTGTAATGGATTAATCTCATATGCCAATTAAGATTTCCCCATGAGCCCTAATGAGTGAACAAATGAAAAGGAAATCACAAACATTTTGGTACTGTTAATTCTTGAATTGTGTACATTGGCTGTGAAGGTTTGTGTACGAATGCGCTGGTTGATACGTACTGCAAATGACAAGGAGTTACGTGGTTCACAGCGCTAAATTAACGGGTGTAGCTGATAGCACATTGAATTACATTTTGATGTTTCTCTCAGCATTCCCAACATTCATTTTGTACTGCATCACTTGGACGTTATCCCCCTGCAGTGGGTATTAGAAAAATGATCTCTTTGTAAATGGTATATTATGAAATAAATTTTTATTAAAAGAAAAGGAGAGGTATTGAGTTAACATTTGAGCTATGGCGATGATTTGAACCCGGGCCCTCTACTTGTACGGTAAGCACTTTAGAACACTCAGCTAAGACAGCGATGAAGACAAAGCGACTACACAGACTGTCAAAAAGCATGACTCACTTGACACCACAGCCTGTAATTCTGCCTCAATGTTTTTGTAAAATGCATATCAAATTAGTTTGTGAACATTTGTTTTGGGAAGAAGGAAACTAATTTGATGGTTAATACATAGTTAGAATAATGTTGTTCATGTCTGAGTATGTGTTAGCATGTGTGTGGTGTCTCAGAAATTTGTATATTGACATTCTGTATCACTTAGTTCCCAATGCAGAAAATTGTTAAATATTATGAGACATAACAGGTTTCATTAAACTGATATGCTAAACATAATTTTGTGAGTATTTAAAATATGTATAAAGTTATCTGTTATAAATTTTGTTAATAGCTATTTTTCTTCTGATTACAGGAAAGTGGCTACTAAGAGTCCAAATACCCAACTGTGGGGTAGAAGACCATGTTAATCAGGTAGTTCCTCACAATATTTTTAGGAATGGGACATATATCACATAAGTATATTTTGCAGTAGCATGAAATTAATAGGTTTTGCCCTTGTGAAATTTGCTGCAAATCATAGGGGGTGTGAGGTTATCTCGATGTGCATAAGAGGTATATGTGAAATCAAGTTAATGGTTGTGTTATTCTTCGAGAAAAGTAAATATTGGTTAACTGAGTTAACTTATAGGCTTTCAAGTAAATTATTGTGACAAAATGGAAAACATAAGAGCACCAGATTTAACAACTTTGACTGTATTTTGCACTGCTAATAGACACTGCCCTTACCCACAGTGTCAAGCATAGTGGAGCAACTCTCTATAACATACTAATATTAATGTGCGTCATGTTTTAGTGTATTTATTGTGAGTTCAGTGACTGTATGTAGTGGCCCTAAATTCAGTTATGATTCATCATATATGCATGTGTGAGACAGAAATATAGTGAACTATTAAATAGTATGAATTGTAATGGATTAATCTCATATGCCAATTAAGATTCCCCCATGAGCCCTAATGTGTGAACAACTGAAAAGGAAATCACAAACATCTTGGTACAGTTAATGCTTTAATTGTTTACATTAGCTGGGGAATTTTGTGTGTGAATGCGCTGGTTGTTAAGTACTCCAAACAACAAGGAGTTACGTGGTTCACAGCGCTAAATTAACGGGTGTAGCTGATAGCACATTGAATTACATTTTGATGTTGCTCTCAGCATTTCCCAACATTCATTTTGTACTGCATCACTTGGATGTTATCCCCCTGCAGTGCGTATTAGAAAAATGATCTCTTTTTGTAAATGGTATATTATGAAACAAATTTTTATTAAAAAAAAAAAAGAGGTATAGAGTTAACATTTGAGCTATGGCCATGATTTGAACCCGGGCCCTCGACGTACACGGTAAGCACTTTAGAACACTCAGCTAAGTCAGAGTTTAAGACAAAGCGACTACACAGACTGTCAAAAGGCATGACTCACTTGACACCACAGCCTGTAATTCTGCCTCAATGTTTTCTGTGAAATGCATATCAAATTAGTTTGTGAACATTTGTTTTGTGAAGAAGGAAACTAATTTGATGGTTAATACATAGTTAGAATAATGTTGCCCATGTCTGAGTATGTGTTAGCATGTGTGTGGTGTCACAGAATTTTGTATATTGACATTCTGTATCACTTAGTTCCCATGCAGAAAATTGTTAAGTATCATGAGACATAATAGGTTTCATTAAATTGAGATGCTAAACATAATTTTGTGATTATTGAAAATATGTATAAAGTTATCTGTTATAAATTTTGTTAATAGCTATTTTTCTTCTGATTACAGGAAAGTGGCTACTAAGAGTCCAAATACTCAACTGTGGGGTAGAAGACCATGTTAATCAGGTAGTTCCTCACAATATTTTTAGGAATGGGACATATATCACATAAGTATATTTTGCAGTAGCATGAAATTAATAGGTTTTGCACCTTGTGAAATTTGCTGCAAATCATAGGGGGTGTGAGGTTATCTCGATGTGCATAAGAGGTATATGTGAAATCAAGTTAATGGTTGTGTTATTCTTCGAGAAAAGTAAATATTGGTTAACTGAGTTAACTTATAGGCTTTCAAGTAAATTATTGTGACAAAATGGAAAACATAAGAGCACCAGATTTAACAACTTTGACTGTATTTTGCACTGCTAATAGACACTGCCCTTACCCACAGTGTCAAGCATAGTGGAGCAACTCTCTATAACATACTAATATTAATGTGCGTCATGTTTTAGTGTATTTATTGTGAGTTCAGTGACAGTATGTAGTGGCCCTAAATTCAGTTATGATTCATCATATATGCATGTGTGAGACAGAAATATAGTGAACTATTAAATAGTATGAATTGTAATGGATTAATCTCATATGCCAATTAAGATTCCCCCATGAGCCCTAATGTGTGAACAACTGAAAAGGAAATCATAAAACATCTTGGTACAGTTAATGCTTTAATTGTTTACATTAGCTGGGGAAGTTTGTGTGTGAATGCGCTGGTTGATACGTACTCCAAACGACAAGGAGTTACGTGGTTCACAGCGCTAAATTAACGGGTGTAGCTGATAGCACATTGATTTACATTTTGATGTTGCTCTCAGCATTCCCAACATTCATTTTGTACTGCACCACTTGGATGTTATCCCCCTGCAGTGCGTCTTAGAAAAATGATCTCTTTGTAAATGGTATATTATGAAATGAATTTTTATTAAAAAAAGGAGAGGTATTTAGTTAACATTTGAGCTATGGCCATGATTTAAACCCGGGCCCTCTACTTATATGGTAAGCACTTTAGAACACTCAGCTATGACAGAGTTGAAGACAAAGCGACTACACAGACTGTCAAAAAGCATGACTCACTTGACACCACAGCCTGTAATTCTGCCTCAATGTTTTCTGTGAAATCCATATCAAACTAGTTTGTGAACATTTGTTTTGGGAAGAAAGAAACTAATTTGATGGTTAATACATAGTTAGAATAATGTTGCTCATGTCTGAGTATGTGTTAGCATGTGTGTGGTGTCACAGTAATTTGTATATTGACATTCTGTATCACTTAGTTCCCAATGCAGAAAATTGTTAAGTATCATGAGACATAACAGGTTTCATTAAACTGAGATGCTAAACATAATTTTGTGACTATTGAAAATATGTATAAAGTTATCTGTTATAAATTTTGTTAATAGCTATTTTTCTTCTGATTACAGGAAAGTGGCTACTAAGAGTCCAAATACTCAACTGTGGGGTAGAAGACCATGTTAATCAGGTAGTTCCTCACAATATTTTTAGGAATGAGACATATATCACATAAGTATATTTTGCAGTAGCATGAAATTAATAGGTTTTGTACCTTGTGAAATTTGCTGCAAATCATAGGGGGTGTGAGGTTATCTCGATGTGCATAACAGTTATATGTGAAATAAAGTTAATGGTTGTGTTATTCTTCGAGAAAAGTAAATATTGGTTAACTGAGTTAACTTATAGGCTTTAAAGTAAATTATTATGAGAAAATGCAAAACAGAAGAGCACCAGATTTAACAACTTTGACTGTATTTTGCACTGCTAATAGACACTGCCCTTACCCGCATTGTCAGGCATAGTGGAGCAACTCTCTATAACATACTAATATTAATGTGCGTCATGTTTTAGTGTATTTATTGCGAGTTCAGTGACAGTATGTAGTGGCTCTAAATTCAGTTATGATTCATCATATATGCATGTGTGAGATAGAAATATAGTGAAATATTACATAGTATGAATTGTAATGGATTAATCTCATATGCCAATTAAGATTCGCCTATGAGCCCTAATGTGTAAACAACCGAAAAGGAAATCACAAACATCTTGGTACTGTTAATTCTTTAATTGTTAACATTAGCTGGGGAAGTTTGTGTGTGAATGCGCTGGTTGATACGTACTCCAAACGACAAGGAGTTACGTGGTTCACAGCGCTAAATTAACGGGTGTAGCTGATAGCACATTGAATTACATTTTGATGTTGCTCTCAGCATTCCCAACATTCATTTTGTACTGCATCACTTGGATGTTATCCTCCTGCAGTGCGTATTAGAAAAATGATCTCTTTTTGTAAATGGTATATTATGAAATGAATTTTTATTAAAAAAAAAGGAGAGGTATTGAGTTAACATTTGAGCTATGGCCATTATTTGAACCCGGGCCCTCTAATTACACAGTACGCACTTTAGAAATCTCAGCTAAGACAGCGATGAAGACAAAGCGACTACACAGACTGTCAAAAAGCATGACTCACTTGACACCACAGCCTGTAATTCTGCCTCAATGTTTTCTGTGAAATGCATATCAAACTAGTTTGTGAACATTTGTTTTGGGAAGAAAGAAACTAATTTGATGGTTAATACATAGTTAGAATAATGTTGCTCATGTCTGAGTATGTGTTAGCATGTGTGTGGTGTCACAGAAATTTGTATATTGACGTTCTGTGTCACTTAGTTCCCAATGCAGAAAATTGTTAAGTATCATGAGACATAACAGGTTTCATTAAACTGAGATGCTAAACATAATTTTGTGACTATTGAAAATATGCATAAAGTTATCTGTTATAAATTTTGTTAATAGCTATTTTTCTTCTGATTACAGGAAAGTGGCTACTAAGAGTCCAAATACTCAATTGTGGCGTAGAAGACCATGTTAATCAGGTAGTTCCTCACAATATTTTTAGGAATGAGACATATATCACATAAGTATATTTTGCAGTAGCATGAAATTAATAGGTTTTGCACCTTGTGAAATTTGCTGCAAATCATAGGGGGTGTGAGTTTATCTCGATGTGCATAACAGGTATATGTGAAATCAAGTTAATGGTTGTGTTATTCTTCGAGAAAAGTATATATTGGTTCACTGAGTTAACTTAAAGGCTTTAAAGTAAATTATTATGAGAAAATGGAAAACATAAGAGCACCAGATTTAACAACTTTGACTGTATTTTGCAGTGCTAATAGACACTGCCCTTACCCGCAGTGTCAAGCATAGTGGAGCAACTCTCTATTACATACTAATATTAATGTGCGTCATGTTTTAGTGTATTTATTGTGAGTTCAGTGACAGTATGTAGTGGCCCTAAATTCAGTTATGATTCATCATATATGCATGTGTGAGACAGAAATATAGTGAACTATTAAATAGTATGAATTGTAATGGATTAATCTCATATGCCAATTAAGATTCCCCCATGAGCCCTAATGTGTGAACAACTGAAAAGGAAATCACAAACATTTTGGTACTGTTAATTCTTTAATTGTTTACATTGGCTGGGGAAGTTTGTGTGTGAATGCGCTGGTTGATACGTACTCCAAATGACAAGGAGTTACGTGGTTCACAGCACTAAATGAATGGGTGTCGCTGATAGCACATTGAATTACATTTTGATGTTTCTCTCAGCATTCCTAACATTCATTTTCTACTGCATCACTTGGATGTTATCCCCCTGCAGTGTGTCTTCGAAAAATGATCTCTTTTTGTAAATGGTATATTATGAAATGAATTTTTATTAAAAAAAAAAGGAGAAGTATTGAGTTAACATTTGAGCTATGGCCATGATTTGAACCCGGGCCCTCTACTTACACTGTATGCACTTTAGAACGCTCAGCTAAGACAGCGATGAAGACAAAGCGACAACACAGACTGTCAAAAAGCATGACTCACTTGACACCACAGCCTGTAATTCTGCCTCAATGTTTTCTGTGAAATGCGTATCAAATTAGTTTGTGAACATTTGTTTTGGGAAGAAGGAAACTAATTTTCTGGTTAATACATATTTAGAATAATGTTGCTCATGTCTGAGTATGTGTTAGCGTGTGTGTGGTGTCACAGAAATTTGTATATTGACGTTCTGTATCACTTAGTTCCCAATGCAGAAAATTGTTAAGTATCATGAGACATAACAGGATTCATTAAAATGAGATGCTAAACATAATTTTGTGACTATTGAAAATATGTATAAAGTTATCTGTTATAAATTTTGTTAATAGCTATTTTTCTTCTGATTACAGGAAAGTGGCTACTAAGAGTCCAAATACTCAACTGTGGGGTAGAAGACCATGTTAATCAGGTAGTTCCTCACAATATTTTTAGGAATGAGACATATATCACATAAGTATATTTTGCAGTAGCATGAAATTAATAGGTTTTGCACCTTGTGAAATTTGCTGCAAATCATAGGGGGTGTGAGGTTATCTCGATGTGCATAACAGGTATATGTGAAATAAAGTTAATGGTTGTGTTATTCTTTGAGAAAAGTAAATATTGGTTCACTGAGTTCGCTTGTAGGTTTTAAAGTAAATTATTATGAGAAAATGGAAAACATAAGAGCACCAGATTTAACAACTTTGACTGTATTTTGCACTGCTAATAGACACTGCCCTTACCCGCATTGTCAGGCATAGTGGAGCAACTCTCTATAACATACTAATATTAATGTGCGTCATGTTTTAGTGTATTTATTGTGAGTTCAGTGACAGTATGTAGTGGCCCTAAATTCAGTTATGATTCATCATATATGCATGTGTGAGACAGAAATATAGTGAACTATTAAATAGTGTGAATTGTAATGGATTAATTCTAATATGCCAATTAAGATTACCCCATGAGCCCTAATGTGTGAACAACTGAAAAGGAAATCACAAACATCTTGGTACTGTTAATTCTTTAATTGTTGAAAATACCTGGGAAAGTTTGTGTACGAATGCGTTGGTTTTTGCGTACTCCAAACGACAAGGAGTTACGTGGTTCACAGCGATAAATTAACGGGTGTAGCTGATAGCACATTGATTTACATTTTGATGTTGCTCTCAGCATTCCCAACATTCATTTTGTACTGCACCACTTGGATGTTATCCCCCTGCAGTGCGTCTTAGAAAAATGATCTCTTTGTAAATGGTATATTATGAAATGAATTTTTATTAAAAAAAGGAGAGGTATTTAGTTAACATTTGAGCTATGGCCATGATTTAAACCCGGGCCCTCTACTTATATGGTAAGCACTTTAGAACACTCAGCTATGACAGAGTTGAAGACAAAGCGACTACACAGACTGTCAAAAGGCATGACTCACTTGACACCACAGCCTGTAATTCTGCCTCAATGTTTTCTGTGAAATGCATATCAAATTATTTTGTGAACATTTGTTTTGTGAAGAAGGAAACTAATTTGATGGTTAATACATAGTTAGAATAATGTTCCCATCTCTGAGTATGTGTTAGCATGTGTGTGGTGTCACAGTAATTTGTATATTGACATTCTGTATCACTTAGTTCCCAATGCAGAAAATTGTTAAGTATCATGAGACATAACAGGTTTCATTAAACTGAGATGCTAAACATAATTTTGTGATTATTGAAAATATGTATAAAGTTATCTGTTATAAATTTTGTTAATAGCTATTTTTCTTCTGATACAGGAAAGTGGCTACTAAGAGTCCAAATACTCAACTGTGGGGTAGAAGACCATGTTAATCAGGTAGTTCCTCACAATATTTTTAGGAATGACACATATATCACATAAGTATATTTTGCAGTAGCATGAAGTTAATAGGTTTTGCACCTTGTGGAATTTTCTTGCAAATCATAGTGGGTGTGAGGTTATCTCGATGTGCATAAGAGGTATATGTGAAATCAAGTTAATGGTTGTGTTATTCTTTGAGAAAAGTACATATTGGTTCACTGAGTTCGCTTATAGGTTTTAAAGTAAATTATTATGAGAAAATGGAAAACATAAGAGCACCAAAATAATATCTTTGACTGTATTTTGCACTGCTAATAGACACTGCCCTTACCCGCATTGTCAAGCATAGTGGAGCAACTCTCTATAACATACTAATATTAATGTGCGTAATGTTTTAGTGTATTTATTGTGAGTTCAGTGACAGTATGTAGTGGCCCTAAATACAGTTATGATTCATCATATATGCATGTGTGAGACAGAAATGTAGTGAACTATTAAATAGTATGAATTGTAATGGATTAATCTCATATGCCAATTAAGATTCCCCCATGAGCCCTAATGTGTGAACAACTGAAAAGGAAATCACAAACATTTTGGTACTGTTAATTCTTTAATTGTTTACATTGGCTGTGAAGGTTTGTGTACGAATGCGCTGGTTATTACGTACTCCAAACGACAAGGAGTTACGTGGTTCACAGCGCTAAATTAACGGGTGTAGCTGATAGCACATGGAATTACATTTTGATGTTTCTCTCAGCATTCCCAACATTCATTTTCTACTGCATCACTTGGACGTTATCCCCCTGCAGTGGGTATTAGAAAAATGATCTCTTTGTAAATGGTATATTATGAAATAAATTTTTATTAAAAAAAAAGGAGAGGTATTGAGTTAACATTTGAGCTATGGCGATGATTTGAACCCGGGCCCTCTACTTGTACGGTAAGCACTTAAGAACACTCAGCTAAGACAGCGATGAAGACAAAGCGACTACACAGACTGTCAAAAAGCATGACTCACTTGACACCACAGCCTGTAATTCTGCCTCAATGTTTTCTGTGAAATGCATATCAAACTAGTTTGTGAACATTTGTTTTGGGAAGAAAGAAACTAATTTGATGGTTAATACATAGTTAGAATAATGTTGCTCATGTCTGAGTATGTGTTAGCATGTGTGTGGTGTCACAGTAATTTGTATATTGACATTCTGTATCACTTAGTTCCCAATGCAGAAAATTGTTAAGTATCATGAGACATAACAGGTTTCATTAAACTGAGATGCTAAACATAATTTTGTGATTATTGAAAATATGTATAAAGTTATCTGTTATAAATTTTGTTAATAGCTATTTTTCTTCTGATACAGGAAAGTGGCTACTAAGAGTCCAAATACTCAACTGTGGGGTAGAAGACCATGTTAATCAGGTAGTTCCTCACAATATTTTTAGGAATGACACATATATCACATAAGTATATTTTGCAGTAGCATGAAGTTAATAGGTTTTGCACCTTGTGGAATTTTGTTGCAAATCATAGTGGGTGTGAGGTTATCTCGATGTGCATAAGAGGTATATGTGAAATCAAGTTAATGGTTGTGTTATTCTTTGAGAAAAGTAAATATTGGTTCACTGAGTTCGCTTATAGGTTTTAAAGTAAATTATTATGAGAAAATGGAAAACATAAGAGCACCAAAATAATATCTTTGACTGTATTTTGCACTGCTAATAGACACTGCCCTTACCCGCATTGTCAAGCATAGTGGAGCAACTCTCTATAACATACTAATATTAATGTGCGTAATGTTTTAGTGTATTTATTGTGAGTTCAGTGACAGTATGTAGTGGCCCTAAATACAGTTATGATTCATCATATATGCATGTGTGAGACAGAAATGTAGTGAACTATTAAATAGTATGAATTGTAATGGATTAATCTCATATGCCAATTAAGATTCCCCCATGAGCCCTAATGTGTGAACAACTGAAAAGGAAATCACAAACATTTTGGTACTGTTAATTCTTTAATTGTTTACATTGGCTGTGAAGGTTTGTGTACGAATGCGCTGGTTATTACGTACTCCAAACGACAAGGAGTTACGTGGTTCACAGCGCTAAATTAACGGGTGTAGCTGATAGCACATGGAATTACATTTTGATGTTTCTCTCAGCATTCCCAACATTCATTTTCTACTGCATCACTTGGACGTTATCCCCCTGCAGTGGGTATTAGAAAAATGATCTCTTTGTAAATGGTATATTATGAAATAAATTTTTATTAAAAAAAAAGGAGAGGTATTGAGTTAACATTTGAGCTATGGCGATGATTTGAACCCGGGCCCTCTACTTGTACGGTAAGCACTTTAGAACACTCAGCTAAGACAGCGATGAAGACAAAGCGACTACACAGACTGTCAAAAAGCATGACTCACTTGACACCACAGCCTGTAATTCTGCCTCAATGTTTTTGTAAAATGCATATCAAATTAGTTTGTGAACATTTGTTTTGTGAAGAAGGAAACTAATTTGATGGTAAATACATAGTTAGAATAATGTTGCTCATGTCTGAGTATGTGTTAGCATGTGTGTGGTGTCTCAGAAATTTGTATATTGACATTCTGTATCACTTAGTTCCCAATGCAGAAAATTGTTAAATATCATGAGACATAACAGGTTTCATTAAACTGATATGCTAAACATAATTTTGTGAGTATTTAAAATATGTATAAAGTTATCTGTTATAAATTTTGTTAATAGCTATTTTTCTTCTGATTACAGGAAAGTGGCTACTAAGAGTCCAAATACTCAACTGTGGGGTAGAAGACCATGTTAATCAGGTAGTTCCTCACAATATTTTTAGGAATGACACATATATCACATAAGTATATTTTGCAGTAGCATGAAATTAATAGGTTTTGCACCTTGTGAAATTTGCTGCTAATCGAAGGGGGTGTGAGGTTATCTCGATGTGCATAAGAGGTATATGTGAAATCAAGTTAATGGTTGTGTTATTCTTCGAGAAAAGTAAATATTGGTTAACTGAGTTAACTTATAGGCTTTCAAGTAAATTATTGTGACAAAATGGAAAACATAAGAGCACCAGATTTAACAACTTTGACTGTATTTTGCACTGCTAATAGACACTGCCCTTACCCACAGTGTCAAGCATAGTGGAGCAACTCTCTACAACATACTAATATTAATGTGCGTCATGTTTTAGTGTATTTATTGTGAGTTCAGTGACAGTTTGTAGTGGCCCTAAATTCAGTTATGATTCATCATATATGCATGTGTGAGACAGAAATATAGTGAACTATTAAATAGTATGAATTGTAATGGATTAATCTCATATGCCAATTAAGATTCCCCCATGAGCCCTAATGTGTGAACAACTGAAAAGGAAATCACAAACATCTTGGTACAGTTAATGCTTTAATTGTTTACATTAGCTGGGGAAGTTTGTGTGTGAATGCGCTGGTTGATACGTACTCCAAACGACAAGGAGTTACGTGGTTCACAGCGCTAAATTAACGGGTGTAGCTGATAGCACATTGAATTACATTTTGATGGTGCTCTCAGCATTCCCAACATTCATTTTGTACTGCATCACTTGGATGTTATCCCCCTGCAGTGAGTATTAGAAAAATGATCTCTTTGTAAATGTTATATTATGAAATAAATTTTTATTAAAAAAAAGGAGAGGTATTGAGTTAACATTTGAGCTATGGCCATGATTTGAACCCGGGCCCTCTACTTACACAGTATGCACTTTAAAACGCTCAGCTAAGACAGCGATGAAGACAAAGCGACTACACAGACTGTCAAAAAGCATGACTCACTTGACACCACAGCCTGTAATTCTGCCTCAATGTTTTCTGTGAAATGCATATCAAATTAGTTTGTGAACATTTGTTTTGGGAAGAAGGAAACTAATAGACTTTTAATACATAGTTAGAATAATTTTGCTCATGTCTGAGTATGTGTTAGCGTGTGTGTGGTGTCACAGAAATTTGTATATTGACGTTCTGTATCACTTAGTTCCCAATGCAGAAAATTGTTAAGTATCATGAGACATAACAGGATTCATTAAAATGAGATGCTAAACATAATTTTGTGACTATTGAAAATATGTATAAAGTTATCTGTTATAAATTTTGTTAATAGCTATTTTTCTTCTGATTACAGGAAAGTGGCTACTAAGAGTCCAAATACTCAACTGTGGGGTAGAAGACCATGTTAATCAGGTAGTTCCTCACAATATTTTTAGGAATGAGACATATATCACATAAGTATATTTTGCAGTAGCATGAAATTAATAGGTTTTGCACCTTGTGAAATTTGCTGCAAATCATAGGGAGTGTGAGGTTATCTCGATGTGCATAACAGGTATATGTGAAATCAAGTTAATGGTTGTGTTATTCTTCGAGAAAAGTAAATATTGGTTCACTGAGTTAACTTAACGGTTTTAAAGTAAATCATTATGAGAAAATGGAAAACATAAGAGCACCAGATTTAACAACTTTGACTGTATTTTGCACTGCTAATAGACACTGCCCTTACCCGCATTGTCAGGCATAGTGGAGCAACTCTCTATAACATACTAATATTAATGTGCGTCATGTTTTAGTGTATTTATTGTGAGTTCAGTGACAGTATGTAGTGGCCCTAAATTCAGTTATGATTCATCATATATGCATGTGTGAGACCGAAATATAGTGAACTATTAAATAGTAGGAATTGTAATGGATTAATCTCATATGCCAATTAAGATTCCCCCATGAGCCCTAATGTGTGAACAACTGAAAAGGAAATCACAAACATCTTGGTACTGTTAATTCTTTAATTGTTGAAAATACCTGGGAAAGTTTGTGTACGAATGCGTTGGTTTTTGCGTACTCCAAACGACAAGGAGTTACGTGGTTCACAGCGCTAAATTAACGGGTGTAGCTGATAGCACATTGATTTACATTTTGATGTTGCTCTCAGCATTCCCAACATTCAGTTTGTACTGCACCACTTGGATGTTATCCCCCTGCAGTGCGTCTTAGAAAAATGATCTCTTTGTAAATGGTATATTATGAAATGAATTTTTATTAAAAAAAGGAGAGGTATTTAGTTAACATTTGAGCTATGGCCATGATTTAAACCCGGGCCCTCTACTTATATGGTAAGCACTTTAGAACACTCAGCTATGACAGAGTTGTAGACAAAGCGACTACACAGACTGTCAAAAAGCATGACTCACTTGACACCACAGCCTGTAATTCTGCCTCAATGTTTTCTGTGAAATGCATATCAAATTAGTTTGTGAACATTTGTTTTAGGAAGAAAGAAACTAATTTGATGGTTAATACATAGTTAGAATATTGTTGCTCATGTCTGAGTATGTGTTAGCATGTGTGTGGTGTCACAGTAATTTGTATGTTGACATTCTGTATCACTTAGTTCCCAATGCAGAAAATTGTTAAGTATCATGAGACATAACAGGTTTCATTAAACTGAGATGCTAAACATAATTTTGTGATTATTGAAAATATGTATAAAGTTATCTGTTATAAATTTTGTTAATAGCTATTTTTCTTCTGATTACAGGAAAGTGGCTACTAAGAGTCCAAATACTCAACTGTGGGGTAGAAGACCATGTTAATCAGGTAGTTCCTCACAATATTTTTAGGAATGAGACATATATCACATAAGTATATTTTGCAGTAGCATGAAATTAATAGGTTTTGCACCTTGTGAAATTTGCTTCAAATCATAGGGGGTGTGAGGTTATCTCGATGTGCATAACAGGTATATGTGAAATCAAGTTAATGGTTGTGTTATTCTTCGAGAAAAGTAAATATTGGTTAACTGAGTGAACTTAAAGGCTTTAAAATATATTATTATGAGAAAATGGAAAACATAAGAGCACCAGATTTAACAACTTTGACTGTATTTTGCACTGCTAATAGACACTGCCCTTACCCGCAGTGTCAAGCATAGTGGAGCAACTCTCTATAACATACTAATATTAATGTGCGTCATGTTTTAGTGTATTTATTGTGAGTTCAGTGACAGTATGTAGTGGCCCTAAATTCAGTTATGATTCATCATATATGCATGTGTGAGAGAGAAATATAGTGAACTATTAAATAGTATGAATTGTAATGGATTAATCTCATATGCCAATTAAGATTACCCCATGAGCCCTAAAGTGTGAACAACTGAAAAGGAAATCACAAATATCTTGGTACAGTTAATGCTTTAATTGTTTACATATGCTGGGGAAGTTTGTGTGTGAATGCGCTGGTTGATACGTACTCCAAACGACAAGGAGCTACGTGGTTCACAGCGCTAAATTAACGGGTGTAGCTGATAGCACATTGAATTACATTTTGATGTTGCTCTCAGCATTCCCAACATTCATTTTGTACTGCATCACTTGGATGTTATCCTCCTGCAGTGCTTATTAGAAAAATGATCTCTTTTTGTAAATGGTATATTATGAAATGAATTTTTATTAAAAAAAAAAAAAAAGGAGAGGTATTGAGTTAATGTTTGAGCTATGGCCATTATTTGAACCCGGGCCCTCTACTTACACAGTATGCACTTTAAAACGCTCAGCTAAGACAGCGATGAAGACAAAGCGACTACACAGACTGTCAAAAAGCATGACTCACTTGACACCACAGCCTGCAATTCTGCCTCAATGTTTTCTGTGAAATGCATATCAAATTAGTTTGTGAACATTTGTTTTGGGAAGAAGGAAACTAATGGACTTTTAATACATAGTTAGAATAATTTTGCTCATGTCTGAGTATGTATTAGCATGTGTGTGGTGTCACAGAAATTTGTATATTGACATTCTGTATCACTTAGTTCCCAATGCATTAATTGTTAAGTATCATGAGTCATAACAGGTTTCATTAAACTGAGATGCTAAACATAATTTTGTGACTATTGAAAATATGTATAAAGTTATCTGTTATAAATTTTGTTAATAGCTATTTTTCTTCTGATTACAGGAAAGTGGCTACTAAGAGTCCAAATACTCAACTGTGGGGTAGAAGACCATGTTAATCAGGTAGTTCCTCACAATATTTTTAGGAATGAGACATATATCACATAAGTATATTTTGCAGTAGCATAAAATTAATAGGTTTTGCACCTTGTGAAATTTGCTGCAAATCATAGGGGGTGTGAAGTCATCTCGATGTGCATAACAGCTATATTTGAAATTAAGTTAATGGTTGTGTTATTCTTCGAGAAAAGTAAATATTGGTTAACTGAGTTAACTTATAGGCATTAAAGTAAATTATTATGAGAAAATGGAAAACATAAGAGCACCAGATTTAACAACTTTCACTGTATTTTGCACTGCTAATAGCCAATGCCCTTACCCGCATTGTCAAGCATAGTGGAGCAACTCTCTATAACATACTAATATTAATGTGAGTCATGTTTTAGTGTATTTATTGTGAGTTCAGTGACAGTATGTAGTGGCCCTAAATTCAGTTATGATTCATCATATATGCATGTGTGAGACAGAAATATAGTGAACTATTAAATAGTATGAATTGTAATGGATTAATCTCATATGCCAATTAAGATTCCCCCATGAGCCCTAATGTGTGAACAACTGAAAAGGAAATCACAAACATCTTGGTACAGTTAATGCTTTAATTGTTTACATTAGCTGGGGAAGTTTGTGTGTGAATGCACTGGTTGTTAAGTACTCCAAACAACAAGGAGTTACGTGGTTCACAGCGCTAAATTAACGGGTGTAGCTGATAGCACATTGAATTACATTTTGATGTTGCTCTCAGCATTTCCCAACATTCATTTTGTACTGCATCACTTGGATGTTATCCCCCTGCAGTGCGTATTAGAAAAATGATCTCTTTTTGTAAATGGTATATTATGAAACAAATTTTTATTAAAAAAAAAAGAGAGGTATAGAGTTAACATTTGAGCTATGGCCATGATTTGAACCCGGGCCCTCGACGTACACGGTAAGCACTTTAGAACACTCAGCTAAGTCAGAGTTTAAGACAAAGCGACTACACAGACTGTCAAAAGGCATGACTCACTTGACACCACAGCCTGTAATTCTGCCTCAATGTTTTCTGTGAAATGCATATCAAATTAGTTTGTGAACATTTGTTTTGTGAAGAAGGAAACTAATTTGATGGTTAATACATAGTTAGAATAACGTTCCCATCTCTGAGTATGTGTTAGCATGTGTGTGGTGTCACAGAATTTTGTATATTGACATTCTGTATCACTTAGTTCCCAATGCAGAAAATTGTTAAGTATCATGAGACATAATAGGTTTCATTAAATTGAGATGCTAAACATAATTTTGTGATTATTGAAAATATGTATAAAGTTATCTGTTATAAATTTTGTTAATAGCTATTTTTCTTCTGATTACAGGAAAGTGGCTACTAAGAGCCCAAATACTCAACTGTGGGGTAGAAGACCATGTTAATCAGGTAGTTCCTCACAATATTTTTAGGAATGACACATATATCAGATAAGTATATTTTGCAGTAGCATGAAGTTAATAGGTTTTGCACCTTGTGGAATTTTGTTGCAAATCATAGTGGGTGTGAGGTTATCTCGATGTGCATAAGAGGTATATGTGAAATCAAGATAATGGTTGTGTTATTCTTTGAGAAAAGTACATATTGGTTCACTGAGTTCGCTTATAGGTTTTAAAGTAAATTATTATGAGAAAATGGAAAACGTAAGAGCACCAAAATAACATCTTTGACTGTATTTTGCACTGCTAATAGACACTGCCCTTACCCGCATTGTCAAGCATAGTGGAGCAACTCTCTATAACATACTAATATTAATGTGCGTAATGTTTTAGTGTATTTATTGTGAGTTCAGTGACAGTATGTAGTGGCCCTAAATACAGTTATGATTCATCATATATGCATGTGTGAGACAGAAATATAGTGAACTATTAAATAGTATGAATTGTAATGGATTAATCTCATACGCCAATTAAGATTCCCCCATGAGCCCTAATGTGTGAACAACTGAAAAGGAAATCACAAACATTTTGGTACTGTTAATTCTTTAATTGTTTACATTGGCTATGAAGGTTTGTGTACGAATGCGCTGGTTATTACGTACTCCAAACGACAAGGAGTTACGTGGTTCACAGCGCTAAATTAACGGGTGTAGCTGATAGCACATTGAATTACATTTTGATGTTTCTCTCAGCATTCCCAACATTCATTTTGTACTGCATCACTTGGACGTTATCCCCCTGCAGTGGGTATTAGAAAAATGATCTCTTTGTAAATGGTATATTATGAAATAAATTTTTATTAAAAAAAAAAGGAGAGGTATTGAGTTAACATTTGAGCTATGGCGATGATTTGAACCCGGGCCCTCTACTTGTACGGTAAGCACTTTAGAACACTCAGCTAAGACAGCGATGAAGACAAAGCGACTACACAGACTGTCAAAAAGCATGACTCACTTGACACCACAGCCTGTAATTCTGCCTCAATGTTTTTGTAAAATGCATATCAAATTAGTTTGTGAACATTTGTTTTGGGAAGAAGGAAACTAATTTGATGGTTAATACATAGTTAGAATAATGTTGCTCATGTCTGAGTATGTGTTAGCATGTGTGTGGTGTCTCAGAAATTTGTATATTGACATTCTGTATCACTTAGTTCCCAATGCAGAAAATTGATAAATATTATGAGACATAATAGGTTTCATTAAACTGATATGCTAAACATAATTTTGTGAGTATTTAAAATATGTATAAAGTTATCTGTTATAAATTTTGTTAATAGCTATTTTTCTTCTGATTACAGGAAAGTGGCTACTAAGAGTCCAAATACTCAACTGTGGGGTAGAAGACCATGTTAATCAGGTAGTTCCTCACAATATTTTTAGGAATGGGACATATATCACATAAGTATATTTTGCAGTAGCATGAAATTAATAGGTTTTGAACCTTGTGAAATTTGCTGCAAATCATAGGGGGTGTGAGGTTATCTCGATGTGCATAAGAGGTATATGTGAAATCAAGTTAATGGTTGTGTTATTCTTCGAGAAAAGTAAATATTGGTTAACTGAGTTAACTTATAGGCTTTCAAGTAAATTATTGTGACAAAATGGAAAACATAAGAGCACCAGATTTAACAACTTTGACTGTATTTTGCACTGCTAATAGACACTGCCCTTACCCACAGTGTCAAGCATAGTGGAGCAACTCTCTACAACATACTAATATTAATGTGCGTCATGTTTTAGTGTATTTATTGTGAGTTCAGTGACAGTTTGTAGTGGCCCTAAATTCAGTTATGATTCATCATATATGCATGTGTGAGACAGAAATATAGTGAACTATTAAATAGTATGAATTGTAATGGATTAATCTCATATGCCAATTAAGATTCCCCCATGACCCCTAATGTGTGAACAACTGAAAAGGAAATCACAAACATCTTGGTACAGTTAATGCTTTAATTGTTTACATTAGCTGGGGAATTTTGTGTGTGAATGCGCTGGTTGTTAAGTACTCCAAACAACAAGGAGTTACGTGGTTCACAGCGCTAAATTAACGGGTGTAGCTGATAGCACATTGAATTACATTTTGATGTTGCTCTCAGCATTCCCAACATTCATTTTGTACTGCATCACTTGGATGTTATCCCCCTGCAGTGCGTATTAGAAAAATGATCTCTTTGTAAATGTTATATTATGAAATAAATTTTTATTAAAAAAAAGGAGAGGTATTGAGTTAACATTTGAGCTATGGCCATGATTTAAACCCGGGCCCTCTACTTATATGGTAAGCACTTTAGAACACTCAGCTATGACAGAGTTGAAGACAAAGCGACTACACAGACTGTCAAAAAGCATGACTCACTTGACACCACAGCCTGTAATTCTGCCTCAATGTTTTCTGTGAAATGCATATCAAACTAGTTTGTGAACATTTGTTTTGGGAAGAAAGAAACTAATTTGATGGTTAATACATAGTTAGAATAATGTTGATCATGTCTGAGTATGTGTTAGCGTGTGTGTGGTGTCACAGAAATTTGTATATTGACGTTCTGTATCACTTAGTTCCCAATGCAGAAAATTGTTAAGTATCATGAGACATAACAGGATTCATTAAACTGATATGCTAAACATAATTTTGTGAGTATTTAAAATATGTATAAAGTTATCTGTTATAAATTTTGTTAATAGCTATTTTTCTTCTGATTACAGGAAAGTGGCTACTAAGAGTCCAAATACTCAACTGTGGGGTAGAAGACCATGTTAATCAGGTAGTTCCTCACAATATTTTTAGGAATGGGACATATATCACATAAGTATATTTTGCAGTAGCATGAAATTAATAGGTTTTGAACCTTGTGAAATTTGCTGCAAATCATAGGGGGTGTGAGGTTATCTCGATGTGCATAAGAGGTATATGTGAAATCAAGTTAATGGTTGTGTTATTCTTCGAGAAAAGTAAATATTGGTTAACTGAGTTAACTTATAGGCTTTCAAGTAAATTATTGTGACAAAATGGAAAACATAAGAGCACCAGATTTAACAACTTTGACTGTATTTTGCACTGCTAATAGACACTGCCCTTACCCACAGTGTCAAGCATAGTGGAGCAACTCTCTACAACATACTAATATTAATGTGCGTCATGTTTTAGTGTATTTATTGTGAGTTCAGTGACAGTTTGTAGTGGCCCTAAATTCAGTTATGATTCATCATATATGCATGTGTGAGACAGAAATATAGTGAACTATTAAATAGTATGAATTGTAATGGATTAATCTCATATGCCAATTAAGATTCCCCCATGACCCCTAATGTGTGAACAACTGAAAAGGAAATCACAAACATCTTGGTACAGTTAATGCTTTAATTGTTTACATTAGCTGGGGAATTTTGTGTGTGAATGCGCTGGTTGTTAAGTACTCCAAACAACAAGGAGTTACGTGGTTCACAGCGCTAAATTAACGGGTGTAGCTGATAGCACATTGAATTACATTTTGATGTTGCTCTCAGCATTCCCAACATTCATTTTGTACTGCATCACTTGGATGTTATCCCCCTGCAGTGCGTATTAGAAAAATGATCTCTTTGTAAATGTTATATTATGAAATAAATTTTTATTAAAAAAAAGGAGAGGTATTGAGTTAACATTTGAGCTATGGCCATGATTTAAACCCGGGCCCTCTACTTATATGGTAAGCACTTTAGAACACTCAGCTATGACAGAGTTGAAGACAAAGCGACTACACAGACTGTCAAAAAGCATGACTCACTTGACACCACAGCCTGTAATTCTGCCTCAATGTTTTCTGTGAAATGCATATCAAACTAGTTTGTGAACATTTGTTTTGGGAAGAAAGAAACTAATTTGATGGTTAATACATAGTTAGAATAATGTTGATCATGTCTGAGTATGTGTTAGCGTGTGTGTGGTGTCACAGAAATTTGTATATTGACGTTCTGTATCACTTAGTTCCCAATGCAGAAAATTGTTAAGTATCATGAGACATAACAGGATTCATTAAAATGAGATGCTAAACATAATTTTGTGACTATTGAAAATATGTATAAAGTTATCTGTTATACATTTTGTTAATAGCTATTTTTCTTCTAATTACAGGAAAGTGGCTACTAAGAGTCCAAATACTCAACTGTGGGGTAGAAGACCATGTTAATCAGGTAGTTCCTCACAATATTTTTAGGAATGAGACATATATCACATAAGTATATTTTGCAGTAGCATGAAATTAATAGGTTTTGCACCTTGTGAAATTTGCTGCAAATCATAGGGGGTGTGAGGTTATCTCGATGTGCATAACAGGTATATGTGAAATCAAGTTAATGGTTGTGTTATTCTTCGAGAAAAGTAAATATTGGTTCACTGAGTTAACTTAAAGGTTTTAAAGTAAATTATTATGAGAAAATGGAAAACATAAGAGCACCAGATTTAACAACTTTGACTGTATTTTGCACTGCTAATAGACAATGCCCTTACCCGCAGTGTCAAGCATAGTGGAGCAACTCTCTATAACATACTAATATTAATGTGCGTCATGTTTTAGTGTATTTATTGTGAGTTCAGTGACAGTATGTAGTGGCCCTAAATTCAGTTATGATTCATCATATATGCATGTGTGAGACAGAAATATAGTGAACTATTAAATAGTATGAATTGTAATGGATTAATCTCATATGCCAATTAAGATTCCCCCATGAGCCCTAATGTGTGAACAACTGAAAAGGAAATCACAAACATCTTGGTACTGTTAATTCTTTAATTGTTAACATTAGCTGTGAAAGTTTATGTACGAATGCGCTGGTTATTACGTACTCCAAACGAAAAGGAGTTATGTGGTTCACAGCGCTAAATTAACGGGTGTAGCTGATAGCACATTGAATTACATTTTGATGTTGCTCTCAGCATGCCCAACATTCATTTTGTACTGCATCACTTGGATGTTATCCTCCTGCAGTGCGTATTAGAAAAATGATCTCTTTTTGTAAATGGTATATTATGAAATGAATTTTTATTAAAAAAAAGGAGAGGTATTGAGTTAACATTTGAGCTATGGCCATTATTTGAACCCGGGCCCTCTACTTACACAGTACGCACTTTAGAAATCTCAGCTAAGACAGCGATGAAGACAAAGCGACTACACAGACTGTCAAAAAGCATGTCTCACTTGACACCACAGCCTGTAATTCTGCCTCAATGTTTTCTGTGAAATGCATATCAAACTAGTTTGTGAACATTTGTTTTGGGAAGAAAGAAACTAATTTGATGGTTAATACATAGTTAGAATAATGTTGCTCATGTCTGAGTATGTGTTAGCATGTGTGTGGTGTCACAGAAATTTGTATATTGACGTTCTGTGTCACTTAGTTCCCAATGCAGAAAATTGTTAAGTATCATGAGACATAACAGGTTTCATTAAACTGAGATGCTAAACATAATTTTGTGACTATTGAAAATATGTATAAAGTTATCTGTTATAAATTTTGTTAATAGCTATTTTTCTTCT
The DNA here is from genome assembly GCA_026315105.1 of Locusta migratoria. Lineage (NCBI taxonomy): Eukaryota > Metazoa > Arthropoda > Insecta > Orthoptera > Acrididae > Locusta > Locusta migratoria. The sequence continues at coordinate 360,297,721 of CM048755.1, read as the reverse complement.
GATTACAGGAAAGTGGCTACTAAGAGTCCAAATACTCAACTGTGGGGTAGAAGACCATGTTAATCAGGTAGTTCCTCACAATATTTTTAGGAATGAGACATATATCACATAAGTATATTTTGCAGTAGCATGAAATTAATAGGTTTTGCACCTTGTGAAATTTGCTGCAAATCATAGGGGGTGTGAGGTTATCTCGATGTGCATAACAGGTATATGTGAAATCAAGTTAATGGTTGTGTTATTCTTCGAGAAAAGTATATATTGGTTCACTGAGTTCACTTAAAGGCTTTAAAGTAAATTATTATGAGAAAATGGAAAACATAAGAGCACCAGATTTAACAACTTTGACTGTATTTTGCAGTGCTAATAGACACTGCCCTTACCCGCAGTGTCAAGCATAGTGGAGCAACTCTCTATAACATACTAATATTAATGTGCGTCATGTTTTAGTGTATTTATTGTGAGTTCAGTGACAGTATGTAGTGGCCCTAAATTCAGTTATGATTCATCATATATGCATGTGTGAGAGAGAAATATAGTGAACTATTAAATAGTATGAATTGTAATGGATTAATCTCATATGCCAATTAAGATTCCCCCATGAGCCCTAATGTGTGAACAACTGAAAAGGAAATCACAAACATCTTGGTACAGTTAATGCTTTAATTGTTTACATTAGCTGGGGAAGTTTGTGTGTGAATGCGCTGGTTGATACGTACTCCAAACGACAAGGAGTTACGTGGTTCACAGCGCTAAATTAACGGGTGTAGCTGATAGCACATTGATTTACATTTTGATGTTGCTCTCAGCATTCCCAACATTCATTTTGTACTGCACCACTTGGATGTTATCCCCCTAAAGTGCTTATTAGAAAAATGATCTCTTTGTAAATGGTATATTATGAAATGAATTTTTATTAAAAAAAGGAGAGGTATTTAGTTATCATTTGAGCTATGGCCATGATTTAAACCCGGGCCCTCTACTTATATGGTAAGCACTTTAGAACACTCAGCTATGACAGAGTTGAAGACAAAGCGACTACACAGACTGTCAAAAAGCATGACTCACTTGACACCACAGCCTGTAAATCTGCCTCAATGTTTTCTGTGAAATGCATATCAAACTAGTTTGTGAACATTTGTTTTGGGAAGAAAGAAATTTATTTGATGGTTAATACATAGTTAGAATAATGTTGCTCATGTCTGAGTATGTGTTAGCATGTGTGTGGTGTCACAGTAATTTGTATATTGACATTCTGTATCACTTAGTTCCCAATGCAGAAAATTGTTAAGTATCATGAGACATAACAGGTTTCATTAAACTGAGATGCTAAACATAATTTTGTGATTATTGAAAATATGTATAAAGTTATCTGTTATAAATTTTGTTAATAGCTATTTTTCTTCTGATTACAGGAAAGTGGCTACTAAGAGTCCAAATACTCAACTGTGGGGTAGAAGACCATGTTAATCAGGTAGTTCCTCACAATATTTTTAGGAATGAGACATATATCACATAAGTATATTTTGCAGTAGCATGAAATTAATAGGTTTTGCACCTTGTGAAATTTGCTGCAAATCATAGGGGGTGTGAGGTTATCTCGATGTGCATAACAGTTATATGTGAAATAAAGTTAATGGTTGTGTTATTCTTCGAGAAAAGTAAATATTGGTTAACTGAGTTAACTTATAGGCTTTCAAGTAAATTATTATGAGAAAATGCAAAACATAAGAGCACCAGATTTAACAACTTTGACTGTATTTTGCACTGCTAATAGACACTGCCCTTACCCGCATTGTCAGGCATAGTGGAGCAACTCTCTATAACATACTAATATTAATGTGCGTAATGTTTTAGTGTATTTATTGCGAGTTCAGTGACAGTATGTAGTGGCCCTAAATTCAGTTATGATTCATCATATATGCATGTGTGAGACAGAAATATAGTGAAATATTACATAGTATGAATTGTAATGGATTAATCTCATATGCCAATTAAGATTCGCCTATGAGCCCTAATGTGTAAACAACTGAAAAGGAAATCACAAACATCTTGGTACTGTTAATTCTTTAATTGTTAACATTAGCTGTGAAAGTTTATGTACGAATGCGCTGGTTTTTACGTACTCCAAACGAAAAGGAGTTATGTGGTTCACAGCGCTAAATTAACGGGTGTAGCTGATAGCACATTGAATTACATTTTGATGTTGCTCTCAGCATGCCCAACATTCATTTTGTACTGCATCACTTGGATGTTATCCTCCTGCAGTGCGTATTAGAAAAATGATCTCTTTTTGTAAATGGTATATTATGAAATGAATTTTTATTAAAAAAAAGGAGAGGTATTGAGTTAACATTTGAGCTATGGCCATTATTTGAACCCGGGCCCTCTACTTACACAGTACGCACTTTAGAAATCTCAGCTAAGACAGCGATGAAGACAAAGCGACTACACAGACTGTCAAAAAGCATGTCTCACTTGACACCACAGCCTGTAATTCTGCCTCAATGTTTTCTGTGAAATGCATATCAAACTAGTTTGTGAACATTTGTTTTGGGAAGAAAGAAACTAATTTGATGGTTAATACATAGTTAGAATAATGTTGCTCATGTCTGAGTATGTGTTAGCATGTGTGTGGTGTCACAGTAATTTGTATATTGACATTCTGTATCACTTAGTTCCCAATGCAGAAAATTGTTAAGTATCATGAGACATAACAGGTTTCATTAAACTGAGATGCTAAACATAATTTTGTGATTATTGAAAATATGTATAAAGTTATCTGTTATAAATTTTGTTAATAGCTATTTTTCTTCTGATTACAGGAAAGTGGCTACTAAGAGTCCAAATACTCAACTGTGGGGTAGAAGACCATGTTAATCAGGTAGTTCCTCACAATATTTTTAGGAATGAGACATATATCACATAAGTATATTTTGCAGTAGCATGAAATTAATAGGTTTTGCACCTTGTGAAATTTGCTGCAAATCATAGGGGGTGTGAGGTTATCTCGATGTGCATAACAGTTATATGTGAAATAAAGTTAATGGTTGTGTTATTCTTCGAGAAAAGTAAATATTGGTTCACTGAGTTCACTTAAAGGCTTTAAAGTAAATTATTATGAGAAAATGGAAAACATAAGAGCACCAGATTTAACAACTTTGACTGTATTTTGCAGTGCTAATAGACACTGCCCTTACCCGCAGTGTCAAGCATAGTGGAGCAACTCTCTATAACATACTAATATTAATGTGCGTCATGTTTTAGTGTATTTATTGTGAGTTCAGTGACAGTATGTAGTGGCCCTAAATTCAGTTATGATTCATCATATATGCATGTGTGAGACAGAAATATAGTGAACTATTAAATAGTATGAATTGTAATGGATTAATCTCATATGCCAATTAAGATTCCCCCCATGAGCCCTAATGTGTGAACAACTGAAAAGGAAATCACAAACATTTTGGTACTGTTAATTCTTTAATTGTTTACATTGGCTGCGGAAGTTTGTGTGTGAATGCGCTGGTTGATACGTACTCCAAATGACAAGGAGTTACGTGGTTCACAGCACTAAATCAATGGGTGTCGCTGATAGCACATTGAATTACATTTTGATGTTTCTCTCAGCATTCCCAACATTCATTTTGTACTGCATCACTTGGATGTTATCCTCCTGCAGTGCGTATTAGAAAAATGATCTCTTTTTGTAAATGGTATATTATGAAATGAATTTTTATTAAAAAAAAGGAGAGGTATTGAGTTAACATTTGAGCTATGGCCATGATTTGAACCCGGGCCCTCTAATTACACAATATGCACTTTAGAACGCTCAGCTAAGACAGCGATGAAGACAAAGCGACTACACAGACTGTCAAAAAGCATGACTCACTTGACACCACAGCCTGTAATTCTGCCTCAATGTTTTCTGTGAAATGCGTATCAAATTAGTTTGTGAACATTTGTTTTGGGAAGAAGGAAACTAATTTGATGGTTAATACATAGTTAGAATAATGTTGCTCATGTCTGAGTATGTGTTAGCATGTGTGTGGTGTCTCAGAAATTTGTATATTGACATTCTGTATCACTTAGTTCCCAATGCAGAAAATTGTTAAATATTATGAGACATAACAGGTTTCATTAAACTGATATGCTAAACATAATTTTGTGAGTATTTAAAATATGTATAAAGTTATCTGTTATAAATTTTGTTAATAGCTATTTTTCTTCTGATTACAGGAAAGTGGCTACTAAGAGTCCAAATACTCAACTGTGGGGTAGAAGACCATGTTAATCAGGTAGTTCCTCACAATATTTTTAGGAATGAGACATATATCACATAAGTATATTTTGCAGTAGCATGAAATTAATAGGTTTTGCACCTTGTGAAATTTGCTGCAAATCATAGGGGGTGTGAAGTCATCTCGATGTGCATAACAGCTATATTTGAAATTAAGTTAATGGTTGTGTTATTCTTCGAGAAAAGTAAATATTGGTTAACTGAGTTAACTTATAGGCATTAAAGTAAATTATTATGAGAAAATGGAAAACATAAGAGCACCAGATTTAACAACTTTCACTGTATTTTGCACTGCCAATAGCCAATGCCCTTACCCGCATTGTCAAGCATAGTGGAGCAACTCTCTATAACATACTAATATTAATGTGCGTCATGTTTTAGTGTATTTATTGCGAGTTCAGTGACAGTATGTAGTGGCCCTAAATTCAGTTATGATTCATCATATATGCATGTGTGAGACAGAAATATAGTGAACTATTAAATAGTATGAATTGTAATGGATTAATCTCATATGCCAATTAAGATTCCCCCATGAGCCCTAATGTGTGAACAACTGAAAAGGAAATCACAAACATCTTGGTACAGTTAATGCTTTAATTGTTTACATTAGCTGGGGAAGTTTGTGTGTGAATGCGCTGGTTGTTAAGTACTCCAAACAACAAGGATTTACGTGGTTCACAGCGCTAAATTAACGGGTGTAGCTGATAGCACATTGAATTACATTTTGATGTTGCTCTCAGCATTTCCCAACATTCATTTTGTACTGCATCACTTGGATGTTATCCCCCTGCAGTGCGTATTAGAAAAATGATCTCTTTTTGTAAATGGTATATTATGAAACAAATTTTTATTAAAAAAAATAAGAGGTATTGAGTTAACATTTGAGCTATGGCCATGATTTGAACCCGGGCCCTCGACGTACAGGGTAAGCACTTTAGAACACTCAGCTAAGTCAGAGTTTAAGACAAAGCGACTACACAGACTGTCAAAAGGCATGACTCACTTGACACCACAGCCTGTAATTCTGCCTCAATGTTTTCTGTGAAATGCATATCAAATTAGTTTGTGAACATTTGTTTTGTGAAGAAGGAAACTAATTTGATGGTTAATACATAGTTAGAATAATGTTCCCATCTCTGAGTATGTGTTAGCATGTGTGTGGTGTCACAGAATTTTGTATATTGACATTCTGTATCACTTAGTTCCCAATGCAGAAAATTGTTAAGTATCATGAGACATAATAGGTTTCATTAAATTGAGATGCTAAACATAATTTTGTGATTATTGAAAATATGTATAAAGTTATCTCTTATAAATTTTGTTAATAGCTATTTTTCTTCTGATTACAGGAAAGTGGCTACTAAGAGCCCAAATACTCAACTGTGGGGTAGAAGACCATGTTAATCAGGTAGTTCCTCACAATATTTTTAGGAATGACACATATATCACATAAGTATATTTTGCAGTAGCATGAAGTTAATAGGTTTTGCACCTTGTGGAATTTTCTTGCAAATCATAGTGGGTGTGAGGTTATCTCGATGTGCATAAGAGGTATATGTGAAATCAAGTTAATGGTTGTGTTATTCTTTGAGAAAAGTACATATTGGTTCACTGAGATCGCTTACAGGTTTTAAAGTAAATTATAATGAGAAAATGGAAAACATAAGAGCACCAAAATAACATCTTTGACTGTATTTTGCACTGCTAATAGACACTGCCCTTACCCGCATTGTCAAGCATAGTGGAGCAACTCTCTATAACATACTAATATTAATGTGCGTAATGTTCTAGTGTATTTATTGTGAGTCCAGTGACAGTATGTAGTGGCCCTAAATACAGTTATGATTGATTATATATGCATGTGTGAGACAGAAATATAGTGAACTATTAAATAGTATGAATTGTAATGGATTAATCTCATACGCCAATTAAGATTCCCCCATGAGCCCTAATGTGTGAACAACTGAAAAGGAAATCACAAACATTTTGGTACTGTTAATTCTTTAATTGTTTACATTGGCTGTGAAGGTTTGTGTACGAATGCGCTGGTTATTACGTACTCCAAACGACAAGGAGTTACGTGGTTCACAGCGCTAAATTAACGGGTGTAGCTGATAGCACATGGAATTACATTTTGATGTTTCTCTCAGCATTCCCAACATTCATTTTCTACTGCATCACTTGGACGTTATCCCCCTGCAGTGGGTATTAGAAAAATGATCTCTTTGTAAATGGTATATTATGAAATAAATTTTTATTAAAAAAAAAGGAGAGGTATTGAGTTAACATTTGAGCTATGGCGATGATTTGAACCCGGGCCCTCTACTTGTACGGTAAGCACTTTAGAACACTCAGCTAAGACAGCGATGAAGACAAAGCGACTACACAGACTGTCAAAAAGCATGACTCACTTGACACCACAGCCTGTAATTCTGCCTCAATGTTTTTGTAAAATGCATATCAAATTAGTTTGTGATCATTTGTTTTGGGAAGAAGGAAACTAATTTGATGGTTAATACATAGTTAGAATAATGTTGCTCATGTCTGAGTATGTGTTAGCATGTGTGTGGTGTCTCAGAAATTTGTATATTGACATTCTGTATCACTTAGTTCCCAATGCAGAAACTTGTTAAATATTATGAGACATAACAGGTTTCATTAAACTGATATGCTAAACATAATTTTGTGAGTATTTAAAATATGTATAAAGTTATCTGTTATAAATTTTGTTAATAGCTATTTTTCTTCTGATTACAGGAAAGTGGCTACTAAGAGTCCAAATACTCAACTGTGGGGTAGAAGACCATGTTAATCAGGTAGTTCCTCACAATATTTTTAGGAATGGGACATATATCACATAAGTATATTTTGCAGTAGCATGAAATTAATAGGTTTTGCACCTTGTGAAATTTGCTGCAAATCATAGGGGGTGTGAGGTTATCTCGATGTGCATAAGAGGTATATGTGAAATCAAGTTAATGGTTGTGTTATTCTTCGAAAAAAGTAAATATTGGTTAACTGAGTTAACTTATAGGCTTTCAAGTAAATTATTGTGACAAAATGGAAAACATAAGAGCACCAGATTTAACAACTTTGACTGTATTTTGCACTGCTAATAGACACTGCCCTTACCCACAGTGTCAAGCATAGTGGAGCAACTCTCTACAACATACTAATATTAATGTGCGTCATGTTTTAGTGTATTTATTGTGAGTTCAGTGACAGTTTGTAGTGGCCCTAAATTCAGTTATGATTCATCATATATGCATGTGTGAGACAGAAATATAGTGAACTATTAAATAGTATGAATTGTAATGGATTAATATCATATGCCAATTAAGATTCCCCCATGAGCCCTAATGTGTGAACAACTGAAAAGGAAATCACAAACATCTTGGTACAGTTAATGCTTTAATTGTTTACATTAGCTGGGGAATTTTGTGTGTGAATGCGCTGGTTGTTAAGTACTCCAAACAACAAGGAGTTATGTGGTTCACAGCGCTAAATTAACGGGTGTAGCTGATAGCACATTGAATTACATTTTGATGTTGCTCTCAGCATTCCCAACATTCATTTTGTACTGCATCACTTGGATGTTATCCCCCTGCAGTGCGTATTAGAAAAATGATCTCTTTGTAAATGTTATATTATGAAATAAATTTTTATTAAAAAAAAGGAGAGGTATTGAGTTAACATTTGAGCTATGGCCATGATTTGAACCCGGGCCCTCTACTTACACAGTATGCACTTTAAAACGCTCAGCTAAGACAGCGATGAAGACAAAGCGACTACACAGACTGTCAAAAAGCATGACTCACTTGACACCACAGCCTGTAATTCTGCCTCAATGTTTTCTGTGAAATGCATATCAAATTAGTTTGTGAACATTTGTTTTGGGAAGAAGGAAACTAATGGACTTTTAATACATAGTTAGAATAATTTTGCTCATGTCTGAGTATGTGTTAGCGTGTGTGTGGTGTCACAGAAATTTGTATATTGACGTTCTGTATCACTTAGTTCCCAATGCAGAAAATTGTTAAGTATCATGAGACATAACAGGATTCATTAAAATGAGATGCTAAACATAATTTTGTGACTATTGAAAATATGTATAAAGTTATCTGTTATACATTTTGTTAATAGCTATTTTTCTTCTAATTACAGGAAAGTGGCTACTAAGAGTCCAAATACTCAACTGTGGGGTAGAAGACCATGTTAATCAGGTAGTTCCTCACAATATTTTTAGGAATGAGACATATATCACATAAGTATATTTTGCAGTAGCATGAAATTAATAGGTTTTGCACCTTGTGAAATTTGCTGCAAATCATAGGGGGTGTGAGGTTATCTCGATGTGCATAACAGGTATATGTGAAATCAAGTTAATGGTTGTGTTATTCTTCGAGAAAAGTAAATATTGGTTCACTGAGTTAACTTAAAGGTTTTAAAGTAAATTATTATGAGAAAATGGAAAACATAAGAGCACCAGATTTAACAACTTTGACTGTATTTTGCACTGCAAATTGACACTGCCTTACCCGCATTGTCAAGCATAGTGGAGGAACTCTCTATAACATACTAATATTAATGTGCGTAATGTTATAGTGTATTTATTGTGAGTTCAGTGACAGTATGTAGTGGCCCTAAATACAGTTATGATTCATCATATATGCATGTGTGAGACAGAAATATAGTGAACTATTAAATAGTATGAATTGTAATGGATTAATCTCATACGCCAATTAAGATTCCCCCATGAGCCCTAATGTGTGAACAACTGAAAAGAAATTCACAAACATTTTGGTACTGTTAATTCTTTAATTGTTTACATTGGCTGTGAAGGTTTGTGTACGAATGCGCTGGTTATTACGTACTCCAAACGACAAGGAGTTACGTGGTTCACAGCGCTAAATTAACGGGTGTAGCTGATAGCACATTAAATTACATTTTGATGTTTCTCTCAGCATTCCCAACATTCATTTTGTACTGCATCACTTGGACGTTATCCCCCTGCAGTGGGTATTAGAAAAATGATCTCTTTGTAAATGGTATATTATGAAATAAATTTTTATTAAAAAAAAAGGAGAGGTATTGAGTTAACATTTGAGCTATGGCGATGATTTGAACCCGGGCCCTCTACTTGTACGGTAAGCACTTTAGAACACTCAGCTAAGACAGCGATAAAGACAAAGCGACTACACAGACTGTCAAAAAGCATGACTCACTTGACACCACAGCCTGTAATTCTGCCTCAATGTTTTCTGTGAAATGCATATCAAACTAGTTTGTGAACATTTGTTTTGGGAAGAAATAAACTAATTTGATGGTTAATACATAGTTAGAATAATGTTGCTCATGTCTGAGTATGTGTTAGCATGTGTGTGGTGTCACAGAAATTTGTATATTGACGTTCTGTGTCACTTAGTTCCCAATGCAGAAAATTGTTAAGTATCATGAGACATAACAGGTTTCATTAAACTGAGATGCTAAACATAATTTTGTGATTATTGAAAATATGTATAAAGTTATCTGTTATAAATTTTGTTAATAGCTATTTTTCTTCTGATTACAGGAAAGTGGCTACTAAGAGTCCAAATACTCAACTGTGGGGTAGAAGACCATGTTAATCAGGTAGTTCCTCACAATATTTTTAGGAATGGGACATATATCACATAAGTATATTTTGCAGTAGCATGAAATTAATAGGTTTTGCACCTTGTGAAATTTGCTGCAAATCATAGGGGGTGTGAGGTTATCTCGATGTGCATAACAGGTATATGTGAAATCAAGTTAATGGTTGTGTTATTCTTCGAGAAAAGTATATATTGGTTCACTGAGTTCACTTAAAGGCTTTAAAGTAAATTATTATGAGAAAATGGAAAACATAAGAGCACCAGATTTAACAACTTTGACTGTATTTTGCAGTGCTAATAGACACTGCCCTTACCCGCAGTGTCAAGCATAGTGGAGCAACTCTCTATAACATACTAATATTAATGTGCGTCATGTTTTAGTGTATTTATTGTGAGTTCAGTGACGGTATGTAGTGGCCCTAAATTCAGTTATGATTCATCATATATGCATGTGTGAGACAGAAATATAGTGAACTATTAAATAGTATGAATTGTAATGGATTAATCTCATACGCCAATTAAGATTCCCCCATGAGCCCTAATGTGTGAACAACTGAAAAGGAAATCACAAACATTTTGGTACTGTTAATTCTTTAATTGTTTACATTGGCTGGGGAAGTTTGTGTGTGAATGCGCTGGTTGATACGTACTCCAAATGACAAGGAGTTACGTGGTTCACAGCACTAAATCAATGGGTGTAGCTGATAGCACATTGAATTACATTTTGATGTTTCTCTCAGCATTCCCAACATTCATTTTCTACTGCATCACTTGGATGTTATCCCCCTGCAGTGCGTCTTAGAAAAATGATCTCTTTTTGTAAATGGTATATTATGAAATGAATTTTTATTAAAAAAAGGAGAAGTATTGAGTTAACATTTGAGCTATGGCCATGATTTGAACCCGGGCCCTCTAATTACACAGTATGCACTTTAGAACGCTCAGCTAAGACAGCGATGAAGACAAAGCGACAACACAGACTGTCAAAAAGCATGACTCACTTGACACCACAGCCTGTAATTCTGCCTCAATGTTTTCTGTGAAATGGGTATCAAATTAGTTTGTGAACATTTGTTTTGGGAAGAAGGAAACTAATTTGATGGTTAATACTTAGTTAGAATAATGTTGCTCATGTCTGAGTATGTGTTAGCATGTGTGTGGTGTCTCAGAAATTTGTATATTGACATTCTGTATCACTTAGTTCCCAATGCAGAAAATTGTTAAATATTATGAGATATAACAGGTTTCATTAAACTGATATGCTAAACATAATTTTGTGAGTATTTAAAATATGTATAAAGTTATCTGTTATAAATTTTGTTAATAGCTATTTTTCTTCTGATTACAGGAAAGTGGCTACTAAGAGTCCAAATACTCAACTGTGGGGTAGAAGACCATGTTAATCAGGTAGTTCCTCACAATATTTTTGGGAATGAGACATATATCACATAAGTATATTTTGCAGTAACATGAAATTAATAGGTTTTGCACCTTGTGAAATTTGCTGCAAATCATAGGGGGTGTGAAGTCATCACGATGTGCATAACAGCTATATTTGAAATTAAGTTAATGGTTGTGTTATTCTTCGAGAAAAGTAAATATTGGTTAACTGAGTTAACTTATAGGCATTAAAGTAAATTATTATGAGAAAATGGAAAACATAAGAGCACCAGATTTAACAACTTTCACTGTATTTTGCACTGCTAATAGCCAATGCCCTTACCCGCATTGTCAAGCATAGTGGAGCAACTCTCTATAACATACTAATATTAATGTGCGTCATGTTTTAGTGTGTTTATTGCGAGTTCAGTGACAGTATGTAGTGGCCCTAAATTCAGTTATGATTCATCATATATGCATGTGTGAGACAGAAATATAGTGAACTATTAAATAGTATGAATTGTAATGGATTAATCTCATATGCCAATTAAGATTCCCCCATGAGCCCTAATGTGTGAACAACTGAAAAGGAAATCACAAACATCTTGGTACAGTTAATGCTTTAATTGTTTACATTAGCTGGGGAAGTTTGTGTGTGAATGCGCTGGTTGTTAAGTACTCCAAACAACAAGGAGTTACGTGGTTCACAGCGCTAAATTAACGGGTGTAGCTGATAGCACATTGAATTACATTTTGATGTTGCTCTCAGCATTTCGCAACATTCATTTTGTACTGCATCACTTGGATGTTATCCCCCTGCAGTGCGTATTAGAAAAATGATCTCTTTTTGTAAATGGTATATTATGAAACAAATTTTTATTAAAAAAAAAGAGAGGTATTGAGTTAACATTTGAGCTATGGCCATGATTTGAACCCGGGCCCTCGACGTACAGGGTAAGCACTTTAGAACACTCAGCTAAGTCAGAGTTTAAGACAAAGCGACTACACAGACTGTCAAAAGGCATGACTCACTTGACACCACAGCCTGTAATTCTACCTCAATGTTTTCTGTGAAATGCATATCAAATTAGTTTGTGAACATTTGTTTTGTGAAGAAGGAAACTAATTTGATGGTTAATACATAGTTAGAATAATGTTCCCATCTCTGAGTATGTGTTAGCATGTGTGTGGTGTCACAGAATTTTGTATATTGACATTCTGTATCACTTAGTTCCCAATGCAGAAAATTGTTAAGTATCATGAGACATAATAGGTTTCATTAAATTGAGATGCTAAACATAATTTTGTGATTATTGAAAATATGTATAAAGTTATCTGTTATAAATTTTGTTAATAGCTATTTTTCTTCTGATTACAGGAAAGTGGCTACTAAGAGCCCAAATACTCAACTGTGGGGTAGAAGACCATGTTAATCAGGTAGTTCCTCACAATATTTTTAGGAATGACACATATATCACATAAGTATATTTTGCAGTAGCATGAAGTTAATAGGTTTTGCACCTTGTGGAATTTTGTTGCAAATCATAGTGGGTGTGAGGTTATCTCGATGTGCATAAGAGGTATATGTGAAATCAAGTTAATGGTTGTGTTATTCTTTGAGAAAAGTACATATTGGTTCACTGAGTTCGCTTATAGGTTTTAAAGTAAATTATTATGAGAAAATGGAAAACATAAGAGCACCAAAATAACATCTTTGACTGTATTTTGCACTGCTAATAGACACTGCCCTTACCCGCATTGTCAAGCATAGTGGAGCAACTCTCTATAACATACTAATATTAATGTGCGTAATGTTTTAGTGTATTTATTGTGAGTTCAGTGACAGTATGTAGTGGCCCTAAATACAGTTATGATTCATCATATATGCATGTGTGAGACAGAAATATAGTGAACTATTAAATAGTATGAATTGTAATGGATTAATCTCATACGCCAATTAAGATTCCCCCATGAGCCCTAATGTGTGAACAACTGAAAAGGAAATCACAAACATTTTGGTACTGTTAATTCTTTAATTGTTTACATTGGCTGTGAAGGTTTGTGTACGAATGCGCTGGTTATTACGTACTCCAAACGACAAGGAGTTACGTGGTTCACAGCGCTAAATTAACGGGTGTAGCTGATAGCACATTGAATTACATTTTGATGTTTCTCTCAGCATTCCCAACATTCATTTTGTACTGCATCACTTGGACGTTATCCCCCTGCAGTGGGTATTAGAAAAATGATCTCTTTTTGTAAATGGTATATTATGAAATAAATTTTTATTAAAAAAAAAGGAGAGGTATTGAGTTAACATTTGAGCTATGGCCATGATTTAAACCCGGGCCCTCTACCTATATGGTAAGCACTTTAGAACACTCAGCTATGACAGAGTTGAAGACAAAGCGACTACACAGACTGTCAAAAAGCATGACTCACTTGACACCACAGCCTGTAATTCTGCCTCAATGTTTTTGTAAAATGCATATCAAATTAGTTTGTGAACATTTGTTTTGGGAAGAAGGAAACTAATTTCATGGTTAATACATAGTTAGAATAATGTTGCTCATGTCTGAGTATGTGTTAGCATGTGTGTGGTGTCTCAGAAATTTGTATATTGACATTCTGTATCACTTAGTTCCCAATGCAGAAAATTGTTAAGTATCATGAGACATAACAGGTTTCATTATACTGAGATGCTAAACATAATTTTGTGATTATTGAAAATATGTATAAAGTTATCTGTTATAAATTTTGTTAATAGCTATTTTTCTTCTGATTACAGGAAAGTGGCTACTAAGGGTCCAAATACTCAACTGTGGGGTAGAAGACCATGTTAATCAGGTAGTTCCTCACAATATTTTTAGGAATGAGACATATATCACATAAGTATATTTTGCAGTATCATGAAATTAATAGGTTTTGCACCTTGTGAAATTTGCTGCAAATCATAGGGGGTGTGAGGTTATCTCGATGTGCATAACAGGTATATGTGAAATCAAGTTAATGGTTGTGTTATTCTTCGAGAAAAGTAAATATTGGTTCACTGAGTTAACTTATAGGCTTTAAAGTAAATTATTATGAGAAAATGCAAAACATAAGAGCACCAGATTTAACAACTTTGACTGTATTTTGCACTGCTAATAGACACTGCCCTTACCCGCATTGTCAGGCATAGTGGAGCAACTCTCTATAACATACTAATATTAATGTGCGTCATGTTTTAGTGTATTTATTGCGAGTTCAATGACAGTATGTAGTGGCCCTAAATTCAGTTATGATTCATCATATATGCATGTGTGAGACAGAAATATAGTGAACTATTAAATAGTATGAATTGTAATGGATTAATCTCATATGCCAATTAAGATTCCCCCATGAGCCCTAATGTGTGAACAACCTTGTGGAATTTTGTTGCAAATCATAGTGGGTGTGAGGTTATCTCGATGTGCATAACAGGTATATGTGAAATCAAGTTAATGGTTGTGTTATTCTTTGAGAAAAGTACATATTGGTTCACTGAGTTCGCTTATAGGTTTTAAAGTAAATTATTATGAGAAAATGGAAAACATAAGAGCACCAAAATAACATCTTTGACTGTATTTTGCACTGCTAATAGACACTGCCCTAACCCGCATTGTCAAGCATAGTGGAGCAACTCTCTATAACATACTAATATTAATGTGCGTAATGTTTTAGTGTATTTATTGTGAGTTCAGTGACAGTATGTAGTGGCCCTAAATACAGTTATGATTCATCATATATGCATGTGTGAGACAGAAATATAGTGAACTATTAAATAGTATGAATTGTAATGGATTAATCTCATACGCCAATTAAGATTCCCCCATGAGCCCTAATGTGTGAACAACTGAAAAGGAAATCACAAACATTTTGGTACTGTTAATTCTTTAATTGTTTACATTGGCTGTGAAGGTTTGTGTACGAATGCGCTGGTTATTACGTACTCCAAACGACAAGGAGTTACGTGGTTCACAGCGCTAAATTAACGGGTGTAGCTGATAGCACATTGAATTACATTTTGATGTTTCTCTCAGCATTCCCAACATTCATTTTGTACTGCATCACTTGGACGTTATCCCCCTGCAGTGGGTATTAGAAAAATGATCTCCTTGTAAATGGTATATTATGAAATAAATTTTTATTAAAAAAAAAAGGAGAGGTATTGAGTTAACATTTGAGCTATGGCGATGATTTGAACCCGGGCCCTCTACTTGTACGGTAAGCACTTTAGAACACTCAGCTAAGACAGCGATGAAGACAAAGCGACTACACAGACTGTCAAAAAGCATGACTCACTTGACACCACAGCCTGTAATTCTGCCTCAATGTTTTTGTAAAATGCATATCAAATTAGTTTGTGAACATTTGTTTTGGGAAGAAGGAAACTAATTTGATGGTTAATACATAGTTAGAATAATGTTGCTCATGTCTGAGTATGTGTTAGCATGTGTGTGGTGTCTCAGAAATTTGTATATTGACATTCTGTATCACTTAGTTCCCAATGCAGAAAATTGATAAATATTATGAGACATAATAGGTTTCATTAAACTGATATGCTAAACATAATTTTGTGAGTATTTAAAATATGTATAAAGTTATCTGTTATAAATTTTGTTAATAGCTATTTTTCTTCTGATTACAGGAAAGTGGCTACTAAGAGTCCAAATACTCAACTGTGGGGTAGAAGACCATGTTAATCAGGTAGTTCCTCACAATATTTTTAGGAATGGGACATATATCACATAAGTATATTTTGCAGTAGCATGAAATTAATAGGTTTTGCACCTTGTGAAATTTGCTGCAAATCATAGGGGGTGTGAGGTTATCTCGATGTGCATAACAGGTATATGTGAAATCAAGTTAATGGTTGTGTTATTCTTCGAGAAAAGTATATATTGGTTCACTGAGTTCACTTAAAGGCTTTAAAGTAAATTATTATGAGAAAATGGAAAACATAAGAGCACCAGATTTAACAACTTTGACTGTATTTTGCAGTGCTAATAGACACTGCCCTTACCCGCAGTGTCAAGCATAGTGGAGCAACTCTCTATAACATACTAATATTAATGTGCGTCATGTTTTAGTGTATTTATTGTGAGTTCAGTGACAGTATGTAGTGGCCCTAAATTCAGTTATGATTCATTATATATGCATGTGTGAGACAGAAATATAGTGAACTATTAAATAGTATGAATTGTAATGGATTAATCTCATATGCCAATTAAGATTCCCCCATGAGCCCTAATGTGTGAACAACTGAAAAGGAAATCACAAACATTTTGGTACTGTTAATTCTTTAATTGTTTACATTGGCTGGGGAAGTTTGTGTGTGAATGCGCTGGTTGATACGTACTCCAAATGACAAGGAGTTACGTGGTTCACAGCACTAAATCAATGGGTGTCGCTGATAGCACATTGAATTACATTTTGATGTTTCTCTCAGCATTCCCAACATTCATTTTCTACTGCATCACTTGGATGTTATCCCCCTGCAGTGCGTCTTAGAAAAATGATCTCTTTTTGTAAATGGTATATTATGAAATGAATTTTTATTAAAAAAAGGAGAAGTATTGAGTTAACATTTGAGCTATGGCCATGATTTGAACCCGGGCCCTCTAATTACACAGTATGCACTTTAGAACGCTCAGCTAAGACAGCGATGAAGACAAAGCGACAACACAGACTGTCAAAAAGCATGACTCACTTGACACCACAGCCTGTAATTCTGCCTCAATGTTTTCTGTGAAATGGGTATCAAATTAGTTTGTGAACATTTGTTTTGGGAAGAAGGAAACTAATTTGATGGTTAATACTTAGTTAGAATAATGTTGCTCATGTCTGAGTATGTGTTAGCATGTGTGTGGTGTCTCAGAAATTTGTATATTGACATTCTGTATCACTTAGTTCCCAATGCAGAAAATTGTTAAATATTATGAGATATAACAGGTTTCATTAAACTGATATGCTAAACATAATTTTGTGAGTATTTAAAATATGTATAAAGTTATCTGTTATAAATTTTGTTAATAGCTATTTTTCTTCTGATTACAGGAAAGTGGCTACTAAGAGTCCAAATACTCAACTGTGGGGTAGAAGACCATGTTAATCAGGTAGTTCCTCACAATATTTTTGGGAATGAGACATATATCACATAAGTATATTTTGCAGTAGCATGAAATTAATAGGTTTTGCACCTTGTGAAATTTGCTGCAAATCATAGGGGGTGTGAAGTCATCACGATGTGCATAACAGCTATATTTGAAATTAAGTTAATGGTTGTGTTATTCTTCGAGAAAAGTAAATATTGGTTAACTGAGTTAACTTATAGGCATTAAAGTAAATTATTATGAGAAAATGGAAAACATAAGAGCACCAGATTTAACAACTTTCACTGTATTTTGCACTGCTAATAGCCAATGCCCTTACCCGCATTGTCAAGCATAGTGGAGCAACTCTCTATAACATACTAATATTAATGTGCGTCATGTTTTAGTGTATTTATTGCGAGTTCAGTGACAGTATGTAGTGGCCCTAAATTCAGTTATGATTCATCATATATGCATGTGTGAGACAGAAATATAGTGAACTATTAAATAGTATGAATTGTAATGGATTAATCTCATATGCCAATTAAGATTCCCCCATGAGCCCTAATGTGTGAACAACTGAAAAGGAAATCACAAACATCTTGGTACAGTTAATGCTTTAATTGTTTACATTAGCTGGGGAAGTTTGTGTGTGAATGCGCTGGTTGTTAAGTACTCCAAACAACAAGGAGTTACGTGGTTCACAGCGCTAAATTAACGGGTGTAGCTGATAGCACATTGAATTACATTTTGATGTTGCTCTCAGCATTTCGCAACATTCATTTTGTACTGCATCACTTGGATGTTATCCCCCTGCAGTGCGTATTAGAAAAATGATCTCTTTTTGTAAATGGTATATTATGAAACAAATTTTTATTAAAAAAAAAGAGAGGTATTGAGTTAACATTTGAGCTATGGCCATGATTTGAACCCGGGCCCTCGACGTACAGGGTAAGCACTTTAGAACACTCAGCTAAGTCAGAGTTTAAGACAAAGCGACTACACAGACTGTCAAAAGGCATGACTCACTTGACACCACAGCCTGTAATTCTACCTCAATGTTTTCTGTGAAATGCATATCAAATTAGTTTGTGAACATTTGTTTTGTGAAGAAGGAAACTAATTTGATGGTTAATACATAGTTAGAATAATGTTCCCATCTCTGAGTATGTGTTAGCATGTGTGTGGTGTCACAGAATTTTGTATATTGACATTCTGTATCACTTAGTTCCCAATGCAGAAAATTGTTAAGTATCATGAGACATAATAGGTTTCATTAAATTGAGATGCTAAACATAATTTTGTGATTATTGAAAATATGTATAAAGTTATCTGTTATAAATTTTGTTAATAGCTATTTTTCTTCTGATTACAGGAAAGTGGCTACTAAGAGCCCAAATACTCAACTGTGGGGTAGAAGACCATGTTAATCAGGTAGTTCCTCACAATATTTTTAGGAATGACACATATATCACATAAGTATATTTTGCAGTAGCATGAAGTTAATAGGTTTTGCACCTTGTGGAATTTTGTTGCAAATCATAGTGGGTGTGAGGTTATCTCGATGTGCATAAGAGGTATATGTGAAATCAAGTTAATGGTTGTGTTATTCTTTGAGAAAAGTACATATTGGTTCACTGAGTTCGCTTATAGGTTTTAAAGTAAATTATTATGAGAAAATGGAAAACATAAGAGCACCAAAATAACATCTTTGACTGTATTTTGCACTGCTAATAGACACTGCCCTTACCCGCATTGTCAAGCATAGTGGAGCAACTCTCTATAACATACTAATATTAATGTGCGTAATGTTTTAGTGTATTTATTGTGAGTTCAGTGACAGTATGTAGTGGCCCTAAATACAGTTATGATTCATCATATATGCATGTGTGAGACAGAAATATAGTGAACTATTAAATAGTATGAATTGTAATGGATTAATCTCATACGCCAATTAAGATTCCCCCATGAGCCCTAATGTGTGAACAACTGAAAAGGAAATCACAAACATTTTGGTACTGTTAATTCTTTAATTGTTTACATTGGCTGTGAAGGTTTGTGTACGAATGCGCTGGTTATTACGTACTCCAAACGACAAGGAGTTACGTGGTTCACAGCGCTAAATTAACGGGTGTAGCTGATAGCACATTGAATTACATTTTGATGTTTCTCTCAGCATTCCCAACATTCATTTTGTACTGCATCACTTGGACGTTATCCCCCTGCAGTGGGTATTAGAAAAATGATCTCTTTTTGTAAATGGTATATTATGAAATAAATTTTTATTAAAAAAAAAGGAGAGGTATTGAGTTAACATTTGAGCTATGGCCATGATTTAAACCCGGGCCCTCTACCTATATGGTAAGCACTTTAGAACACTCAGCTATGACAGAGTTGAAGACAAAGCGACTACACAGACTGTCAAAAAGCATGACTCACTTGACACCACAGCCTGTAATTCTGCCTCAATGTTTTTGTAAAATGCATATCAAATTAGTTTGTGAACATTTGTTTTGGGAAGAAGGAAACTAATTTGATGGTTAATACATAGTTAGAATAATGTTGCTCATGTCTGAGTATGTGTTAGCATGTGTGTGGTGTCTCAGAAATTTGTATATTGACATTCTGTATCACTTAGTTCCCAATGCAGAAAATTGTTAAGTATCATGAGACATAACAGGTTTCATTATACTGAGATGCTAAACATAATTTTGTGATTATTGAAAATATGTATAAAGTTATCTGTTATAAATTTTGTTAATAGCTATTTTTCTTCTGATTACAGGAAAGTGGCTACTAAGGGTCCAAATACTCAACTGTGGGGTAGAAGACCATGTTAATCAGGTAGTTCCTCACAATATTTTTAGGAATGAGACATATATCACATAAGTATATTTTGCAGTAGCATGAAATTAATAGGTTTTGCACCTTGTGAAATTTGCTGCAAATCATAGGGGGTGTGAGGTTATCTCGATGTGCATAACAGGTATATGTGAAATCAAGTTAATGGTTGTGTTATTCTTCGAGAAAAGTAAATATTGGTTCACTGAGTTAACTTATAGGCTTTAAAGTAAATTATTATGAGAAAATGCAAAACATAAGAGCACCAGATTTAACAACTTTGACTGTATTTTGCACTGCTAATAGACACTGCCCTTACCCGCATTGTCAGGCATAGTGGAGCAACTCTCTATAACATACTAATATTAATGTGCGTCATGTTTTAGTGTATTTATTGCGAGTTCAATGACAGTATGTAGTGGCCCTAAATTCAGTTATGATTCATCATATATGCATGTGTGAGACAGAAATATAGTGAACTATTAAATAGTATGAATTGTAATGGATTAATCTCATATGCCAATTAAGATTCCCCCATGAGCCCTAATGTGTGAACAACCTTGTGGAATTTTGTTGCAAATCATAGTGGGTGTGAGGTTATCTCGATGTGCATAACAGGTATATGTGAAATCAAGTTAATGGTTGTGTTATTCTTTGAGAAAAGTACATATTGGTTCACTGAGTTCGCTTATAGGTTTTAAAGTAAATTATTATGAGAAAATGGAAAACATAAGAGCACCAAAATAACATCTTTGACTGTATTTTGCACTGCTAATAGACACTGCCCTAACCCGCATTGTCAAGCATAGTGGAGCAACTCTCTATAACATACTAATATTAATGTGCGTAATGTTTTAGTGTATTTATTGTGAGTTCAGTGACAGTATGTAGTGGCCCTAAATACAGTTATGATTCATCATATATGCATGTGTGAGACAGAAATATAGTGAACTATTAAATAGTATGAATTGTAATGGATTAATCTCATACGCCAATTAAGATTCCCCCATGAGCCCTAATGTGTGAACAACTGAAAAGGAAATCACAAACATTTTGGTACTGTTAATTCTTTAATTGTTTACATTGGCTGTGAAGGTTTGTGTACGAATGCGCTGGTTATTACGTACTCCAAACGACAAGGAGTTACGTGGTTCACAGCGCTAAATTAACGGGTGTAGCTGATAGCACATTGAATTACATTTTGATGTTTCTCTCAGCATTCCCAACATTCATTTTGTACTGCATCACTTGGACGTTATCCCCCTGCAGTGGGTATTAGAAAAATGATCTCCTTGTAAATGGTATATTATGAAATAAATTTTTATTAAAAAAAAAAGGAGAGGTATTGAGTTAACATTTGAGCTATGGCGATGATTTGAACCCGGGCCCTCTACTTGTACGGTAAGCACTTTAGAACACTCAGCTAAGACAGCGATGAAGAAAAGCGACTACACAGACTGTCAAAAAGCATGACTCACTTGACACCACAGCCTGTAATTCTGCCTCAATGTTTTCTGTGAAATGCATATCAAATTAGTTTGTGAACATTTGTTTTGGGAAGAAGGAAACTAATTTGCTGGTTAATACATAGTTAGAATAATGTTGCTCATGTCTGAGTATGTGTTAGCATGTGTGTGGTGTCACAGAAATTTGTATATTGACATTCTGTATCACTTAGTTCCCAATGCAGAAAATTGTTAAGTATCATGAGACATAACAGGTTTCATTATACTGAGATGCTAAACATAATTTTGTGAGTATTTAAAATATGTATAAAGTTATCTGCTATAAATTTTGTTAATAGCTATTTTTCTTCTGATTACAGGAAAGTGGCTACTAAGAGTCCAAATACTCAACTGTGGGGTAGAAGACCATGTTAATCAGGTAGTTCCTCACAATATTTTTAGGAATGGGACATATATCACATAAGTATATTTTGCAGTAGCATGAAATTAATAGGTTTTGCACCTTGTGAAATTTGCTGCAAATCATAGGGGGTGTGAAGTCATCTCGATGTGCATAACAGCTATATTTGAAATTAAGTTAATGGTTGTGTTATTCTTCGAGAAAAGTAAATATTGGTTAACTGAGTTAACTTATAGGCTTTAATGTAAATTATTATGAGAAAATGGAAAACATAAGAGCACCAGATTTAACAACTTTCACTGTATTTTGCACTGCTAATAGCCAATGCCCTTACCCGCATTGTCAAGCATAGTGGAGCAACTCTCTATAACATACTAATATTAATGTGCGTCATGTTTTAGTGTATTTATTGTGAGTTCAGTGTCAGTATGTAGTGGCCCTAAATTCAGTTATGATTCATCATATATTCATGTGTGAGACAGAAATATAGTGAACTATTAAATAGTATGAATTGTAATGGATTAATCTCATATGCCAATTAAGATTCCCCCATGAGCCCTAATGAGTGAACAAATGAAAAGGAAATCACAAACATTTTGGTACTGTTAATTCTTGAATTGTGTACATTGGCTGTGAAGGGTTGTGTACGAATGCGCTGGTTATTACGTACTCCAAACGACAAGGAGTTACGTGGTTCACAGCACTAAATCAATGGGTGTCGCTGATAGCACATTGAATTACATTTTGATGTTTCTCTCAGCATTCCCAACATTCATTTTCTACTGCATCACTTGGATGTTATCCCCCTGCAGTGCGTCTTAGAAAAATGATCTCTTTTTGTAAATGGTATATTATGAAATGAATTTTTATTAAAAAAAAGGAGAAGTATTGAGTTAACATTTGAGCTATGGCCATTATTTGAACCCAGGCCCTCTACTTACACAGTACGCACTTTAGAACGCTCAGCTAAGACAGCGATGAAGAAAAGCGACTACACAGACTGTCAAAAAGCATGACTCACTTGACACCACAGCCTGTAATTCTGCCTCAATGTTTTCTGTGAAATGCATATCAAATTAGTTTGTGAACATTTGTTTTGGGAAGAAGGAAACTAATTTTCTGGTTAATACATATTTAGAATAATGTTGCTCATGTCTGAGTATGTGTTAGCATGTGTGTGGTGTCACAGAAATTTGTATATTGACATTCTGTATCACTTAGTTCCCAATGCAGAAAATTGTTAAGTATCATGAGACATAACATGTTTCATTATACTGAGATGCTAAACATAATTTTGTGATTATTGAAAATATGTATAAAGTTATCTGCTATAAATTTTGTTAATAGCTATTTTTCTTCTGATTACAGGAAAGTGGCTACTAAGAGTCCAAATACTCAACTGTGGGGTAGAAGACCATGTTAATCAGGTAGTTCCTCACAATATTTTTAGGAATGAGACATATATCACATAAGTATATTTTGCAGTAGCATGAAATTAATAGGTTTTGCACCTTGTGAAATTTGCTGCAAATCATAGGGGGTGTGAAGTCATCTCGATGTGCATAACAGCTATATTTGAAATTAAGTTAATGGTTGTGTTATTCTTCGAGAAAAGTAAATATTGGTTAACTGAGTTAACTTATAGGCTTTAAAGTAAATTATAATGAGAAAACGGAAAACATAAGAGCACCAGATTTAACAACTTTCACTGTATTTTGCACTGCTAATAGCCAATGCCCTTACCCGCATTGTCAAGCATAGTGGAGCAACTCTCTATAACATACTAATATTAATGTGCGTCATGTTTTAGTGTATTTATTGTGAGTTCAGTGTCAGTATGTAGTGGCCCTAAATTCAGTTATGATTCATCATATATTCATGTGTGAGACAGAAATATAGTGAACTATTAAATAGTATGAATTGTAATGGATTAATCTCATATGCCAATTAAGATTCCCCCATGAGCCCTAATGTGTGAACAACTGAAAAGGAAATCACAAACATCTTGGTACAGTTAATGCTTTAATTGTTTACATTAGCTGGGGAAGTTTGTGTGTGAATGCGCTGGCTGATACATATTCCAAACGACAAGGAGTTACGTGGTTCACAGTGCTAAATTAACGGGTGTAACTGATAGCACATTGAATTAAATTTTGATGTTGCTCTCAGCATTCCCAACATTCATTTTGTACTGCATCACTTGGATGTTATCCCCCTGCAGTGCGTATTAGAAAAATGATCTCTTTGTAAATGGTATATTATGAAATAAATTTTTGTTAAAAAAAAAGGAGAGGTATTGAGTTAACATTTGAGCTATGGCCATGATTTGAACCCGGGCCCTCTACTTACACAGTATGCACTTTAGAACGCTCAGCTAACACAGCGATGAAGACAAAGCGACAACACAGACTGTCAAAAAGCATGACTCACTTGACACCACAGCCTGTAATTCTGCCTCAATGTTTTCTGTGAAATGCATATCAAATTAGTTTGTGAACATTTGTTTTGGGAAGAAGGAAACTAATGGACTTTTAATACATAGTTAGAATAATTTTGCTCATGTCTGAGTATGTGTTGGCATGTGTGTGTTGTCACAGAAATTTGTATATTGACATTCTGTATCACTTAGTTCCCAATGCAGAAAATTGTTAAGTATCATGAGACATAACAGGTTTCATTAAACTGAGATGCTAAACATAATTTTGTGACTATTGAAAATATGTATAAAGTTATCTGTTATAAATTTTGTTAATAGCTATTTTTCTTCTGATTACAGGAAAGTGGCTACTAAGAGTCCAAATACTCAACTGTGGGGTAGAAGACCATGTTAATCAGGTAGTTCCTCACAATATTTTTAGGAATGAGACATATATCACATAAGTATATTTTGCAGTAGCATGAAATTAATAGGTTTTGCACCTTGTGAAATTTGCTGCAAATCATAGGGGGTGTGAAGTCATCTCGATGTGCATAACAGCTATATTTGAAATTAAGTT
This sequence comes from Locusta migratoria, assembly GCA_026315105.1. Taxonomy (NCBI): domain Eukaryota; kingdom Metazoa; phylum Arthropoda; class Insecta; order Orthoptera; family Acrididae; genus Locusta; species Locusta migratoria. The sequence continues at coordinate 360,272,595 of CM048755.1, read as the reverse complement.
AATGGTTGTGTTATTCTTCGAGAAAAGTAAATATTGGTTAACTGAGTTAACTTATAGGCTTTAAAGTAAATTATTATGAGAAAATGGAAAACATAAGAGCACCAGATTTAACAACTTTCACTGTATTTTGCACTGCTAATAGCCAATGCCCTTACCCGCATTGTCAAGCATAGTGGAGCAACTCTCTATAACATACTAATATTAATGTGCGTCATGTTTTAGTGTATTTATTGTGAGTTCAGTGTCAGTATGTAGTGGCCCTAAATTCAGTTATGATTCATCATATATTCATGTGTGAGACAGAAATATAGTGAACTATTAAATAGTATGAATTGTAATGGATTAATCTCATATGCCAATTAAGATTCCCCCATGAGCCCTAATGTGTGAACAACTGAAAAGGAAATCACAAACATCTTGGTACAGTTAATGCTTTAATTGTTTACATTAGCTGGGGAAGTTTGTGTGTGAATGCGCTGGTTATTACGTACTCCAAACGACAAGGAGTTACGTGGTTCACAGCGCTAAATTAACGGGTGTAGCTGATAGCACATTGAATTTCATTTTGATGTTGCTCTCAGCATTCCCAACATTCATTTTGTACTCCATCACTTGGATGTTATCCCCCTGCAGTGCTTATTAGAAAAATGATCTCTTTGTAAATGGTATATTATGAAATGAATTTTTATTAAAAAAAAGGAGAGGTATTGAGTTAACATTTGAGCTATGGCCATGATTTGAACCCGGGCCCTCTACTTACACAGTATGCACTTTAGAACGCTCAGCTAAGACAGCGATGAAGACAAAGCGACTACACAGACTGTCAAAAAGCATGACTCACTTGACACCACAGCCTGTAATTCTGCCTCAATGTTTTCTGTGAAATGCATATCAAATTGGTTTGTGAACATTTGTTTTGGGAAGAAGGAAACTAATGGACTTTTAATACATAGTTAGAATAATTTTGCTCATTTCTGAGTATGTGTTAGCATGTGTGTGGTGTCACAGAAATTTGTATATTGACGTTCTGTATCACTTAGTTCCCAATGCAGAAAATTGTTAAGTATCATGAGACATAACAGGATTCATTAAAATGAGATGCTAAACATAATTTTGTGACTATTGAAAATATGTATAAAGTTATCTGTTATAAATTTTGTTAATAGCTATTTTTCTTCTGATTTCAGGAAAGTGGCTACTAAGAGTCCAAATACTCAACTGTGGGGTAGAAGACCATGTTAATCAGGTGGTTCCTCACAATATTTTTAGGAATGAGACATATAGCACATAAGTATATTTTGCAGTAGCATGAAATTAATAGGTTTTGCACCTTGTGAAATTTGCTGCAAATCATAGGGGGTGTGAGGTTATCTCGATGTGCATAACAGGTATATGTGAAATCAAGTTAATGGTTGTGTTATTCTTCGAGAAAAGGAAATATTTGTTCACTGAGTTAACTTAAAGGTTTTAAAGTAAATTATTATGAGAAAATGGAAACATAAGAGCACCAGATTTAACAACTTTGACTGTATTTTGCACTGCTAATAGACACTGCCCTTACCCGCATTGTCAGGCATAGTGGAGCAACTCTCTATAACATACTAATATTAATGTGCGTCATGTTTTAGTGTATTTATTGTGAGTTCAGTGACAGTATGTAGTGGCCCTAAATTCAGTTATGATTAATCATATATGCATGTGTGAGACAGAAATATAGTGAACTATTAAATAGTATGAATTGTAATGGATTAATCTCGTATGCCAATTAAGATTTCCCCATGAGCCCTAATGTGTGAACAACTGAAAAGGAAATCACAAACATTTTGGTACTGTTAATTCTTTAATTGTTTACATTGGCTGGGGAAGTTTGTGTGTGAATGCGCTGGTTGATACGTATTCCAAATGACAAGGAGTTACGTGGTTCACAGCACTAAATCAATGGGTGTCACTGATAGCACATTGAATTACATTTTGATGTTTCTTTCAGCATTCCCAACATTCATTTTCTACTCCATCACTTGGATGTTATCCCCCTGCAGTGCGTCTTAGAAAAATGATCTCTTTTTGTAAATGGTATATTATGAAATGAATTTTTACTAAAAAAAAGGAGAGGTATTGAGTTAACATTTGAGCTATGGCCATGATTTGAACCTTGGCCCTCTACTTACACAGTATGCACTTTAGAACGCTCAGCTAAGACAGCGATGAAGACAAAGCGACTACACAGACTGTCAAAAAGCATGACTCACTTGACACCACAGCCTGTAATTCAGCCTCAATGTTTTCTGTGAAATGTGTATCAAATTAGTTTGTGAACATTTGTTTTGGGAAGAAGGAAACTAATGGACTTTTAATACATAGTTAGAATAATTTTGCTCATGTCTGAGTATGTGTTGGCATGTGTGTGTTGTCACAGAAATTTGTATATTGACATTCTGTATCACTTAGTTCCCGATGCAGAAAATTGTTATGTATCATGAGACCTAACAGGTTTCATTAAACTGAGATGCTAAACATAATTTTGTGATTATTGAAAATATGTATAAAGTTATCTGCTATAAATTTTGTTAATAGCTATTTTTCTTCTGATTACAGGAAAGTGGCTACTAAGAGTCCAAATACTCAACTGTGGGGTAGAAGACCATGTTAATCAGGTAGTTCCTCACAATATTTTTAGGAATGAGACATATATCACATAAGTATATTTTGCAGTAGCATGAAATTAATAGGTTTTGCACCTTGTGAAATTTGCTGCAAATCATAGGGGGTGTGAAGTCATCTCGATGTGCATAACAGCTATATTTGAAATTAAGTTAATGGTTGTGTTATTCTTCGAGAAAAGTAAATATTGGTTAACTGAGTTAACTTATAGGCTTTAAAGTAAATTATTATGAGAAAATGGAAAACATAAGAGCACCAGATTTAACAACTTTCACTGTATTTTGCACTGCTAATAGCCAATGCCCTTACCCGCATTGTCAAGCATAGTGGAGCAACTCTCTATAACATACTAATATTAATGTGCGTCATGTTTTAGTGTATTTATTGTGAGTTCAGTGTCAGTATGTAGTGGCCCTAAATTCAGTTATGATTCATCATATATTCATGTGTGAGACAGAAATATAGTGAACTATTAAATAGTATGAATTGTAATGGATTAATCTCATATGCCAATTAAGATTCCCCCATGAGCCCTAATGAGTGAACAAATGAAAAGGAAATCACAAACATTTTGGTACTGTTAATTCTTGAATTGTGTACATTGGCTGTGAAGGTTTGTGTACGAATGCGCTGGTTATTACGTACTCCAAACGACAAGGAGTTACGTGGTTCACAGCACTAAATCGATGGGTGTCGCTGATAGCACATTGAATTACATTTTGATGTTTCTCTCAGCATTCCCAACATTCATTTTCTACTGCATCACTTGGATGTTATCCCCCTGCAGTGCGTCTTAGAAAAATGATCTCTTTTTGTAAATGGTATATTATGAAATGAATTTTTATTAAAAAAAAGGAGAAGTATTGAGTTAACATTTGAGCTATGGCCATTATTTGAACCCGGGCCCTCTACTTACACAGTACGCACTTTAGAACGCTCAGCTAAGACAGCGATGAAGAAAAGCGACTACACAGACTGTCAAAAAGCATGACTCACTTGACACCACAGCCTGTAATTCTGCCTCAATGTTTTCTGTGAAATGCATATCAAATTAGTTTGTGAACATTTGTTTTGGGAAGAAGGAAACTAATGGACTTTTAATACATAGTTAGAATAATTTTGCTCATGTCTGAGTATGTGTTGGCATGTGTGTGTTGTCACAGAAATTTGTATATTGACATTCTGTATCACTTAGTTCCCGATGCAGAAAATTGTTAAGTATCATGAGACATAACAGGTTTCATTAAACTGAGATGCTAAACATAATTTTGTGATTATTGAAAATATGTATAAAGTTATCTGCTATAAATTTTGTTAATAGCTATTTTTCTTCTGATTACAGGAAAGTGGCTACTAAGAGTCCAAATACTCAACTGTGGGGTAGAAGACCATGTTAATCAGGTAGTTCCTCACAATATTTTTAGGAATGAGACATATATCACATAAGTATATTTTGCAGTAGCATGAAATTAATAGGTTTTGCACCTTGTGAAATTTGCTGCAAATCATAGGGGGTGTGAGGTTATCTCGATGTGCATAACAGGTATATGTGAAATCAAGTTAATGGTTGTGTTATTCTACGAGAAAAGTAAATATTGGTTCACTGAGTTAACTTAAAGGTTTTAAAGTAAATTATTATGAGAAAATGGAAAACATAAGAGCACCAGATTTAACAACTTTGACTGTATTTTGCACTGCTAATTGACACTGCCCTTACCCGCATTGTCAGGCATCGTGGAGCAACTCTCTATAACATACTAATATTAATGTGCGTCATGTTTTAGTGTATTTAATGTGAGTTCAGTGACAGTATGTAGTGGCCCTAAATTCAGTTATGATTCATCATATATTCATGTGTGAGACAGAAATATAGTGAACTATTAAATAGTATGAATTGTAATGGATTAATCTCATATGCCAATTAAGATTCCCCCACGAGCCCTAATGTGTGAATAACTGAAAAGGAAATCACAAACATCTTGGTACAGTTAATGCTTTAATTGTTTACATTAGCTGGGGAAGTTTGTGTGTGAATGCGCTGGTTGATACGTATTCCAAACGACAAGGAGTTACGTGGTTCACAGTGCTAAATTAACGGGTGTAGCTGATAGCACATTGAATTACATTTTGATGTTGCTCTCAGCATTCCCAACATTCATTTTGTACTGCATCACTTGGATGTTATCCCCCTGCAGTGCGTATTAGAAAAATGATCTCTTTGTAAATGGTATATTATGAAATAAATTTTTGTTAAAAAAAAAAGGAGAGGTATTGAGTTAACATTTGAGCTATGGCCATGATTTGAACCCGGGCCCTCTACTTACACAGTATGCACTTTAGAACGCTCAGCTAAGACAGCGATGAAGACAAAGCGACAACACAGACTGTCAAAAAGCATGACTCACTTGACACCACAGCCTGTAATTCTGCCTCAATGTTTTCTGTGAAATGCATATCAAATTAGTTTGTGAACATTTGTTTTGGGAATAAGGAAACTAATGGACTTTTAAAACATAGTTAGAATAATTTTGCTCATGTATGAGTATGTGTTGGCATGTGTGTGTTGTCACAGAAATTTGTATATTGACATTCTGTATCACTTAGTTCCCAATGCAGAAAATTGTTAAGTATCATGAGACATAACAGGTTTCATTAAACTGAGATGCTAAACATAATTTTGTGACTATTGAAAATATGTATAAAGTTATCTGTTATAAATTTTGTTAATAATTAATATAGTGAGGACAGTTTACTACTCACCGCAAAGACGTGGCGACGAGCTGCGACAGGCACATACAAAAGACCCACACATACAACACATTCAGCTATCGGCCATGGCCTTCTTCAGAAATAGAGCACTCACGCAATCACACAGGCACACAACACAGTCATACAACCATCACCTCCGACTGCCACACTTCGAAGTGTGGCAGTCGGAGGTGATGGTTGTATGACTGTGTTGTGTGCCTGTGTGATTGCGTGAGTGCTCTATTTCTGAAGAAGGCCATGGCCGATAGCTGAATGTGTTGTATGTGTGGGTCTTTTGTATGTGCCTGTCGCAGCTCGTCGCCACGTCTTTGCGGTGAGTAGTAAACTGTCCTCACTATATTATTTATTCCAACCTGGACTTTCCATTATTAAATTTTGTTTATAGCTATTTTTCTTCTGATTACAGGAAAGTGGCTACTAAGAGTCCAAATACTCAACTGTGGGGTAGAAGACCATGTTAATCAGGTAGTTCCTCACAATATTTTTAGGAATGAGACATATATCACATAAGTATATTTTGCAGTAGCATGAAATTAATAGGTTTTGCACCTTGTGAAATTTGCTGCAAATCATAGGGGGTGTGAGGTTATCTCGATGTGCATAACAGGTATATGTGAAATCAAGTTAATGGTTGTGTTATTCTTCGAGAAAAGTATATATTGGTTCACTGAGTTAACTTAAAGGCTTTAAAGTAAATTATTATGAGAAAATGGAATACATAAGAGCACCAGATTTAACAACTTTCACTGTATTTTGCACTGCTAATAGCCAATGCCCTTACCCGCAGTGTCAAGCATAGTGGAGCAACTCTCTATAACATATTAATATTAATGTGCGTCATGTTTTAGTGTATTTATTGTGAGTTCAGTGACAGTATGTAGTGGCCCTAAATTCAGTTATGATTAATCATATATGCATGTGTGAGACAGAAATATAGTGAACTATTAAATAGTATGAATTGTAATGGATTAATCTCATATGCCAATTACGATTCCCCCATGAGCCCTAAAGTGTGAACAACTGAAAAGGAAATCACAAACTTCTTGGTACAGTTAATGCTTTAATTGTTTACATTAGCTGGGGAAGTTTGTGTGTGAATGCGCTGGTTGAAACGTACTCCAAACGACAAGGAGTTACGTGGTTCACAGCGCTAAATTAACGAGTGTAGCTGATAGCACATTGAATTACATTTTTATGTTGCTCTCAGCATTCCCAACATTCATTTTGTACTGCATCGCTTGAATGTTATCCCCCTGCAGTGCGTATTAGAAAAATGATCTCTTTGTAAATGTTATATTATGAAATAAATTTTTACTAAAAAAAAGGAGAGGTATTGAGTTAACATTTGAGCTACGGCCATGATTTAAACCCGGGCCCTCTATTTACACGGTAAGCGCTCTAGAACACTCAGCTAAGACAGAGTTGAAGACAAAGCGACTACACAGACTGTCAAAAAGCATGACTCACGTGACACCACAGCCTGTAATTCTGCCTCATTGTTCTCTGTGAAATGCATATCAAATTAGTTTGTGAACATTTGTTTTGGGAAGAAAGAAACTAATTTGCTGGTTAATACACAGTTAGAATAATGTTGCTCATGTCTGAGTATGTGTTAGCATGTGTGTGGTGTCACAGAAATTTGTATATTGACATTCTGTATCAATTAGATCCCAATGCAGAAAATTGTTAAGTATCATGAGACATAACAGGTTTCATTATACTGAGATGCTAAACATAATTTTGTAATTATTGAAAATATGTATAAAGTTATCTGTTATAAATTTTGTTAATAGCTATTTTTCTTCTGATTACAGGAAAGTGGCTACTAAGAGTCCAAATACTCAACGGTGGGGTAGAAGACCATGTTAATGAGGTAGTTCCTCACAATATTTTTAGGAATGAGACATATATCACATAAGTATATTTTGCAGTAGCATGAAATTAATAGGTTTTGCACCTTGTGAAATTTGCTGCAAATCATAGGGGGTGTGAGGTTATCTCGATGTGCATAACAGGTATATGTGAAATCAAGTTAATGGTTGTGTTTTTCTTCGAGAAAAGTAAATATTGGTTAACTGAGTTAACTTAAAGGCTTTAAAATAAATTATTATGAGAAAATGGAAAACATAAGAGCACCAGATTTAACAACTTTGACTGTATTTTGCACTGCTAATAGACACTGCCCTTACCCGCAGTGTCAAGCATAGTGGAGCAACTCTCTATAACATACTAATATTAATGTGCGTCATGTTTTAGTGTATTTATTGTGAGTTCAGTGACAGTATGTAGTGGCCCTAAATTCAGTTATGATTCATCATATATGCATGTGTGGGAGAGAAATATAGTGAAATATTACATAGTATGAATTGTAATGGATTAATCTCATATGCCAATTAAGATTCGCCTATGAGCCCTAATGTGTAAACAACTGAAAAGGAAATCACAAACATCTTGGTACTGTTAATTCTTTAATTGTTAACATTAGCTGTGAAAGTTTGTGTACGAATGCGCTGGTTATAATGTACTCCAAACGAAAAGGAGTTATGTGGTTCACAGCGCTAAATTAACGCGTGTCGCTGATAGCACATTGATTTACATTTTGATGTTGCTCTCAGCATTCCCAACATTCATTTTCTACTGCATCACTTGGATGTTATCCCCCTGCAGTGCGTATTAGAAAAATGATCTCTTTGTAAATGTAATATTATGAAATAAATTTTTATTAAAAAAAAGGAGAGGTATTGAGTTAACATTTGAGCTACGGCCATGATTTAAACCTGGGCCCTCTATTTATACGGTAAGCACTTTAGAATACTCAGCTAAGACAGAGTTGAAGACAAAGCGACTACACAGACTGTCAAAATGCATGACTCACTTGACACCACAACCTGTAATTCTGCCTCAATGTTTTCTGTGAAATGCAAATCAAATTAGTTTGTAAACATTTGATTTGGTAAGAAGGAAACTATTTGGAGTTTTAATACATAGTTAGAATAATTTTGCTCATGTCTGAGTATGTGTTAGCATGTGTGTGGTGTCACAGAACTTTGTATATTAACATTCTGTATCACTTAGTTCCCAATGCAGAAAATTGTTAAGTATCATGAGACATAACAGGTTTCATTAAACTGAGATGCTAAACATCATTTTGTGATTATTGAAAATATGTAGAAAGTTATTTATTATAAATTTTGTTAATAGCTATTTTTCTTCTGATTACAGGAAAGAGGCTACTAAGAGTGCAAATACTCAACTGTGGGGTAGAAGACCATATTAATCAGGTATTTCCTCAAAATATTTGTATGAATGAGACATATATCATATAAGTATATTTTGCAGTAGCATGAAATTAATAGGTTTTGCACCTTGTGAAATTTGCTGCAAATCATAGGGGGTGTGAGGTTATCTCGATGTGCATAATAGGTATATGTGATGGTTGTGTTATTCTTTGAGGAAAGTGAATATTGGTTCACTGTGTACGCGTATAGGTTTTAAACTAAATTATTCTGAGAAAATGGAAAACATAAGAGCACCAGAATAACATCTTTGACTGTATTTTGCACTGCTAATAGACACTGCCCTTACCCGCATTGTCAAGCATAGTGGAGCAACTCTCTATAACATACTAATATTAATGTGCGTCATGTTTTAGTGTATTTATTGTGAGTTCAGTGAAAGTATGTAGTGGCCCTAAATTCAGTTATGATTCATCATATATGCATGTGTGAGACAGAAATATAGTGAACTATTAAATAGTATGAATTGTAATGGATTAATCTCATATGCCAATTAAGATTCCCCCATGAGCCCTAATGTGTGAACAACTGAAAAGGAAATCACAAACATCTTGGTACTGTTAATTCTTTAATTGTTGACAATACCTGGGAAAGTTTGTGTACGAATGCGCTGGTTTTTGCGTACTCCAAACGACAAGGAGTTACATGGTTCACAGCGCTAAATTAACGGGTGTAGCTGATAGCACATTGAATTTCATTTTGATGTTGCTCTCAGCATGTTTTGTACTGCACCACTTGGACGTTATCCCCCTGCAGTGCTTATTAGAAAAATGATCTCTTTGTAAATGGTATATTATGAAATAAATTTTTATTAAACAAAAGGTGAGGTATTGAGTTAACGTTTGAGCTATGGCCATGATTTGAACCCGGGGCCTCTACTTACACAGTAAGCACTTTAGAACACTCAGCTAAGTCAGAGTTGAAGACAAAGCGATTACACAGACTGTCCAAAAGCATGACTCACTTGACACCACAGCCTGTAATTCTGCCTCAATGTTTTCTGTGAAATACATATCAAATTAGTTTGTGAACATTTGTTTTGGGAAGAAAGAAACTAATTTGATGGTTAATACATAGTTAGAATAATGTTGCTCATGCCTGAGTATGTGTTAGCATGTGTGTGGTGTCGCAGAAATTTGTATATTGACATTCTGTATCACTTAGTTCCCAATGTAGAAAATTGTTAAATATCATGAGACATAACAGGTTTCATTAAACTGATATGCTAAACATAATTATGTGAGTATTTAAAATATGTATAAAGTTACCTGTTATAAATTTTGTTAATAGCTATTTTTCTTCTGATTACAGGAAAGTGGCTACTAAGAGTCCAAATACTCAACGGTGGGGTAGAAGACCATGTTAATCAGGTAGTTCCTCACAATATTGTTAGGAATGAGACATATATCACATAAGTATATTTTGCAGTAGCATGAAATTAATAGGTTTTGCACCTTGTGAAATTTGCTGCAAATCATAGGGGGTGTGAGGTTATCTCGATGTGCATAACAGGTATATGTGAAATCAAGTTAATGGTTGTGTTATTCTTCGAGAAAAGTAAATATTGGTTCACTGAGTACGCTTATAGGTTTTAAACTAAATTATTCTGAGAAAATGGAAAACATAAGAGCACCAGAATAACATCTTTGACTGTATTTTGCACTGCTAATAGACACTGCCCTTACCCGCATTGTCAAGCATAGTGGAGCAACTCTCTATAACATACTAATATTAATGTGCGTCATGTTTTAGTGTATTTATTGTGAGTTCAGTGACAGTATGTAGTGGCCCTAAATTCAGTTATAATTCATCATATATGCATGTGTGAGACAGAAATATAGTGAACTATTAAATAGTATGAATTGTAATGGATTAATCTCATATGCCAAGTAAGATTCCTCCATGAGCCCTAATGTGTGAACAACTGAAAAGGAAATCACAAACATCTTGGTACTGTTAATTCTTTAATTGTTTACATGTGCTGTGAAGGTTTGTGTACGAATGCGCTGGTTATTACGTACTCCAAACGACAAGGAGTTACGTGGTTCACAGCGCTAAATTAACGGGTGTAGCTGATAGCACATTGAATTTCATTTTGATGTTGCTCTCAGCATTCCCAACATTCATTTTGTACTCCATCACTTGGATGTTATCCCCCTGCAGTGCTTATTAGAAAAATGATCTCTTTGTAAATGGTATATTATGAAATGAATTTTTATTAAAAAAAAGGAGAGGTATTGAGTTAACGTTTGAGCTATGGCCATTATTTGAACCCGGGCCCTCTACTTATACGTTAAGCACTTTAGAACACTCAGCTAAGACAGCGATGAAGACAAAGTGACTACACAGACTGTCAAAAAGCATGACTCACTTGACACCACAGCCTGTAATTCTGCCTCAATGTTTTCTGTAAAATGCATATCAAATTAGTTTGTTAACATTTGTTTTGGGAAGAAGGAAACTAATTTGATGGTTAATACATAGTTAGAATAATGTTGCTCATGTCTGAGTATGTGTTAGCATGTGTGTGGTGTCACAGAAATTTGTACATTAACATTCTGTATCACTTAGTTCCCAATGCAGAAAATTGTTAAATATCATGAGACATAACAGGTTTCATTAAACTGAGATGCTAAACATAATTTTGTGAATATTGAAAATATGTATAAAGTTATCTGTTATAAATTTTGTTAATAGCTATTTTTCTTCTGATTACAGGAAAGTGGCTACTAAGAGTCCAAATACTCAACTGTGGGGTAGAAGACCATGTTAATCAGGTAGTTCCTCACAATATTTTTAGGAATGAGACATATATCACATAAGTATATTTTGCAGTAGCATGAAATTAATAGGTTTTGCACCTTGTGAAATTTGCAGCAAATCATAGGGGGTGTGAGGTTATCTCGATGTGCATAACAGGTATATGTGAAATCAAGTTAATGGTTGTGTTATTCTTCGAGAAAAGTAAATATTGGTTAACTGAGTTAACTTATAGGCTTTAAAGTAAATTATTATGAGAAAATGAAAAACATAAGAACACCAGATTTAACAACTTTGACTGTATTTTGCACTGCTAATAGACACTGCCCTTACCCGCATTGTCAAGCATAGTGGAGCAACTCTCTATAACATACTAATATTAATGTGCATCATGTTTTAGTGTATTTATTCTCACTTCAAGGAGAGTATGTAGTGGCCCTAAATTCAGTTATGATTCATCATATATGCATGTGTGAGACAGAAATATAGTGAACTATTAAATAGTATGAATTGTAATGGATTAATCTCATATGCCAATTAAGATTCCCCGATGAGCTCTAATGTGTGAACAACTGACAAGGAAATCACAAACATCTTGGTACTGTTAATTCTTTAATTGTTTACATGAGCTGTGTAGGTTTGTGTACGAATGCGCTGGTTGATACGTACTCCAAACGACAAGGAGTTACGTGGTTCACAGCGCTAAATTAACGGGTGTAGCTGATAGCACATTGAATTTCATTTTGATGTTGCTCTCAGCATTCCCAACATTCATTTTGTACTGCATCACTTGGATGTTATCCCCCTGCAGTGCGTATTAGAAAAATGATCTCTTTTTGTAAATGGTATATTATGAAATGAATTTTTATTTAAAAAAAAGGAGAGGTATTGAGTTAACATTTGAGCTATGGACATTATTTGAACCCGGGCCCTCTACTTACACAGTATGCACTTTAGAACGCTCAGCTAAGATAGCGATGAAGACAAAGCCACTACACAGACTGTCAAAAAGCATGACTCACTTGACACCACAGCCTGTAATTCTGCCTCAATGTTTTCTGTGAAATGCATATCAAATTAGTTTTTGAACATTTGTTTTGGGATGGACGAAACTAATGGACTTTTAATACATAGTTAGAATAATTTTGCTCATGTCTGAGTATGTGTTGGCATGTGTGTGGTGTCACAGAAATTTGTATATTGACATTCTGTATCTATTAGTTCCCAATGCAGAAAATTGTTAAGTATCATGAGACATAACAGGTTTCATTATACTGAGATGCTAAACATAATTTTGTGATTTTGAAAATATGTATAAAGTTATCTGTTATAAATTTTGTTAATAGCTATTTTTCTTCTGATTACAGGAAAGTGGCTACTAAGAGTCCAAATACTCAACTGTGGGGTAGAAGACCATGTTAATCAGGTAGTTCCTCACAATATTTTTAGGAATGACACATATATCACATAAGTATATTTTGCAGTAGCATGAAGTTAATAGGTTTTGCACCTTGTGGAATTTTGTTGCAAATCATAGTGGGTGTGAGGTTATCTCGATGTGCATAAGAGGTATATGTGAAATCAAGTTAATGGTTGTGTTATTCTTTGAGAAAAGTACATATTGGTTCACTGAGTTCGCTTATAGGTTTTAAAGTAAATTATTATGAGAAAATGGAATACATAAGAGCACCAAAATAACATCTTTGACTGTATTTTGCACTGCTAATAGCCAATGCCCTTACCCGCATTGTCAAGCATAGTGGAGCAACTCTCTATAACATACTAATATTAATGTGCGTCATGTTTTAGTGTATTTATTGTGAGTTCAGTGTCAGTATGTAGTGGCCCTAAATTCAGTTATGATTCATCATATATTCATGTGTGAGACAGAAATATAGTGAACTATTAAATAGTATGAATTGTAATGGATTAATCTCATATGCCAATTAAGATTCCCCCATGAGCCCTAATGAGTGAACAAATGAAAAGGAAATCACAAACATTTTGGTACTGTTAATTCTTGAATTGTGTACATTGGCTGTGAAGGTTTGTGTACGAATGCGCTGGTTATTACGTACTCCAAACGACAAGGAGTTACGTGGTTCACAGCACTAAATCAATGGGTGTCGCTGATAGCACATTGTATTACATTTTGATGTTTCTCTCAGCATTCCCAACATTCATTTTCTACTGCATCACTTGGATGTTATCCCCCTGCAGTGCGTCTTAGAAAAATGATCTCTTTTTGTAAATGGTATATTATGAAATGAATTTTTATTAAAAAAAAGGAGAAGTATTGAGTTAACATTTGAGCTATGGCCATTATTTGAACCCGGGCCCTCTACTTACACAGTACGCACTTTAGAACGCTCAGCTAAGACAGCGATGAAGAAAAGCGACTACACAGACTGTCAAAAAGCATGACTCACTTGACACCACAGCCTGTAATTCTGCCTCAATGTTTTCTGTGAAATGCATATCAAATTAGTTTGTGAACATTTGTTTTGGGAAGAAGGAAACTAATGGACTTTTAATACATAGTTAGAATAATTTTGCTCATGTCTGAGTATGTGTTAGCATGTGTGTGTTGTCACAGAAATATGTATATTGACATTCTGTATCACTTAGTTCCCAATGCAGAAAATTGTTAAGTATCATGAGGCATAACAGGTTTCATTAAACTGAGATGCTAAACATAATTTTGTGATTATTGAAAATATGTATAAAGTTATCTGTTATAAATTTTGTTAATAGCTATTTTTCTTCTGATTACAGGAAAGTGGCTACTAAGAGTCCAAATACTCAACTGTGGGGTAGAAGACCATGTTAATCAGGTAGTTCCTCACAATATTTTTAGGAATGAGACATATATCACATAAGTATATTTTGCAATAGCATGAAATTAATAGGTTTTGCACCTTGTGAAATTTGCTGCAAATCATAGGGGGTGTGAGGTTATCTCGATGTGCATAACAGGTATATGTGAAATCAAGTTAATGGTTGTGTTATTCTTCGAGAAAAGTAAATATTGGTTCACTGAGTTAACTTAAAGGTTTTAAAGTAAATTATTATGAGAAAATGGAAAACATAAGAGCACCAGATTTAACAACTTTGACTGTATTTTGCACTGCTAATTGACACTGCCCTTACCCGCATTGTCAGGCATCGTGGAGCAACTCTCTATAACATACTAATATTAATGTGCGTCATGTTTTAGTGTATTTAATGTGAATTCAGTGACAGTATGTAGTGGCCCTAAATTCAGTTATGATTCATCATATATTCATGTGTGAGACAGAAATATAGTGAACTATTAAATAGTATGAATTGTAATGGATTAATCTCATATGCCAATTAAGATTCCCCCATGAGCCCTAATGTGTGAACAACTGAAAAGGAAATCACAAACATCTTGGTACAGTTAATGCTTTAATTGTTTACATTAGCTGGGGAAGTTTGTGTGTGAATGCGCTGGTTGATACGTATTCCAAACGACAAGGAGTTACGTGGTTCACAGTGCTAAATTAACGGGTGTAGCTGATAGCACATTGAATTACATTTTGATGTTGCTCTCAGCATTCCCAACATTCATTTTGTACTGCATCACTTGGATGTTATCCCCCTGCAGTGCGTATTAGAAAAATGATCTCTTTGTAAATGGTATATTATGAAATAAATTTTTGTTAAAAAAAAAAGGAGAGGTATTGAGTTAACATTTGAGCTATGGCCATGATTTGAACCCGGGCCCTCTACTTACACAGTATGCACTTTAGAACGCTCAGCTAAGACAGCGATGAAGACAAAGCGACAACACAGACTGTCAAAAAGCATGACTCACTTGACACCACAGCCTGTAATTCTGCCTCAATGTTTTCTGTGAAATGCATATCAAATTAGTTTGTGAACATTTGTTTTGGGAATAAGGAAACTAATGGACTTTTAATACATAGTTAGAATAATTTTGCTCATGTATGAGTATGTGTTGGCATGTGTGTGTTGTCACAGAAATTTGTATATTGACATTCTGTATCACTTAGTTCCCAATGCAGAAAATTGTTAAGTATCATGAGACATAACAGGTTTCATTAAACTGAGATGCTAAACATAATTTTGTGACTATTGAAAATATGTATAAAGTTATCTGTTATAAATTTTGTTAATAATTAATATAGTGAGGACAGTTTACTACTCACCGCAAAGACGTGGCGACGAGCTGCGACAGGCACATACAAAAGACCCACACATACAACACATTCAGCTATCGGCCATGGCCTTCTTCAGAAATAGAGCACTCACGCAATCACACAGGCACACAACACAGTCATACAACCATCACCTCCGACTGCCACACTTCGAAGTGTGGCAGTCGGAGGTGATGGTTGTATGACTGTGTTGTGTGCCTGTGTGATTGCGTGAGTGCTCTATTTCTGAAGAAGGCCATGGCCGATAGCTGAATGTGTTGTATGTGTGGGTCTTTTGTATGTGCCTGTCGCAGCTCGTCGCCACGTCTTTGCGGTGAGTAGTAAACTGTCCTCACTATATTATTTATTCCAACCTGGACTTTCCATTATTAAACTTTGTTAATAGCTATTTTTCTTCTGATTACAGGAAAGTGGCTACTAAGAGTCCAAATACTCAACTGTGGGGTAGAAGACCATGTTAATCAGGTAGTTCCTCACAATATTTTTAGGAATGAGACATATATCACATAAGTATATTTTACAGTAGCATGAAATTAATAGGTTTTGCACCTTGTGAAATTTGCTGCAAATCATAGGGGGTGTGAGGTTATCTCGATGTGCATAACAGGTATATGTGAAATCAAGTTAATGGTTGTGTTATTCTTCGAGAAAAGTATATATTGGTTCACTGAGTTAACTTAAAGGCTTTAAAGTAAATTATTATGAGAAAATGGAATACATAAGAGCACCAGATTTAACAACTTTCACTGTATTTTGCACTGCTAATAGCCAATGCCCTTACCCGCAGTGTCAAGCATAGTGGAGCAACTCTCTATAACATATTAATATTAATGTGCGTCATGTTTTAGTGTATTTATTGTGAGTTCAGTGACAGTATGTAGTGGCCCTAAATTCAGTTATGATTAATCATATATGCATGTGTGAGACAGAAATATAGTGAACTATTAAATAGTATGAATTGTAATGGATTAATCTCATATGCCAATTACGATTCCCCCATGAGCCCTAAAGTGTGAACAACTGAAAAGGAAATCACAAACTTCTTGGTACAGTTAATGCTTTAATTGTTTACATTAGCTGGGGAAGTTTGTGTGTGAATGCGCTGGTTGAAACGTACTCCAAACGACAAGGAGTTACGTGGTTCACAGCGCTAAATTAACGAGTGTAGCTGATAGCACATTGAATTACATTTTTATGTTGCTCTCAGCATTCCCAACATTCATTTTGTACTGCATCGCTTGAATGTTATCCCCCTGCAGTGCGTATTAGAAAAATGATCTCTTTGTAAATGTTATATTATGAAATAAATTTTTATTAAAAAAAGGAGAGGTATTGAGTTAACATTTGAGCTACGGCCATGATTTAAACCCGGGCCCTCTATTTACACGGTAAGCACTCTAGAACACTCAGCTAAGACAGAGTTGAAGACAAAGCGACTACACAGACTGTCAAAAAGCATGACTCACGTGACACCACAGCCTGTAATTCTGCCTCATTGTTCTCTGTGAAATGCATATCAAATTAGTTTGTGAACATTTGTTTTGGGAAGAAAGAAACTAATTTGCTGGTTAATACACAGTTAGAATAATGTTGCTCATGTCTGAGTATGTGTTAGCATGTGTGTGGTGTCACAGAAATTTGTATATTGACATTCTGTATCAATTAGATCCCAATGCAGAAAATTGTTAAGTATCATGAGACATAACAGGTTTCATTATACTGAGATGCTAAACATAATTTTGTAATTATTGAAAATATGTATAAAGTTATCTGTTATAAATTTTGTTAATAGCTATTTTTCTTCTGATTACAGGAAAGTGGCTACTAAGAGTCCAAATACTCAACGGTGGGGTAGAAGACCATGTTAATGAGGTAGTTCCTCACAATATTTTTAGGAATGAGACATATATCACATAAGTATATTTTGCAGTAGCATGAAATTAATAGGTTTTGCACCTTGTGAAATTTGCTGCAAATCATAGGGGGTGTGAGGTTATCTCGATGTGCATAACAGGTATATGTGAAATCAAGTTAATGGTTGTGTTTTTCTTCGAGAAAAGTAAATATTGGTTAACTGAGTTAACTTAAAGGCTTTAAAATAAATTATTATGAGAAAATGGAAAACATAAGAGCACCAGATTTAACAACTTTGACTGTATTTTGCACTGCTAATAGACACTGCCCTTACCCGCAGTGTCAAGCATAGTGGAGCAACTCTCTATAACATACTAATATTAATGTGCGTCATGTTTTAGTGTATTTATTGTGAGTTCAGTGACAGTATGTAGTGGCCCTAAATTCAGTTATGATTCATCATATATGCATGTGTGGGAGAGAAATATAGTGAAATATTACATAGTATGAATTGTAATGGATTAATCTCATATGCCAATTAAGATTCGCCTATGAGCCCTAATGTGTAAACAACTGAAAAGGAAATCACAAACATCTTGGTACTGTTAATTCTTTAATTGTTAACATTAGCTGTGAAAGTTTGTGTACGAATGCGCTGGTTATTATGTACTCCAAACGAAAAGGAGTTATGTGGTTCACAGCGCTAAATTAACGCGTGTAGCTGATAGCACATTGAATTACATTTTGATGTTGCTCTCAGCATTCCCAACATTCATTTTGTACTGCATCACTTGAATCATATCCCCCTGCAGTGCGTATTAGAAAAATGATCTCTTTGTAAATGTAATATTATGAAATAAATTTTTATTAAAAAAAAGGAGAGGTATTGAGTTAACATTTGAGCTACGGCCATGATTTAAACCTGGGCCCTCTATTTATACGGTAAGCACTTTAGAATACTCAGCTAAGACAGAGTTGAAGACAAAGCGACTACACAGACTGTCAAAATGCATGACTCACTTGACACCACAGCCTGTAATTCTGCCTCAATGTTTTCTGTGAAATGCAAATCAAATTAGTTTGTAAACATTTGATTTGGTAAGAAGGAAACTATTTGGAGTTTTAATACATAGTTAGAATAATTTTGCTCATGTCTGAGTATGTGTTAGCATGTGTGTGGTGTCACAGAACTTTGTATATTAACATTCTGTATCACTTAGTTCCCAATGCAGAAAATTGTTAAGTATCATGAGACATAACAGGTTTCATTAAACTGAGATGCTAAACATCATTTTGTGATTATTGAAAATATGTAGAAAGTTATTTATTATAAATTTTGTTAATAGCTATTTTTCTTCTGATTACAGGAAAGAGGCTACTAAGAGTGCAAATACTCAACTGTGGGGTAGAAGACCATATTAATCAGGTATTTCCTCAAAATATTTGTATGAATGAGACATATATCATATAAGTATATTTTGCAGTAGCATGAAATTAATAGGTTTTGCACCTTGTGAAATTTGCTGCAAATCATAGGGGGTGTGAGGTTATCTCGATGTGCATAACAGGTATATGTGATGGTTGTGTTATTCTTTGAGAAAAGTGAATATTGGTTCACTGAGTACGCTTATAGGTTTTAAACTAAATTATTCTGAGAAAATGGAAAACATAAGAGCACCAGAATAACATCTTTGACTGTATTTTGCACTGCTAATAGACACTGCCCTTACCCGCATTGTCAAGCATAGTGGAGCAACTCTCTATAACATACTAATATTAATGTGCGTCATGTTTTAGTGTATTTATTGTGAGTTCAGTGAAAGTATGTAGTGGCCCTAAATTCAGTTATGATTCATCATATATGCATGTGTGAGACAGAAATATAGTGAACTATTAAATAGTATGAATTGTAATGGATTAATCTCATATGCCAATTAAGATTCCCCCATGAGCCCTAATGTGTGAACAACTGAAAAGGAAATCACAAACATCTTGGTACTGTTAATTCTTTAATTGTTGACAATACCTGGGAAAGTTTGTGTACGAATGCGCTGGTTTTTGCGTACTCCAAACGAC
Source organism: Locusta migratoria (assembly GCA_026315105.1). Classification (NCBI taxonomy): domain Eukaryota; kingdom Metazoa; phylum Arthropoda; class Insecta; order Orthoptera; family Acrididae; genus Locusta; species Locusta migratoria. Next base: position 360,252,977 of record CM048755.1, on the reverse strand, counting down.
AAGGAGTTACATGGTTCACAGCGCTAAATTAACGGGTGTAGCTGATAGCACATTGAATTTCATTTTGATGTTGCTCTCAGCATGTTTTGTACTGCACCACTTGGACGTTATCCCCCTGCAGTGCTTATTAGAAAAATGATCTCTTTGTAAATGGTATATTATGAAATAAATTTTTATTAAACAAAAGGTGAGGTATTGAGTTAACGTTTGAGCTATGGCCATGATTTGAACCCAGGGCCTCTACTTACACAGTAAGCACTTTAGAACACTCAGCTAAGTCAGAGTTGAAGACAAAGCGATTACACAGACTGTCAAAAAGCATGACTCACTTGACACCACAGCCTGTAATTCTGCCTCAATGTTTTCTGTGAAATACATATCAAATTAGTTTGTGAACATTTGTTTTGGGAAGAAAGAAACTAATTTGATGGTTAATACATAGTTAGAATAATGTTGCTCATGCCTGAGTATGTGTTAGCATATGTGTGGTGTCGCAGAAATTTGTATATTGACATTCTGTATCACTTAGTTCCCAATGTAGAAAATTGTTAAATATCATGAGACATAACAGGTTTCATTAAACTGATATGCTAAACATAATTATGTGAGTATTTAAAATATGTATAAAGTTACCTGTTATAAATTTTGTTAATAGCTATTTTTCTTCTGATTACAGGAAAGTGGCTACTAAGAGTCCAAATACTCAACGGTGGGGTAGAAGACCATGTTAATCAGGTAGTTCCTCACAATATTGTTAGGAATGAGACATATATCACATAAGTATATTTTGCAGTAGCATGAAATTAATAGGTTTTGCACCTTGTGAAATTTGCTGCAAATCATAGGGGGTGTGAGGTTATCTCGATGTGCATAACAGGTATATGTGAAATCAAGTTAATGGTTGTGTTATTCTTCGAGAAAAGTAAATATTGGTTCACTGAGTACGCTTATAGGTTTTAAACTAAATTATTCTGAGAAAATGGAAAACATAAGAGCACCAGAATAACATCTTTGACTGTATTTTGCACTGCTAATAGACACTGCCCTTACCCGCATTGTCAAGCATAGTGGAGCAACTCTCTATAACATACTAATATTAATGTGCGTCATGTTTTAGTGTATTTATTGTGAGTTCAGTGACAGTATGTAGTGGCCCTAAATTCAGTTATAATTCATCATATATGCATGTGTGAGACAGAAATATAGTGAACTATTAAATAGTATGAATTGTAATGGATTAATCTCATATGCCAAGTAAGATTCCTCCATGAGCCCTAATGTGTGAACAACTGAAAAGGAAATCACAAACATCTTGGTACTGTTAATTCTTTAATTGTTTACATGTGCTGTGAAGGTTTGTGTACGAATGCGCTGGTTATTACGTACTCCAAACGACAAGGAGTTACGTGGTTCACAGCGCTAAATTAACGGGTGTAGCTGATAGCACATTGAATTTCATTTTGATGTTGCTCTCAGCATTCCCAACATTCATTTTGTACTCCATCACTTGGATGTTATCCCCCTGCAGTGCTTATTAGAAAAATGATCTCTTTGTAAATGGTATATTATGAAATGAATTTTTATTAAAAAAAAGGAGAGGTATTGAGTTAACGTTTGAGCTATGGCCATTATTTGAACCCGGGCCCTCTACTTATACGTTAAGCACTTTAGAACACTCAGCTAAGACAGCGATGAAGACAAAGTGACTACACAGACTGTCAAAAAGCATGACTCACTTGACACCACAGCCTGTAATTCTGCCTCAATGTTTTCTGTAAAATGCATATCAAATTAGTTTGTTAACATTTGTTTTGGGAAGAAGGAAACTAATTTGATGGTTAATACATAGTTAGAATAATGTTGCTCATGTCTGAGTATGTGTTAGCATGTGTGTGGTGTCACAGAAATTTGTACATTGTCATTCTGTATCACTTAGTTCCCAATGCAGAAAATTGTTAAATATCATGAGACATAACAGGTTTCATTAAACTGAGATGCTAAACATAATTTTGTGAATATTGAAAATATGTATAAAGTTATCTGTTATAAATTTTGTTAATAGCTATTTTTCTTCTGATTACAGGAAAGTGGCTACTAAGAGTCCAAATACTCAACTGTGGGGTAGAAGACCATGTTAATCAGGTAGTTCCTCACAATATTTTTAGGAATGAGACATATATCACATAAGTATATTTTGCAGTAGCATGAAATTAATAGGTTTTGCACCTTGTGAAATTTGCAGCAAATCATAGGGGGTGTGAGGTTATCTCGATGTGCATAACAGGTATATGTGAAATCAAGTTAATGGTTGTGTTATTCTTCGAGAAAAGTAAATATTGGTTAACTGAGTTAACTTATAGGCTTTAAAGTAAATTATTATGAGAAAATGAAAAACATAAGAACACCAGATTTAACAACTTTGACTGTATTTTGCACTGCTAATAGACACTGCCCTTACCCGCATTGTCAAGCATAGTGGAGCAACTCTCTATAACATACTAATATTAATGTGCATCATGTTTTAGTGTATTTATTCTCACTTCAGTGAGAGTATGTAGTGGCCCTAAATTCAGTTATGATTCATCATATATGCATGTGTGAGACAGAAATATAGTGAACTATTAAATAGTATGAATTGTAATGGATTAATCTCATATGCCAATTAAGATTCCCCGATGAGCTCTAATGTGTGAACAACTGACAAGGAAATCACAAACATCTTGGTACTGTTAATTCTTTAATTGTTTACATGAGCTGTGTAGGTTTGTGTACGAATGCGCTGGTTGATACGTACTCCAAACGACAAGGAGTTACGTGGTTCACAGCGCTAAATTAACGGGTGTAGCTGATAGCACATTGAATTTCATTTTGATGTTGCTCTCAGCATTCCCAACATTCATTTTGTACTGCATCACTTGGATGTTATCCCCCTGCAGTGCGTATTAGAAAAATGATCTCTTTTTGTAAATGGTATATTATGAAAAGAATTTTTATTTAAAAAAAAGGAGAGGTATTGAGTTAACATTTGAGCTATGGACATTATTTGAACCCGGGCCCTCTACTTACACAGTATGCACTTTAGAACGCTCAGCTAAGATAGCGATGAAGACAAAGCCACTACACAGACTGTCAAAAAGCATGACTCACTTGACACCACAGCCTGTAATTCTGCCTCAATGTTTTCTGTGAAATGCATATCAAATTAGTTTTTGAACATTTGTTTTGGGATGGACGAAACTAATGGACTTTTAATACATAGTTAGAATAATTTTGCTCATGTCTGAGTATGTGTTGGCATGTGTGTGGTGTCACAGAAATTTGTATATTGACATTCTGTATCACTTAGTTCCCAATGCAGAAAATAGTTAAGTATCATGAGACATAACAGGTTTCATTATACTGAGATGCTAAACATAATTTTGTGATTTTGAAAATATGTATAAAGTTATCTGTTATAAATTTTGTTAATAGCTATTTTTCTTCTGATTACAGGAAAGTGGCTACTAAGAGTCCAAATACTCAACTGTGGGGTAGAAGACCATGTTAATCAGGTAGTTCCTCACAATATTTTTAGGAATGACACATATATCACATAAGTATATTTTGCAGTAGCATGAAGTTAATAGGTTTTGCACCTTGTGGAATTTTGTTGCAAATCATAGTGGGTGTGAGGTTATCTCAATGTGCATAAGAGGTATATGTGAAATCAAGTTAATGGTTGTGTTATTCTTTGAGAAAAGTACATATTGGTTCACTGAGTTCGCTTATAGGTTTTAAAGTAAATTATTATGAGAAAATGGAATACATAAGAGCACCAAAATAACATCTTTGACTGTATTTTGCACTGCTAATAGACACTGCCCTTATCCGCAGTGTCAAGCATAGTGGAGCAACTCTCTATAACATACTAATATTAATGTGCGTCATGTTTTAGTGTATTTATTGTGAGTTCAGTGAAAGTATGTAGTGGCCCTAAATTCAGTTATGATTCATCATATATGCATGTGTGAGACAGAAATATAGTGAACTATTAAATAGTATGAATTGTAATGGATTAATCTCATATGCCAATTAAGATTCCCCCATGAGCCCTAAAGTGTGAACAACTGAAAAGGAAATCACAAACATCTTGGTACTGTTAATTCTTTAATTGTTTACATGTGCTGTGAAGGTTTGTGTACGAATGCGCTGGTTATTACGTACTCCAAACGACAAGGAGTTACGTGGTTCACAGCGCTAAATTAACGGGTGTAGCTGATAGCACATTGAATTTCATTTTGATGTTGCTCTCAGCATTCCCAACATTCATTTTGTACTCCATCACTTGGATGTTATCCCCCTGCAGTGCTTATTAGAAAAATGATCTCTTTGTAAATGGTATATTATGAAATGAATTTTTATTAAAAAAAAGGAGAGGTATTGAGTTAACATTTGAGCTATGGCCATTATTTGAACCCGGGCCCTCTACTTATACGTTAAGCACTTTAGAACACTCAGCTAAGACAGCGATGAAGACAAAGTGACTACACAGACTGTCAAAAAGCATGACTCACTTGACACCACAGCCTTTAATTCTGCCTCAATGTTTTCTGTAAAATGCATATCAAATTAGTTTGTGAACATTTGTTTTGGGAAGAAGGAAACTAATTTGATGGTTAATACATAGTTAGAATAATGTTGCTCATGTCTGAGTATGTGTTAGCATGTGTGTGGTGTCACAGAAATTTGTACATTGACATTCTGTAGCACTTAGTTCCCAATGCAGAAAATTGTTAAGTATCATGAGACATAACAGGTTTCATTAAACTGCGATGTTAAACATAATTTTGTGACTATTGAAAATATGTATAAAGTTATCTGTTATAAATTTTGTTAATAGCTATTTTTCTTCTGATTACAGGTAAGTGGCTACTAAGAGTCCAAATACTCAACTGTGGGGTAGAAGACCATGTTAATCAGGTAGTTCCTCACAATATTTTTAGGAATGAGACATATATCACATAAGTATATTTTGCAGTAGCATGAAATTAATAGGTTTTGCACCTTGTGAAATTTGCAGCAAATCATAGGGGGTGTGAGGTTATCTCGATGTGCATAACAGGTATATGTGAAATCAAGTTAATGGTTGTGTTATTCTTCGAGAAAAGTAAATATTGGTTAACTGAGTTAACTTATAGGCTTTAAAGTAAATTATTATGAGAAAATGAAAAACATAAGAACACCAGATTTAACAACTTTGACTGTATTTTGCACTGCTAATAGACACTGCCCTTACCCGCATTGTCAAGCATAGTGGAGCAACTCTCTATAACATACTAATATTAATGTGCATCATGTTTTAGTGTATTTATTCTCACTTCAGTGAGAGTATGTAGTGGCCCTAAATTCAGTTATGATTCATCATATATGCATGTGTGAGACAGAAATATAGTGAACTATTAAATAGTATGAATTGTAATGGATTAATCTCATATGCCAATTAAGATTCCCCGATGAGCTCTAATGTGTGAACAACTGACAAGGAAATCACAAACATCTTGGTACTGTTAATTCTTTAATTGTTTACATGAGCTGTGTAGGTTTGTGTACGAATGCGCTGGTTGATACGTACTCCAAACGACAAGGAGTTACGTGGTTCACAGCGCTAAATTAACGGGTGTAGCTGATAGCACATTGAATTTCATTTTGATGTTGCTCTCAGCATTCCCAACATTCATTTTCTACTGCATCACTTGGATGTTATCCCCCTGCAGTGCGTATTAGAAAAATGATCTCTTTTTGTAAATGGTATATTATGAAAAGAATTTTTATTTAAAAAAAAGGAGAGGTATTGAGTTAACATTTGAGCTATGGACATTATTTGAACCCGGGCCCTCTACTTACACAGTATGCATTTTAGAACGCTCAGCTAAGATAGCGATGAAGACAAAGCCACTACACAGACTGTCAAAAAGCATGACTCACTTGACACCACAGCCTGTAATTCTGCCTCAATGTTTTCTGTGAAATGCATATCAAATTAGTTTTTGAACATTTGTTTTGGGATGGACGAAACTAATGGACTTTTAATACATAGTTAGAATAATTTTGCTCATGTCTGAGTATGTGTTGGCATGTGTGTGGTGTCACAGAAATTTGTATATTGACATTCTGTATCTATTAGTTCCCAATGCAGAAAATAGTTAAGTATCATGAGACATAACAGGTTTCATTATACTGAGATGCTAAACATAATTTTGTGATTATTGAAAATATGTATAAAGTTATCTGTTATAAATTTTGTTAATAGCTATTTTTCTTCTGATTACAGGAAAGTGGCTACTAAGAGTCCAAATACTCAACTGTGGGGTAGAAGACCATGTTAATCAGGTAGTTCCTCACAATATTTTTAGGAATGACACATATATCACATAAGTATATTTTGCAGTAGCATGAAGTTAATAGGTTTTGCACCTTGTGGAATTTTGTTGCAAATCATAGTGGGTGTGAGGTTATCTCGATGTGCATAAGAGGTATATGTGAAATCAAGTTAATGGTTGTGTTATTCTTTGAGAAAAGTACATATTGGTTCACTGAGTTCGCTTATAGGTTTTAAAGTAAATTATTATGAGAAAATGGAATACATAAGAGCACAAAAATAACATCTTTGACTGTATTTTGCACTGCTAATAGACACTGCCCTTATCCGCAGTGTCAAGCATAGTGGAGCAACTCTCTATAACATACTAATATTAATGTGCGTCATGTTTTAGTGTATTTATTGTGAGTTCAGTGAAAGTATGTAGTGGCCCTAAATTCAGTTATGATTCATCATATATGCATGTGTGAGACAGAAATATAGTGAACTATTAAATAGTATGAATTGTAATGGATTAATCTCATATGCCAATTAAGATTCCCCCATGAGCCCTAATGTGTGAACAACTGAAAAGGAAATCACAAACATCTTGGTACTGTTAATTCTTTAATTGTTTACATGTGCTGTGAAGGTTTGTGTACGAATGCGCTGGTTATTACGTACTCCAAACGACAAGGAGTTACGTGGTTCACAGCGCTAAATTAACGGGTGTAGCTGATAGCACATTGAATTTCATTTTGATGTTGCTCTCAGCATTCCCAACATTCATTTTGTACTCCATCACTTGGATGTTATCCCCCTGCAGTGCTTATTAGAAAAATGATCTCTTTGTAAATGGTATATTATGAAATGAATTTTTATTAAAAAAAAGGAGAGGTATTGAGTTAACATTTGAGCTATGGCCATTATTTGAACCCGGGCCCTCTACTTATACGTTAAGCACTTTAGAACACTCAGCTAAGACAGCGATGAAGACAAAGTGACTACACAGACTGTCAAAAAGCATGACTCACTTGACACCACAGCCTTTAATTCTGCCTCAATGTTTTCTGTAAAATGCATATCAAATTAGTTTGTGAACATTTGTTTTGGGAAGAAGGAAACTAATTTGATGGTTAATACATAGTTAGAATAATGTTGCTCATGTCTGAGTATGTGTTAGCATGTGTGTGGTGTCACAGAAATTTGTACATTGACATTCTGTATCACTTAGTTCCCAATGCAGAAAATTGTTAAGTATCATGAGACATAACAGGTTTCATTAAACTGCGATGCTAAACATAATTTTGTGACTATTGAAAATATGTATAAAGTTATCTGTTATAAATTTTGTTAATAGCTATTTTTCTTCTGATTACAGGAAAGTGGCTACTAAGAGTCCAAATACTCAACTGTGGGGTAGAAGACCATGTTAATCAGGTAGTTCCTCACAATATTTTTAGGAATGAGACATATATCACATAAGTATATTTTGCAGTAGCATGAAATTAATAGGTTTTGCACCTTGTGAAATTTGCAGCAAATCATAGGGGGTGTGAGGTTATCTCGATGTGCATAAGAGGTATATGTGAAATCAAGTTAATGGTTGTGTTATTCTTTGAGAAAAGTAAATATTGGTTAACTGAGTTAACTTATAGGCTTTAAAGTAAATTATTATGAGAAAATGAAAAACATAAGAACACCAGATTTAACAACTTTGACTGTATTTTGCACTGCTAATAGACACTGCCCTTACCCGCATTGTCAAGCATAGTGGAGCAACTCTCTATAACATACTAATATTAATGTGCATCATGTTTTAGTGGATTTATTGTGCGTTCAGTGACAGTATGTAGTGGCCCTAAATTCAGTTATGATTCATCATATATGCATGTGTGAGACAGAAATATAGTGAACTATTAAATAGTATGAATTTTAATGGATTAATCTCATATGCCAATTAAGATTCCCCCATGAGCCCTAATGTGTGAACAACTGAAAAGGAAATCACAAACATCTTGGTACTGTTAATTCTTTAATTGTTTACATTAGCTGTGAAGGTTTGTGTACGAATGCGCTGGTTATTACTTACTCCAAACGACAAGGAGTTACGTGGTTCACAGCGCTAAATTAACCGGTGTAGCTGATAGAACATTGAATTTCATTTTGATGTTGCTCTCAGCATTCCCAACATTCATTTTGTACTGCATCACTTGGATGTTATCCCCCTGCAGTACGTATTAGAAAAATGATCTCTTTGTAAATGGTATATTATGAAAGGAATTTTTATTAACAAAAAAGGAGAGTATTGAGTTAACATTTGAGCTATGGCCATGATTTGAACCGGGGCCCTCTACTTACACAGTAAGCACTTTAGAACGCTCAGCTAAGACAGCGATGAAGACAAAGCGACTACACAGACTGCCTGAAGGCATGACTCCCTTGACACCACAGACTGTAATTCTGCCTCACTATTTACTGTGAAATGCATTTAAAAATTGTTTGTGGACATTTGTTTTGGGAAGAAGGAAACTAATTTGGTGGTTAATAAATAGTTAGAATACTTTTGCTCATGTCTGAGTATGTGTTCGCATGTGTGTGGTGTCAAGGAAATATGTATATTGACATTCTGTATCACTTAATTCCCAATGCAGAAAATTGTTAAGTATCATGAGACATAACAGGTATCATTATGCAGAGATGCTAAACATAATTTTGTGATTATTGAACATATGTATAAAATAATTCATTATAAATTTTTAATAGCTATTTTTCTTCTGATTACAGGAAAGATGCTACTAAGAGTCCAAATACTCAACTGTGGGGTTGAAGACCATGTGAATGAGGTAATCCCTCATAATATTTTTATGAATGAGACATTTATCATATCAGTATATTATGCAGTAGCATGAAGTTAATAGGTTTTGCACCTTGTGAATTTTGTTGCAAATCATAGTGGGTGTGAGGTTTTCTCGATGTGCATAACAGGTATAGGATAAATCAGGTTAATGGTTGTGATATTCTTTGAGAAAAGTAAATATTGGTTCACTGAGTTAGCTTATAGGCTTTAAAGTGAATTATTTTGAGAAAATGGAAAACATAAGAGCACCAGATTTAACATCTTTGACTGTATTTTGCACTGCTAATAGACACTGCCCTTACCGACATTGTCGAGTTTAGTGGAGCAACTCTCTATAACAAACCAATATTAATGTGCTTAATGTTTTAGTGTATTTATTGTGAGTTCAGTGAGAGTATGTAGTGGCCCTTAATTCAGTTATGATTCATCATATATGCATGTGTGATACAGAAATATAGTGAATTATTAAATAGTATGAATTGTAAAGGATTAATCTGATATGCCAATTAAGATTTCCCCATGAGCCCTAATGTGTGAACAACTGAAAAGGAAATCACAAACATCTTGGTACTGTTAATGGATTAATTGTTTACATTGGCTGGGGAGTTTTGTGTGTGAATGCGCTGGTTGTTGCGTACTCCAAACTACAAGGTGCTACGTGGTGTACTGCGCTAAATTAATGGGTGTAGCTGTTAGCACATTGAATTACATTTTGATGTTGCTCTCAGCATTCCCAACATTCATTTGTATTGCATCACTTGGATGTGATACCACTGCAGTGCTTATTAGAAAAATTATCCCTTTGTAAATGGTATATCATGAAATAAATTTTTATTAAACAAAAGGCTAGGTATTTAGTTAATGTTAGACCTATGGCTGTGATTTGAACCAGGGCCCTCTACTTACAAGGTAAGCACTTTGGAACGCACAGCTAAGACAGTCTTGAAGACAAAGCGTCTACACGGACTGTCTAAAAGCATGACTTCCTTGTCACCACAGATTGTAATTCTGCCTCAATGTTACCTATGAAATGCATATCAAATTAGTTTGTGAATATTTGTTTTGGGATGAAGGAAACTAATTTGATGGTTAATACATAGTTAGAATAATGTTGCTCATGACTGAGTTTGTGTTAGCATGTTTGTGGTGTCACTGAAATATGTGTGTTGACATTCTGTATCACTTAATTCCCAATGCAGAAAATTGTTAAGTATCATGAGATATACCAGGTATCATTATCCTGAGATGCACACCATAGTTTTGTGATTATGGAATGTATATGTTAAGTGATACATTATAAATTTTGTTAATAGCTAATTTTCTTCTGATTACAGGAAAGAGGGTACAAAGAGTCCAAATACTCAACTGTGGGGTAGGAGACCATTTTAATCAGGTATTTTTTCATAATATTTTTATGAATGAGACATATATCATATAAGTATATTTTGCAGTAGCATAATAGGTTTTGATACTCATATGCCAAGGATGATGAGGCCTTATGTGTGAGCAACTGAAAAGAAAATGACAAACATTTTGATACTGTTAATGGATTGATTGTTTACATCAGCTGGGAAAGTTTGTGATTGAATGTGCTGGTTGTTGCGTACTCCAAAAGACAAGGAGCTACGTTTTGTAGAGTGCGAAATTAACGTGTGTAGCTCATAGCACATTGAAATACATTTTGATGTTGCTCTCAGCATTCCCAACATTCCATTGTATTGCTTCACTTGGATGTGAAACCACTCTAGTACTTATTAGAAAAAAGGTATATTAAGAAATAAATTTTAATTAAACTAAAGGAGAGGCATTGAGTTAAAGTTTGTGCTATGCCCGGGATACAAACCGGGGTCCTCTACTTACTAGGTAAGCACTTTAGACTGCTCAGCTAACACATTGTTCCGGACAAAGAGACTACACAGACTGTCTAAATATCTAAATGCGTGACTCCCTCGACACCACAGACTGTAGTTCTGCCTCAATGTTACCTGTGAAATTCGCATTAAATTAGTTTGTGAACAGTTGATTTGGAAAGAAGGAAACTTAACTTGATGGCTGCAACATGATTATAAAAAAGGGTACTCATGTCTGAGTGTGTGTTAGCATGTGTGTGGTGTCACAGAAATATGTATATTGACATTCTATATCACTTCGTTCCCAATGCAGAAAATTGTGAAGTATAATAAGATATAACAGGTATCATTATGCTGAGATGCACACCATAATTGTGTGATTTATGAATGTATGTAAAAAGTAATTGATTATAAATTTTGTTAATAGCTAATAGCAACTGACCAGTTAGTATTCATGTATAAGAGGTATAGGTGATATCAAGATGATGGGTTAGGTTTTGAAGTTATAACAATGTTTCACACTGTTATAACCTGATTTTTACATGTGTTACACAAATAAAAGTCATACATCACCTTGGAATCGATGGTTAGTGGGTGGCGAATTTCTTTTTTACTTGATATTAATTAACACCACATTTTTCTGTACATCACCTGTTATATATGTTCAGTGGTAGAATACTCGTAGATCTCGTTGCTCGCCTACCATTAACATATGTCGTGCCGACGGGTTCTTGGGTTTTCAGAAAACTACATTTGTGACTCTTTCATTTTTTTAAGTATGTTTATTTATCCATTCCTGATAAAGCTCAAAAGTGATGCAAGAGTAAGACTGGTTCACAACACACTTCCATACTAACTAAGATGTTACTCCACTAAGACTGCCATAAGACTCCCCTCATTCTGCATACTACTCCAGACTGACTGAATTCGCACCAAATCACGTGTATTAATATGTAGTGTATATTCTAGAACCTTCTAGAACACGGAAGTACAATATTTAAATATTTAACAATTTGTTCGTGAAACATACGCATATTTTGCTTTACATAAAGATATATAAAAGTATGACAGATGTAGTAAAAATATTTCCATATCAAAATGAAATAATACAAAAGATCATAAGTAAACAATAATTAGTGCAGTGTTAATATGTTTCCATTATTGTTCAACATTAAGCTTCAATAATTTAATTAAGTTTGTTAGAAGATCCTAGTAATGCATATGATAATGTGACTTGACAAAAGCGCTATAAAATGCTTATGTAATATAAACATAGAATATTAGGCTACAATACTATGACCAATTATGGTATTGAATACTTCAGTTATTTAAACAAACGGAACCCTCCTGGCTAAATATATTACAATACCCCCCCTCACACAATGTCAGACATCACATGTGGATGACATTGTGTGACAACAGAATTGGGAAGTTTTTACAATCAGCAAAGATTTTAAATTTATATCACACAAGACAAAATTACGATCAGTTTTTAGGATGAACAAGAGCACACAATTTTTATCATACAAAATTTATACTATATTACTGAAATTCTATATTAAATCATGCTATAATAATATAATATCAAATGACTGATTTTATCAAAAATTGTTAACAAAATAATATTTTACTACTGATGATGATATGTTTACTGAAATACACAATTCTTTAAATTAACTGCCATGACATTAGACACAAAAGAACGATAAACTGATACTAGAACAATTGTGATTAAGCAGACAAAATTTTTGTTGAACCAAATTTACGTAGCATGAGTACAGTTTAAAGTTATACATGATAAACTTAATGAAGTTGCATGTTAATAAGTGTACACCTTATCTGTGTAGACTGTGCATAAATTTCAAAAACTCAGAATATTAAATTTCAGCAAGACTGTAAAAATTGATTACTACGACAATCTTTTGGATGCAAATGTACATTAAGTAAATTCTTAAGAAGTTATTACAATTTTTAATGCTGAAAATAATTTGACAATGTAAAATTACCAAGTTTTCACATGTTAAACAGATGTGAGAACTTTACCATACCACACCTAGCAAACAGTCACAAAAACATTGATCCTAATAATTATGTGAGAATTATTACTATGAGAACATTGAAAGCAAAATAATTAGGAATATGTCTTAATGGCATAATTAAAGAGCAAAGCTAGATTGTGACATAATACATCAAGTGCGACCAGAAGTTTTATAAACAGGAACCCTACCAGTTCGGCACTTGTGCGAACCGCACACTAGCACCCAAAATTTGTACAAAAAATGCTGCTGTAATTTTAGATCGACAGCCTGCACAGCTACAGGACAGCAGATGGGCACGACGCCACCAAATACACGGCTGTTGAGTTTACCAAGGAAATTCACTTATAAAAATTAGTAAATTCATATTATTTCATGAGTGTATAATTCTTTTATATTATTTTATGAATGTAGTATACAAGACAAGTCTCATCTCAGAAACCTTTATGAATGACAACAATAGACCCCAACCGTCAAAGTCAAAGTTATCCACATCAGAACTTTCATATAATCAGAGTACAAAATGCATAGTCAAGTTTGGTATACAAAAGTCATAGACAAAGTTAATGTACAATGTGTCAGTTCAGTTAATCAGTAATCAAATTTTTAAATGACAGGTATCCCATCATGTTTCTTACTTTCTAAATAAATTTGTACAAGACTGTTTTAACATAAAAATTGCAACAATACACAAATGTAATTAATTTGAAAAATGTCATGAAAGCATCTAATGATAAAATGATAAAAATATCTGTTGCTCATACAATTCAAAAACATTTCATGATTATGGTGTCTGTCAGATTTAGTGAAGCATGAAAGATACATTTTACTTACAGAAACCAATTTGTAACAAACTTAGTAAAGCATGAAAATACAGCTTGCTTACAGAAACCAATCTGAGAAATTTTGTGAAATTAAAGTACCTAATCACAAGTATTACTTATTCAAGATCTCAATATTTAGTGCAAAATCAAACATTAATAACAGAAGTATGTAACATACAAATATTTCAGATAACTCAAACAAGAGACTGAGTAACATGAAAATACCATTTTACCAAAAGAATGTCATTAGAGACAGTTAATTTTAATTGTGACTACAGATTCTCTGGATATCCTACAAAAGTACTTTAGAAAGCAAAGAAATTATCACATCAGGAACTATTACTTGCCACAATAAACATTTCACAACTATAGCCTATGGCATCTGTATATTATTTGGATTATGTAACAATTTTAGTTTAGTTCTATAGGTATAGTCAGCTACTGAATCAGTTCAAGGATGTTTTCATCACAAACATTTTTGAACCCTTCATCATTAGCATTAAGATTCCTATCTTCAACTTTTACATCTTCAACATACAATATACTGTCAGTTTCATTACCATTTTCAACAAATTCCCTACTTTCATCATATAAAGCATTCTCATTACTAAGCATAATATTATCATCATAATAAAAATCAATATTTTCATATTTAGAACCAGTATCATTTGTAATATTCTCGTGTTCAGAACTATTATTACAAACCATATAGCTTTCATCATTATGAACTTCAACATTATCATTGTCAATACATTGTTCAGTACATAGCTCCACAGAAACATCATTACTGTCAACATCACTAGATACCTCACTTATTTCAACATGAATCTTTTCTTTTGCCTTAAAAATACAATTGTCACACTCAGGTAAAATGTTATGGCTTTCAGTATCATGAACAAAATTACCATTATCAGATTCAGATACAAATACATCACATTTAGATTTTATTTGTGTATGATCAGGTTTGTAGTTTCTATTCTCATTAAAGTGTATATTACCATATTTATTGTAACTGTTTCTTTGCCACCCCCCCACTCCATCTATTATTGTAATTAGACCTTTGCCTTTGAACAAGATTGTCAATTTTGTACACAAAATTCAAAAATTTATCTATATCATTATCAGGAGCATTCATTAAGTCCCATGGTAAATACTTTGGTAGCCTATTTTTTAACACATTAATTTGTGTCCTAACATCTAAGGGATACTTCAAGTGTATTAGTTTCTGCAATTCATTTTTACAAAAATCAAACAGTCCTCCAGGTCTTCCATTATATGTTGGCCCATACAAAAAACTACTTTTAACCCTGTGTTGGTCATTTTCTGACCAAAACTTATTTAAAAAACTTTCTTTAAATTCTTCAAAATTTTTCCAATAATTTCTGTTTGTATTAGCCCAGCTTAATGCCTCACCATTTAAGTGATATATTACATATTTAATTTTGTCTGCATCAGACATGCTATCAATAAACTATTTTCGCAGCTTAAAATGAAATCTACAGGGTGTACATCATGCTCTGGAAACATCTTTACAGGAATTTTAGACCATGAATCAAAATTATGTATGACATTTGTTACAAGATCATTGTTAACCTTTTCCCTATTAATTTCTTTAACAAAGTCTGCACTTTTTTCTACAGTCTCAGTTTCATGAAAACAAGTCTTCATATAACTCTCATTTATTAGGCCTACCTCAGCATTTTCACATGAAATTTTAAATTCGTCTTTAATTAGATTTTGTTGTTCTGTTAATGTTTTTAATAATTTATTTTCCAGTTCGTTCAGTACTGATTGTAGCATGTCCGAATCAAAATCCCCATCTACATTTGACATTTTAATATTTTCTTTGTCCATTCTGAATAAACCGTAATCACTTTCTTTTCATGAAAAAAATCGAACATTAACTTACCTTCTTGGCGTCCAGTCCATATCAATTTCGTGCATACCGCACTCTTGTCTTGCTACAGCGTCCTTTTTAACCAATTATTATAAATCTTCATTTCGTTCTGATTATTAGTACTTCATCCATAAAACATTTGTGCCTATATCGTTTCTTCTTCATCTTGCGTCTTCGTTGTTTCTGAAACATGTCACATTTGTAGATTTCCAAAAATCGACAAATTTCCCGTGCCGAATGCACCATATGTGGCGCATTTCTTTTTTTTTTTTTTTTTTACTGGACATACATTAACGCCACATTTTTAATACATCACCTGTTATATATGTTCAGTGGTAGAATGCTCGTAGATCTCATTGTTCGCCTGCCAATAATACTTCACAAAATAATAGGACGTCAGGTTCTTATCCCTTTGAGCGCTGCAGACGGGATATCCCGCAGCACTCCACCGGGCCGTGGGGCCGACGGACGTGGTTTGCCGCGGCAGTGGTATTTCCGGCGGCCCCTGCAGGCGGCATTCACCGCGCGACTTGGCAGGTACCTGGGCGCTAATGCCGGCTTACACCGCAGCCAGTCGCTTTGCATGAGGGTCTGCTGACGTGAACAGCCGCAGGGCTGCGTGCCGGCCTGTCCCGAGCTCTTTTGTCACTTCCACTGAACCGGATGGATCTTCCATATTTATTTTTGTGTGTTGCTGCCCCTGATTTCTGGGAAACACTCTGCTACGGATTTCACAGTTGCTGTTCGACATTCGTGCTATCTGGTTCGTCTGACTATCTGCGTTCTGCTTCTGTGGTGTTGTAGCTTTCTGCCGTATCGTTAGGATTTTTAGAGTTCGACAGAAAAATGGCACATCGGCGTCATTGCACTGAAGAAGAGATACTGGAGATACAGACAAGGAGTGACAGTGAAGGTGGCATCTTCAGTGAATGTAGTGACGATGATGATTCATCAGAAGAATCCCGTAGTAATACACCTCCACGTACTTCACCTAGCAGAGCTCCACAGGATAGTTCTTCAGATTCTGAAACTGAAGACGAATCGATCCATAAATGGCCATGCTATAATAACGAAAAATTTGATTGGCAAAAACGTGATTTTAGTCCAGCACTTCATACATTTGATGACTCGTGTTCAGGACATAATTGCCAACTGGCGCCTGATTCAAGCATTCTATCGTTTTTCATGCTATTTCTATCAGAAGATCTGCTGAAATTTATAGCACTTGAAACGAACCAATTTTATACGTTCACCATGGCAAATACGTCGGAATCAGTTTGTTCTCGGCTACCCACCTGGAAAGATACAAGTTTTGAATAACTGTATAGCTTCATTGGTCTTTGGCTTCTCATGGCTCGTGTTAAAAAGTTGAGAATAAAGGAATAGATGTACTACTAAGTACTCCAATTTTTGGCGAAGTTATGTCCCTTGACCGTTTAATGCTACTTTTGAGAATGCTACATTTTAGTGACAACTCGGCCAATTGTGGGGATGACAGTTTGTTTAAAATTCGTAAAATAGTTTATACAGTTCGTGTGGCTTTCCAAAGTGCATTTAATCCATATAAAAAACTCTGTGTCGATGAAAGTCTGTTACTGTTCAAAGGTCGCTTATCTTCTAAGCAGTTCATTCCTTCAAAGCGAAGTAGATTTGGGATCAAGACATTCGTGTTGTGCGATTGTAAAACTGGATACATCTTGGATTTCATTGTATACACAGGCACAACAACAGAAATTGAAGTCCATAATTTGGGGAAATCTGGAGATATAGTAGCAACAATAATGAAGTCATACCTCGAACGTGGACATACCCTGTATGTCGACAACTGGTACACAAGTCCAGCCTCGTTCCTCTGGCTTCACAACCAGAGAACAGCAGCATGCGGTACTATACGTAGCAACAGGTGCAATTTTCCGAAGCTACAGAAGAAACTGAAACGAGGAGCAGTTGACTTTATGGCAACTGACACAATGCTCGCTATCAAGTGGTGCGACAAGAGAGACGTGTTCATGCTGACTACCTGTAACACTACAGAAATGTGTGACACGGGCAAGACAAACAGTAAGACCGGCGAGTACGTAATGCAGCCGCAATGTGTTGTCGACTACAATGCAAATATGGGCGCAGTAGATCACTCTGACACGTTACTAAGCTCTGTTGCATCTGTGTATAAATCTGTTAAATGGTACAAAAAGTTTTTTTTTTTTTCATGTTGTGGACCTTTGTGTTTTGAATGCTCACACTCTTCACAGATCAGTGACAGGGAGAAAAACGTCATTAGCAGATTTTCATTTATGTCTGGTACGAGAACTTGTGGAAAACTTTTCTACAGAACGGAGGAGAAATAGGAAAGGAAGACGCTCTGGTGACGAGAATCCTATTCGCTTTACCGGCAGGCACTTTTCACATGTCATTCCAAGTGACCAGTCCAAGAAACGCGGACTGTGGCGTAGATGTGCAGTCTGCTCGAAACAGAA
Organism: Locusta migratoria; assembly: GCA_026315105.1. Lineage (NCBI taxonomy): Eukaryota > Metazoa > Arthropoda > Insecta > Orthoptera > Acrididae > Locusta > Locusta migratoria. The sequence goes on along the minus strand of CM048755.1, from coordinate 360,234,696 downwards.
TGTGCGCAGAGAAACGAAGTACGAATGCAAAACATGCAATGTACCTTTGTGTATTGACCCATGTTTTGAAACATACCACACAAAGAAGAACTTTTAGGAAAGTTGCTATAGCTAGAAGATGAAATTAAGCGATCGCTTCTCAAAAAATTGTTTAAAAATAATAAAAAAAACACAAAAATTAGTATATATATATATATATATATATATATATATATATATATATATATATATATATATATATATTTTTAACTTCGCCATTGTCGGTCCAAAGCCCAGATGAGAAAGAAGGATGGGAAATATAACAGTGTAAACAAAGAAAAAAAAGAAAAAAGAAACACCGAATTGTCTGAGCTTTAAAAGCCTCTCCAGATGAATTACTTTGCTGACAAACAACTGATGTACGAAGATGTGAAACATCCAATCTGTGCTTCAAATGTTCCGACATAGGATGCAAAAATAAATAGTTAGTGCAAATTTGTGAATTCTTCCTTAACTTCTTGATAGACATTAAACCTTAGATATTCTTAATTAAACAAAAAATTCAGGCATTATTATTTCTAGAATATTCTGACAAGGGTTGCGGTAAAAGGTATTTATTTAAATGGCGTCTAGTGTCGAGCGAAGCCCGAAGACTGTGACAATCACATTACAGCTGTCCATATCCTATGATTTTATTAACTGCTAAAATGTGGTTGTCACATTTCTTTTTTACGTGGTTGTTTGAAACTGGGCTTCGGCTGAAACTAGTTGCCGCTTAAATAAATCTCTTTTACCGCAACTGAGGCTACAGTTGTCTAGTGATATTTAGTAAGGGGTTGCTGTTCTATTTTTTCAGGAAGTTGGATTTGTGAAAAAAATTATAGGCCTAGACATTCATCTCCTTATGATAAGCAGAAATTATTCAGACGTAAATATACGTACTCAGAACCCTCGATTTGATTGATCGTTGCCTGCAGACAATTAACTGGGTTTACCTAATCGAAATGTATTCGCAAACTTGGAAAGGGCATCTTGCCACAAATTGGTCAGTTGCACAAACTCGCCCGTTTCTGATGCACAAAAGGTCATTAGGAATTAAAGGTGACGTTTAATTAGGTAGTTTAGAAACTTGAGTATTTCCTTATTTAATTCTTAAGCAAAAGTTGTACATCATCGATTATTTCTACAGTACAATAACAACTGCGTCCCGTATAAAAAGAATTCAGTAATGTTGCGGATAATTTGTAGGATTAATGCTCTCAAAATATAGTGGTTTGATTCAGAAGTGTGACTCGGCTTCCAGATGGTTTCGTCGAAAGTAGTTTGCGCGAGAATTACTGAGCTAGTACAGAAGAATGTCAACGTTTAGTCGTTTCGGATTCTATAGCGTTTGAATCGAAAGTTGCGTACAAAAATCAGATAATTAAATATCAGTATGCCAAATAAAATTCAGATGTATACAAAGACCTTATGATGATTCTTAAGAACTAGACGCAAACAAAAGAAAGCCTCTGATGAAGAGTGTCATTCCGTGTCAGCTCACCTAACACTCCCTGTTCGACCATTGCAGATTTTGTTGAAATTTTATATGAACATTCACTGAAATTTCTCTTGACAACCTATCAAGTATTAAGTTTCATGAGCAGCATGCTTTTACAGTAGGAGATGGAACACAAAATTTACAATTTTCTCGTGACATGATTTACGCGTTCCCCTTTGATTCAAATCATCTGGTATTGTTGGCCTGCATTGGTTGACCATTTACACCTTTTATGCAGTTAAAATAATGTTCTATCTAATAAGCTCAGTTTGGAAAGTTTTATAGAACACAGGGTTTTGCAAAATAAGGTTGAAAATACCACATTTTTATCCTTTATAATATCTTCAACTTTTACACTTCATTTATGAGGAATTTCAGTGTACTTTGTCTGTCGGGCAATCATATAAAGATTCAACGTTAAGGAATAAGTAACCAGATATTCTAATTATTTGTAAAGTCAGCAAGCACACTGCGCGACTGGTTCCAGAAATACTTCGGCCAGGGCGAGGACGGCCAGGCGGAGAGCTCGCTCAGGCACACACAACAGGCCGCGGAGGCTGCGGCCAGCGCAGGTAGGCGTATTACGCGGCCGCCGGGGCAGGCTTGACTCGGCCAGCCGGACGCGCAGGTGCAGCACTCAAAGGGAATGAACCAACAATGTGACACGTTTCATTTTTATACAAATTTATTTATCCATTCTTGGTAAAGCACAGAAGTAATACAAAAGTAAGACTGCATGACTACACTTTGACTGACAACAATGCTAACTACTGACTGATTACTACTTTAGACTGACTCATAACTCCTTTTCATACTCACCTCATTCTACATACTACTCCAGACTGACTGAATTCACGCCAATTTGCGCGTATTAATACTTAGTGTATATTCTAGAACCTTCTAGAACACGGAAGTACAATATTTAAATATTTAACAATTTCTTCATGAAACATACATATATTTTGCTTTACATAAAGATACATAAAAGAATGACATATGTAATAAAATATTTCCATATCAAAATGAAATAATACAAAAGATTGTAAGTAAACAACAATTAGCGCAGTGTTAATACGTTTCCATTATTGTTTGACATTAAGCTTCAATAATTTAATTAAGTTTGTTAGAAGACCCTAGTAATGCATATGATAATGTGACTTGACAGAAGCGCTATAAAATGCTTATGTAATATAAACATAGAATATTAGGCTACAATACTATGACCAATGATGGTATTGAATTCTTCAGTTATTTAAACAAACGGAACCCTCCTGGCTAAATATATTACAAGTGGTAGCTACAGTATTTTGAACAGCTCCAATAGTTTCAGTAGCTCGCCTGCCTGTATATTATTATGAAAGTATGAAGACGACGGGTACTTTAGAGTCATTTGAATCACAAACATGACACATTTCATTTTATATATACTTTTTTTGCATTCTTGGTGAAGCACACAAACATAAGCTGACATGATGTAGACATATAATTAGCTGAAGTAAGACTGACTGACTGCGCGCCAAAATTGCACGTATAAATACATCAGTTCTACGACATTCTAGAACAAGGAAGTAAATATTATCACTATTTAATAATAAGTAATATTAATAAACATGGATGAATCTATTATTAAGATGATACATGCAAAATTACAAAAATGCATTGCAATTATTATTATTTCAAAACAAAACAGAAATTAGAATCATAAATAGTTTATTATTAGAGCAGTAAAAAGATTTGTTTATACAGTTAATTCTACCCAGATTAAAGTAATTATACAGCTTGGAAATAAGATGATCTTCATAAACTGGTTAGTATATTGTAAGATACATCATATAAAGTTAGTTATTGATTTCATTAACATGAATGTGTTATTGCATAATGTTAATGTTATGTTCTTTGCGAGCAAATAATAATTTAATACAAAAAAAAAAAAACATTATTATTATTCTAACCAAACATTCCTGTGTCATATTATGATTAAGCGTAGGGAAAGGTACATTTCCAATTGGTATCCGAAGCTTCATGTTAGTTTTTTGGGTACTAAAATCATTAAAAAAATCATTATAGTATGAGCAATTGGAAAACATAAGAGCACCAAATTCATCACCTTTGACAGTACTTCACACTATAGTTGACATTTTCCTTACACACATTAGCTGGGGGAGTTTGTGTTCGAATGCGCTGGTTAGTGCGTACTCCAAATGACAAGGAGCTACGTTATGTACAGCGCTAAATTAACGGGTGTAGCTGATAGCACATTGAACTACATTTTGATGTTGCTCTCAGCATTCCCAACATTCAGTTGTATTGCTTCACTTGGATTTGAAACCACTGCAGTACTTATTAGAAAAATGGTATATTATGATATAAATTTTAATTAAACTAAAGGAGAGGCATTTAGTTAAAGTTTGTGCTATGCCCGGGATACGAACCGGGGGGCCTCTACTTACTAGGTAAGCACTTTAGACTGCTCAGCTAACACACTGTTGCGGACAAAGAGACTACACAGATTGTCTAAGGGTGCTTGTCGACGAGAAGAATATTCGCCGGACCGGCGTTCGTACCGGCTGGTAGAAAACCGGATGCCCTTGTCCATGGAGATGGCATATACGCCAGAAATAGTGCAGTCTAGTTGTGTGGAACGCAGCAGTCGGGTGGATAACAATGATCTTTGCACTCTCATTGTACTATATTATTTTTACGAAAAGAAACAGCGTCGTCGTAGGAAGTATTGGGCGCATCTTGTGCTGCAAGATGGATTTAAATTTGGTGCCTTCAGTATGCTACATGAGAAACTACGACTGGACAACACAAAGTACTTCAATTTTTACAGGATGTCAAAAACAACATTTGACAAATTACTGTCCATTTTACAAACTCATTTGCAACATGAAGACACCAATATGCGAAACTGCATTTCTCCTACTGAAATGCTTGCAGTGACACTGAGGTAAGTACAAAATTGAAATTTACTTATTAGTAACTATTTATTTGCTGTATAAAAATTAATACCACAATTTGAAAAAGCTCTTTATTAACCAAGTAGAATGGCAATGAAGAGGTTTTTCGTTTTGCATTAAGATCAAAGAAAGAATATTTGATTTACAATTAGTTTCAAAAATCAAATGTTTCAGAAATGTTGGATACGGTGGATACAGGAATTGCATATGTTTCCAAAGACGTGTCTTCATTGAGTGGCCTTGTACAAGTTGATACTTGATAGTGTTCTGCAGAGGTGTACGCCGAATAGTTCTTATCTTGATTAGGCCTTGGTGTATGGTACGATGATGTACCACCAAATGTTTCGTATTCCTGTGGTGTATAATTCCAGGAATCTTGTGTAGATTGCTGATACATGTTTCTGTATTGTGGTTTTGACCTAATTCTTTTTATAAGTTTCATGACTTCGTACTGGAAGTCTACGATATCATCATCGTTAAATTTATCTACAGTTGGGGCAATCCCCCTAAAAATGACATACTTCTACTTTGGCCCTGCTCAATAGAGGTGTCAATGATAGTCATCATCTTTCGGTCCAACTCATTTGTAGCTGTTCTGTTTTTCTGCGGCTTTTGTTTAACTTGGTGACAATGTTTTTCAGGCTGATTGTCAGAGGGGTTTACGTCGTCACTATTATCCGGCATATTTGATGAACTTTCTCGTCTGTCTGCTATTTTTTGTAGAAATTGCATCTGCTCATAAAATACATATTTGCGCTTCTTGCTTGCTCTTGTTTCCTTCGTTCAATTTCCTGTGGCACTTCATCCATTTATCTCTTATGTTTGCCCATTTTTTTTAGCACCATCTTTCCTGAAAAGAAAAAGCCAGAGTAGAGTCAAACCTATATGTTTTTCTCATTTCAGGTACCTTGCAAGAGGAAATACTTTCACCGATCTCCATTACAGTTTCAGACTGGAAATAAGGACGATTGGTAGAATAGTACGTGAGATTTGTATGAAGATGTGGTTGTCATTATATAATACATATATGCCCATTCTGGAGGAAAATGACTGGATGAATATAGCGCGTCTGTTTGAAATTACTGCAAAATTTCCCAATTTGCGTAGGGGCCATTGATGGTAAACATATCAGAGTTATCAAACCAGAAGAAAGTGGATCAATGTTTTTCAATTAAAAAGGCTATTATTCGTTAGGCCTGATGGTGGTAGTGGTTACAAATTACAATTTTATTTTTGTGGATATTGGTGCTTATGGTAAAGATTGTGACTTAAGTGTTTTGAAAGAAACGTCTTTATGGAAAAAGTTGCAGACAAACACATTGAACCTACCTCCTCCTAAAGTATTCCAAAATATTCCAGGGGAAATACCTTATGTTTTCGTTGCAGATGAAGCGTTTGCATTGCATAATAATTTACTTCATCCGTATGGTGGGCGAGATCTTGATTTCAAGAAGCGTATTTTTAACTATCGCTTAAGCAAAGCAAGACGATTTGTAGAGTGTGCATTTGGCATAATGGCCAATAAATGGAGGATTTTTCACCGACCTTTAAGTTTTTCCACTGATTTTGCAACTGACATAGTGAAGGCTTGTACTGTTCTACAAAATTTCATCCATAAAGAAGAGGGTCTTAATACTCTGTGTGCAGATACAACTATAGATGTGACACTGAACTACGAGATCTAACACGTACACAAACAGTAGGAGGTGGTGTGTCAGCGAACAGTTTTAGAAATCAGTTCACTAATTATTTTGTTTCTGAAAATGGGAAAATTCAGTGGCAAGATAAGTTCGCCTAACGTATCCATATTGTATGCGAAATAAACAATAAGTGTAGAGAGAAGGAATGTGTGTAATGAAAATGAAAAAAATAAATTTGAGATGAAGTTAAAGTGCATACCTATATCAATTCTTTCCGTATTTCTACCGTTTTAAAATCTTCGTTAAGTTGTATACACACGTCCTTCCACACTTCCACAGTCAATTGTCTATCCTTATATTCTTCTGTTGTTTTATCCCACAGGATTGGTCGTTCCTCCACCAACGCAATCAAAACTACACAATCAATATTCGGTTCAGCACTCATCCTGAAACTCGACAGGTAGCACGTATGACGGCTCAGGTGCAGACTAAAGTCTGCCGGCACCCAGCAAGCTGCCGGCTCGTGGACATACAGCCATGTTCCAACACGTCCAACTGAGAACCCGGCGCACATCCTGGGTGCCGGCCCTGCAGTGGGCAACCAGAGGTGCATCCGGCAGCTGGACCGGTCATTTTGTGGTCGTATTGTGGATAGGCCCTCATAAGAGACAATGTGTCACAACAAACCCAGCGAATCTGCCGGACCGGCGGCCGGCGGAAATTCTTGTTGTGGACTAGCACCCTAAAAGCACATCTCCCTCCACACCACGTACTGTAATTCTGCCCCAGTGTTACCTGTGAATGGCGTATCATATTAGTTTGTGAATATTTGTTACGAGGAGAAGTAAACTTATTAGATGGTTAATATATAATTAGAAAAATGTGTGCTCATGGCTTAGTGTTGTGTTTAGCATGTGTGTGGTGTCACAGAAATATGTATATTGACATTCTGTTTCTCTTAGTTTCCAATGCAGAAAATTAATAAAGTATCATGAGATATAAAAGGTATCATTATGCTGAGATGCACACCATAATATTGTGATTATGGAATGTATGTAATGAAAGTGATTCATTATAAATTTTATCAATAGCTAATTGTCTTCTGAATACAAGAAAGAGGTTACTAAGAGTCCAAATACACAACTGTGGGGTAGAAGACCATTTTAATCAGGTATTCCCTCATAATATTTTTATGAATGAGACATAAATCATATAAGCATATTTGCATGAAGTTAATAGGTTTTGCACCTCGTGAAATTTGTTGCAAATCATAGTGTGTGTGAGGTTATTTAGATGTGCATAAGATGTGTAGGTAAAATCACGTTAATGGTTCTGTTATTCTTTGAGAAAAGTAAATATTGTTTCACTGTGTTTGCTTGTAGGCTTTGAAGTAAATCATTATGAGAAACTGGAAAACATAAGAGCTCCAGATTTAACATCTTTGACTGTATTTTGCACTGCAAATTGACACTGCCTTACCCACAGTGTCAAGTATAGTGCAGCAACTCTCTATAGCATACTAATATTAATAAGCATAATTTATATGATTCATCATATATGCATGTGTGATACAGAAATACAGTGAATTATTAAATAGTATGAATTGTCATGGATTTATCTCAGATTAGCTTCATCGTACTCATATGCCAATTAAGATTCCACCATGAGCTCTAATGTGTGAACAACTGAAAAGGAAATCACAAAATTATGTTTAGCATCTCAGCATAATGATACATGTTATGTCTGTTAATGGATTAATTGTTTACATTAGCTGGGGAAGTTTGTGTTTGAATGCGCTGGTTGTTACGTATTCCAAAAGAGAAGGAGCTACGTGGTGTGCAGGGCTAAATTAACGGGTGTAGGTGAGACCATATTGAACTACATTTTGATTTTGCTCTCAGCATTCCCAACATTCATTTTCATGGCATCATTTGGATGTGATACCTCTGCAGTGTGTATTAGAAAAATGATCTATTTGTAAATGGTGTATTATGAAATAAATTTTTATTAAACAAAAGGTGTGGTATTGCAGTTATGGCCGCAATTTGAACCTGGGCCCTCTATTTACACGGTAATCACTTTAGAACTCTCAACTTAGACAGTGTTGAAGACAAAGCGACTACACAGACTGTCAAAAAGCATGACTCACTTGACACCACAGCCTATAATTCTGCCTCAATGTTTTCTGTGAAATACATATCAAATTAGTTTATGAAAATTTGTTTCGGGAAGAACGAAACTAATTTGATGGTTAATACATATTTAGAATAATGTTGCTCATGTCTGAGTATTTGTATTTTGACATTCTGTATCACTTACTTCCCAATGCAGAAAATTGTTAAGTATCATGAGACATAACAGATATCAATTAACTGAGATGCTAAACATAATTTAGTGATTATGGAACATATGTATAAAGTGATTCATTATAATTTTTTTTAATAGCTATTTTTCTTCTGATTACAGGAAAGAGGCTACTAAGAGTCCAAATACTCAACTGTGGGGTTGAAGACCATGTTACTGAGGTATTCCCTCATAATATTTTTATAAATGAGACATGTATCATATAAGTATATTTTGCAGTAGCATTAAGGTAATAGGTTTTGCACCTTGTGAAATTTGTTGCAAATCATAGTGGGTGTGAGGTTATGTGCATAACAGGTATATGTGAAATCAAGTTAATGGTTGTGATATTCTTTGAGAAAAATAAATATTGGTTCACTGAGTTAGCTTGTAGGCTTTAAAGTAAATTATTATGAGAAAATGGAAAACATAAGAGCACCAGATTTAACATCTTTGACTGTATTTTGCACTGCTAATAGACACTGCCCTTACCCACAGTGTCAAGTATAGTGGAGCAAATCTCTATAACATACTAATATTAATGTGTGTAATGTTTTAGTATATTTATTTTTTGTTCAGTGAGAACATGTAGTGGCCCTAAATTCAGTTATGATTCATCATATATGCATGTGTTATACAGAAATACAGTGAATTATTAAGTAATATGCCCCCCAGGGGGCCCACAACTCTTTTGTGGGTACGTGTGTGGCGCGCACGGGTCCCCGAGCCATTGCGGCCTTCCTTTCTGTTTCCCAGGCCACTTTTCCTCACCCTGGTTCCCTCCCTTCCTAATCCTTTTTCCCACCCTACCCTTCTCCAACCCCGTCTCTATGTGTTCTCGCGTTGACGGCCCGGCTATTTCCACGGTACTGCTTGTTTTGCAATTGTGTCTTTGTTTGCCGTGTTCACTGATTTTGGCCCAGTTAGGATCCCATTGTGGTTTGACCTCCATCAAAATTTCTGAGTAAGTGTGAGCCATTTGGGGAAGAACTCCCAACCTACTCCCTACGGCGCGGATTCCCGCCTTTTCCTTCCACATTGCTTTTATCGCCGTAGGTCCCTCCCCTGCTATGTCACCAGCACGGTAGCCAGTCCGTGTGGTGGGGCTGTTATGTACCCTCATGGTTGAGCCCCCTTTATTTCACAGGGATCACACTGCCGATGCCTGAGCTGTGACCTCCTCATGAATGCCAAGGAGTCGATGCTTGTCTTTGCGGGGCATCAGGACTCCCGGCAACGGTCATCCTGCCAGGTGGCGTTGCTGTGGCTGGGTGGTGCCCTTGAGGAGAGCCCCTGTTTCGGAGTGGGTGGCATCGGGGCGGACATTCAGCAATGAAGAGGAAACAACCCTCTGAAAATCCTGGCTCTAAGTCAGGTGTCTCCAAGTGTGGTAAGTTTAATTTCAATGCTGCAAGATACGACCCCAAATCGTTTCCTTCCCTAACTCCATCACGGGGGGAACGTGGGCCCACGAAGCAGACTGAGCCATATACACCATGATATTTAGTGTGTACCAGACAGGATGGGGAATCTTTCCAGGCAACTAAGCCTTCTTTCTTCGTCGAACACCTCGAAGAAAGGTTTGGCGAAGTTGCCGGAATGTTGAACTGCGTGAGGGTTCGGTCTTCATACAGGCGGAGACCCCTGCTCAGTCACGAAATCTCCTCACGTGTGACCATTTAGGCGACATCCCCGTGTTAATAACGCCTCACAAGTCCTTAAATAAGGTACAGGGGGTCATATACTAAAGAGACCTTTTGTCTCAGACAGATGAGGAATTACGTGACCATTTACAATGACGCGGAGTCCACTTTTTCCGCCGCGTTTTTCGGGACCAAAAGATAAGAGGGTGGCCACTGGCGCATTTGTTTTGGCCTTTGAGGGTGACAATCTGCCCGAAAAGGTCGCTGTGACGTCCAGCCATACATCCCCCCTCCAATGCGATGCTATAAATGTTGGCGCTTCAGGCACATGTCCTCTCGTTGCAACGTTGCTGCAACCTGTAGGGACTGTGGCCGTGCCTTACATCCTGACACTGCCTGTGCCCCTCCACCTTATTGTGTCAATTGCGGCGGTCACCACTCTTCCTGTTCGCAGGACTGTCCCGCTCTACATAGAGCGGAAGATAGTTGAGTATATAATGTTGAACCGACTAACATATTCAGAGGCACGAAAGAAATATGAAAAGCTGCATCCTGTTTCATTACTAAGGTCATACGCTGCTGCTACAATGATGGCGCCACCACCGGTGGCCACTTCTCGCCCTGTTGTATCTCCATCTGTGGGCCCTATGGGCCGCCCCTCTACCTCGGCCACCCAGACATCTGGGGGCATACCATCTTCTGCGGGGCCTGTACTGCCCCCCAAATCAGGAGTGGTTACCCCTGCTCCCCAGCCAGAAAAGGGTTTCCCTTCTCTGGCTTCTTCTTCTGGGAAGGGAACGTGTTCCTCCCTTCCAAACTCACCGCCTAAGAAATTAGATACCAGCCAGCGGCTGAAGGACCCTCGGCCAGAAAGCTGCCTGGCTCCCCAGTATTCCCACACTCCTCAAGCCCCTCCGGAGAAACCCTCCTCCTCCGGTAGGCCCAAGGAACGACGGGAAGACAAGAAAGAAATAAAGAAAAGACGGTAAAGCGCAAGGAGACACTGGCGGCCTCGGTGCCCCCAGTCCTTGCACGCGCCTTGACGCGCCTGAGGATGATGTCATCCTTCTCGCGACGCCAGAAGATTTAGCCTTTGCCGATCTCGGGGATGCCATGGACACGGAGGATCAGGCTTCACAGCCAGTGACGAGTGCTCATGCCACTCCTCTTCCATCTTCATCTTCATGCACCATCGATCAGGAGACAGTCTGATCCTCCAATGGAATTGTGGAGGTTTTTTCAGTCACTTGGCTGAATTGCGTCAGCTGTTGAGCTCTTTTCTACCTCTTTGTGTTGCTCTCCAGGAAACCTGGTTTCCTGGTGATCGGACCCCCACCCTTCAGGGCTACCGGGGGTACTTCAATAACCGCACCATCTACAATAGGGCGTCGGGCGGGGTATATCTATATGTACATACCTCTGCCTACAGTTCCTCAGTGCCACTCCACACAGCCCTGGAGGCTGTTGCTGTCAGGGTTCGAGCATCGCGGGACATTACCGTCTGTTCCCTTTATCTCCCTCCTGATGCAGCCTAGCAGCCTTGATCGATCAACTTCCTTCACCATTTCTTATTTTAGGAGATTTTAACGCACATCACCCCATATGGGGGAGCAAAGTGACTAAAGGACGTGGTCGAGAATTTGAACTACTTTTTAACCAACTTGATCTTTGTATTCTTAATACAGGATAGACCTTTCTGTGTGTAGTCCGGGCTTACGTCCACTACTTAACTGGTGGGTCCATGATGACCTTTGTGGAAGCGACCACTTTCCCATCTTCCTTTCACTTCCCCACCACCAACGCCATGCACGTGTACCCCGCTGGTCCTTCCATAGGGCCGACTGGGCAGCATACACTTCAGCTGCAATGCTGGATACCCCTCTCCCTGCTGATGCGACAATGGCAGTCGACCAGATTATTTCCTTTGTCGTTTCTGCCGCTGAGCCTGCGATACCATCTTATTCTGCCGTATCCCGGCGAAGACCAGTACCCTGGTAGTCAATGGAGATAGCAGCAGCAATTCGCAATCGCCGCAGAGCTTTGCAGCAGTATCGGCGCCACACCACCGTTGACCACCTGGTTGCCTTTAAACGTCTTCGGGCCCAGACACGCCAGCTTATCCGGCAGCGCAAGCAAGCATGCTGGGAGGAATACGTATCCACAATTGGACCCCGTGTCTCTTCTAGCCAGATTTGGACGAAGATTCGCCGTATATCAGGCCACCATCCACCGACAGGGGTCGCGGGTCTCTCTATCCGCGGTACAATCCATACCGACCCGACCATTATTGCCGAGTATTTTGCAGCGCACTTTGCTCTAAATTCGGCGTGCACTGCCTACAGCCAAGGTTTTTGTACCTTAAAAGAGCGGGCTGAGCGAAGGCAGTTGGTATTTCGCACAAACCGCCAGGAGCCGTACAATGCGCCATTTACAGAGTGAGAATTTCAAACTATTCTTGCCAGTTGCCCCAATACATCTGCAGGACCGGACCGAATCCACTGTCAAATGCTAAAACATCTTTCTGAACACTTGCAACGCCATCTTTTGGATTTCTTTAATCATCTCTGGATCGAGGGAGCATACCTGTCCCAATGGCAGATGAGTATCGTTATCCCTCTGTTGAAACCAGGTGCAGATCCATTGAACGTTGACTGGTACCGTCCCATAAGCCTCACAAACGTTCTTTGTAAGCTTTTTGAACGTTTTGTGAGCTGGCGACTTCTGTGGGTTCTCGAGTATCGGCGTCTGCTCGCCCCACAACAAGGTGCTTTCCAGCAAGGTCGCTCTGCCATTGATAACCTCCTCTCTTTGGAGTCGGCGATCCGTACTGCTTTCACTCGACGTCACCACCTCGTCGCCATCTATTTCGACCTCCAGAAAGCATATGACACGGCATGGCGTCATCACATCCTTGCCACACTACATGGGTGGGGTCTCCGTGGCTCCCTCCCATTTTTATTCAGAATTTTTTACTTTCACGCCGCTTTAGAGTCCGCGTTGGCACCTCCTTCAGTTCCTCCCATATCCAAGAGAATGGGGTACCACAAGGGTCCGTCCTAAGTGTACCCCTCTTCTTAGTGGCCATTAATGGCCTAGTGGCTGCAGTGGGGCCATCGGTTTCTTGCTCCCTCTATGCGGACGACTTTTGCCTGTACTATTCCACCGCTAGTACATGTGTAGCTGAACGACGACTGCAGGCAGCTATCCATCGGCCACAGAATTGGGCTTCTGCCAACGGTTTTACATTTTCCCCTGCAAAAACTAGGGTAATGCACTTTTGTCGCCAACGGCTCCTTCAGGTTGTGGACACACACCGCTTCCTGGGTCTTTTTTTTCGACTCACATTTGACGTGGCTCCCTCATCTGCGCCAGCTTAAGCAACGGTGTTCACGACATTTGGACATCCTTCGTAGCCTCAGCCATACTGTCTGGGGGGCAGCACGCCCTGTCCTCCTGCGGCTGTACAACGCTCTGGTGCATTCACGTCTGGACTACGGAAGCCAGGTCTATGGCTCAGCCTCTCCATCTGCACTGCGAGTTCTCGACCCAGTGCATCATACCGGCATCCGTCTGGCCACTGGAGCCTTTCGTACAAGCCCTGTCACAAGTCTTTTGGCAGAGGCTGGAGTCGTCCCATTGCGCCAACAACTACTTGCCCAGTATGCTGCCAGAGTTCACTGTACCCCTCGGCATCCGAATAACAGACTACTCTTTCCGGGGGAGGTCACTCGTTTGCCGCAGAGGCGACCTCGGTCGGGACTCCCGATAGCAGCGCGTGTCCAATCGCTTCTTTCGACCCTTGACTCCTTTCCTCCTAACCGTCCCTTCCGCTCAACTTTCCGTGCTCCTCCCTGGACCGTTCCTCGGCCGCGGATTCGGTTGGATGTTTCCCGTGAGCTGAAGACCTCTACTTCTCCTCCGGTCCTACGGCATCAGTTTTCTGCCCTGCTCCGTGAGTTCTATAACTCGGAGGTCATTTATACAGACAGTTCTTCAGATGGCGACTACACCAGATATGCCTACATGCATGGCGCTTATGTTGAGCAACGCTCTTTGCCACCCGGCAGCAGCATCTTCACTGCAGAACTGTTGGCTATATACCGCGCCCTTAAACACATCCGCACGTGCCCCGGGACCTCCGTTTTGATCTGCAGCGACTCGCTGAGCAGTTTACAGGCCCTTGATCAGTGTTACCCTCGTCATACATTGGTCAGGGCCATTCAGGAGTCGATACTGGCTCTTGGTGACTCTGGTCGCTATGTTACATTCGTTTGGACCCCGGGCCATGTAGGCATTCCGGGCAACGAGAGCGTCGACCAGCTAGCCAAACAGGCTACCACTTGCCGTCCTCTGGCGATTGGCCTCCCAGAAGCAGACTTCCGTACGTTGCTTTGCAATAAAGTACGTGAACAGTGGAAAGCCGAATAGTCCTCTCTGGACGCGCCCAATAAGCTGCGGACGATAAAGGACACAACATCTGTCTGGAAGTCCTCGCAGCTGGGGTCCCGTAGGGACTACGTGGTTCTCTGCCATCTACGCATTGGTCAAACCCATCTGACGCATGGTCACCTCCTCCATCGAGAGGACCCGCCCGTGTGCCAATATGGTGCTCCATTGACTGTGCTCCATCTCCTACTCCACTGTCCCATTTTAGCCCCACTGCGGAGTTCTTTTAACCTCCCGAACACTCTCTCTTTGGTGCTTGGCGACGATGCCTCTGTGGCTAATTTGGTTTTACGATTTCTTCGTGCTGGGGGGATTTACCAGTTGCTATAACTCCTCTGGGAGGTCTTTTAGATCATTATCTCTGTTCTCCTTGACGGGTCTTTAGACTACAGCTTTTCACGTGTACGCTATGTGGCTGGCTTTTCCCATTTTATACCCACGGTCGGCCAACCACATTCATCGGCTTTATCATAATTTTATCTTGTATTTGTTACTGTTTGTCTGGCCTCTTTGTATCGTCCCTTGTTGACTCTGTCAATATTTCATTGACAGTACGTTCTTTTCTTTTGCCCTACTTTAAATATAGCTCAAGCGCATTTATAGACGACTATGTTTTTCTGTGTGTCGCCTAGCTATGCAGCGGGGGACTGATGGCCATAGTAGTCTAGTCCCCCTAAAACCCCCATACCAACCAACCAACCTTAAATAATATGAACTGTAATAGAATAATCTCAGATTAGCTTCTTGTTACTCAAATGCCAAGGATGATTCCCCCATGAGCCCTTATGTGTGAACAACTGAGAAGGAAACCACAAACACATTGGTACTGTCAATGGATTAATTGTGCACGTTAGCTGGGGAAGTTTGTGTTTGAATGCGCTGGTTAGTGCGTACTCCAAACGACAAGATGCTACGTTGTGTACAGCGCTAAATTAACGGGTGTAGCTGTTAGCACATTGAACTACATTTTGATGTTGCTTTCAGCATTCCCAACATTCATTTGTATGGCATCACTTGGATGTGATACCTCTGCAGTGCTTATTAGAAAAATTAACCCTTTGTAAATGGTATATTATGAAATAAATTTTAATTAAACAAAAGGAGAGGTGTTTAGTTAACGTTTGAGCTATGGCTGTGATTTGAACCAGGGCCCTCTACTTACAAGGTAAGCACTTTAGAACGCTCAGCTAAGACAGTGTTGAAGACAAAGCGACTACGAGGACTGTCTAAAAGCATGACTTCCTTGACACCACTGACTGTAATTCTGCCTCAATGTTACCTGTGAAATGCATATCAAATTAGTTTGTGAATATTTGTTTTGGGAAGAAGGAATCTTATTTGATGGTTAATACAAAGTTAGAATAATGTTGCTCATGACTGAGTATCTGTTAGCACATGTGTGGTATCACAGAAATATGTATTTTGACATAATCTGTCACTTAGTTCCCAATGCAGAAAATTGTTAATTATCATGAGATATAACAGGTATCATTATGATGAGATGCACACCATAGTTTTGTGATTATGGAATGTATATGTAAAGTGATTCATTATAAATTTTGTTAATAGATAATTTTCTTCTGATTGCAGAAACGAGGCTCTAAGAGGCCAAATCATCAACTGTTGGATAGATGACCATGTTAATCAGATATTTCCTCATAATATTTTTATGAATGAGACCTATATCATATAAGTATATTTTGCAGTAGCATGAAGTTAATAGGTTTTGCACCTTGTGAAATTTGTTGCAAATCATAGTGGGTGTGCGGTTATCACGATGTGCATAACAGGTATAGGTGAAATCAAGTTAATGGTTGTGTATTCTTTGAGAAAAGTAAATATTGGTCCACTGAGTTAGCTTATAGGCTTTAAAGTAAATTATTTTGAGAAAATGGAAAACATAAGATCACCAGATTTAACATCATTGACTGTATTTTGCACTGCAAATTGACACTGCCCTTACCCACAGTGTCAAGTATAGTGGAGCAACTCTCTATAACATACTAATATTGATGTGCGTAATGTTTTATTATATTTATTTTTAGTTCAGTGAGAATATGTAGTGGCCCTAAATTCAGTTATGATTCATCATATATGCATGTGTGATACAGAAATATAGTGAATTTAAATAGAATAAATTGTAATGGATTAATCTCATATGCCAATTAAGATTCCCCCATGAGCCCTACTGTGTGACCAACTGAAAAGGAAATCACAAACATGTTGCTACTGTTAATGCTTCAATTGTTTACATTAGCTGGGTTAGTTTGTGTGTGAATGCGCTGGTTGTTGCGTACTCCAAAAGGCAAGGAGCTACGTGGTGTACAGCGCTAAATTAACGGGTGTAGCTGATAGAACATTGAACTACATTTTGATGTTGCTCTCAGCATTCCCAACATTCAATTTGTACTGCATCACTTGGATGTGATACCTCTGAAGTGCTTATCAGAAAAATGATCTCATTGTAAATGGTATATTATGAAATAAATTTTTATTTTACAAAAGGGAGGTATTGCGTTAACGTTTGAGCTATGGCCATGATTTGAACCCGGGCTCTCTACGTACACGGTAAGAACTTTAGAACGCTCAGCTAAGACAGCGTTGAAGACAAAGCGACTACACAGACTGTCTAAAAGCATGACTCCCTTGACACCACAGACTGTAATTCTGCATCAATGTTACATGTGACATGTGTATCTAATTAGTTTGTGAACATTTGTTTCGGGAAGAAGCAAACTAATTTAATGGTTAATACAAAGTTAGAATAATGTTGCTCATCTCTGAGTATGTGTTAGCATGTGTGTGGTGTCACAGAAATATGTATATTGACATTCTGTATCCCTTAGTTCCCAATGCAGAAAATTGTTAAGTATCATGAGACATAACAGATATCATTATGCTGAGATGCTAAACATAATTTTGTGATTATGGAACGTATGTATAAAGTGATTCATTATAAATTTTTTAATAGCTATTTTTCTTCTGATTACAGGAAATAGGCTACTAAGAGTCCAAATACTCAACTGTGGGGTTGAAGACCATGTTAATGAGGTATTCCCTCATAATATTTTTATGAATGAGACATATATCATATAAGTATATTATGCAGTAGCATGAAGTTAATAGGTTTTGCACCTTGTGGAATTTTGTTGCAAATCATAGTGGGTGTGAGGTTATCTCGATGTGCATAACAGGTATAGGTGAAATCAAGTTAATGGTTGTGATATTCTTTGAGAAAAGTAAATATTGGTTCACTGAGTTAGCTTATAGGCTTTAAAGTAAATTATTTTGAGAAAATGGAAAACATAAGAGCACCAGATATAACATCTTTGACTGTATTTTGCACTGCTAATAGACACTGCCCTTCCCAACAGTGTCAAGTATAGTGGAACAACTCTCTATGACATACTAATATTAATGTGCGTAATGTTTTTGTGTATTTATTGTGTGTTCAGTGGGAGTATGTAGTGCCCTAAATTCAGTTATGATTCATCTTATATGCATGTGTGATACAGAAATATAGTGAATTATTAAATACTGTGAATTGTATTGGATTAATCTCATATGCCAATTAAGATTCCCATATCAGTTCTAATGTGAGAACAACTGAAAAGGAAATCACAAACATCTTGGTACTGTTAATGCTTTAATTGTTTACATTAGCCGGGTTAGTTTGTGTGTGAATGCGCTGGTTGTTGCGTACTCCAAAAGGCAAGGAGCTACGTGGTGTACAGCGCTAAATTAACGGGTGTAACTGATAGCACATTGAACTACATTTTGATGTTGCTCTCAGCATTCCCAACATTCAATTTGTACTGCATCACTTGGATGTGATACCTCCGATGTGCTTATCAGAAAAATGATCTCTTTGTAAATGGTATATTATGAAATAATTTTTTATTATACAAAACGGAGGTATTGCGATAACGTTTGAGCTGTGGCCATGATTCGAACCCGGGCTCCCTATGTACACGGTAAGCACTTTAGAACGCTCAGCTACGACAGCGTTGAAGACAAAGTGACTACACAGACTGTCTAAAAGCATGACTCCCTTGACACCACAGACTGTAATTCTGCATCAATGTTACATGTGAAATGTGTATCAAATTAGTTTGTGAACATTTGTTTTGGAAAGAAGCAAACTAATTTAATGGTTAATACAAAGTTAGAATAATGTTGCTCATGTCTGAGTATGTGTTTGTGGTGTCGCACAAGTACAAAGTGCGCGCCACCTACTTTCGCCGCGTGCCGCCATGCACACACGGCGCGGCGTTGTTACGACGACAGCCACAAGCGCCTTCTGCTGGAACTCCGCTCGTGGCCACCTCTGATCGACATCGTTCACTTGGGACTGAGATAGTAACCAGTTAAGACCTTCGGAATCTGATAGGCACCAGTGAAGACTTGGCTATCGTACAGGCACTAGGCAGATCTCTAGCTCAATTATGTATCAGCATTCTGCAGCACTGATCTATGTAAAAGTTAAGTATTGTATAAATTCTGTGCAATATATATCTCGTTCTAATTTACTCTAGTGTTTCTAGTTTCTGGCTGCATTCCTCCGTACCTGCACCAGCGTACTATCTTTATTCCTGTGTCGGTCTCATTCCACTCGGCCACCGTCACCTACGACGGAAACGAGACACAAACTTAATGTGCATCACTTGGATGTGATACCTCTGAAGTGCTTATCAGAAAAATGATCTCTTTGTAAATGGTATATTATGAAATAATATATTATTAAACAAAAGGGAGGTATTGCTTTAACGTTTGAGCTATGGCCATGATTTGAACCTGGGCTCTCTACGTACACGGTAAGAATATTAGAACGCTCAGCTAAGACAGCGTTGAAGACAAATCGACTACACAGACTGTCTAAAAGCATGACTCCCTTGACACCACAGACTGTAATTCGGCCTCAATGTTACCTGTGAAATGCGTATCAAATTAGTTTGTGAATGTTTGTTTTGGGAAGAAGCAAACTAATTTAATGTTTAATACAAAGTTAGAATAATGTTGCTCATGTCTGAGTATGTGTTAGCATGTGTGTGGTGTCACAGAAATATGTATATTGACATTCTGTATCATTTAGTTTCCAATGCAGAAAATTGTTATGTATCATGAGACATAACAGGTATCATTATGCTGAGATGCTAAACATAATTTTGTGATTGTGCAACGTATGTATAAAGTGATTCATTATAAATTTTTTTAATAGCTATTTTTCTTCTGATTACAGAAATGAGGCTACTAAGAGTCCAAATACTCAACTGTGGGGTTGAAGACCATGTTAATGAGGTATTCCCTCATAATATTTAAATGAATGAGACATACATCATATAAGTATATTTTGCAGTAGCATGAAGTTAATAGGTTTTGCACCTTGTGAAATTTGTTGCAAATCATAGTGGGTGTTCGGTTATCTCGATGTGCATAACAGGTATAGGTGAAATCAAGTTAATGGTTGTGATATTCTTTGAGAAAAGTAAATATTGGTTCACTGAGTTAGCTTATAAGCTTTAAAGTAAATTATTTTGAGAAAATGGAAAACATAAGAGCACCAGATTTAACATTTTTGACTGTATTTTGCACTGCTAATAGACACTGCCCTTATCCACAGTATCAAGTATAGTGTAGCAACACACTACAACATACTAATATTAATGTGCATAATGTTTTAGTGTATTTATTGTGAGTTCAGTGAGAGTATGTAGTGGCCCTAAATTCTGTTATGATTCATCATATATGCATGTGTGATACAGAAATATAGTGAATTATTAAATAGTGTGAATTGTATTGGATTAATCTCGTATGCCAATTAAGATTCCCCCATGACCACTAATGTGTGAACAACTGAAAAGGAAATCACAAACATCTTGGTACTGTTAATGCTTTAATTGTGTACATTAGCTGGGGAAGTTTGTGTGTGAATGCGCTGGTTGTGGCGTACTCCAAAAGGCAAGGAGCTACGTGCTGTACAGCGCTAAAGTAACGGGTGTAGCTGATAGCACATTGAACTACATTTTGATGTTGCTCTCAGCATTCCCAACATTCATTTTGTACTGCGTCACTTGGATCTGATACCTCTAAAGTGCTTATCAGAAAAATGATCTCTTTGTAAATGGTATATTATGAAATAATATATTATTAAACAAAAGGGAGGTATTGCTTCAACGTTTGAGCTATGGCTATGATCTGAACCCGGGCTCTCTACTTACACGGTAAGCACTTTAGAACGCTCAGTTAAGACAGCGTTGAAGACAAAGCGACTACACAGACTGTCTAAAAGCATGACTCCCTTGACACCACAGACTGTAATTCGGCCTCAATGTTACCTGTGAAATGCTTATCAAATTAGTTTGTGAACGTTTGTTTTGGGAAGAAGCAAACTAATTTAATGGTTAATACAAAGTTAGAATAATGTTGCTCATGTCTGAGTATGTGTTAGCATGTGTGTGGTGTCACAGAAATATGTATATTGACATTCTGTATCCCTTAGTTTCCAATGCAGAAAATTGTTAATTATCATGAGACATAACAGATATCATTATGCTGAGATGCTAAACATAATTTTGTGATTATGGAACGTATGTATAAAGTGATTCATTATAAATTTTTTAATAGCTATTTTTCTTCTGATTACAAGATAGAGGCTACTAAGAGTCCAAATACTCAACTGTGGGGCTGAAGACCATGTTAATGGGGTATTCCCTCATAATATTTTTATCAATGAGACATTTATCATATAAGTATATTTTGCAGTAGCATGAAGTTAATAGGTTTTGCACCTTGTGGAATTTTGTTGCAAATCATAGTGGGTGTGAGGTTATCTCGATGTGCATAACAGGTATAGGTGAAATCAAGTTAATGGTTGTGATATTCTTTGAGAAGAGTAAATATTGGTTCACTGAGTTAACTTATAGGCTTTAAAGTGAATTATTTTGAGAAAATGGAAAACATAAGTGCACTAGATTTAAGATATTTAACTGTATTTTGCACTGCTAATAGACACTGCCCTTATCCACAGTATCAAGTATAGTGGAGCAACACACTACAACATACTAATATTAATGTGCGTAATGTTTTAGTGTATTTATTGTGAGTTCAGTGAGAGTATGTAGTGGCCCTAAAATCTGTTATGATTCATCATATATGCATGTGTGATATAGAAATATAGTGAATTATTAAATAGTGTGAATTGTATTGGATTAATCTCATATGCCAATTAAGATTCCCCCATGAGCTCTAATGTGTGAACAACTGAAAAGGAAATCACAAACATCTTGGTACTGTTAATGCTTTAATTGTGTACATTAGCTGGGGAAGTTTGTGTGTGAATGCGCTGGTTGTGGCGTACTCCAAAAGGCAAGGAGCTACGTGCTGTACAGCGCTAAAGTAACGGGTGTAGCTGATAGCACATTGAACTACATTTTGATGTTGCTCTCAGCATTCCCAACATTCATTTTGTACTGCATCACTTGGATGTGATACCTCTAAAGTGCTTATCAGAAAAATGATCTCTTTGTAAATGGTATATTATGAAATAACCTATTGTTAAACAAAAGGGAGGTATTGCTTTAACGTTTGAGCTATGCCCATGATTTGAACCCGGGCTCTCTACTTACACGGTAAGCACTTTAGAATGCTCAGTTAAGACAGCGTTGAAGACAAAGCGACTACACAGACTGTCTAAAAGCATGACTCCCTCGAAACCACAGACTGTAATTCGGCCTCAATGTTACCTGTGAAATGCGTATCAAATTAGTTTGCGAGCGGTTGTTTTGGGAAGAAGCAAACTAATTTAATGGTTACTACAAAGTTAGAATAATGTTGCTCATCTCTGAGTATGTGTTAGCATGTGTGTGGTGTCACAGAAATATGTATATTGACATTCTGTATCCCTTAGTTCCCAATGCAGAAAATTGTTAAGTATCATGAGACATAACAGATATCATTATGCTGAGATGCTAAACATAATTTTGCGATTATGGAACGTATGTATAAAGTGATTGATTATAAATTTTTTAATAGCTATTTTTCTTCTGATTACAGGAAAGAGGCTACTAAGAGTCCAAATACTCAACTGTGGGGTTGAAGACCATGTTAATGAGGTATTCCCTCATAATATTTTTATGAATGAGACATTTATCATATAAGTATATTTTGCAGTAGCATGAAGTTAATAGGTTTTGCATCTTGTGGAATTTTGTTGCAAATCATAGTGGGTGTGAGGTTATCTCGATGTGCATAACAGGTATACTTGAAATCAAGTTAATGGTTTTGTTATTCTTCGAGAATGTAAATATTGGTTCACTGAATTAGCTTATAGGCTTTAAAGTGAATTATTTTGAGAAAATGGAAAACATAAGTGCACTAGATTTAATATATTTAACTGTATTTTGCTCTGCTAATAGACACTGCCCTTATCCACAGTATCAAGTATAGTGGAGCAACACACTACAACATACTAATATTAATGTGCGTAACATTTTAGTGTATTTATTGTGAGTTCAGTGAGAGTATGTAGTGGCCCTAAATTCTGTTATGATTCATCATATATGCATGTGTGATACAGAAATATAGTGAATTATTAAATAGTGTGAATTGTATTGGATTAATCTCATATGCCAATTAAGATTCCCCCATGAGCTGTAATGTGTGAACAACTGAAAAGGAAATCACAAACATCTTGGTACTGTTAATGCTTTAATTGTGTACATTAGCTGGGGAAGTTTGTGTGTGAATGCGCTGGTTGTGGCGTACTCCAAAAGGCAATGAGCTACGTGCTGTACAGCGCTAAAGTAACGGGTGTAGCTGATAGCACATTGAACTACATTTTGATGTTGCTCTCAGCATTCCCAACATTCATTTTGTACTGCATCACTTGGATGTGATACCTCTAAAGTGCTTATCAGAAAAATGATCTCTTTGTAAATGGTATATTATGAAATAACTTTTTATTAAACAAAAGGGAGGTATTGCTTTAACGTTTGAGCTATCGCCATGATCTGAACCCGGGCTCTCTACTTACACGGTAAGCACTTTAGAACGCTCAGTTAAGACAGCGTTGAAGACAAAGCGACTATACAGACTGTCTAAAAGCATGACTCCCTTGACACCACAGATTGTAAATCGGCCTCAATGTTACCTGTGAAATGCGTATCAAATTAGTTTGTGATCATTTGTTTTGGGAAGAAGCAAACTAATTTAATGGTTAATACAAAGTTAGAATAATGTTGCTCATCTCTGAGTATGTGTTAGCATGTGTGTGGTCTCACAGAAATATGTATATTGACATTCTGTATCCCTTAGTTCCCAATGCAGAAAATTGTTAAGTATCATGAGACATAACAGATATCATTATGCTGAGATGCTAAACATAATTTTGTGATTATGGAACGTATGTATAAAGTGATTCATTATTAATTTTTTAATAGCTATTTTTCTTCTGATTACAGGAAAGAGGCTACTAAGAGTCCAAATACTCAACTGTGGGGTTGAAGACCATGTTAATGAGGTATTCCCTCATAATATTTTTATCAATGAGACATTTATCATATAAGTATATTTTGCAGTAGCATGAAGATAATAGGTTTTGCACCTTGTGGAATTTTGTTGCAAATCATAGTGGGTGTGAGGTTATCTCGATGTGCATAACAGGTATAGGTGAAATCAAGTTAATAGTTGTGATATTCTTTGAGAAGAGTAAATATTGGTTCACTGAGTTAACTTATAGGCTTTAAAGTGAATTATTTTGAGAAAATCGAAAACATAAGTGCACCAGATTTAAGATTTTTAACTGTATTTTGCACTGCTAATACACACTGCCCTTATCCACAGTATCAAGTATAGTGGAGCAACACACTACAACATACTAATATTAATGTGCATAATGTTTTAGTGTATTTATTGTGAGTTCAGTGAGAGTATGTAGTGGCCCTAAATTCTGTTATGATTCATCATATATGCATGTGTGATACAGAAATATAGTGAATTATTAAATAGTGTGAATTGTATTGGATTAATCTCATATGCCAATTAAGATTCCCCCATGAGCTCTAATGTGTGAACAACTGAAAAGGAAATCACAAACATCTTGGTACTGTTAATGCTTTAATTGTGTACATTAGCTGGGGAAGTTTGTGTGTGAATGCGCTGGTTGTGGCGTACTCCAAAAGGCAAGGAGCTACGTGCTGTACAGCGCTAAAGTAACGGGTGTAGCTGATAGCACATTGAACTACATTTTGATGTTGCTCTCAGCATTCCCAACATTCATTTTGTACTGCATCACTTGGATGTGATACCTCTAAAGTGCTTATCAGAAAAATGATCTCTTTGTAAATGGTATATTATGAAATAACTTTTTATTAAACAAAAGGGAGGTATTGCTTTAACGTTTGAGCTATCGCCATGATCTGAACCCGGGCTCTCTACTTACACGGTAAGCACTTTAGAACGCTCAGTTAAGACAGCGTTGAAGACAAAGCGACTATACAGACTGTCTAAAAGCATGACTCCCTTGACACCACAGACTGTAATTCGGCCTCAATGTTACCTGTGAAATGCGTATCAAATTAGTTTGTGAACGTTTGTTTTGGGAAGAAGCAAACTAATTTAATGGTTAATACAAAGTTAGAATAATGTTGCTCATCTCTGAGTATGTGTTAGCATGTGTGTGGTGTCACAGAAATATGTATATTGACATTCTGTATCCCTTAGTTCCCAATGCAGAAAATTGTTAAGTATCATGAGACATAACAGATATCATTATGCTGAGATGCTAAACATAATTTTGTGATTATGGAACGTATGTATAAAGTGATTCATTATAAATTTTTTAATAGCTATTTTTCTTCTGATTACAGGAAAGAGGCTACTAAGAGTCCAAATACTCAACTGTGGGGTTGAAGACCATGTTAATGAGGTATTCCCTCATAATATTTTTATCAATGAGACATTTATCATATAAGTATATTTTGCAGTAGCATGAAGATAATAGGTTTTGCACCTTGTGGAATTTTGTTGCAAATCATAGTGGGTGTGAGTTTATCTCGATGTGCATAACAGGTATACTTGAAATCAAGTTAATGGTTTTGTTATTCTTCGAGAAAGTAAATATTGGTTCACTGAATTAGCTTATAGGCTTTAAAGTGAATTATTTTGAGAAAATGGAAAACATAAGTGCACTAGATTTAACATATTTAACTGTATTTTGCACTGCTAATAGACACTGCCCTTCCCAACAGTGTCAAGTATAGTGGAGCAACACACTACAACATACTAATATTAATGTGCGTAACGTTTTAGTGTATTTATTGTGAGTTCAGTGAGAGTATGTAGTGGCCCTATATTCTGTTATGATTCATCATATATGCATGTGTGATATAGAAATATAGTGAATTATTAAATAGTGTGAATTGTATTGGATTAATCTCATATGCCAATTAAGATTCCCCCATGAGCTCTAATGTGTGAACAACTGAAAAGGAAATCACAAACATCTTGGTACTGTTAATGCTTTAATTGTGTACATTAGCTGGGGAAGTTTGTGTGTGAATGCGCTGGTTGTGGCGTACTCCAAAAGGCAAGGAGCTACGTGCTGTACAGCGCTAAAGTAACGGGTGTAGCTGATAGCACATTGAACTACATTTTGATGTTGCTCTCAGCATTCCCAACATTCATTTTGTATTGCATCACTTGGATGTGATACCTCTAAAGTGCTTATCAGAAAAATGATCTCTTTGTAAATGGTATATTATGAAATAACCTATTGTTAAACAAAAGGGAGGTATTGCTTTAACGTTTGGGCTATGGCCATGATTTGAACCCGGGCTCTCTACTTACACGGTAAGCACTTTAGAATGCTCAGTTAAGACAGCGTTGAAGACAAAGCGACTACACAGACTGTCTAAAAGCATGACTCCCTCGAGACCACAGACTGTAATTCGGCCTCAATGTTACCTGTGAAATGCGTATCAAATTAGTTTGCGAACGGTTGTTTTGGGAAGAAGCAAACTAATTTAATGGTTAATACAAAGTTAGAATAATGTTGCTCATCTCTGAGTATGTGTTAGCATGTGTGTGGTGTCACAGAAATATGTATATTGACATTCTGTATCCCTTAGTTCCCAATGCAGAAAATTGTTAAGTATCATGAGACATAACAGATATCATTATGCTGAGATGCTAAACATAATTTTGCGATTATGGAACGTATGTATAAAGTGATTGATTATAAATTTTTAATAGCTATTTTTCTTCTGAATACAGGAAAGAGGCTACCTAGAGTTCAAATACTCAACTGTGGGGTTGAAGACCATGTTAATGAGGTATTCCCTCATAATATTTTTATGAATGAGACATTTATCATATAAGTATATTTTGCAGTAGCATGAAGTTAATAGGTTTTGCATCTTGTGGAATTTTGTTGCAAATCATAGTGGGTGTGAGTTTATCTCGATGTGCATAACAGGTATACTTGAAATCAAGTTAATGGTTTTGTTATTCTTCGAGAAAGTAAATATTGGTTCACTGAATTAGCTTATAGGCTTTAAAGTGAATTATTTTGAGAAAATGGAAAACATAAGTGCACTAGATTTAATATATATAACTGTATTTTGCTCTGCTAATAGACACTGCCCTTATCCAATGTATCAAGTATAGTGGAGCAACACACTACAACATACTAATATTAATGTGCGTAACGTTTTAGTGTATTTATTGTGAGTTCAGTGAGAGTATGTAGTGGCCCTAAATTCTGTTATGATTCATCATATATGCATGTGTGATATAGAAATATAGTGAATTATTAAATAGTGTGAATTGTATTGGATTAATCTCATATGCCAATTAAGATTCCCCCATGAGTTCTAATGTGTGAACAACTGAAAAGGAAATCACAAACATCTTGGTACTGTTAATGCTTTAATTGTGTACATTAGCTGGGGAAGTTTGTGTGTGAATGCGCTGGTTGTGGCGTACTCCAAAAGGCAAGGAGCTACGTGCTGTACAGCGCTAAAGTAACGGGTGTAGCTGATAGCACATTGAACTACATTTTGATGTTGCTCTCAGCATACCCAACATTCATTTTGTACTGCATCACTTGGATGTGATACCTCTAAAGTGCTTATCAGAAAAATGATCTCTTTGTAAATGGTATATTATGAAATAACCTATTGTTAAACAAAAGGGAGGTATTGCTTTAACGTTTGAGCTATTCCCATGATTTGAACCCGGGCTCTCTACTTACACGGTAAGCACTTTAGAATGCTCAGTTAAGACAGCGTTGAAGACAAAGCGACTACACAGACTGTCTAAAAGCATGACTCCCTCGAAACCACAGACTGTAATTCGGCCTCAATGTTACCTGTGAAATGCGTATCAAATTAGTTTGCGAACGGTTGTTTTGGGAAGAAGCAAACTAATTTAATGGTTACTACAAAGTTAGAATAATGTTGCTCATCTCTGAGTATGTGTTAGCATGTGTGTGGTGTCACAGAAATATGTATATTGACATTCTGTATCCCTTAGTTCCCAATGCAGAAAATTGTTAAGTATCATGAGACATAACAGATATCATTATGCTGAGATGCTAAACATAATTTTGCGATTATGGAACGTATGTATAAAGTGATTGATTATAAATTTTTTAATAGCTAGTTTTCTTCTGATTACAGGAAAGAGGCTACTAAGAGTCCAAATACTCAACTGTGGGGTTGAAGACCATGTTAATGAGGTATTCCCTCATAATATTTTTATGAATGAGACATTTATCATATAAGTATATTTTGCAGTAGCATGAAGTTAATAGGTTTTGCATCTTGTGGAATTTTGTTGCAAATCATAGTGGGTGTGAGGTTATCTCGATGTGCATAACAGGTATACTTGAAATCAAGTTAATGGTTTTGTTATTCTTCGAGAATGTAAATATTGGTTCACTGAATTAGCTTATAGGCTTTAAAGTGAATTATTTTGAGAAAATGGAAAACATAAGTGCACTAGATTTAATATATTTAACTGTATTTTGCTCTGCTAATAGACACTGCCCTTATCCACAGTATCAAGTATAGTGGAGCAACACACTACAACATACTAATATTAATGTGCGTAACATTTTAGTGTATTTATTGTGAGTTCAGTGAGAGTATGTAGTGGCCCTAAATTCTGTTATGATTCATCATATATGCATGTGTGATATAGAAATATAGTGAATTATTAAATAGTGTGAATTGTATTGGATTAATCTCATATGCCAATTAAGATTCCCCCATGAGCTCTAATGTGTGAACAACTGAAAAGGAAATCACAAACATCTTGGTTCTGTTAATGCTTTAATTGTGTACATTAGCTGGGGAAGTTTGTGTGTGAATGCGCTGGTTGTGGCGTACTCCAAAAGGCAAGGAGCTACGTGCTGTACAGCGCTAAAGTAACGGGTGTAGCTGATAGCACATTGAACTACATTTTGATGTTGCTCTCAGCATTCCCAACATTCATTTTGTACTGCATCACTTGGATGTGATACCTCTGAAGAGCTTATCAGAAAAATGATCTCTTTGTAAATGGTATATTATGAAATAAATTTTTATTATACAAAAGGGAGGTATTGCGTTAACGTTTGAGCTATGGCCATGATTTGAACCCGGGCTCTCTACTTACACGGTAAGCACATTAGAACTCTTAGTTAAGACAGCGTTGAAGACAAAGCGACTACACAGACTGTCTAAAAGCATGACTCCCTTGACACCACAGACTGTAATTCTGCCTCAATGTTACCAGTGAAATGCGTATCAAATTAGTTTGTGAACATTTGTTTTGGGAAGAAGGAAACTTAATTTAATGGTTAATACATAGTTAGAATAATGTTGCTCATGTCTGAGTATGTGTTAGCATGTGTGTGGTGTCTCAGAAATATGTATATTGACATTCTGAGTCACTTGGTTCCCAATGCAGAAAATTTTCAAGTATCATGAGACATAACAGGTATCAATATGCTGAGATGCACACCATAATTCTGGAATGTATGTATAAACTGATTCATTATAATTTTTGTCGTTAGGTAATTGTCTTCTGATTACAGGTAATACTATGAATATAGATACTTAGCTGTGGGATAGAAGACCATGTTCATCAGCAATTTTCCATTTAATATTTTTTTGAATAAGACATTTATCATATAGGTATTGCTGTAGTATAGTGTGCGCCGCATAAGTCGAATCGAGCTCATCAACTATGTAGTTGCAGTGCCCTCCGTCAGAGAATGGAGACAAACAGCGCACTCTTTATGAACGAAGGCGGAGGTAGTGCTGAGTCATGCAGGCAGTTGCTTAGTGCATGCCACATGGTTATGTTCTGTTCTATATGTAACATCCGAAGCAGGCCATTTATGTTAGTCTTTATGTGATAGACTTCGGTTGGTGCAACACTCATTGGTGAAGAGTATGTTTGATTGCACATGTTCTGTTTTTGTCTAGGTTCAAGAGTGGCCTTTGAAATGACAGAAGCTACACTCGATGAAGTCATATGCGACCTTGTTGATCAACAGATGAGTCTTGGTGTAGGTTTGCTAAGCCAGACTCAGCCGTTGCAAAACCAGAAGCAGGTCTTTGTAACAGCTTTGGAGAACGTTTCCCATGTATTTCAGTCTTCAGCAATGTCCGCGCACATTCATCCCGCAGTACCACCAAAAGTGTCTGTGACAACATTTTCAGGCTTTTGATGTCTGGGATGCCCGATTGTATCACACCCTATTTCTTTCATGGATTTCTCCTAAGATTTATCATCTTTGGTGTCAACTGGCCCCCCTGCAAGATCGCACATCTCTTACCTTCGTTCAGATGTGTCTTCTTTCTACTGCAAGCATACTCATGTTGCAGCTGCTCGTGTGGAGTTTTATAGATGACGTAAACAACCACACCAGTCATAGCAGGCATGGGCGGCCAAATTACACGGTATTAGTCACAGTTGCAATTTTGTTTCAGAGGTGCACAAAGAATCTTATGTGGATCAGATTGTCAGGGATGTGATTATTCGTCTTGAGCCTGACAGGAATATCAGGGAGCGCACCTTACAACACAAAAACCCTTAGTTGCCAGAGGTCTTAGAAATTGCCGAAGCTTTCAAAGTGTTGATGACGGCAGGAAATGAAGTTGACGCTTGGTGTGACATATTGTCTGTTCATCCTGCCCCTCTCGCAACCCTCAGGAAGACGAGCCCCCTGAGGAGGACATTGCTGCGGTTACCCAATGCTCTGTACAGTCGAGTGGTAGGCATCCTTTGCAACAGCAGATACCGTGAGCGTGTGGTCCGCAACAACAGACGACACAGGGCCGCTCTATTGTCCCATTGCCCTCCTGCCCGTCTTGCTTTGTCAGTCATGATCAGGCCACTTGCCCTTGGCCGTGGGCCACATGCCATCGGTGCAGTAAAAAAGGTCATATTTTGTCCGTGTGCAAGTCAAAACCCACCATGTGGGATCAGGATATGGATGTAGATAGGGAAGTCAACTGTGAGGCAACACTGTCCGTGGGTCCTTCTAAACTTTTCCTGGACCTAAACGTTTGCAACAAGGTCCTCCGTATGCAGGACGATACGGGCGCCACTGTTACTCTGTTAAACTCACAAAAGTATGTCAAGTTAGGCTGCCCTTTCCTGCAGCCAGTCAGTCACAAGTTGCTCAGTTACAACAAACAACAGATTCCAGTGCTTGGACAATTTACCACTCAGGCGGCATACTGCACTGTCATTTGCCCCTTAACCTTTCTGGTAGTGGACAATGCAACCACAGAGAATCTTTTCGGTTTGGCCCCATTCCAGTTGTTCGGGTTTTCTATTTTGGATGATGTCAACCCAGTTCCGAACAAGGTACCCTACCCACTACTGGACAAGCTCTGCTCTGAATTTTCTTCCTTGTTTACACCGGGTTTGGGTTGCACCACGTCTTTTCAGGCACATATATCTATGAAACCTTCCACGCACCTTCATTTTTTTTCAGATGTGCCAGAAACCCGTGGCCCTCAATGATTCTTTCCTGGGGGTTATTTGTCCTATTTGCTCGAGTGAATGGTCTTCTCTGTTGGTCATCATAATAAAGCCAACTGGAAAGTTGCAGCTTTGTGGCAATTAAAAGATCATAATCAATGCACAGTCAGTCATTGACACTTATCCATTGCCTCGCCAGGAGGAATTGTTTACCAAGTTGTCAGGAGGACTTTCTTTTTCAAAGGTGGAGTTGGCAGTGGTCTGTGTTCAGCTTACCTTGGATGAGGATTCACAGTTGCTTTCGGTGGTTAAGACACCATTTGGCCATTTTGGGTTGCCAGTGCCCAAGCCATATTCCAGCAGTTCCTGGAACAGCTCACACCATCGATTCCAGGCTGTATAAATTATCTGGATGACATCGTGGTGTCAGGAACGTCTGCTGAAGACCACTTGCGGAATCTATGGTCCCTTTTTTTAGCACTTCAGGCCGCTGGACTCAAATGCAATCTAGACAAGTGCAACTTCTTCCAACCCACTATTGTCAATCTAGGTTTTGAAGTTTCACGCGAGGCTGTCATTCCTTTACACCAGCACGTCACAGCCATTTTGGCCTTACCTCGACCTATGTCGGTGCAGGAGTTACAGGTTTTCCTCGCTAAGATTGCATATTACCACAAATTTCTTCCCGATGCAGCGCCATTGCACAACCATTGCATGCCATTTTGCACAAAAGCATGCATTTCCAGTGGTGAAGAAGTACACAGTTCAATCTGCACCCGACATGGCGTTAGACAGATTCCTGGCTTCTTACCGTTTTACTCCAGTCAGTGATAAGAGCCCAGCAGAGCTCTTACACGGCCGACAGCCTCGGATGCCGCTTCACCTGCTGCGTCCCTGCAGGGCCACCTCCGTGTGGCAGCGCCGGCCCATTTCCGTACGGGCACTGCGGTGTGGGCCCACGGGTTCGGCAGCCGCCACAAATGGAGCCCGGCAGTCGTCACGCGCCGTTCTGGCCGCCGTCTCTCTGAGGTCTGCACGGAGGACGGCCTCACATCTCGACATGTGGCTCAACTGAGTCCTAGGGTGGCAGGTCGGGTGTGGGAGGATGCCCCGATACACCCTCGGGTACGTACACCTGTCACTTGACGAGGCCGAGCACCAAACCCAGCCTCCTCCCGGCTGACCCTCCGTGGAGTCTGGGGAGCAGGGTCCAGCAACACCTACGACTTGGCCGGCATCAGCCCCTCCCACGGTACTGGCCCCGCATCCATCGCACTCTCAGTCTGACGACCCGTATTCCTCGGTTCCGGCTCGGCGTTTTGGTCAGAGGATAAAATGGATGTCATGTGTAACGGTTTAGTTTTTCCCCGGAGAAGAGGAAGATGTGCTGTAGTGTAGTGCATGCCGCATAATTCGAATCGAGAACACTGACTATGTAGTTGCAGTGCCCGCCACCAGAGGCGCACGACAATAGAGACATGCAGCCTGCCTCTATGAATGAAGGCGGAGGTAGCGCGGAGTCTCGCAGGCAGTTGTTTAGCGCATGCCAAACAGTTATGTTGTTACATTCTGTTCTATACTTAACAGCCGACACGGGCCATTTATGTTAGTCTTTTTGTGATAAAGTTCGGAGGTTACAACAGCTATATTTCACAGTAGACTAAAGTTAAAAGGTTTCACACCTTGTGAAATATATTCCAAATCATAGAGACTGTCAGGTTATTAGACATGTATAAGAGGTATAGGTGAAATCAAGTTAATGGTTTAGGCTTTGAAGTGAATCATTACGGTATGAGCAATTGGATAACATAAGAGCTTCAAATTCTACACCTTAGACTGTACTTCACACTGTAGTTGTCATTACCCTAACCCACAGTGTCAGGTATATTGGAAGTACTCTCTCATAACAGACTGATATTATGTGTGTTGATATTTTAGTGTATTTATTGTGAGATCATTTAGTATAAGCAGTGGCCATAAATTCAGTTATGATTCATGGGATATGCCTATGTGATACAGAAATGTAGTGAATTATTAAATAGTATGAATTGTAATGGATTAATCTCAGATTAGCTTCTTGTTACTCAAATACTAAGGACGATTACCCCATAAGCGCTAATATGTGAACAACAGAAAAGGAAATCACAAACATCTAGGTACTGTTAATAGATTAATTGCTTACATTAGCTGGGGAAGTTTGTGTTTGAATGCGCTGGTTCTTGCATACTCCAAAAGACAAGGAGCTACGTTGTGCACAGTGCTAAATTAACAGGTGTAGCTGATAGCACAATGAATTACATTTTGATGTTGCTCTCAGCATTCCCAACATTCATTTGTATTGCATCACTTGGATGCGAAGCCACTGCAGTACTTATTAGAAACATGGTCTCTTTGTAAATGGTATATTGTGAAATAAATTTTAATTAAACATAAGGAGAGGCATTGAATTAACGTTTGTGCTGTGGCCGGGATTCTAACCTGGGCCCTTTACATACTAAATAAGTGCTCTAGACCACGCAGCTAACACAGCATTGCAGACAAAGCGACTACACGGACTGTCATAAAGCACTTTTCCCTCCACACCACAATCTTTAAGTCTGACTTATTGTTGGAATAGCACCCTAGCAAAGAATCACTGTAGTAATTATTAGAAACATGCTCTTTACATAAATGGTATATTATGACATGTATTTTAATTAATTTGTCAATATTTGTTTTTGCAAAGAAGTTACCTTATTTGATGGTTAATACCAGTGGTGGATCACACTCAATTTCATTTCTGTGGCCCAGACGAAAAGTTAGTACCCAGTATAATGGAATCAGTCTTAAGTGTTTATTATATAACCTCTATTTACACAACATAATTTAAACACCAGAATGAAACTTTCACTCTGCATGGAGTGTCCACTGATATTAAACTTCCTGACAGATTAAATCTATGCGCTGGAACCAGTCTTCAAACCTGGGTGCTTTGCCTTTTGTGGGCAAATACTCTACCACTGAGGTATCCCGACACGACTCATGGTCCGTCCTCACAACTTTAAATCTACCAGTACCTTGCCTCGTACTTTCCAAACTTCCAGGACTGCCAGCCTAGGAGGTTTGCAGGAGAACTTCTGTAAAGTTTAGAAAGTAGGAGGTGAGGGTTCTGGCAGAACTGAAGTTGTGAGGACAGATCGTGAGTCATGTAGAGATAGCAAAGTGGTAGAGCGCTTGCTCGTGAAAGGCAAAGTTCCCAGGTTGAAGCCCTGGTTTCAGCACATAATTTTAATCTACCACAAAGTTATGTCACTTAAATACATTTGAAAGATATTAAATATGCTAATTATGCAGTCATTAATATAATCAATGAAACACTGTACCTAATAAAATTTATAAAAAATGTGCAATAACTATTTTTTTTAATAACTGTTATTAATTTTTTTGAGAGGGGGAGTGGTTATGGCCGGCCGCGGTGGCCGAGGTGACTGAGGCACTCCAGTCACGGTCAGCACGGCCACTACGGTCGGGGGTTCGAATCCCCTCTCGGGCATGGATATTTGTGCCGTCCTAGTTCGTAAGTAGTTCATAAGTAGTTTGTAAGTTTAGGGACTGATGACCCCATAGTTAAGTCCCATAAGCTTAACAAACATTTGAACATTTTTTTGAGTGGTTATGTGTGTAATATAGGTTATTTATACAGTAAATGGGCATGTCGGTTTTTCTGATTGGCAACTTTGTCAATTACTCTGTTGTTGGAGTTTGGAATACCACTGATTTTCTCCTTGTGAGTGGAACATACAGCCAGTGAGTTCAGCCTTTCCTGACTCATAGTGTTCCTGAAGAAGGTTTTGATTCTTTTTAAGGTTCTAAAAATGTGCTCTGCTTCTGCTGTTGAAATTACTGTAGTTAATGCAATTTGTAATGTTTTGTGCACTTCAGATAATAATAATTCTTCAAAGGAATGTTCCACAAAGAAAGTAAATAGCTCACAAACCGATGTAATGCCTCTGAATGCATCATTACAATAAATCACTGACAGTTCATTTTCACTTTTTCATGGCAAATAAACAGTTTAATGATGAAGTATTGACCAAAGTGGCTGGGGAATATTCTCTATAAGAAGCAAACTTTTTTTGTAGTTTAATGAGAAAGTATTGACCAAACTGTCTGGGCAATGTTCTCTAAAAGAAGCAAACTTTTTTGTTGCTAAATGAAAAAGTATTGTCCAAAGTGGCTGGGAAATGTTCTCTTACTAAAGAAAACTTTTTTGGATCAATGATTTTGAAACTGCTAAATACATCAGAGTTTTGAAATCATCCTTTCAGTTGGTCGGTCATAATGTCACACACTTCTTTGACATTTGCTGTCAGATTAACTTCACTGTTACAATTGAAACTTCTTCCTGGTGGACCAATACACTCATAATCAGAAACTGAAAATGATGTAATGCATTGGACATGGTAATGGCATTTGCACTCTGTATCTGGACTATGTTATAGAAAATATCAACATGTTTCATGATATCATAGAAAAAATTTAGGAGGAACAAAATGCATGGATTGTGAAGTGAATTTCTTAAGGCAAATGCTTCTCTTATTATAACATCATCCCAGGAATCCTATTCATCAATGTTTTCAAAACATTCCAATAATTAAAATTTGTTTTCTTTGATAGTATTTACAATGTGGGACTGGAACTTCCCCTTAAACATTGATAGGTTCCACACTTCTTTGTAAAATATCACTAAGTCTATATGCTATGCTATAATTAATGTTTTCAAGGGAAAGAAATCTTTCAACAGGTTTCTTCCCTTTAGTACACCGCATTATAATGACAAATTGACTTCTGCACATAATATCTGTTCTTTTGTAAGTCTGTACAGAAACGAAAGTGGCATTGTTAATCTCTTCAATCAGTTCTTCGATATAAACTTGATACATACAGTCCAGCAGCTCATTTTGTATTATGTGTGATGCATATTTACACACGGAATTACAAGAGCTGCTTAAGTGATCATCTAATACACTGTCAAGATTTCCAAAAAGAGATAACAAGTCAAAGAAATTACCATGATTTGCTACCTGTTGTTTTTCATTGTAACCTCTTAATGCTAACTCATGAGTTCCACAGAACACTAAGGACTTTACATTCTGTTTAATATGTGTCTGTTCTTTGTAACTAATTAATTATGTTTTTGAATTGACATTTTAAAACCAAATCAATCGGAGCAGCAATGTTAATTGTGCCATAAATTTTATATTTACAAGCATTTTCTAAATGAAGTTCACTTTCCTCGTGTTTCTTAATACTGACGTGTTTTACGGCCCACTTTAGATTTGTAGTTTTATACATTTTTGCAAACATTTTGGACCAAAATAATAATCTAAATAATAAAAAATTAATTAATAAGAGTGTCTGTTTCTTAGGGGGAAAAATATTTAGGTAGTGGCTTGATCCGAACCACTGACTTTCAGCATTAGAGGCTAACGCATTACCCACTACGCTACGGCCAACAGATAGAAGCTGAGTACTTAAAACTGATACTATTGATGGCCATAGTTAACTGATGCTAATTGCCATTTCTAGATACTAGATTATCATTTATCGTACGAAGAACGACGCGTTTTTGTTAATTCTTCAGTGCGCCATTACTTTCAAGTTACAATAAGAAAATCGTCAAATACGCAATGCAAGATGGCGTATGCCACAGCGAGTTCTGGGTGAGGAGTGTCACGTGACATCCCCGAACGGCTGGTTTTTCTTAATTTAATGGAGGGTGTCAAATCATCTTTATTTTTGCAAATATCTCTGAAACGATACAAGATATGAAAGAAACATAATAGAGCAAAGTTGTAGAGAATTTTCTCCTCTACAAATTCAGTTATTCAATGTTTGTGTCAGATGAATGGTTAAGCTGTTATGTTCATTTAAATTTCGAGTTGTCAAAAGACGATCGCAAAGGCCCACTTTTGGTGTTACTACCGTAACCTAAAGATGGCCAATAGGTTAGGTGATGGGGTGGGGTGGTGAGGGGGGTTTGGAGCCCTCAGACGTCCCCTTTGGCTACGTCCTTGATGGTGAGCATGATCCAGTTTAGAGGAAATAGCTGACAGAATTGAAGACAAATAAGTCGCCTGGTCTTAAAGGAATTCCAACTCGCTTTTACATATAGTAAGCTATAACCTACATTACGGCATTGGTCCATTGCTTAGCTTGCATTTACCATGAATATTTGGTCCAGTGCAAAGTTCCAAGAGATCGGAAAAGAACGCAGGGGGACACCTGTTTATAAGAAAGGGAAAAATGCAGACCTGCAAAGTTACAAATCAGTATAATTAACGCCTGTTTACTGCTGAATTCCTTAACATTCTTTCAGTTCCAATACAATATATTTCCTTGAGATGGGAAAGAAAAATGTTGAAATGCTTTTTAAGTTTATGGGACTTAACTGTGGGGTCATAAGTCCCTGAACTTACAAACTACTTATAAACTAACTTATACTAAAGGCAGCACAAACATACATGCCCGAGGGAGGATTCGAACCCCCGACTAGGATACCAACTCTCCCGTATTTCCTGGGATCTTCCATATTTGAACACTTTTTTTCCATTTTTCAGTCTCAGGGGCAGTTTTTCACCCGTGTTTAACTTATTCCCTCTCTCTCTCTCTCTCTTTTTCTTTATTTCTTTTCTTTTCTTTTTTTTTACATGATGTACAAATGTATTTTTTCAATCATTCAAGTTTTGCGCGAACTGTCAGAATTCGTTGAAACATTAAGACAGCAGAGACCACTAATTCAATATTGATATTACGTCTATCAATTATCTTAGAAATGGTTGACCGACACTTGGCGGTTAGAAATTTAGATGTGACTTTGTTTCTGTGCGGGTGCTTACTGTGAATCGTTGTTCAAGAGTTTATGATGGGCAGCGAGGACAAAGCTAAAACACCACCAAAAAAAAAAAAAAAGTATATGTGTACATACCTTACGAAGCAGGAAGTTTTATATTTCTGAATTGGACCAGCACGGTCAAACGCTTATAAAGCAAAATGCTCAATCAAATAATGTTAATTTTGAGAACTTTGATAAACTGGTATCTTACGTTATGAGTATACCAGGAAGTCATGCTCAAATAGAGAGGGTCTTTTCTCTTATGAATAATAAGTAGACAGATGTAACGAATAGAAGTAGCACAAACCTAATCAAATTTGAATTTCAAGTTGCCAAGAGTTTTTCTTATTCATTCAGGTAATCGTCTGCATTTGCTAAAAAAAACGAAAAAAGAAAAAATAGTGATGAGGCAAAATCCATTGCAAATTATGTATTTGTGTTGTCTAATTAAATAGTCATCTTTTACAAATACTGCTCTGATCTTTTGTGAAATTTTGCCGTGCTCTTAATCACCCTTATTTTTTGTCAAGAACGTAAGTATCTCACTTATTTTCATTTGAAAAAGTTGGTCACCCTACCCCGACAGGGAACGGCCTCGCTCACCGGAGCATAGCGCCTCAGAGACAGGAAAGCTGCTATCCATGCTTCAGCACAGCTGTAGAATGCATCGCTCATCTGAAACTCAGCTTGCCCATTCTTGCGAGTCACAGATGAAGGGCAACAGGCAGACGGCATATCCTTGGTTTCTGAAAGGCGTTTGACATGGTGCCCCACTGCAGAATGCTATCGAAGCAACAAACATGTAGAATAGCGTCCCAGGTAAGTGACTGACTTGAAGAACTCTTAAATAATAGGATATAACATGTTGTCCTTGATGGCGCATATTCATCAGGAAAAAAATGGAGACCTAGAGCAGTGTGATAGAAGATGAATGATCACAGGAAGAGAGCAAGTAGTAATCTAAGGCTGCTTGCTGGTGATGCAGTGGCGGCCGGGAATGTGTGTGGTGGTGTTTAGTTGTTAGCTAAATGTTAAATGTTTGTAAGTCTATGGGACTTAACTGCTGGCTAATTAGTCCCTAGCTTACAAACTACTTAAACTAAGTTAAACTAAGCTAAGGACAACACACCCATCCATGCCCAAGAGAGGATTCGAACCTTGAAAGACGACCGTTTGTCGTCTTCCATATTTTTTGCATATTTCTGTAAAGTTATAATTTATTTAATGTCGCTAGATTATCATTTTGTTAAAACTTGAACCCCACTCTTTTCAAGGTCTGAGGAATAGCATTTTTATTTCCTGTGTTAGAATATTAGTTAATATTGCTAGGTTTCTCTTATTTTGTTAGGTTAATAATTTATTATTATATTAATTAATGTGGCATAAGTACGGCTTCTCCGGTACACCACTGTCCCTGTGAGAATGTGCATTGTTTTACCTTAAAGTGTGTACGAGAATCTATGGCTGTCTGAATGTGGGGAGTGATAGCTCGCTTTGCATTGTTCTCTCTGGCTCAGAGTCGATAGCTGCTGAATTTACCAAACAGGTTTTTACGCCCTTTGGATGCGAGCTAGTTAGCGATCCTTCCCTCCAGCACGAGTCTCGCTGTCTGTCCCCACCACCACTGTTTTCTTGGATTTTCCGGCTTCCGGTGGCTTCCCGCGTCCGGTAGCAGTTTCCCGCCTCATGACCACTGGATCTTCATTCTGGGCTGGTCGTCCGGTGAGGTACGGTTGGTTCTGCTCTTGTTTTTGGAGATGGTAGCGTTTCATTGACTAGCACGTTTAACTTAGACTCATGAACTTAGAATCATTTTTGGAATATTTTTTGCGATCGTGTGCGGAAATGTGTTCTCGTTTTTCAATTGAGTGATTTCCAATAGATAAATGTGGTGTGTGTGATTCTAGTTGCAGTTTGGTAACGGGCTGGTATGTTAAAACCTTGGTGATCATGTGGCGGCATATGAACTCTGTGTAAATACTTTCAAGCTTTGTGGGGCCCGATTTCTAATAGGTGATATGTTCATTTTATACAGTGCATGTAAAAATCTTCTCATCATTTCCTTCTGTGAGTGATATGTGTTCCACGTGGTTGGTTCATAGAAAAAAGCCTTCAGCTTCCACTCTGGTTTGTTCCATGCCCATCAGGCAAGTAGCTATGCGGGTATCATTCTGATTTCCACTAATATTTCGCGATCTTCTCTCCCCGCTTATTTTAATTTTGAGGTCTCTTCTCCGTCTGGTAGTCCGTACTCAGTCTTTCTCAGTAATTCTCTCTGAGCCTTGTACAATCTCCTTCAATAGCTTCCTTATGTAATTCTAAACATTTCTATGGGTTACATGTTGTAATTCTTAATTTTATTTTTCCGGCTTTGTAATTATTTCACTTTTACGGGTTTTGGAGATTGGACTTCATCCGTCTCTGTAATCGCCCCCAATCGCGTGTAGCTGTATTTCATTCGCTTCCCTATATAATTCTAAGCATTTCTATGAGTTGCAGCTGTAGTTAATTTTCTTTATTTTTTGGAAACTGAATTTATTCAATTTTATCAGTTTTCGGAAACCACGTGGGTCCAAGTTCCAACTTACAGGGTTTGCAGCTAGTCGCCTGAATTCAGACCACTTATCATATAAAACCAGTTCCTAGATCTATTTCTAAGGTACCTAGATCGATTTCTAACAGACTGCAATTTAATAATCCAACATGATTTTATATAATCAATCCGATTTTCAACCACTTCACCTTAAGTGGAGTGCGTTGATGTAACGTAGCCGTTTGTCGCTGTTAGCGTGTTTGCTCGCAGTGCAATTCAGATGTAATTTGACTTGGCTATACACACCCACCATCTCAAAACAGGCACAACAGATCAAAGCCAGCTTCAATGTGTTTTTATATATTGTGTTTTGTGCTACCTCCAACTTGCTGAATTTCGCCTACGATCACGGCGCCTACTTTCGCCTCGTCTCAGCACGCTGATTTTGGTGAGTTTCGATGTGGCATTGCATGTGTGTGAGCAAATGAATGTTGTTTGTGAATCCTTCCCCCCAGTAACGTTAAATCACGTATAATTTAGGTTGGGCACCGTCCGCATTAATCCATGTAAGAGATGAATTTTATTGTATTAACAAAATTGGTTTCCCATTTTGCTTGTTTTCTATCTGAATAAACAAGTTTAAGTTCAGCATAATCCGTAAGTTGCCTATAAATTGTAGTTTTAGACCACCTTCCCTCTTTTATTTAATATTGTTCTTCACAAGTGCTGAGAACTAGCTCAGATGCAAATTTTATGTTTAAATTCTATTGCACCATAAATGTTTTCTTAGCCACCATGCCACCATTCTAAGATAACTTTAATTGTGATGGCTTGCTTATTAATATCTGTGTGTAATAACATGTGAGCTGCTATGTAAATTGACCACTGTAGTATTAACTTCCTGTTATTGAAGTAATTTGAAACGTGTCAGTTCTCAGTTTGGGCCAGGGAACAAGGCTTTATAGCAAGGAGTAACCGATAGTCCACACGGACCTCATTTACTAACTTTAGAGATAAAACAAGGCACTTGTTGCGTACAATGGTCGACTCTTAACCTCCAACGCGGAAGGGCCGTACAATCCGTAACATGTGGCTCGAGACCGCTCGATACTCCCACGCGGCGGTTGTTAGCACTAAATATGGAAAAATATGTAGTAAAAATCGCACTGACGTGTTTTAGGGCCCACTTTAGATTTGTAGTTTTATAAATTTTTGCAAACATTTTGGACCAAAATAATAATCTAAATAATAAAAATTTAATTAATAAGAGTGTCTGAAACCCTTATAGGAAAAAATAAAAAAAATTGTTAGTGATGGGTTCCGAACCACCGACCCTTAGTGTCATAGTCCAACGGCTTGTCCACTATGCTACGACTATCAATAAAAAAAAATCAGTCCTTTAATCTCATACTATTGATGGCCATTGTTAACTGATGCTAATATGGCATTTGTAGACACTAGATTATCATTTATCGTACGAAGAACGATGTGTATTTGTTAATTCTTCAGTGCGCCATTGCTTTGAAATGACAACGTGTAAGTTTCAATAGGAAAATCATCAAATATGCAATGCAAGATGGCGTATGCTAGAACAGAGTTCTGGGCGAGGAATGTCACGTGACATCTCGGAACGGCTGGTTTTCGTTAATTCAATGGAGGGTGTCAAATCTCTGATATTTTTGCAAATATGTCTCAAACGATACGAGATATGAGAAAAACATAAGGGAACTAAGTTGTAGAGAATTTTATCTTCTAGCAATTAGGTTATTCAATTTTCGTGTCAGATGAATGGTTCGTTTTCAATTACAATTATATTACAAACGGCTATTTTTTTAATTATTACTTCCGTATTTTTGTTCGAAAAATTTGAAAAAGGTAGGTTCTGGTCTCTAATGGCCTACAATCATTTCTGTAAATTTGGTACTGATTGGTTGAACGGGTCGTCTTAAAGACAGGCAACACGTTACTGACAGACAGACACACAGATATACATCCCAAAATCACAGTTATTTTTGCAAATCTCTTTGAAACACTATGAGATATGAAAAAAAAAAAAAACACAAGAGAGCAAAGGTGTAGAGAATTTTCTCCTCTACAAATTCGGTTATTCAATTTTCATGTCAGATGAATAGTTAAGCCATTATTTTCATTTAAATTTCGAGCTCTGAAAAGACGATCACAAAGGCCCAATTTTAGTGTTACTACCGTAACCTGAAGTGGGCCAAAACAATCCCTTAATTTACGAATACAGTATCAGTAGTGCACTGTTTGACACAGTCACCTAGCTTAGATATCTAGGCGTGACGTTGCGTGGGTGTGAGGACAGTTGTGAAGAAGCTGGATGGCCGCGGTGGAATGGCCGAGTGCCTAAGGCGCCTTGATGCGGAGAGTCCAGTCCCCCCTCGGGCATGGGTGTGTGTGTTGTCCTTAACATAAGTCAGTGTAACTAGTTTGTAAGCCTAAGGACTGATAACATCAGCAAAGACACATTTAAAAACATTTGAATATTTGAAGCTGGGTGATCGACTTGGGTTTATTGGAAGAATTTAGAGAAGACGTGGTTCATCTGTAAAGGAAACCGCTTATAGAATGCTAGTGTGTCCCATTATTAAGTAGGCCCACTGGTCAAGTGTTTTGTATCCCGACCAGATCAGACTTGAAGGAAGCAGGAAGTCATAGAAATTAGAAGCTTCTCAGTGGCGGGATTGTACATTTGTTAATATTATGTTCGATCAACATGAGACTGTCACACACACAATTCGGGAAGACGACATTCTTTCCAAGGAGTATTATTGAGGAAATTTAGAGGCCTGTCATTTTAAGCTGACTGCAGAACGGGTCTGCTGCCACCAACTTCCATTTCGCAGAAGGACCACAAAGAAAAGATAAGAGAAATTAGGGTACATACATAAGTATATAAACAGCTGTTCTTCCGTCGCTTTTTTTTTTTTTTTTTTTTTTTTTTTGGGAGTGAAAGGGTTAGTTACCCTTTGTCTCGCACCCTGTTGGTAGCTTGCGGAATAAGAAAGTAGGTTTAAATTGGAGATCAAAGTTATTAAGATTCATGTGTTTGCAAAGTATTTTTAATATGCTTCATTCTGTTTATCTTGGAATGTGAAATAAGAAAATTAAATTTTGTGACACTGTTAATAGCTAATAAATCATCGACTGCAAATATGTTAATCGAAAGAAATGAGTGGTCAAAGTTAATAGTTAATGTTAATCCATAGGTTCGTTCCAGCAGCTGCCAGACGGCTACTTTCAAGCGCTAAGAAACAGGTGTTACTGCGCATGCGCAGCTAGTATAACGTAAAAACCCTTGTTTGATACTTTCACTCCTGGAATGCTTTTTGCACTGTTTCTGGCTGCAGGCAATGTTGAGTTTAAATGAATAATTAAAATACTTTCCTTCCTAATAATGAAGAAGTGTAAACGAGAAATATCTGATCTCAAGTGGAGTTGCAGTGACTTCGAAATAATCGAAAAACACGCTACAAACACACACGTATCACGTGATGGCTACACCCCACTCTAACTAAGTACTTTCTGCGCATGCGCAAATTGGCAGCTTGACCGCGCCAGAAATATTTTTCCGGGCAGCGTCTGGCTGCTTGCGGCAACTGCTGGAACACCAAACAGCCACACTCCAAGTGGTGAGATTTAAATAATTTGTAACTGATAGCAACTATGGCTGAATCAATGAGGCGGCA
This sequence comes from Locusta migratoria, assembly GCA_026315105.1. NCBI lineage: Eukaryota > Metazoa > Arthropoda > Insecta > Orthoptera > Acrididae > Locusta > Locusta migratoria. The sequence goes on along the minus strand of CM048755.1, from coordinate 360,190,051 downwards.
GGGATACTGTAAGTATTTCATAAAACCGTGTTTCGGGGTAGAATCTACATAAAGAAGACGCACTTAGGCACGGTAACAAAATGTGCGTTAAGTGAATGTATGTTTTTGAATGTTTTCTTCATCATACAGAAGGAAACGGTTGCGGATAAACTATTATGTTCATTTCACACCCAAGACGTTTCATACATATGTTCTTTTTCTGTTGACGACGTGATTGCATTCTGAGAGGTTGTTTGCCGTATTGTATTTCCCCCGCAAGACCGCTTTTCGTTTCGTAGACAATGTTTCAATTAATGTTGCACGGTTTGTAGACGGTTCGAATTTCATAGACGGTGAGCATTGTTTTGTTCTCAAAACACCTACCGGTACCTCAGCTTAAGTTACAGGCAAATTTCTCTCTAAAGTTAGACCCTCCTATGTAGGCAGACGTTGTTAACATGCAACACCAATCTTAAAAATGCCTCATGAGCACATATTATTTACCATTGTTATTTTCACATCACCTTTCGTTGTATCAGTGTGACACTATTAGAGCATTTCAGATCTTTTTTGTCACCAGAAAGGAGCAAAAAGTAGTCTTGTCATAAGTGAAAAAGAATTTCTAAACGCAAAGCATTTATTCAGTTACTACCGCGTGTATCTAGGCACCGACTTAAATTACGGAATGGCGACACCTGCCATGGAGGGTTGCAGAATAAACACCTTTCTTATATTAAAAAAAACCTTTAATTAGCTACCGCTAAATCATTTCTTAAATTTAAAGCAAAATGTAGGTCCATTATTTGTTATTAGATACGGTACGATACTTGCTTTAATGGTAATCAGAAACACTTGTATGAGAAAGCATTTAGTTTATAAAAAATGGTGATGTAGGAGTTGTTTATTCAGTCTGGGAAAGTCAGCGCTGAGAAGAGCAACAGATTTGCCACGTATTTTCTGAAACGTCTATTATTGTAGTTATTGTTGACTTCGAGGCGATATGGTAACATTACAGTACAATCACATTTCAGTTCAGAGCATATACATTCATTTGTGTTACCGCTACCTATTGTTATTTGTTCGTGTGAGTACTTAGCGTTTGGCACGGGACTGTGACTGGGTACATGTGCCCCTAGCAATGAGTTTTTCTTAAACATTGAAAGGTTCCACATTTCTTTTTAAAACCTCACTAATTCTATATGCTGTCCTATCATTAATGTTTTCAAAGGAAATAAAACCCTCAACGGGTTTCTTCCCCTTAATATACCGCAGTATATTGACAAATTGACTTCCGCACCTAATTTCTGGATGGAAACAAAAGTGGCATCGTTCTTTGATGTAAACTTGATACATACAGTCCAGAAGCTCATTTTCTATTATGTGTGATGCATATTTATACATGGAATTACTAGAGCTGCTTAAGTGATCATCTAATACACTGACAAGATTTCCCAAAAGAGATAACAAGTCGAAGAAATTGCCATGATTTGCTGACTTGTTTTTCATTGTGAGCTCTTAATGCTAACTAATGAGTTGCACAAAACATTAAGCATCTATATTCTGTTTAATGTGTCTGTTCTTTGTAACTAATTAATTATGTTTCTGGACTGACATTTTACACACCAAATCAATCTGAGCAACAATGTTAATTGTGCCAAATGTTTTATATTTACAAGCATTTTCTAAATGAGGCCCACTTTCCTCGTGTTTAATAATTTGTTCACTTAAACGCTTTAGATCCTTGCAGCTGATTATTGTCCAGAATCCATCACCGCCATACAACATACAGTAGAAACGAAACAATTTTCGTTTCTCTTCACTCACAGTTAGCCAAGACTTTTTGCAGAACCATGTATTGCAGAAAGTTCTCTTCTTCTTTTTCATCGTGTGGAGACATCAAGAAATCTTTTGATTGAAGTGTGCCTAACTGCTTAATTTCTAGCTCTCCTTCCGTACTTAATCAACGAAAGGGCATTTTGAGCAAAGAGTCTACTTCATTGAATTTATACTCTGCAAGGGGTGGGGACTGGGAGCGAGACAGGTACAGCCAGCTTTACTGGGACCCACTTTGCTGGGCCCCAAGCATCACTAGGGAAAGCAGTTCTGCAACGACACTGTGACTGCAGTCTTAGGAGCAAGGGGTGCAAGGAAAGTAAGAGCCAGCCACTGCTGGACCTCAGCTGCCGGCATGGCTAAGTACACCAGGCAGACGCTAGTGGGGCCTCAGCCATGCTGCAGTGAGAGGCAAGCAAAACCATTTGATCACATCATTATAAATTGAGCTAGAAAGTCAAGGGGATCATGACACACTCCAAAAGTATGATATAATTTTGCAAATATATATATCACTACTTATACAGTGGGACAGGGTCCCTGTGCCCTTTAGAACAGGCTGCTCCTGGTAAATATATAGTTAGAATAATGTGTGCTAATGACAGTGTTTGTTTGTGCATGTGTTAATGGTTAATGTGCAAGTTAATGGTTCTGTTATTCTTTGAGAAAGGTAAATATTGGTTTACTGGAAAATATAAGAGCACAACATTTAACATCTTTGACTGTATTTTGCACTGAAAATTGACACTACCCTTACCCACAGACTCAAGTATAGTGGAGCAACTCTCTATAACATACTAATATTAATGTGCGTAATGTTTTAGTATATTTATTGTGAGTTCAGTAAGAGTATGTAGTGCCCCAAAATTCAGTTATGATTCATCATATATGCATGTGTGATACAGAATTATAGTGAAATATTAAATAGTATGAATAGTAATGGATTAATCTCAGATTAGATACATTTTGATGCAGCTCTCAGCATTCCCAACATTCATTTGTATTGCATCACTTGGATGTGAAACCACTGCAGTGCTTATTAGAAAAAATATCTCTTTGTAAATGGTATATTATGAAATAAATTTTAATTAAAAAAGGAGAGGCATTGATTAAAGTTTGTGCTATGGCCACGATTCGAACCGGGGCCCTCTACTTACAAAAGTAAGCACTTTAGAACGCATTGCTAACAAAGTGTTGCAGACAACACTAAAAGCGTCTAAAAGCGCTACTCTCTCCACACCACGTACTGTTATTCTGCCTCAGTGTTACCTGTGAAATGCATATCAAATTAGTTTGTGAACAGTTGTTTTGGGAAGAAGGGAACTTATTTTATGGTTAATAGATTATTAGAATAATGTGTGCTCATGACTGAGATATAACAGGTATCATTATGCTGAGATGCACACCATAATTGTGTGATTACAGAACGTATGTATAAAGTGATTCATTATGCATTTTGTTATAAGCTAATTGTCTTCTGATTACAGGAAATACTAAGAAAATAGATACTGAAGACCATGTTAATCAGGTGTTTTCCATTTAATATTTGTATGTATGAGACTTTTATCGCGGAGGTATATTTCACAGTAGATTAAAGTTAATGGGTTTCACATCTTGCTAAATATATTCCAAATCATAGCGATTGTCCGGTTATTAATCATGTATAAGAGGTATAGGTGATATCAACTCAGTCTTTGAAGTTATAACAATGTTTCACACTGTTATAACCTGATTTTTCCACTTGTTATACAAATAAAAGTCATACACCACCTCAGAATAGATGTACAGTGGTAGCTACAGTATTTTGAACAGCTCCAATTGTTTCAATAGCTCGCCTGCTTGTATATAATTATGAAAGCATTAAGACGATGGGTACTTTAGAGTCATTTGAATCGCAAATATGACACGTTTCATTTTATATATGTTTTTCTACATTCTTGGTGAAGCACACAAACATAAGCTGACATGATGTAGACATATAATTAACTTAAAAAAGACTGACTGACTGTGCGCTAAAACCGAGCGTATAAATACACCAGTTCGACATCATTCTAGAACAAGGAAGTAAATATTATCACTATTTAATAATAAGTAATATTAATAAACATGAATGAATCCTTTATTAAGATGATACATACAAAATTACTACAAATGCATTAGAAGTATTATTATTTCAAAACAACACATAAATTAGAATCATAAATAATTTATGATTAGAGCAGTAAACAGATTTGTTTATACAGATAATTCTACCCAGATTAAAGTAATTATACAGCTCTGAAATAAAATGATCTTCATAAACAGGTCAGTATATAGTAAGATACATCAGATAAAGTTAGTTATTGATATGATTAACATGAATGTGTTACTGCACAACATTAATGTTATGTTCCTTGCGATCAAAAAATACTTAAATACAAAAAAACATTATTGTTATTCTAACCAAACATTCCTGTGTCATTTTATGATTAAGCGTAGGAATCGGTACAATTCCAATTGGTATCCTAAACTTCATGTTAGTTTTTTGGGTACTAAAAGCATTATAAAATGAATCATTGTAGTATGAGCAATTGGAAAACATAAGACCACCAAATTCAACACCTTTGACAGTACTTCACACTATAGTTGGCATTACCCTTGCACTCAACGTCAGGTACATTGGAAGAACCCTCTCAAAAAGGATTGATATTATTTGTGTAGATATTTTAGTGTATTCATTGTGAGATCAGATAGAATAAGTAGTGGCTGTAAATTCATTATGATTCATCAGATATGCCTATGTGATACATATGTGTAGTAAAATATTATAGTATGACTTGTAATGGATTAATCTCAGAAAGAAACTTATTTGATGGTTAATACATAGTTAGAATAATGTTTCTCATGACTGAGTATGTGTTAGCATGTGTGTGGTGTCACAGAAATATGTATATTGACATATTGTATCACATAGTTCCCAATGCAGAAAATTGTTAAGTATCATGAGATATAACAGGTATCATTATGCTGAGATGCACACCATAGTTTTGTGATTATGGAATGTATACGTAAAGTGATACATTATAAATTTTGTTAATAGCTAATTTTCTTCTGATTGCAGGAAAGAGGCTATTAAGAGCCCAGATACTCAACTGTGGGGTAGGAGACCATGTTAATCAGGTATATCCTCCTAATATTTTTATGAATGAGACATATATCATATAAGTATATTTTGCAGTAGAAAAAAGTTAATAGGTATTGTTACTCATATGCCAAGGACGATTCCCCCATGAGCCCTTATGTGTGAGCAACTGAAATGGAAATGACAAACATTTTGAAACTGTTAATGGATTAATTGTTTACATTAGCTGGAAAAGTTTGTGTTTGAATGCGCTGGTTGTTGCGTACTCCAAAAGACAAGGAGCTACGTTTTGTACAGCGCTAAATTAATGCGTGTAGCTGATAGCACATTGAACTACATTTTGATGTTGCTCTCAGCATTCCCAACATTCAATTGTATTGCTTCACTTGGATGTGAAACCACTGCAGTACTTATTAGAAAAATGGTGTATTATGAAACAAATTTTAATTAAACAAAAGGAGAGGCATTGAGTTAAAGTTTGTGCTATGCCCGGGATACTAACAGCGGCCCTCTACTTACTAGGTAAGCACTTTAGACAGCTCAGCTAACACAGTGTTGCGGGAAAGAGACTTAACAGAATGTCTAAAAGCACACTTCCCACGTACTGTAATTCTGCCCCATGTTACCTGTGAATGGTGTATCAAATTAGTTTGTGAATATTTGCTATGAGGAGAAGTAAACTTATTTGATGCCTAAAAGATAGTTAGAAAAATGTGTGCTCATGACTGACTGTGTGTTAGCATGTGTGTGGTGTCACAAATATTTATATATTGACGTTCTGTATCACTTAGTTCACAATGCAGAAAATTGTAAAGTATAATGAGATATAACAGGTATCATTATGCCGAGATGCACACCATAATTATGTGATTATGAAATGTATGTATAAAGTGGTTCATTTTAAATTTCGTTAATCGCTAATTGTCTTCTGATTACAGGAAAGAGGCTACTAAGACTCCAAATACTCAACTGTGGTGTAGAAGACCATGTTAATCAAGTATTTTCTCATAATATGTTTATGAATGAGACATATATCATATAAATATATTTTGCAGTAGCTTAATGTTAATAGACTTTGCACCTTGTGAAATTTGTTGCAAATCATAGTGAGTGTGAGGTTATCTAGATGTGCATCAGATGTATAAGTGAAATCAAGTTATTGGTTGTGTTATTCTTTGAGAAAAGTAAATATTGGTTCACTGTGTTTGCTTATAGGCTTTAAAGCAAATCATTATGAGAAACTGGGAAACATAAGAGCCCCAGATTTAACATCTTTGACTGTATTTTGCACTGCAAATTGACACTGCCCTTACCCACAGTGTCAAGTATAGTGGAGCAACTCTCTATAACATACTAATATTAATGTGCGTAATGTCTTAGTTTATTTATTGTTTGTTCAGTGAGAATATGTATTGGCCCTATATTCTGTTATGATTCATCATATATGCATGTGTGATACCGAAATACAGTGAATTATTAAATAATATGAATTGTAATGGAATAATCTCAGATTAGCTTCTTGTTACTCATATGCCAAGGATGATTCCCCCATGAGCCCTTATGTGTGAACAACTGAAAAGGAAATCACAAACATCTTGGTACTGTGAATGGATTAATTGTGTACGTAAGCTGGGAAAGTTTGTGTTTGAATGCGCTGGTTAGGGCGTACTCCAAACAACAAGGAGCTACGTTATGTACAGCGCTAAATTAACGGGTGTAGCTGTTAGCACATTGAATTACATTTTTATGTTGCTCTCAGCATTCCCAACATTCATTTGTATGTCATCACTTGGATGTGATACCTCTGCAGTGCTTATTAGAAAAATTATCCCTTTGTAAATGGTATATTATAAAATAAATTTCTATTAAACAAAAGGAGAGGTGTTTAGTTAACATTAGAGCTATGGCTGTGATTTGAACCAGGGCCCTCTACTTACAAGGTAAGCACTTTAGAACGCTACGACAGTGTTGAAGACAAAGCGACAACACCGACTGTCTAAAGGCATGACTTCCTAGACACCACAGTCTGTAATTCTGCCTCAATGTTACCTGTGAAATGGGTATCAAATTAGTTTGTGAATATTTGTTTTGGGAAGAAGGAAACTTATTTGATGGTTAATACATAGTTAGAATAATGTTGCTCATGACTGAGTATGTGTTAGCATGAGTGTGGTGTCACAGAAATATGTATATTGACATACTCTGTCACTTAGTTCCCAATGCAGAAAATTGTTAAGTATAATGAGATATAACAGGTATCATTATGCTGAGATGCACACCATAATTTTGTGATTATGACATGTATGTATAAAGTGATTCATTTTAAATTTCGTTAATCGCTAATTGCCTTCTGATTACAGGAAAGAGGCTACTAAGAGTCCAAATACTCAACTGTGGTGTAGAAGACCATGTTAATCAGGTATTTCCTCATAATATGTTTATGAATGAGACATATATCATATAAATATATTTTGCTGTAGCATGAAGTTAATAGGTTTTGCACCTTGCGTAATTTGTTGGAAATCATAGTGAGCGTGAGGTTATCTAGATCTGCATAAGATGTATAAGTGAAATCAAGTTATTGGTTGTGTTATTCTTTGAGAAAAGTAAATATTGGTTCACTGTGTTTGCTTATAGGCTTTAAAGCAAATCATTATGAGAAACTGGGAAACATAAGAGCCCCAGATTTAACATCTTTGACTGTATTTTGCACTGCAAATAGACACTATCCTTACCCACAATGTCAAGTATAGTGGAGCAACTCTCTATAACATACTAATATAAATGTGTGTAATGTTTTAGTATATTTATTGTTTGTTCAGTGAGAATAAGTAGTGGCCCTAGATACAGTTATGATTCATCATATATGCATGTGTGATAAAGAAATACAGTGAATTATTAAATAATATGAATTGTGATGGAATAATCTCAGATTAGCTTCTTGTTACTCATATGCCAAGGATGATTCCCCCATGAGCCCTTATGTGTGAACAACTGAGAAGGAAATCACAAATATCTTGGTACTGTGAATGGATTAATTGTGTACATTAGCTGGGAAAGTTTGTATTTGAATGCGCTGGGTAGCGCGTACTCCAAACGACAAGGATCTACGTTGTGTACAGCGCTAAATTAATGGGTGTAGCTGTTAGCACATTGAATTACATTTTGATGTTGCTCTCGGCATTCCCAACATTCATTTGTATGTCATCACTTGGATGCGATACCTCTGCAGTGCTTATTAGAAAAATTATCCCTTTGTAAATGGTATATTATGAAATAAATTTCTATTAAACAAAAGGAGAGGAGTTTAGTTAACGTTAGAGCTATGGCTGCGATTTGAACCAGGGCCCTCTACTTACAAGGTAAGCACTTTAGAACGCTACGACAGTGTTGAAGACAAAGCGACAACACGGACTGTCTAAAAGCATGACTTCCTAGACACCACAGACTGTAATTCTGCCTCAATGTTACCTTTGAAATGGGTATCAAATTAGTTTGTGAATATTTGTTTTGGGAAGAAGGAAACTTATTTGATGGTTAATACATAGTTAGAAAAATGTTGCTCATGACTGAGTATGTGTTAGCATGAGTGTGGTGTCACAGAAATATGTATATTGACATACTCTGTCACTTAGTTCCCAATGCAGAAAATTGTTAAGTATCATGAGATATAACAGGTATAATTGTACTGAGAGGCACACCATAGTTTTACGATTATGGAATGTATATGTAAAGTGATTCATTATATATTTAGTTAATAGCTAATTTTCTTCTGATTGCAGGAAAGAGGCTACTAAGAGTCCAAATAATCAACTGTGGGGTAGGAGACCATGTTAATCAGGTATTTCCTCATAATATTTTTATGAATGAGACATATATCAAAGTTAATAGGTTTTGTTACTCATATGCCAAGAACGATTTCCACATGAGCCCTTATGTGTGAGCAACTGAAACGTAAATGACAATCATTTTGGTACTGTGAATGAATTAATTGTTTACATTAGCTGGGAAAGTTTGTGATTGAATGCGCTGGTTGTTGCGTACTCCAAAAGACAAGGAGCTACATTTTGTACAGAGCTAAATTAACGCGTGTAGCTGATAGCACATTGAACTACATTTTGATGTTGCTCTCAGCATTTCCAACATTCAGTTGTATTTCTTCACTTGGATGTGAAACCACTGAAGTACTTATTACAAAAATGGTATATTATGAAATAAATTTTAATTAAACTAAAGGAGAGGGATTGAGTTAAAGTTTGTGCTATGCCCATGATACGAACCGGGGACCCCTACGTACTAGGTAAGCACTTTAGACTGCTCAGCTAACACAGTGTTGCGGACAAAGAGACTTCACAGATTGTCTAAAAGCACGTTTCCCTCCACACCTCGTAGTGTAATTCTGCCACAGTGTTACCTGTGAATGGTGTATCAAATTAGTTTGTGAATATTTGCTATGAGGAGAAGTAAACTTATTTGATGCCTAAACGATAGTTAGAAAAATGTGTGCTCATGACTTAGTGTGTGTTTGCATGTGTGTGGTGTCACAGAAATATGTATATTGACACTCTGTATCACTTAGTTCCGAATCCAGAAAATTGTAAAGTATAATGAGATATAACAGGTATCATTATGCTGAGATGCACACCATAATTTTGTGATTATGACATGTATGTATAAAGTGATTCATTTTAAATTTCGTTAATCGCTAATTGCCTTCTGATTACAGGAAAGAGGCTACTAAGAGTCCAAATACTCAACTGTGGTGTAGAAGACCATGTTAATCAGGTATTTCCTCATAATATGTTTATGAATGAGACATATATCATATAAATATATTTTGCAGTAGCATGAAGTTAATAGGTTTTGCACCTTGCGTAATTTGTTGGAAATCATAGTGAGTGTGAGGTTATCTAGATCTGCATAAGATGTATAAGTGAAATCAAGTTATTGGTTGTGTTATTCTTTGAGAAAAGTAAATATTGGTTCACTGTGTTTGCTTATAGGCTTTAAAGCAAATCATTATGAGAAACTGGGAAACATAAGAGCCCCAGATTTAACATCTTTGACTGTATTTTGCACTGCAAATAGACACTATCCTTACCCACAATGTCAAGTATAGTGGAGCAACTCTCTATAACATACTAATATAAATGTGTGTAATGTTTTAGTATATTTATTGTTTGTTCAGTGAGAATAAGTAGTGGCCCTAGATACAGTTATGATTCATCATATATGCATGTGTGATAAAGAAATACAGTGAATTATTAAATAATATGAATTGTGATGGAATAATCTCAGATTAGCTTCTTGTTACTCATATGCCAAGGATGATTCCCCCATGAGCCCTTATGTGTGAACAACTGAGAAGGAAATCACAAATATCTTGGTACTGTGAATGGATTAATTGTGTACATTAGCTGGGAAAGTTTGTATTTGAATGCGCTGGGTAGCGCGTACTCCAAACGACAAGGATCTACGTTGTGTACAGCGCTAAATTAATGGGTGTAGCTGTTAGCACATTGAATTACATTTTGATGTTGCTCTCGGCATTCCCAACATTCATTTGTATGTCATCACTTGGATGCGATACCTCTGCAGTGCTTATTAGAAAAATTATCCCTTTGTAAATGGTATATTATGAAATAAATTTCTATTAAACAAAAGGAGAGGAGTTTAGTTAACGTTAGAGCTATGGCTGCGATTTGAACCAGGGCCCTCTACTTACAAGGTAAGCACTTTAGAACGCTACGACAGTGTTGAAGACAAAGCGACAACAAGGACTGTCTAAAAGCATGACTTCCTAGACACCACAGACTGTAATTCTGCCTCAATGTTACCTTTGAAATGGGTATCAAATTAGTTTGTGAATATTTGTTTTGGGAAGAAGGAAACTTATTTGATGGTTAATACATAGTTAGAAAAATGTTGCTCATGACTGAGTATGTGTTAGCATGAGTGTGGTGTCACAGAAATATGTATATTGACATACTCTGTCACTTAGTTCCCAATGCAGAAAATTGTTAAGTATCATGAGATATAACAGGTATAATTGTACTGAGAGGCACACCATAGTTTTACGATTATGGAATGTATATGTAAAGTGATTCATTATATATTTAGTTAATAGCTAATTTTCTTCTGATTGCAGGAAAGAGGCTACTAAGAGTCCAAATAATCAACTGTGGGGTAGGAGACCATGTTAATCAGGTATTTCCTCATAATATTTTTATGAATGAGACATATATCAAAGTTAATAGGTTTTGTTACTCATATGCCAAGAACGATTTCCACATGAGCCCTTATGTGTGAGCAACTGAAACGTAAATGACAATCATTTTGGTACTGTGAATGAATTAATTGTTTACATTAGCTGGGAAAGTTTGTGTTTGAATGCGCTGGTTGTTGCGTACTCCAAAAGACAAGGAGCTACATTTTGTACAGAGCTAAATTAACGCGTGTAGCTGATAGCACATTGAACTACATTTTGATGTTGCTCTCAGCATTTCCAACATTCAGTTGTATTTCTTCACTTGGATGTGAAACCACTGAAGTACTTATTACAAAAATGGTATATTATGAAATAAATTTTAATTAAACTAAAGGAGAGGGATTGAGTTAAAGTTTGTGCTATGCCCATGATACGAACCGGGGACCCCTACATACTAGGTAAGCACTTTAGACTGCTCAGCTAACACAGTGTTGCGGACAAAGAGACTTCACAGATTGTCTAAAAGCACGTTTCCCTCCACACCTCGTAGTGTAATTCTGCCACAGTGTTACCTGTGAATGGTGTATCAAATTAGTTTGTGAATATTTGCTATGAGGAGAAGTAAACTTATTTGATGCCTAAAAGATAGTTAGAAAAATGTGTGCTCATGACTTAGTGTGTGTTTGCATGTGTGTGGTGTCACAGAAATATGTATATTGACACTCTGTATCACTTAGTTCCGAATCCAGAAAATTGTAAAGTATAATGAGATATAACAGGTATCATTATGCTGAGATGCACACCATAATTTTGTGATTATGACATGTATGTATAAAGTGATTCATTTTAAATTTCGTTAATCGCTAATTGCCTTCTGATTACAGGAAAGAGGCTACTAAGAGTCCAAATACTCAACTGTGGTGTAGAAGACCATGTTAATCAGGTATTTCCTCATAATATGTTTATGAATGAGACATATATCATATAAATATATTTTGCAGTAGCATGAAGTTAATAGGTTTTGCACCTTGCGTAATTTGTTGGAAATCATAGTGAGTGTGAGGTTATCTAGATCTGCATAAGATGTATAAGTGAAATCAAGTTATTGGTTGTGTTATTCTTTGAGAAAAGTAAATATTGGTTCACTGTGTTTGCTTATAGGCTTTAAAGCAAATCATTATGAGAAACTGGGAAACATAAGAGCCCCAGATTTAACATCTTTGACTGTATTTTGCACTGCAAATAGACACTATCCTTACCCACAATGTCAAGTATAGTGGAGCAACTCTCTATAACATACTAATATAAATGTGTGTAATGTTTTAGTATATTTATTGTTTGTTCAGTGAGAATAAGTAGTGGCCCTAGATACAGTTATGATTCATCATATATGCATGTGTGATAAAGAAATACAGTGAATTATTAAATAATATGAATTGTGATGGAATAATCTCAGATTAGCTTCTTGTTACTCATATGCCAAGGATGATTCCCCCATGAGCCCTTATGTGTGAACAACTGAGAAGGAAATCACAAATATCTTGGTACTGTGAATGGATTAATTGTGTACATTAGCTGGGAAAGTTTGTATTTGAATGCGCTGGGTAGCGCGTACTCCAAACGACAAGGATCTACGTTGTGTACAGCGCTAAATTAATGGGTGTAGCTGTTAGCACATTGAATTACATTTTGATGTTGCTCTCGGCATTCCCAACATTCATTTGTATGTCATCACTTGGATGCGATACCTCTGCAGTGCTTATTAGAAAAATTATCCCTTTGTAAATGGTATATTATGAAATAAATTTCTATTAAACAAAAGGAGAGGAGTTTAGTTAACGTTAGAGCTATGGCTGCGATTTGAACCAGGGCCCTCTACTTACAAGGTAAGCACTTTAGAACGCTACGACAGTGTTGAAGACAAAGCGACAACACGGACTGTCTAAAAGCATGACTTCCTAGACACCACAGACTGTAATTCTGCCTCAATGTTACCTTTGAAATGGGTATCAAATTAGTTTGTGAATATTTGTTTTGGGAAGAAGGAAACTTATTTGATGGTTAATACATAGTTAGAAAAATGTTGCTCATGACTGAGTATGTGTTAGCATGAGTGTGGTGTCACAGAAATATGTATATTGACATACTCTGTCACTTAGTTCCCAATGCAGAAAATTGTTAAGTATCATGAGATATAACAGGTATAATTGTACTGAGAGGCACACCATAGTTTTATGATTATGGAATGTATATGTAAAGTGATTCATTATATATTTAGTTAATAGCTAATTTTCTTCTGATTGCAGGAAAGAGGCTACTAAGAGTCCAAATAATCAACTGTGGGGTAGGAGACCATGTTAATCAGGTATTTCCTCATAATATTTTTATGAATGAGACATATATCAAAGTTAATAGGTTTTGTTACTCATATGCCAAGAACGATTTCCACATGAGCCCTTATGTGTGAGCAACTGAAACGTAAATGACAATCATTTTGGTACTGTGAATGAATTAATTGTTTACATTAGCTGGGAAAGTTTGTGTTTGAATGCGCTGGTTGTTGCGTACTCCAAAAGACAAGGAGCTACATTTTGTACAGAGCTAAATTAACGCGTGTAGCTGATAGCACATTGAACTACATTTTGATGTTGCTCTCAGCATTTCCAACATTCAGTTGTATTTCTTCACTTGGATGTGAAACCACTGAAGTACTTATTACAAAAATGGTATATTATGAAATAAATTTTAATTAAACTAAAGGAGAGGGATTGAGTTAAAGTTTGTGCTATGCCCATGATACGAACCGGGGACCCCTACGTACTAGGTAAGCACTTTTAGACTGCTCAGCTAACACAGTGTTGCGGACAAAGAGACTTCACAGATTGTCTAAAAGCATGTTTCCCTCCACACCTCGTAGTGTAATTCTGCCACAGTGTTACCTGTGAATGGTGTATCAAATTAGTTTGTGAATATTTGCTATGAGGAGAAGTAAACTTATTTGATGCCTAAAAGATAGTTAGAAAAATGTGTGCTCATGACTTAGTGTGTGTTTGCATGTGTGTGGTGTCACAGAAATATGTATATTGACACTCTGTATCACTTAGTTCCGAATCCAGAAAATTGTAAAGTATAATGAGATATAACAGGTATCATTATGCTGAGATGCACACCATAATTTTGTGATTATGGGATGTATGTATAAAGTTATTCACTTTAAATTTCGTTAATCGCTAATTGCCTTCTGATTACAGGAAAGAGGCTACTAAGAGTCCAAATACTCAACTGTGGTGTAGAAGACCATGTTAATCAGGTATTTCCTCATAATATGTTTATGAATGAGACATATATCATATAAATATATTTTGCAGTAGCATGAAGTTAATAGGATTTGCACCTTGCAAAATTTGTTGGAAATCATAGTGAGTGTGAGGTTATCTAGATCTGCATAAGATGTATAAGTGAAATCAAGTTAATGGTTGTGTTATTCTTTGAGAAAAGTAAATATTGGTTCACTGTGTTTGCTTATAGGCTTTAAAGCAAATCATTATGAGAAACTGGGAAACATAAGAGCCCCAGATTTAACATCTTTGACTGTATTTTGCACTGCAAATAGACACTATCCTTACCCACAATGTCAAGTATAGTGGAGCAACTCTCTATAACATACTAATATAAATGTGTGTAATGTTTTAGTATATTTATTGTTTGTTCAGTGAGAATAAGTAGTGGCCCTAGATACAGTTATGATTCATCATATATGCATGTGTGATAAAGAAATACAGTGAATTATTAAATAATATGAATTGTGATGGAATAATCTCAGATTAGCTTCTTGTTACTCATATGCCAAGGATGATTCCCCCATGAGCCCTTATGTGTGAACAACTGAGAAGGAAATCACAAATATCTTGGTACTGTGAATGGATTAATTGTGTACATTAGCTGGGAAAGTTTGTATTTGAATGCGCTGGGTAGCGCGTACTCCAAACGACAAGGATCTACGTTGTGTACAGCGCTAAATTAATGGGTGTAGCTGTTAGCACATTGAATTACATTTTGATGTTGCTCTCGGCATTCCCAACATTCATTTGTATGTCATCACTTGGATGCGATACCTCTGCAGTGCTTATTAGAAAAATTATCCCTTTGTAAATGGTATATTATGAAATAAATTTCTATTAAACAAAAGGAGAGGAGTTTAGTTAACGTTAGAGCTATGGCTGCGATTTGAACCAGGGCCCTCTACTTACAAGGTAAGCACTTTATAACGCTACGACAGTGTTGAAGACAAAGCGACAACACGGACTGTCTAAAAGCATGACTTCCTAGACACCACAGACTGTAATTCTGCCTCAATGTTACCTTTGAAATGGGTATCAAATTAGTTTGTGAATATTTGTTTTGGGAAGAAGGAAACTTATTTGATGGTTAATACATAGTTAGAAAAATGTTGCTCATGACTGAGTATGTGTTAGCATGAGTGTGGTGTCACAGAAATATGTATATTGACATACTCTGTCACTTAGTTCCCAATGCAGAAAATTGTTAAGTATCATGAGATATAACAGGTATAATTGTACTGAGAGGCACACCATAGTTTTACGATTATGGAATGTATATGTAAAGTGATTCATTATATATTTAGTTAATAGCTAATTTTCTTCTGATTGCAGGAAAGAGGCTACTAAGAGTCCAAATAATCAACTGTGGGGTAGGAGACCATGTTAATCAGGTATTTCCTCATAATATTTTTATGAATGAGACATATATCAAAGTTAATAGGTTTTGTTACTCATATGCCAAGAACGATTTCCACATGAGCCCTTATGTGTGAGCAACTGAAACGTAAATGACAATCATTTTGGTACTGTGAATGAATTAATTGTTTACATTAGCTGGGAAAGTTTGTGTTTGAATGCGCTGGTTGTTGCGTACTCCAAAAGACAAGGAGCTACATTTTGTACAGAGCTAAATTAACGCGTGTAGCTGATAGCACATTGAACTACATTTTGATGTTGCTCTCAGCATTTCCAACATTCAGTTGTATTTCTTCACTTGGATGTGAAACCACTGAAGTACTTATTACAAAAATGGTATATTATGAAATAAATTTTAATTAAACTAAAGGAGAGGGATTGAGTTAAAGTTTGTGCTATGCCCATGATACGAACCGGGGACCCCTACATACTAGGTAAGCACTTTAGACTGCTCAGCTAACACAGTGTTGCGGACAAAGAGACTTCACAGATTGTCTAAAAGCACGTTTCCCTCCACACCTCGTAGTGTAATTCTGCCACAGTGTTACCTGTGAATGGTGTATCAAATTAGTTTGTGAATATTTGCTATGAGGAGAAGTAAACTTATTTGATGCCTAAAAGATAGTTAGAAAAATGTGTGCTCATGACTTAGTGTGTGTTTGCATGTGTGTGGTGTCACAGAAATATGTATATTGACACTCTGTATCACTTAGTTCCGAATCCAGAAAATTGTAAAGTATAATGAGATATAACAGGTATCATTATGCTGAGATGCACACCATAATTTTGTGATTATGGGATGTATGTATAAAGTGATTCACTTTAAATTTCGTTAATCGCTAATTGCCTTCTGATTACAGGAAAGAGGCTACTAAGAGTCCAAATACTCAACTGTGGTGTAGAAGACCATGTTAATCAGGTATTTCCTCATAATATGTTTATGAATGAGACATATATCATATAAATATATTTTGCAGTAGCATGAAGTTAATAGGTTTTGCGCCTTGCGTAATTTGTTGGAAATCATAGTGAGTGTGAGGTTATCTAGATCTGCATAAGATGTATAAGTGAAATCAAGTTATTGGTTGTGTTATTCTTTGAGAAAAGTAAATATTGGTTCACTGTGTTTGCTTATAGGCTTTAAAGCAAATCATTATGAGAAACTGGGAAACATAAGAGCCCCAGATTTAACATCTTTGACTGTATTTTGCACTGCAAATAGACACTATCCTTACCCACAATGTCAAGTATAGTGGAGCAACTCTCTATAACATACTAATATAAATGTGTGTAATGTTTTAGTATATTTATTGTTTGTTCAGTGAGAATAAGTAGTGGCCCTAGATACAGTTATGATTCATCATATATGCATGTGTGATAAAGAAATACAGTGAATTATTAAATAATATGAATTGTGATGGAATAATCTCAGATTAGCTTCTTGTTACTCATATGCCAAGGATGATTCCCCCATGAGCCCTTATGTGTGAACAACTGAGAAGGAAATCACAAATATCTTGGTACTGTGAATGGATTAATTGTGTACATTAGCTGGGAAAGTTTGTATTTGAATGCGCTGGGTAGCGCGTACTCCAAACGACAAGGATCTACGTTGTGTACAGCGCTAAATTAATGGGTGTAGCTGTTAGCACATTGAATTACATTTTGATGTTGCTCTCGGCATTCCCAACATTCATTTGTATGTCATCACTTGGATGCGATACCTCTGCAGTGCTTATTAGAAAAATTATCCCTTTGTAAATGGTATATTATGAAATAAATTTCTATTAAACAAAAGGAGAGGAGTTTAGTTAACGTTAGAGCTATGGCTGCGATTTGAACCAGGGCCCTCTACTTACAAGGTAAGCACTTTAGAACGCTACGACAGTGTTGAAGACAAAGCGACAACACGGACTGTCTAAAAGCATGACTTCCTAGACACCACAGACTGTAATTCTGCCTCAATGTTACCTTTGAAATGGGTATCAAATTAGTTTGTGAATATTTGTTTTGGGAAGAAGGAAACTTATTTGATGGTTAATACATAGTTAGAAAAATGTTGCTCATGACTGAGTATGTGTTAGCATGAGTGTGGTGTCACAGAAATATGTATATTGACATACTCTGTCACTTAGTTCCCAATGCAGAAAATTGTTAAGTATCATGA
Organism: Locusta migratoria; assembly: GCA_026315105.1. Taxonomy (NCBI): domain Eukaryota; kingdom Metazoa; phylum Arthropoda; class Insecta; order Orthoptera; family Acrididae; genus Locusta; species Locusta migratoria. The sequence goes on along the minus strand of CM048755.1, from coordinate 360,171,986 downwards.
GATATAACAGGTATAATTGTACTGAGAGGCACACCATAGTTTTATGATTATGGAATGTATATGTAAAGTGATTCATTATATATTTAGTTAATAGCTAATTTTCTTCTGATTGCAGGAAAGAGGCTACTAAGAGTCCAAATAATCAACTGTGGGGTAGGAGACCATGTTAATCAGGTATTTCCTCATAATATTTTTATGAATGAGACATATATCAAAGTTAATAGGTTTTGTTACTCATATGCCAAGAACGATTTCCACATGAGCCCTTATGTGTGAGCAACTGAAACGTAAATGACAATCATTTTGGTACTGTGAATGAATTAATTGTTTACATTAGCTGGGAAAGTTTGTGTTTGAATGCGCTGGTTGTTGCGTACTCCAAAAGACAAGGAGCTACATTTTGTACAGAGCTAAATTAACGCGTGTAGCTGATAGCACATTGAACTACATTTTGATGTTGCTCTCAGCATTTCCAACATTCAGTTGTATTTCTTCACTTGGATGTGAAACCACTGAAGTACTTATTACAAAAATGGTATATTATGAAATAAATTTTAATTAAACTAAAGGAGAGGGATTGAGTTAAAGTTTGTGCTATGCCCATGATACGAACCGGGGACCCCTACGTACTAGGTAAGCACTTTTAGACTGCTCAGCTAACACAGTGTTGCGGACAAAGAGACTTCACAGATTGTCTAAAAGCATGTTTCCCTCCACACCTCGTAGTGTAATTCTGCCACAGTGTTACCTGTGAATGGTGTATCAAATTAGTTTGTGAATATTTGCTATGAGGAGAAGTAAACTTATTTGATGCCTAAAAGATAGTTAGAAAAATGTGTGCTCATGACTTAGTGTGTGTTTGCATGTGTGTGGTGTCACAGAAATATGTATATTGACACTCTGTATCACTTAGTTCCGAATCCAGAAAATTGTAAAGTATAATGAGATATAACAGGTATCATTATGCTGAGATGCACACCATAATTTTGTGATTATGGGATGTATGTATAAAGTTATTCACTTTAAATTTCGTTAATCGCTAATTGCCTTCTGATTACAGGAAAGAGGCTACTAAGAGTCCAAATACTCAACTGTGGTGTAGAAGACCATGTTAATCAGGTATTTCCTCATAATATGTTTATGAATGAGACATATATCATATAAATATATTTTGCAGTAGCATGAAGTTAATAGGATTTGCACCTTGCAAAATTTGTTGGAAATCATAGTGAGTGTGAGGTTATCTAGATCTGCATAAGATGTATAAGTGAAATCAAGTTATTGGTTGTGTTATTCTTTGAGAAAAGTAAATATTGGTTCACTGTGTTTGCTTATAGGCTTTAAAGCAAATCATTATGAGAAACTGGGAAACATAAGAGCCCCAGATTTAACATCTTTGACTGTATTTTGCACTGCAAATAGACACTATCCTTACCCACAATGTCAAGTATAGTGGAGCAACTCTCTATAACATACTAATATAAATGTGTGTAATGTTTTAGTATATTTATTGTTTGTTCAGTGAGAATAAGTAGTGGCCCTAGATACAGTTATGATTCATCATATATGCATGTGTGATAAAGAAATACAGTGAATTATTAAATAATATGAATTGTGATGGAATAATCTCAGATTAGCTTCTTGTTACTCATATGCCAAGGATGATTCCCCCATGAGCCCTTATGTGTGAACAACTGAGAAGGAAATCACAAATATCTTGGTACTGTGAATGGATTAATTGTGTACATTAGCTGGGAAAGTTTGTATTTGAATGCGCTGGGTAGCGCGTACTCCAAACGACAAGGATCTACGTTGTGTACAGCGCTAAATTAATGGGTGTAGCTGTTAGCACATTGAATTACATTTTGATGTTGCTCTCGGCATTCCCAACATTCATTTGTATGTCATCACTTGGATGCGATACCTCTGCAGTGCTTATTAGAAAAATTATCCCTTTGTAAATGGTATATTATGAAATAAATTTCTATTAAACAAAAGGAGAGGAGTTTAGTTAACGTTAGAGCTATGGCTGCGATTTGAACCAGGGCCCTCTACTTACAAGGTAAGCACTTTAGAACGCTACGACAGTGTTGAAGACAAAGCGACAACACGGACTGTCTAAAAGCATGACTTCCTAGACACCACAGACTGTAATTCTGCCTCAATGTTACCTTTGAAATGGGTATCAAATTAGTTTGTGAATATTTGTTTTGGGAAGAAGGAAACTTATTTGATGGTTAATACATAGTTAGAAAAATGTTGCTCATGACTGAGTATGTGTTAGCATGAGTGTGGTGTCACAGAAATATGTATATTGACATACTCTGTCACTTAGTTCCCAATGCAGAAAATTGTTAAGTATCATGAGATATAACAGGTATAATTGTACTGAGAGGCACACCATAGTTTTATGATTATGGAATGTATATGTAAAGTGATTCATTATATATTTAGTTAATAGCTAATTTTCTTCTGATTGCAGGAAAGAGGCTACTAAGAGTCCAAATAATCAACTGTGGGGTAGGAGACCATGTTAATCAGGTATTTCCTCATAATATTTTTATGAATGAGACATATATCAAAGTTAATAGGTTTTGTTACTCATATGCCAAGAACGATTTCCACATGAGCCCTTATGTGTGAGCAACTGAAACGTAAATGACAATCATTTTGGTACTGTGAATGAATTAATTGTTTACATTAGCTGGGAAAGTTTGTGTTTGAATGCGCTGGTTGTTGCGTACTCCAAAAGACAAGGAGCTACATTTTGTACAGAGCTAAATTAACGCGTGTAGCTGATAGCACATTGAACTACATTTTGATGTTGCTCTCAGCATTTCCAACATTCAGTTGTATTTCTTCACTTGGATGTGAAACCACTGAAGTACTTATTACAAAAATGGTATATTATGAAATAAATTTTAATTAAACTAAAGGAGAGGGATTGAGTTAAAGTTTGTGCTATGCCCATGATACGAACCGGGGACCCCTACGTACTAGGTAAGCACTTTTAGACTGCTCAGCTAACACAGTGTTGCGGACAAAGAGACTTCACAGATTGTCTAAAAGCATGTTTCCCTCCACACCTCGTAGTGTAATTCTGCCACAGTGTTACCTGTGAATGGTGTATCAAATTAGTTTGTGAATATTTGCTATGAGGAGAAGTAAACTTATTTGATGCCTAAAAGATAGTTAGAAAAATGTGTGCTCATGACTTAGTGTGTGTTTGCATGTGTGTGGTGTCACAGAAATATGTATATTGACACTCTGTATCACTTAGTTCCGAATCCAGAAAATTGTAAAGTATAATGAGATATAACAGGTATCATTATGCTGAGATGCACACCATAATTTTGTGATTATGGGATGTATGTATAAAGTTATTCACTTTAAATTTCGTTAATCGCTAATTGCCTTCTGATTACAGGAAAGAGGCTACTAAGAGTCCAAATACTCAACTGTGGTGTAGAAGACCATGTTAATCAGGTATTTCCTCATAATATGTTTATGAATGAGACATATATCATATAAATATATTTTGCAGTAGCATGAAGTTAATAGGATTTGCACCTTGCAAAATTTGTTGGAAATCATAGTGAGTGTGAGGTTATCTAGATCTGCATAAGATGTATAAGTGAAATCAAGTTAATGGTTGTGTTATTCTTTGAGAAAAGTAAATATTGGTTCACTGTGTTTGCTTATAGGCTTTAAAGCAAATCATTATGAGAAACTGGGAAACATAAGAGCCCCAGATTTAACATCTTTGACTGTATTTTGCACTGCAAATAGACACTATCCTTACCCACAATGTCAAGTATAGTGGAGCAACTCTCTATAACATACTAATATAAATGTGTGTAATGTTTTAGTATATTTATTGTTTGTTCAGTGAGAATAAGTAGTGGCCCTAGATACAGTTATGATTCATCATATATGCATGTGTGATAAAGAAATACAGTGAATTATTAAATAATATGAATTGTGATGGAATAATCTCAGATTAGCTTCTTGTTACTCATATGCCAAGGATGATTCCCCCATGAGCCCTTATGTGTGAACAACTGAGAAGGAAATCACAAATATCTTGGTACTGTGAATGGATTAATTGTGTACATTAGCTGGGAAAGTTTGTATTTGAATGCGCTGGGTAGCGCGTACTCCAAACGACAAGGATCTACGTTGTGTACAGCGCTAAATTAATGGGTGTAGCTGTTAGCACATTGAATTACATTTTGATGTTGCTCTCGGCATTCCCAACATTCATTTGTATGTCATCACTTGGATGCGATACCTCTGCAGTGCTTATTAGAAAAATTATCCCTTTGTAAATGGTATATTATGAAATAAATTTCTATTAAACAAAAGGAGAGGAGTTTAGTTAACGTTAGAGCTATGGCTGCGATTTGAACCAGGGCCCTCTACTTACAAGGTAAGCACTTTAGAACGCTACGACAGTGTTGAAGACAAAGCGACAACAAGGACTGTCTAAAAGCATGACTTCCTAGACACCACAGACTGTAATTCTGCCTCAATGTTACCTTTGAAATGGGTATCAAATTAGTTTGTGAATATTTGTTTTGGGAAGAAGGAAACTTATTTGATGGTTAATACATAGTTAGAAAAATGTTGCTCATGACTGAGTATGTGTTAGCATGAGTGTGGTGTCACAGAAATATGTATATTGACATACTCTGTCACTTAGTTCCCAATGCAGAAAATTGTTAAGTATCATGAGATATAACAGGTATAATTGTACTGAGAGGCACACCATAGTTTTACGATTATGGAATGTATATGTAAAGTGATTCATTATATATTTAGTTAATAGCTAATTTTCTTCTGATTGCAGGAAAGAGGCTACTAAGAGTCCAAATAATCAACTGTGGGGTAGGAGACCATGTTAATCAGGTATTTCCTCATAATATTTTTATGAATGAGACATATATCAAAGTTAATAGGTTTTGTTACTCATATGCCAAGAACGATTTCCACATGAGCCCTTATGTGTGAGCAACTGAAACGTAAATGACAATCATTTTGGTACTGTGAATGAATTAATTGTTTACATTAGCTGGGAAAGTTTGTGTTTGAATGCGCTGGTTGTTGCGTACTCCAAAAGACAAGGAGCTACATTTTGTACAGAGCTAAATTAACGCGTGTAGCTGATAGCACATTGAACTACATTTTGATGTTGCTCTCAGCATTTCCAACATTCAGTTGTATTTCTTCACTTGGATGTGAAACCACTGAAGTACTTATTACAAAAATGGTATATTATGAAATAAATTTTAATTAAACTAAAGGAGAGGGATTGAGTTAAAGTTTGTGCTATGCCCATGATACGAACCGGGGACCCCTACATACTAGGTAAGCACTTTAGACTGCTCAGCTAACACAGTGTTGCGGACAAAGAGACTTCACAGATTGTCTAAAAGCACGTTTCCCTCCACACCTCGTAGTGTAATTCTGCCACAGTGTTACCTGTGAATGGTGTATCAAATTAGTTTGTGAATATTTGCTATGAGGAGAAGTAAACTTATTTGATGCCTAAAAGATAGTTAGAAAAATGTGTGCTCATGACTTAGTGTGTGTTTGCATGTGTGTGGTGTCACAGAAATATGTATATTGACATTCTGTATCACTTAGTTCCGAATCCAGAAAATTGTAAAGTATAATGAGATATAACAGGTATCATTATGCTGAGATGCACACCATAATTTTGTGATTATGACATGTATGTATAAAGTGATTCATTTTAAATTTCGTTAATCGCTAATTGCCTTCTGATTACAGGAAAGAGGCTACTAAGAGTCCAAATACTCAACTGTGGTGTAGAAGACCATGTTAATCAGGTATTTCCTCATAATATGTTTATGAATGAGACATATATCATATAAATATATTTTGCAGTAGCATGAAGTTAATAGGTTTTGCACCTTGCGTAATTTGTTGGAAATCATAGTGAGTGTGAGGTTATCTAGATCTGCATAAGATGTATAAGTGAAATCAAGTTATTGGTTGTGTTATTCTTTGAGAAAAGTAAATATTGGTTCACTGTGTTTGCTTATAGGCTTTAAAGCAAATCATTATGAGAAACTGGGAAACATAAGAGCCCCAGATTTAACATCTTTGACTGTATTTTGCACTGCAAATAGACACTATCCTTACCCACAATGTCAAGTATAGTGGAGCAACTCTCTATAACATACTAATATAAATGTGTGTAATGTTTTAGTATATTTATTGTTTGTTCAGTGAGAATAAGTAGTGGCCCTAGATACAGTTATGATTCATCATATATGCATGTGTGATAAAGAAATACAGTGAATTATTAAATAATATGAATTGTGATGGAATAATCTCAGATTAGCTTCTTGTTACTCATATGCCAAGGATGATTCCCCCATGAGCCCTTATGTGTGAACAACTGAGAAGGAAATCACAAATATCTTGGTACTGTGAATGGATTAATTGTGTACATTAGCTGGGAAAGTTTGTATTTGAATGCGCTGGGTAGCGCGTACTCCAAACGACAAGGATCTACGTTGTGTACAGCGCTAAATTAATGGGTGTAGCTGTTAGCACATTGAATTACATTTTGATGTTGCTCTCGGCATTCCCAACATTCATTTGTATGTCATCACTTGGATGCGATACCTCTGCAGTGCTTATTAGAAAAATTATCCCTTTGTAAATGGTATATTATGAAATAAATTTCTATTAAACAAAAGGAGAGGAGTTTAGTTAACGTTAGAGCTATGGCTGCGATTTGAACCAGGGCCCTCTACTTACAAGGTAAGCACTTTAGAACGCTACGACAGTGTTGAAGACAAAGCGACAACACGGACTGTCTAAAAGCATGACTTCCTAGACACCACAGACTGTAATTCTGCCTCAATGTTACCTTTGAAATGGGTATCAAATTAGTTTGTGAATATTTGTTTTGGGAAGAAGGAAACTTATTTGATGGTTAATACATAGTTAGAAAAATGTTGCTCATGACTGAGTATGTGTTAGCATGAGTGTGGTGTCACAGAAATATGTATATTGACATACTCTGTCACTTAGTTCCCAATGCAGAAAATTGTTAAGTATCATGAGATATAACAGGTATAATTGTACTGAGAGGCACACCATAGTTTTATGATTATGGAATGTATATGTAAAGTGATTCATTATATATTTAGTTAATAGCTAATTTTCTTCTGATTGCAGGAAAGAGGCTACTAAGAGTCCAAATAATCAACTGTGGGGTAGGAGACCATGTTAATCAGGTATTTCCTCATAATATTTTTATGAATGAGACATATATCAAAGTTAATAGGTTTTGTTACTCATATGCCAAGAACGATTTCCACATGAGCCCTTATGTGTGAGCAACTGAAACGTAAATGACAATCATTTTGGTACTGTGAATGAATTAATTGTTTACATTAGCTGGGAAAGTTTGTGTTTGAATGCGCTGGTTGTTGCGTACTCCAAAAGACAAGGAGCTACATTTTGTACAGAGCTAAATTAACGCGTGTAGCTGATAGCACATTGAACTACATTTTGATGTTGCTCTCAGCATTTCCAACATTCAGTTGTATTTCTTCACTTGGATGTGAAACCACTGAAGTACTTATTACAAAAATGGTATATTATGAAATAAATTTTAATTAAACTAAAGGAGAGGGATTGAGTTAAAGTTTGTGCTATGCCCATGATACGAACCGGGGACCCCTACGTACTAGGTAAGCACTTTTAGACTGCTCAGCTAACACAGTGTTGCGGACAAAGAGACTTCACAGATTGTCTAAAAGCATGTTTCCCTCCACACCTCGTAGTGTAATTCTGCCACAGTGTTACCTGTGAATGGTGTATCAAATTAGTTTGTGAATATTTGCTATGAGGAGAAGTAAACTTATTTGATGCCTAAAAGATAGTTAGAAAAATGTGTGCTCATGACTTAGTGTGTGTTTGCATGTGTGTGGTGTCACAGAAATATGTATATTGACACTCTGTATCACTTAGTTCCGAATCCAGAAAATTGTAAAGTATAATGAGATATAACAGGTATCATTATGCTGAGATGCACACCATAATTTTGTGATTATGGGATGTATGTATAAAGTTATTCACTTTAAATTTCGTTAATCGCTAATTGCCTTCTGATTACAGGAAAGAGGCTACTAAGAGTCCAAATACTCAACTGTGGTGTAGAAGACCATGTTAATCAGGTATTTCCTCATAATATGTTTATGAATGAGACATATATCATATAAATATATTTTGCAGTAGCATGAAGTTAATAGGATTTGCACCTTGCAAAATTTGTTGGAAATCATAGTGAGTGTGAGGTTATCTAGATCTGCATAAGATGTATAAGTGAAATCAAGTTAATGGTTGTGTTATTCTTTGAGAAAAGTAAATATTGGTTCACTGTGTTTGCTTATAGGCTTTAAAGCAAATCATTATGAGAAACTGGGAAACATAAGAGCCCCAGATTTAACATCTTTGACTGTATTTTGCACTGCAAATAGACACTATCCTTACCCACAATGTCAAGTATAGTGGAGCAACTCTCTATAACATACTAATATAAATGTGTGTAATGTTTTAGTATATTTATTGTTTGTTCAGTGAGAATAAGTAGTGGCCCTAGATACAGTTATGATTCATCATATATGCATGTGTGATAAAGAAATACAGTGAATTATTAAATAATATGAATTGTGATGGAATAATCTCAGATTAGCTTCTTGTTACTCATATGCCAAGGATGATTCCCCCATGAGCCCTTATGTGTGAACAACTGAGAAGGAAATCACAAATATCTTGGTACTGTGAATGGATTAATTGTGTACATTAGCTGGGAAAGTTTGTATTTGAATGCGCTGGGTAGCGCGTACTCCAAACGACAAGGATCTACGTTGTGTACAGCGCTAAATTAATGGGTGTAGCTGTTAGCACATTGAATTACATTTTGATGTTGCTCTCGGCATTCCCAACATTCATTTGTATGTCATCACTTGGATGCGATACCTCTGCAGTGCTTATTAGAAAAATTATCCCTTTGTAAATGGTATATTATGAAATAAATTTCTATTAAACAAAAGGAGAGGAGTTTAGTTAACGTTAGAGCTATGGCTGCGATTTGAACCAGGGCCCTCTACTTACAAGGTAAGCACTTTAGAACGCTACGACAGTGTTGAAGACAAAGCGACAACACGGACTGTCTAAAAGCATGACTTCCTAGACACCACAGACTGTAATTCTGCCTCAATGTTACCTTTGAAATGGGTATCAAATTAGTTTGTGAATATTTGTTTTGGGAAGAAGGAAACTTATTTGATGGTTAATACATAGTTAGAAAAATGTTGCTCATGACTGAGTATGTGTTAGCATGAGTGTGGTGTCACAGAAATATGTATATTGACATACTCTGTCACTTAGTTCCCAATGCAGAAAATTGTTAAGTATCATGAGATATAACAGGTATAATTGTACTGAGAGGCACACCATAGTTTTATGATTATGGAATGTATATGTAAAGTGATTCATTATATATTTAGTTAATAGCTAATTTTCTTCTGATTGCAGGAAAGAGGCTACTAAGAGTCCAAATAATCAACTGTGGGGTAGGAGACCATGTTAATCAGGTATTTCCTCATAATATTTTTATGAATGAGACATATATCAAAGTTAATAGGTTTTGTTACTCATATGCCAAGAACGATTTCCACATGAGCCCTTATGTGTGAGCAACTGAAACGTAAATGACAATCATTTTGGTACTGTGAATGAATTAATTGTTTACATTAGCTGGGAAAGTTTGTGTTTGAATGCGCTGGTTGTTGCGTACTCCAAAAGACAAGGAGCTACATTTTGTACAGAGCTAAATTAACGCGTGTAGCTGATAGCACATTGAACTACATTTTGATGTTGCTCTCAGCATTTCCAACATTCAGTTGTATTTCTTCACTTGGATGTGAAACCACTGAAGTACTTATTACAAAAATGGTATATTATGAAATAAATTTTAATTAAACTAAAGGAGAGGGATTGAGTTAAAGTTTGTGCTATGCCCATGATACGAACCGGGGACCCCTACATACTAGGTAAGCACTTTAGACTGCTCAGCTAACACAGTGTTGCGGACAAAGAGACTTCACAGATTGTCTAAAAGCACGTTTCCCTCCACACCTCGTAGTGTAATTCTGCCACAGTGTTACCTGTGAATGGTGTATCAAATTAGTTTGTGAATATTTGCTATGAGGAGAAGTAAACTTATTTGATGCCTAAAAGATAGTTAGAAAAATGTGTGCTCATGACTTAGTGTGTGTTTGCATGTGTGTGGTGTCACAGAAATATGTATATTGACACTCTGTATCACTTAGTTCCGAATCCAGAAAATTGTAAAGTATAATGAGATATAACAGGTATCATTATGCTGAGATGCACACCATAATTTTGTGATTATGGGATGTATGTATAAAGTTATTCACTTTAAATTTCGTTAATCGCTATTTGCTTTCTGATTACAGGAAAGAGGCTACTAAGAGTCCAAATACTCAACTGTGGTGTAGAAGACCATGTTAATCACGTATTTCCTCATAATATGTTTATGAATGAGACATATATCATATAAATATATTTTGCAGTAGCATGAAGTTAATAGGTTTTGCGCCTTGCGTAATTTGTTGGAAATCATAGTGAGTGTGAGGTTATCTAGATCTGCATAAGATGTATAAGTGAAATCAAGTTATTGGTAGTGTTATTCTTTGAGAAAAGTAAATATTGGTTCACTGTGTTTGCTTATAGGCTTTAAAGCAAATCATTATGAGAAACTGGGAAACATAAGAGCCCCAGATTTAACATCTTTGACTGTATTTTGCACTGCAAATAGACACTATCCTTACCCACAATGTCAAGTATAGTGGAGCAACTCTCTATAACATACTAATATAAATGTGTGTAATGTTTTAGTATATTTATTGTTTGTTCAGTGAGAATAAGTAGTGGCCCTAGATACAGTTATGATTCATCATATATGCATGTGTGATAAAGAAATACAGTGAATTATTAAATAATATGAATTGTGATGGAATAATCTCAGATTAGCTTCTTGTTACTCATATGCCAAGGATGATTCCCCCATGAGCCCTTATGTGTGAACAACTGAGAAGGAAATCACAAATATCTTGGTACTGTGAATGGATTAATTGTGTACATTAGCTGGGAAAGTTTGTATTTGAATGCGCTGGGTAGCGCGTACTCCAAACGACAAGGATCTACGTTGTGTACAGCGCTAAATTAATGGGTGTAGCTGTTAGCACATTGAATTACATTTTGATGTTGCTCTCGGCATTCCCAACATTCATTTGTATGTCATCACTTGGATGCGATACCTCTGCAGTGCTTATTAGAAAAATTATCCCTTTGTAAATGGTATATTATGAAATAAATTTCTATTAAACAAAAGGAGAGGAGTTTAGTTAACGTTAGAGCTATGGCTGCGATTTGAACCAGGGCCCTCTACTTACAAGGTAAGCACTTTAGAACGCTACGACAGTGTTGAAGACAAAGCGACAACACGGACTGTCTAAAAGCATGACTTCCTAGACACCACAGACTGTAATTCTGCCTCAATGTTACCTTTGAAATGGGTATCAAATTAGTTTGTGAATATTTGTTTTGGGAAGAAGGAAACTTATTTGATGGTTAATACATAGTTAGAAAAATGTTGCTCATGACTGAGTATGTGTTAGCATGAGTGTGGTGTCACAGAAATATGTATATTGACATACTCTGTCACTTAGTTCCCAATGCAGAAAATTGTTAAGTATCATGAGATATAACAGGTATAATTGTACTGAGAGGCACACCATAGTTTTATGATTATGGAATGTATATGTAAAGTGATTCATTATATATTTAGTTAATAGCTAATTTTCTTCTGATTGCAGGAAAGAGGCTACTAAGAGTCCAAATAATCAACTGTGGGGTAGGAGACCATGTTAATCAGGTATTTCCTCATAATATTTTTATGAATGAGACATATATCAAAGTTAATAGGTTTTGTTACTCATATGCCAAGAACGATTTCCACATGAGCCCTTATGTGTGAGCAACTGAAACGTAAATGACAATCATTTTGGTACTGTGAATGAATTAATTGTTTACATTAGCTGGGAAAGTTTGTGTTTGAATGCGCTGGTTGTTGCGTACTCCAAAAGACAAGGAGCTACATTTTGTACAGAGCTAAATTAACGCGTGTAGCTGATAGCACATTGAACTACATTTTGATGTTGCTCTCAGCATTTCCAACATTCAGTTGTATTTCTTCACTTGGATGTGAAACCACTGAAGTACTTATTACAAAAATGGTATATTATGAAATAAATTTTAATTAAACTAAAGGAGAGGGATTGAGTTAAAGTTTGTGCTATGCCCATGATACGAACCGGGGACCCCTACGTACTAGGTAAGCACTTTTAGACTGCTCAGCTAACACAGTGTTGCGGACAAAGAGACTTCACAGATTGTCTAAAAGCATGTGTCCCTCCACACCTCGTAGTGTAATTCTGCCACAGTGTTACCTGTGAATGGTGTATCAAATTAGTTTGTGAATATTTGCTATGAGGAGAAGTAAACTTATTTGATGCCTAAAAGATAGTTAGAAAAATGTGTGCTCATGACTTAGTGTGTGTTTGCATGTGTGTGGTGTCACAGAAATATGTATATTGACATTCTGTATCACTTAGTTCCGAATCCAGAAAATTGTAAAGTATAATGAGATATAACAGGTATCATTATGCTGAGATGCACACCATAATTTTGTGATTATGGGATGTATGTATAAAGTGATTCACTTTAAATTTCGTTAATCGCTAATTGCCTTCTGATTACAGGAAAGAGGCTACTAAGAGTCCAAATACTCAACTGTGGTGTAGAAGACCATGTTAATCAGGTATTTCCTCATAATATGTTTATGAATGAGACATATATCATATAAATATATTTTGCAGTAGCATGAAGTTAATAGGTTTTGCACCTTGCGTAATTTGTTGGAAATCATAGTGAGTGTGAGGTTATCTAGATCTGCATAAGATGTATAAGTGAAATCAAGTTATTGGTTGTGTTATTCTTTGAGAAAAGTAAATATTGGTTCACTGTGTTTGCTTATAGGCTTTAAAGCAAATCATTATGAGAAACTGGGAAACATAAGAGCCCCAGATTTAACATCTTTGACTGTATTTTGCACTGCAAATAGACACTATCCTTACCCACAATGTCAAGTATAGTGGAGCAACTCTCTATAACATACTAATATAAATGTGTGTAATGTTTTAGTATATTTATTGTTTGTTCAGTGAGAATAAGTAGTGGCCCTAGATACAGTTATGATTCATCATATATGCATGTGTGATAAAGAAATACAGTGAATTATTAAATAATATGAATTGTGATGGAATAATCTCAGATTAGCTTCTTGTTACTCATATGCCAAGGATGATTCCCCCATGAGCCCTTGTGTGTGAACAACTGAGAAGGAAATCACAAATATCTTGGTACTGTGAATGGATTAATTGTGTACATTAGCTGGGAAAGTTTGTATTTGAATGAGCTGGGTAGCGCGTACTCCAAACGACAAGGATCTACGTTGTGTACAGCGCTAAATTAATGGGTGTAGCTGTTAGCACATTGAATTACATTTTGATGTTGCTCTCGGCATTCCCAACATTCATTTGTATGTCATCACTTGGATGCGATACCTCTGCAGTGCTTATTAGAAAAAGTATCCCTTTGTAAATGGTATATTATGAAATAAATTTCTATTAAACAAAAGGAGAGGTGTTTAGTTAACGTTAGAGCTATGGCTGCGATTTGAACCAGGGCCCTCTACTTACAAGGTAAGCACTTTAGAACGCTACGACAGTGTTGAAGACAAAGCGACAACAAGGACTGTCTAAAAGCATGACTTCCTAGACACCACAGACTGTAATTCTGCCTCAATGTTACCTTTGAAATGGGTATCAAATTAGTTTGTGAATATTTGTTTTGGGAAGAAGGAAACTTATTTGATGGTTAATACATAGTTAGAAAAATGTTGCTCATGACTGAGTATGTGTTAGCATGAGTGTGGTGTAACAGAAATATGTATATTGACATACTCTGTCACTTAGTTCCCAATGCAGAAAATTGTTAAGTATCATGAGATATAACAGGTATCATTGTACTGAGAGGCACACCATAGTTTTATGATTATGGAATGTATATGTAAAGTGATTCATTATATATTTAGTTAATAGCTAATTTTCTTCTGATTGCAGGAAAGAGGCTACTAAGAGTCCAAATAATCAACTGTGGGGTAGGAGACCATGTTAATCAGGTATTTCCTCATAATATTTTTATGAATGAGACATATATCAAAGTTAATAGGTTTTGTTACTCATATGCCAAGAACGATTTCCACATGAGCCCTTATGTGTGAGCAACTGAAACGTAAATGACAATCATTTTGGTACTGTGAATGAATTAATTGTTTACATTAGCTGGGAAAGTTTGTGTTTGAATGCGCTGGTTGTTGCGTACTCCAAAAGACAAGGAGCTACATTTTGTACAGAGCTAAATTAACGCGTGTAGCTGATAGCACATTGAACTACATTTTGATGTTGCTCTCAGCATTTCCAACATTCAGTTGTATTTCTTCACTTGGATGTGAAACCACTGAAGTACTTATTACAAAAATGGTATATTATGAAATAAATTTTAATTAAACTAAAGGAGAGGGATTGAGTTAAAGTTTGTGCTATGCCCATGATACGAACCGGGGACCCCTACGTACTAGGTAAGCACTTTTAGACTGCTCAGCTAACACAGTGTTGCGGACAAAGAGACTTCACAGATTGTCTAAAAGCATGTTTCCCTCCACACCTCGTAGTGTAATTCTGCCACAGTGTTACCTGTGAATGGTGTATCAAATTAGTTTGTGAATATTTGCTATGAGGAGAAGTAAACTTATTTGATGCCTAAAAGATAGTTAGAAAAATGTGTGCTCATGACTTAGTGTGTGTTTGCATGTGTGTGGTGTCACAGAAATATGTATATTGACACTCTGTATCACTTAGTTCCGAATCCAGAAAATTGTAAAGTATAATGAGATATAACAGGTATCATTATGCTGAGATGCACACCATAATTTTGTGATTATGGGATGTATGTATAAAGTTATTCACTTTAAATTTCGTTAATCGCTAATTGCCTTCTGATTACAGGAAAGAGGCTACTAAGAGTCCAAATACTCAACTGTGGTGTAGAAGACCATGTTAATCAGGTATTTCCTCATAATATGTTTATGAATGAGACATATATCATATAAATATATTTTGCAGTAGCATGAAGTTAATAGGATTTGCACCTTGCGTAATTTGTTGGAAATCATAGTGAGTGTGAGGTTATCTAGATCTGCATAAGATGTATAAGTGAAATCAAGTTATTGGTTGTGTTATTCTTTGAGAAAAGTAAATATTGGTTCACTGTGTTTGCTTATAGGCTTTAAAGCAAATCATTATGAGAAACTGGGAAACATAAGAGCCCCAGATTTAACATCTTTGACTGTATTTTGCACTGCAAATAGACACTATCCTTACCCACAATGTCAAGTATAGTGGAGCAACTCTCTATAACATACTAATATAAATGTGTGTAATGTTTTAGTATATTTATTGTTTGTTCAGTGAGAATAAGTAGTGGCCCTAGATACAGTTATGATTCATCATATATGCATGTGTGATAAAGAAATACAGTGAATTATTAAATAATATGAATTGTGATGGAATAATCTCAGATTAGCTTCTTGTTACTCATATGCCAAGGATGATTCCCCCATGAGCCCTTATGTGTGAACAACTGAGAAGGAAATCACAAATATCTTGGTACTGTGAATGGATTAATTGTGTACATTAGCTGGGAAAGTTTGTATTTGAATGCGCTGGGTAGCGCGTACTCCAAACGACAAGGATCTACGTTGTGTACAGCGCTAAATTAATGGGTGTAGCTGTTAGCACATTGAATTACATTTTGATGTTGCTCTCGGCATTCCCAACATTCATTTGTATGTCATCACTTGGATGCGATACCTCTGCAGTGCTTATTAGAAAAATTATCCCTTTGTAAATGGTATATTATGAAATAAATTTCTATTAAACAAAAGGAGAGGAGTTTAGTTAACGTTAGAGCTATGGCTGCGATTTGAACCAGGGCCCTCTACTTACAAGGTAAGCACTTTAGAACGCTACGACAGTGTTGAAGACAAAGCGACAACACGGACTGTCTAAAAGCATGACTTCCTAGACACCACAGACTGTAATTCTGCCTCAATGTTACCTTTGAAATGGGTATCAAATTAGTTTGTGAATATTTGTTTTGGGAAGAAGGAAACTTATTTGATGGTTAATACATAGTTAGAAAAATGTTGCTCATGACTGAGTATGTGTTAGCATGAGTGTGGTGTCACAGAAATATGTATATTGACATACTCTGTCACTTAGTTCCCAATGCAGAAAATTGTTAAGTATCATGAGATATAACAGGTATAATTGTACTGAGAGGCACACCATAGTTTTACGATTATGGAATGTATATGTAAAGTGATTCATTATATATTTAGTTAATAGCTAATTTTCTTCTGATTGCAGGAAAGAGGCTACTAAGAGTCCAAATAATCAACTGTGGGGTAGGAGACCATGTTAATCAGGTATTTCCTCATAATATTTTTATGAATGAGACATATATCAAAGTTAATAGGTTTTGTTACTCATATGCCAAGAACGATTTCCACATGAGCCCTTATGTGTGAGCAACTGAAACGTAAATGACAATCATTTTGGTACTGTGAATGAATTAATTGTTTACATTAGCTGGGAAAGTTTGTGTTTGAATGCGCTGGTTGTTGCGTACTCCAAAAGACAAGGAGCTACATTTTGTACAGAGCTAAATTAACGCGTGTAGCTGATAGCACATTGAACTACATTTTGATGTTGCTCTCAGCATTTCCAACATTCAGTTGTATTTCTTCACTTGGATGTGAAACCACTGAAGTACTTATTACAAAAATGGTATATTATGAAATAAATTTTAATTAAACTAAAGGAGAGGGATTGAGTTAAAGTTTGTGCTATGCCCATGATACGAACCGGGGACCCCTACGTACTAGGTAAGCACTTTTAGACTGCTCAGCTAACACAGTGTTGCGGACAAAGAGACTTCACAGATTGTCTAAAAGCATGTTTCCCTCCACACCTCGTAGTGTAATTCTGCCACAGTGTTACCTGTGAATGGTGTATCAAATTAGTTTGTGAATATTTGCTATGAGGAGAAGTAAACTTATTTGATGCCTAAAAGATAGTTAGAAAAATGTGTGCTCATGACTTAGTGTGTGTTTGCATGTGTGTGGTGTCACAGAAATATGTATATTGACACTCTGTATCACTTAGTTCCGAATCCAGAAAATTGTAAAGTATAATGAGATATAACAGGTATCATTATGCTGAGATGCACACCATAATTTTGTGATTATGGGATGTATGTATAAAGTTATTCACTTTAAATTTCGTTAATCGCTAATTGCCTTCTGATTACAGGAAAGAGGCTACTAAGAGTCCAAATACTCAACTGTGGTGTAGAAGACCATGTTAATCAGGTATTTCCTCATAATATGTTTATGAATGAGACATATATCATATAAATATATTTTGCAGTAGCATGAAGTTAATAGGATTTGCACCTTGCAAAATTTGTTGGAAATCATAGTGAGTGTGAGGTTATCTAGATCTGCATAAGATGTATAAGTGAAATCAAGTTATTGGTTGTGTTATTCTTTGAGAAAAGTAAATATTGGTTCACTGTGTTTGCTTATAGGCTTTAAAGCAAATCATTATGAGAAACTGGGAAACATAAGAGCCCCAGATTTAACATCTTTGACTGTATTTTGCACTGCAAATAGACACTATCCTTACCCACAATGTCAAGTATAGTGGAGCAACTCTCTATAACATACTAATATAAATGTGTGTAATGTTTTAGTATATTTATTGTTTGTTCAGTGAGAATAAGTAGTGGCCCTAGATACAGTTATGATTCATCATATATGCATGTGTGATAAAGAAATACAGTGAATTATTAAATAATATGAATTGTGATGGAATAATCTCAGATTAGCTTCTTGTTACTCATATGCCAAGGATGATTCCCCCATGAGCCCTTATGTGTGAACAACTGAGAAGGAAATCACAAATATCTTGGTACTGTGAATGGATTAATTGTGTACATTAGCTGGGAAAGTTTGTATTTGAATGCGCTGGGTAGCGCGTACTCCAAACGACAAGGATCTACGTTGTGTACAGCGCTAAATTAATGGGTGTAGCTGTTAGCACATTGAATTACATTTTGATGTTGCTCTCGGCATTCCCAACATTCATTTGTATGTCATCACTTGGATGCGATACCTCTGCAGTGCTTATTAGAAAAATTATCCCTTTGTAAATGGTATATTATGAAATAAATTTCTATTAAACAAAAGGAGAGGAGTTTAGTTAACGTTAGAGCTATGGCTGCGATTTGAACCAGGGCCCTCTACTTACAAGGTAAGCACTTTAGAACGCTACGACAGTGTTGAAGACAAAGCGACAACACGGACTGTCTAAAAGCATGACTTCCTAGACACCACAGACTGTAATTCTGCCTCAATGTTACCTTTGAAATGGGTATCAAATTAGTTTGTGAATATTTGTTTTGGGAAGAAGGAAACTTATTTGATGGTTAATACATAGTTAGAAAAATGTTGCTCATGACTGAGTATGTGTTAGCATGAGTGTGGTGTCACAGAAATATGTATATTGACATACTCTGTCACTTAGTTCCCAATGCAGAAAATTGTTAAGTATCATGAGATATAACAGGTATAATTGTACTGAGAGGCACACCATAGTTTTATGATTATGGAATGTATATGTAAAGTGATTCATTATATATTTAGTTAATAGCTAATTTTCTTCTGATTGCAGGAAAGAGGCTACTAAGAGTCCAAATAATCAACTGTGGGGTAGGAGACCATGTTAATCAGGTATTTCCTCATAATATTTTTATGAATGAGACATATATCAAAGTTAATAGGTTTTGTTACTCATATGCCAAGAACGATTTCCACATGAGCCCTTATGTGTGAGCAACTGAAACGTAAATGACAATCATTTTGGTACTGTGAATGAATTAATTGTTTACATTAGCTGGGAAAGTTTGTGTTTGAATGCGCTGGTTGTTGCGTACTCCAAAAGACAAGGAGCTACATTTTGTACAGAGCTAAATTAACGCGTGTAGCTGATAGCACATTGAACTACATTTTGATGTTGCTCTCAGCATTTCCAACATTCAGTTGTATTTCTTCACTTGGATGTGAAACCACTGAAGTACTTATTACAAAAATGGTATATTATGAAATAAATTTTAATTAAACTAAAGGAGAGGGATTGAGTTAAAGTTTGTGCTATGCCCATGATACGAACCGGGGACCCCTACGTACTAGGTAAGCACTTTTAGACTGCTCAGCTAACACAGTGTTGCGGACAAAGAGACTTCACAGATTGTCTAAAAGCATGTTTCCCTCCACACCTCGTAGTGTAATTCTGCCACAGTGTTACCTGTGAATGGTGTATCAAATTAGTTTGTGAATATTTGCTATGAGGAGAAGTAAACTTATTTGATGCCTAAAAGATAGTTAGAAAAATGTGTGCTCATGACTTAGTGTGTGTTTGCATGTGTGTGGTGTCACAGAAATATGTATATTGACACTCTGTATCACGTAGTTCCGAATCCAGAAAATTGTAAAGTATAATGAGATATAACAGGTATCATTATGCTGAGATGCACACCATAATTTTGTGATTATGGGATGTATGTATAAAGTTATTCACTTTAAATTTCGTTAATCGCTAATTGCCTTCTGATTACAGGAAAGAGGCTACTAAGAGTCCAAATACTCAACTGTGGTGTAGAAGACCATGTTAATCAGGTATTTCCTCATAATATGTTTATGAATGAGACATATATCATATAAATATATTTTGCAGTAGCATGAAGTTAATAGGATTTGCACCTTGCAAAATTTGTTGGAAATCATAGTGAGTGTGAGGTTATCTAGATCTGCATAAGATGTATAAGTGAAATCAAGTTAATGGTTGTGTTATTCTTTGAGAAAAGTAAATATTGGTTCACTGTGTTTGCTTATAGGCTTTAAAGCAAATCATTATGAGAAACTGGGAAACATAAGAGCCCCAGATTTAACATCTTTGACTGTATTTTGCACTGCAAATAGACACTATCCTTACCCACAATGTCAAGTATAGTGGAGCAACTCTCTATAACATACTAATATAAATGTGTGTAATGTTTTAGTATATTTATTGTTTGTTCAGTGAGAATAAGTAGTGGCCCTAGATACAGTTATGATTCATCATATATGCATGTGTGATAAAGAAATACAGTGAATTATTAAATAATATGAATTGTGATGGAATAATCTCAGATTAGCTTCTTGTTACTCATATGCCAAGGATGATTCCCCCATGAGCCCTTATGTGTGAACAACTGAGAAGGAAATCACAAATATCTTGGTACTGTGAATGGATTAATTGTGTACATTAGCTGGGAAAGTTTGTATTTGAATGCGCTGGGTAGCGCGTACTCCAAACGACAAGGATCTACGTTGTGTACAGCGCTAAATTAATGGGTGTAGCTGTTAGCACATTGAATTACATTTTGATGTTGCTCTCGGCATTCCCAACATTCATTTGTATGTCATCACTTGGATGCGATACCTCTGCAGTGCTTATTAGAAAAATTATCCCTTTGTAAATGGTATATTATGAAATAAATTTCTATTAAACAAAAGGAGAGGAGTTTAGTTAACGTTAGAGCTATGGCTGCGATTTGAACCAGGGCCCTCTACTTACAAGGTAAGCACTTTAGAACGCTACGACAGTGTTGAAGACAAAGCGACAACAAGGACTGTCTAAAAGCATGACTTCCTAGACACCACAGACTGTAATTCTCCCTCAATGTTACCTTTGAAATGGGTATCAAATTAGTTTGTGAATATTTGTTTTGGGAAGAAGGAAACTTATTTGATGGTTAATACATAGTTAGAAAAATGTTGCTCATGACTGAGTATGTGTTAGCATGAGTGTGGTGTCACAGAAATATGTATATTGACATACTCTGTCACTTAGTTCCCAATGCAGAAAATTGTTAAGTATCATGAGATATAACAGGTATAATTGTACTGAGAGGCACACCATAGTTTTACGATTATGGAATGTATATGTAAAGTGATTCATTATATATTTAGTTAATAGCTAATTTTCTTCTGATTGCAGGAAAGAGGCTACTAAGAGTCCAAATAATCAACTGTGGGGTAGGAGACCATGTTAATCAGGTATTTCCTCATAATATTTTTATGAATGAGACATATATCAAAGTTAATAGGTTTTGTTACTCATATGCCAAGAACGATTTCCACATGAGCCCTTATGTGTGAGCAACTGAAACGTAAATGACAATCATTTTGGTACTGTGAATGAATTAATTGTTTACATTAGCTGGGAAAGTTTGTGTTTGAATGCGCTGGTTGTTGCGTACTCCAAAAGACAAGGAGCTACATTTTGTACAGAGCTAAATTAACGCGTGTAGCTGATAGCACATTGAACTACATTTTGATGTTGCTCTCAGCATTTCCAACATTCAGTTGTATTTCTTCACTTGGATGTGAAACCACTGAAGTACTTATTACAAAAATGGTATATTATGAAATAAATTTTAATTAAACTAAAGGAGAGGGATTGAGTTAAAGTTTGTGCTATGCCCATGATACGAACCGGGGACCCCTACATACTAGGTAAGCACTTTAGACTGCTCAGCTAACACAGTGTTGCGGACAAAGAGACTTCACAGATTGTCTAAAAGCACGTTTCCCTCCACACCTCGTAGTGTAATTCTGCCACAGTGTTACCTGTGAATGGTGTATCAAATTAGTTTGTGAATATTTGCTATGAGGAGAAGTAAACTTATTTGATGCCTAAAAGATAGTTAGAAAAATGTGTGCTCATGACTTAGTGTGTGTTTGCATGTGTGTGGTGTCACAGAAATATGTATATTGACACTCTGTATCACTTAGTTCCGAATCCAGAAAATTGTAAAGTATAATGAGATATAACAGGTATCATTATGCTGAGATGCACACCATAATTTTGTGATTATGGGATGTATGTATAAAGTTATTCACTTTAAATTTCGTTAATCGCTAATTGCCTTCTGATTACAGGAAAGAGGCTACTAAGAGTCCAAATACTCAACTGTGGTGTAGAAGACCATGTTAATCAGGTATTTCCTCATAATATGTTTATGAATGAGACATATATCATATAAATATATTTTGCAGTAGCATGAAGTTAATAGGTTTTGCACCTTGCGTAATTTGTTGGAAATCATAGTGAGTGTGAGGTTATCTAGATCTGCATAAGATGTATAAGTGAAATCAAGTTATTGGTTGTGTTATTCTTTGAGAAAAGTAAATATTGGTTCACTGTGTTTGCTTATAGGCTTTAAAGCAAATCATTATGAGAAACTGGGAAACATAAGAGCCCCAGATTTAACATCTTTGACTGTATTTTGCACTGCAAATAGACACTATCCTTACCCACAATGTCAAGTATAGTGGAGCAACTCTCTATAACATACTAATATAAATGTGTGTAATGTTTTAGTATATTTATTGTTTGTTCAGTGAGAATAAGTAGTGGCCCTAGATACAGTTATGATTCATCATATATGCATGTGTGATAAAGAAATACAGTGAATTATTAAATAATATGAATTGTGATGGAATAATCTCAGATTAGCTTCTTGTTACTCATATGCCAAGGATGATTCCCCCATGAGCCCTTATGTGTGAACAACTGAGAAGGAAATCACAAATATCTTGGTACTGTGAATGGATTAATTGTGTACATTAGCTGGGAAAGTTTGTATTTGAATGCGCTGGGTAGCGCGTACTCCAAACGACAAGGATCTACGTTGTGTACAGCGCTAAATTAATGGGTGTAGCTGTTAGCACATTGAATTACATTTTGATGTTGCTCTCGGCATTCCCAACATTCATTTGTATGTCATCACTTGGATGCGATACCTCTGCAGTGCTTATTAGAAAAATTATCCCTTTGTAAATGGTATATTATGAAATAAATTTCTATTAAACAAAAGGAGAGGAGTTTAGTTAACGTTAGAGCTATGGCTGCGATTTGAACCAGGGCCCTCTACTTACAAGGTAAGCACTTTAGAACGCTACGACAGTGTTGAAGACAAAGCGACAACACGGACTGTCTAAAAGCATGACTTCCTAGACACCACAGACTGTAATTCTGCCTCAATGTTACCTTTGAAATGGGTATCAAATTAGTTTGTGAATATTTGTTTTGGGAAGAAGGAAACTTATTTGATGGTTAATACATAGTTAGAAAAATGTTGCTCATGACTGAGTATGTGTTAGCATGAGTGTGGTGTCACAGAAATATGTATATTGACATACTCTGTCACTTAGTTCCCAATGCAGAAAATTGTTAAGTATCATGAGATATAACAGGTATAATTGTACTGAGAGGCACACCATAGTTTTATGATTATGGAATGTATATGTAAAGTGATTCATTATATATTTAGTTAATAGCTAATTTTCTTCTGATTGCAGGAAAGAGGCTACTAAGAGTCCAAATAATCAACTGTGGGGTAGGAGACCATGTTAATCAGGTATTTCCTCATAATATTTTTATGAATGAGACATATATCAAAGTTAATAGGTTTTGTTACTCATATGCCAAGAACGATTTCCACATGAGCCCTTATGTGTGAGCAACTGAAACGTAAATGACAATCATTTTGGTACTGTGAATGAATTAATTGTTTACATTAGCTGGGAAAGTTTGTGTTTGAATGCGCTGGTTGTTGCGTACTCCAAAAGACAAGGAGCTACATTTTGTACAGAGCTAAATTAACGCGTGTAGCTGATAGCACATTGAACTACATTTTGATGTTGCTCTCAGCATTTCCAACATTCAGTTGTATTTCTTCACTTGGATGTGAAACCACTGAAGTACTTATTACAAAAATGGTATATTATGAAATAAATTTTAATTAAACTAAAGGAGAGGGATTGAGTTAAAGTTTGTGCTATGCCCATGATACGAACCGGGGACCCCTACGTACTAGGTAAGCACTTTTAGACTGCTCAGCTAACACAGTGTTGCGGACAAAGAGACTTCACAGATTGTCTAAAAGCATGTTTCCCTCCACACCTCGTAGTGTAATTCTGCCACAGTGTTACCTGTGAATGGTGTATCAAATTAGTTTGTGAATATTTGCTATGAGGAGAAGTAAACTTATTTGATGCCTAAAAGATAGTTAGAAAAATGTGTGCACATGACTTAGTGTGTGTTTGCATGTGTGTGGTGTCACAGAAATATGTATATTGACACTCTGTATCACTTAGTTCCGAATCCAGAAAATTGTAAAGTATAATGAGATATAACAGGTATCATTATGCTGAGATGCACACCATAATTTTGTGATTATGGGATGTATGTATAAAGTTATTCACTTTAAATTTCGTTAATCGCTAATTGCCTTCTGATTACAGGAAAGAGGCTACTAAGAGTCCAAATACTCAACTGTGGTGTAGAAGACCATGTTAATCAGGTATTTCCTCATAATATGTTTATGAATGAGACATATATCATATAAATATATTTTGCAGTAGCATGAAGTTAATAGGATTTGCACCTTGCAAAATTTGTTGGAAATCATAGTGAGTGTGAGGTTATCTAGATCTGCATAAGATGTATAAGTGAAATCAAGTTAATGGTTGTGTTATTCTTTGAGAAAAGTAAATATTGGTTCACTGTGTTTGCTTATAGGCTTTAAAGCAAATCATTATGAGAAACTGGGAAACATAAGAGCCCCAGATTTAACATCTTTGACTGTATTTTGCACTGCAAATAGACACTATCCTTACCCACAATGTCAAGTATAGTGGAGCAACTCTCTATAACATACTAATATAAATGTGTGTAATGTTTTAGTATATTTATTGTTTGTTCAGTGAGAATAAGTAGTGGCCCTAGATACAGTTATGATTCATCATATATGCATGTGTGATAAAGAAATACAGTGAATTATTAAATAATATGAATTGTGATGGAATAATCTCAGATTAGCTTCTTGTTACTCATATGCCAAGGATGATTCCCCCATGAGCCCTTATGTGTGAACAACTGAGAAGGAAATCACAAATATCTTGGTACTGTGAATGGATTAATTGTGTACATTAGCTGGGAAAGTTTGTATTTGAATGCGCTGGGTAGCGCGTACTCCAAACGACAAGGATCTACGTTGTGTACAGCGCTAAATTAATGGGTGTAGCTGTTAGCACATTGAATTACATTTTGATGTTGCTCTCGGCATTCCCAACATTCATTTGTATGTCATCACTTGGATGCGATACCTCTGCAGTGCTTATTAGAAAAATTATCCCTTTGTAAATGGTATATTATGAAATAAATTTCTATTAAACAAAAGGAGAGGAGTTTAGTTAACGTTAGAGCTATGGCTGCGATTTGAACCAGGGCCCTCTACTTACAAGGTAAGCACTTTAGAACGCTACGACAGTGTTGAAGACAAAGCGACAACACGGACTGTCTAAAAGCATGACTTCCTAGACACCACAGACTGTAATTCTGCCTCAATGTTACCTTTGAAATGGGTATCAAATTAGTTTGTGAATATTTGTTTTGGGAAGAAGGAAACTTATTTGATGGTTAATACATAGTTAGAAAAATGTTGCTCATGACTGAGTATGTGTTAGCATGAGTGTGGTGTCACAGAAATATGTATATTGACATACTCTGTCACTTAGTTCCCAATGCAGAAAATTGTTAAGTATCATGAGATATAACAGGTATAATTGTACTGAGAGGCACACCATAGTTTTACGATTATGGAATGTATATGTAAAGTGATTCATTATATATTTAGTTAATAGCTAATTTTCTTCTGATTGCAGGAAAGAGGCTACTAAGAGTCCAAATAATCAACTGTGGGGTAGGAGACCATGTTAATCAGGTATTTCCTCATAATATTTTTATGAATGAGACATATATCAAAGTTAATAGGTTTTGTTACTCATATGCCAAGAACGATTTCCACATGAGCCCTTATGTGTGAGCAACTGAAACGTAAATGACAATCATTTTGGTACTGTGAATGAATTAATTGTTTACATTAGCTGGGAAAGTTTGTGTTTGAATGCGCTGGTTGTTGCGTACTCCAAAAGACAAGGAGCTACATTTTGTACAGAGCTAAATTAACGCGTGTAGCTGATAGCACATTGAACTACATTTTGATGTTGCTCTCAGCATTTCCAACATTCAGTTGTATTTCTTCACTTGGATGTGAAACCACTGAAGTACTTATTACAAAAATGGTATATTATGAAATAAATTTTAATTAAACTAAAGGAGAGGGATTGAGTTAAAGTTTGTGCTATGCCCATGATACGAACCGGGGACCCCTACATACTAGGTAAGCACTTTAGACTGCTCAGCTAACACAGTGTTGCGGACAAAGAGACTTCACAGATTGTCTAAAAGCACGTTTCCCTCCACACCTCGTAGTGTAATTCTGCCACAGTGTTACCTGTGAATGGTGTATCAAATTAGTTTGTGAATATTTGCTATGAGGAGAAGTAAACTTATTTGATGCCTAAAAGATAGTTAGAAAAATGTGTGCTCATGACTTAGTGTGTGTTTGCATGTGTGTGGTGTCACAGAAATATGTATATTGACACTCTGTATCACTTAGTTCCGAATCCAGAAAATTGTAAAGTATAATGAGATATAACAGGTATCATTATGCTGAGATGCACACCATAATTTTGTGATTATTGGATGTATGTATAAAGTGATTCACTTTAAATTTCGTTAATCGCTATTTGCTTTCTGATTACAGGAAAGAGGCTACTAAGAGTCCAAATACTCAACTGTGGTGTAGAAGACCATGTTAATCAGGTATTTCCTCATAATATGTTTATGAATGAGACATATATCATATAAATATATTTTGCAGTAGCATGAAGTTAATAGGTTTTGCGCCTTGCGTAATTTGTTGGAAATCATAGTGAGTGTGAGGTTATCTAGATCTGCATAAGATGTATAAGTGAAATCAAGTTATTGGTTGTGTTATTCTTTGAGAAAAGTAAATATTGGTTCACTGTGTTTGCTTATAGGCTTTAAAGCAAATCATTATGAGAAACTGGGAAACATAAGAGCCCCAGATTTAACATCTTTGACTGTATTTTGCACTGCAAATAGACACTATCCTTACCCACAATGTCAAGTATAGTGGAGCAACTCTCTATAACATACTAATATAAATGTGTGTAATGTTTTAGTATATTTATTGTTTGTTCAGTGAGAATAAGTAGTGGCCCTAGATACAGTTATGATTCATCATATATGCATGTGTGATAAAGAAATACAGTGAATTATTAAATAATATGAATTGTGATGGAATAATCTCAGATTAGCTTCTTGTTACTCATATGCCAAGGATGATTCCCCCATGAGCCCTTATGTGTGAACAACTGAGAAGGAAATCACAAATATCTTGGTACTGTGAATGGATTAATTGTGTACATTAGCTGGGAAAGTTTGTATTTGAATGCGCTGGGTAGCGCGTACTCCAAACGACAAGGATCTACGTTGTGTACAGCGCTAAATTAATGGGTGTAGCTGTTAGCACATTGAATTACATTTTGATGTTGCTCTCGGCATTCCCAACATTCATTTGTATGTCATCACTTGGATGCGATACCTCTGCAGTGCTTATTAGAAAAATTATCCCTTTGTAAATGGTATATTATGAAATAAATTTCTATTAAACAAAAGGAGAGGAGTTTAGTTAACGTTAGAGCTATGGCTGCGATTTGAACCAGGGCCCTCTACTTACAAGGTAAGCACTTTAGAACGCTACGACAGTGTTGAAGACAAAGCGACAACACGGACTGTCTAAAAGCATGACTTCCTAGACACCACAGACTGTAATTCTGCCTCAATGTTACCTTTGAAATGGGTATCAAATTAGTTTGTGAATATTTGTTTTGGGAAGAAGGAAACTTATTTGATGGTTAATACATAGTTAGAAAAATGTTGCTCATGACTGAGTATGTGTTAGCATGAGTGTGGTGTCACAGAAATATGTATATTGACATACTCTGTCACTTAGTTCCCAATGCAGAAAATTGTTAAGTATCATGAGATATAACAGGTATAATTGTACTGAGAGGCACACCATAGTTTTATGATTATGGAATGTATATGTAAAGTGATTCATTATATATTTAGTTAATAGCTAATTTTCTTCTGATTGCAGGAAAGAGGCTACTAAGAGTCCAAATAATCAACTGTGGGGTAGGAGACCATGTTAATCAGGTATTTCCTCATAATATTTTTATGAATGAGACATATATCAAAGTTAATAGGTTTTGTTACTCATATGCCAAGAACGATTTCCACATGAGCCCTTATGTGTGAGCAACTGAAACGTAAATGACAATCATTTTGGTACTGTGAATGAATTAATTGTTTACATTAGCTGGGAAAGTTTGTGTTTGAATGCGCTGGTTGTTGCGTACTCCAAAAGACAAGGAGCTACATTTTGTACAGAGCTAAATTAACGCGTGTAGCTGATAGCACATTGAACTACATTTTGATGTTGCTCTCAGCATTTCCAACATTCAGTTGTATTTCTTCACTTGGATGTGAAACCACTGAAGTACTTATTACAAAAATGGTATATTATGAAATAAATTTTAATTAAACTAAAGGAGAGGGATTGAGTTAAAGTTTGTGCTATGCCCATGATACGAACCGGGGACCCCTACGTACTAGGTAAGCACTTTTAGACTGCTCAGCTAACACAGTGTTGCGGACAAAGAGACTTCACAGATTGTCTAAAAGCATGTGTCCCTCCACACCTCGTAGTGTAATTCTGCCACAGTGTTACCTGTGAATGGTGTATCAAATTAGTTTGTGAATATTTGCTATGAGGAGAAGTAAACTTATTTGATGCCTAAAAGATAGTTAGAAAAATGTGTGCTCATGACTTAGTGTGTGTTTGCATGTGTGTGGTGTCACAGAAATATGTATATTGACATTCTGTATCACTTAGTTCCGAATCCAGAAAATTGTAAAGTATAATGAGATATAACAGGTATCATTATGCTGAGATGCACACCATAATTTTGTGATTATTGGATGTATGTATAAAGTGATTCACTTTAAATTTCGTTAATCGCTATTTGCTTTCTGATTACAGGAAAGAGGCTACTAAGAGTCCAAATACTCAACTGTGGTGTAGAAGACCATGTTAATCAGGTATTTCCTCATAATATGTTTATGAATGAGACATATATCATATAAATATATTTTGCAGTAGCATGAAGTTAATAGGTTTTGCGCCTTGCGTAATTTGTTGGAAATCATAGTGAGTGTGAGGTTATCTAGATCTGCATAAGATGTATAAGTGAAATCAAGTTATTGGTTGTGTTATTCTTTGAGAAAAGTAAATATTGGTTCACTGTGTTTGCTTATAGGCTTTAAAGCAAATCATTATGAGAAACTGGGAAACATAAGAGCCCCAGATTTAACATCTTTGACTGTATTTTGCACTGCAAATAGACACTATCCTTACCCACAATGTCAAGTATAGTGGAGCAACTCTCTATAACATACTAATATAAATGTGTGTAATGTTTTAGTATATTTATTGTTTGTTCAGTGAGAATAAGTAGTGGCCCTAGATACAGTTATGATTCATCATATATGCATGTGTGATAAAGAAATACAGTGAATTATTAAATAATATGAATTGTGATGGAATAATCTCAGATTAGCTTCTTGTTACTCATATGCCAAGGATGATTCCCCCATGAGCCCTTATGTGTGAACAACTGAGAAGGAAATCACAAATATCTTGGTACTGTGAATGGATTAATTGTGTACATTAGCTGGGAAAGTTTGTATTTGAATGCGCTGGGTAGCGCGTACTCCAAACGACAAGGATCTACGTTGTGTACAGCGCTAAATTAATGGGTGTAGCTGTTAGCACATTGAATTACATTTTGATGTTGCTCTCGGCATTCCCAACATTCATTTGTATGTCATCACTTGGATGCGATACCTCTGCAGTGCTTATTAGAAAAATTATCCCTTTGTAAATGGTATATTATGAAATAAATTTCTATTAAACAAAAGGAGAGGAGTTTAGTTAACGTTAGAGCTATGGCTGCGATTTGAACCAGGGCCCTCTACTTACAAGGTAAGCACTTTAGAACGCTACGACAGTGTTGAAGACAAAGCGACAACACGGACTGTCTAAAAGCATGACTTCCTAGACACCACAGACTGTAATTCTGCCTCAATGTTACCTTTGAAATGGGTATCAAATTAGTTTGTGAATATTTGTTTTGGGAAGAAGGAAACTTATTTGATGGTTAATACATAGTTAGAAAAATGTTGCTCATGACTGAGTATGTGTTAGCATGAGTGTGGTGTCACAGAAATATGTATATTGACATACTCTGTCACTTAGTTCCCAATGCAGAAAATTGTTAAGTATCATGAGATATAACAGGTATAATTGTACTGAGAGGCACACCATAGTTTTATGATTATGGAATGTATATGTAAAGTGATTCATTATATATTTAGTTAATAGCTAATTTTCTTCTGATTGCAGGAAAGAGGCTACTAAGAGTCCAAATAATCAACTGTGGGGTAGGAGACCATGTTAATCAGGTATTTCCTCATAATATTTTTATGAATGAGACATATATCAAAGTTAATAGGTTTTGTTACTCATATGCCAAGAACGATTTCCACATGAGCCCTTATGTGTGAGCAACTGAAACGTAAATGACAATCATTTTGGTACTGTGAATGAATTAATTGTTTACATTAGCTGGGAAAGTTTGTGTTTGAATGCGCTGGTTGTTGCGTACTCCAAAAGACAAGGAGCTACATTTTGTACAGAGCTAAATTAACGCGTGTAGCTGATAGCACATTGAACTACATTTTGATGTTGCTCTCAGCATTTCCAACATTCAGTTGTATTTCTTCACTTGGATGTGAAACCACTGAAGTACTTATTACAAAAATGGTATATTATGAAATAAATTTTAATTAAACTAAAGGAGAGGGATTGAGTTAAAGTTTGTGCTATGCCCATGATACGAACCGGGGACCCCTACGTACTAGGTAAGCACTTTTAGACTGCTCAGCTAACACAGTGTTGCGGACAAAGAGACTTCACAGATTGTCTAAAAGCATGTGTCCCTCCACACCTCGTAGTGTAATTCTGCCACAGTGTTACCTGTGAATGGTGTATCAAATTAGTTTGTGAATATTTGCTATGAGGAGAAGTAAACTTATTTGATGCCTAAAAGATAGTTAGAAAAATGTGTGCTCATGACTTAGTGTGTGTTTGCATGTGTGTGGTGTCACAGAAATATGTATATTGACATTCTGTATCACTTAGTTCCGAATCCAGAAAATTGTAAAGTATAATGAGATATAACAGGTATCATTATGCTGAGATGCACACCATAATTTTGTGATTATGGGATGTATGTATAAAGTGATTCACTTTAAATTTCGTTAATCGCTAATTGCCTTCTGATTACAGGAAAGAGGCTACTAAGAGTCCAAATACTCAACTGTGGTGTAGAAGACCATGTTAATCAGGTATTTCCTCATAATATGTTTATGAATGAGACATATATCATATAAATATATTTTGCAGTAGCATGAAGTTAATAGGTTTTGCACCTTGCGTAATTTGTTGGAAATCATAGTGAGTGTGAGGTTATCTAGATCTGCATAAGATGTATAAGTGAAATCAAGTTATTGGTTGTGTTATTCTTTGAGAAAAGTAAATATTGGTTCACTGTGTTTGCTTATAGGCTTTAAAGCAAATCATTATGAGAAACTGGGAAACATAAGAGCCCCAGATTTAACATCTTTGACTGTATTTTGCACTGCAAATAGACACTATCCTTACCCACAATGTCAAGTATAGTGGAGCAACTCTCTATAACATACTAATATAAATGTGTGTAATGTTTTAGTATATTTATTGTTTGTTCAGTGAGAATAAGTAGTGGCCCTAGATACAGTTATGATTCATCATATATGCATGTGTGATAAAGAAATACAGTGAATTATTAAATAATATGAATTGTGATGGAATAATCTCAGATTAGCTTCTTGTTACTCATATGCCAAGGATGATTCCCCCATGAGCCCTTGTGTGTGAACAACTGAGAAGGAAATCACAAATATCTTGGTACTGTGAATGGATTAATTGTGTACATTAGCTGGGAAAGTTTGTATTTGAATGAGCTGGGTAGCGCGTACTCCAAACGACAAGGATCTACGTTGTGTACAGCGCTAAATTAATGGGTGTAGCTGTTAGCACATTGAATTACATTTTGATGTTGCTCTCGGCATTCCCAACATTCATTTGTATGTCATCACTTGGATGCGATACCTCTGCAGTGCTTATTAGAAAAAGTATCCCTTTGTAAATGGTATATTATGAAATAAATTTCTATTAAACAAAAGGAGAGGTGTTTAGTTAACGTTAGAGCTATGGCTGCGATTTGAACCAGGGCCCTCTACTTACAAGGTAAGCACTTTAGAACGCTACGACAGTGTTGAAGACAAAGCGACAACACGGACTGTCTAAAAGCATGACTTCCTAGACACCACAGACTGTAATTCTGCCTCAATGTTACCTTTGAAATGGGTATCAAATTAGTTTGTGAATATTTGTTTTGGGAAGAAGGAAACTTATTTGATGGTTAATACATAGTTAGAAAAATGTTGCTCATGACTGAGTATGTGTTAGCATGAGTGTGGTGTCACAGAAATATGTATATTGACATACTCTGTCACTTAGTTCCCAATGCAGAAAATTGTTAAGTATCATGAGATATAACAGGTATAATTGTACTGAGAGGCACACCATAGTTTTATGATTATGGAATGTATATGTAAAGTGATTCATTATATATTTAGTTAATAGCTAATTTTCTTCTGATTGCAGGAAAGAGGCTACTAAGAGTCCAAATAATCAACTGTGGGGTAGGAGACCATGTTAATCAGGTATTTCCTCATAATATTTTTATGAATGAGACATATATCAAAGTTAATAGGTTTTGTTACTCATATGCCAAGAACGATTTCCACATGAGCCCTTATGTGTGAGCAACTGAAACGTAAATGACAATCATTTTGGTACTGTGAATGAATTAATTGTTTACATTAGCTGGGAAAGTTTGTGTTGGAATGCGCTGGTTGTTGCGTACTCCAAAAGACAAGGAGCTACATTTTGTACAGAGCTAAATTAACGCGTGTAGCTGATAGCACATTGAACTACATTTTGATGTTGCTCTCAGCATTTCCAACATTCAGTTGTATTTCTTCACTTGGATGTGAAACCACTGAAGTACTTATTACAAAAATGGTATATTATGAAATAAATTTTAATTAAACTAAAGGAGAGGGATTGAGTTAAAGTTTGTGCTATGCCCATGATACGAACCGGGGACCCCTACGTACTAGGTAAGCACTTTTAGACTGCTCAGCTAACACAGTGTTGCGGACAAAGAGACTTCACAGATTGTCTAAAAGCATGTTTCCCTCCACACCTCGTAGTGTAATTCTGCCACAGTGTTACCTGTGAATGGTGTATCAAATTAGTTTGTGAATATTTGCTATGAGGAGAAGTAAACTTATTTGATGCCTAAAAGATAGTTAGAAAAATGTGTGCTCATGACTTAGTGTGTGTTTGCATGTGTGTGGTGTCACAGAAATATGTATATTGACACTCTGTATCACTTAGTTCCGAATCCAGAAAATTGTAAAGTATAATGAGATATAACAGGTATCATTATGCTGAGATGCACACCATAATTTTGTGATTATGGGATGTATGTATAAAGTTATTCACTTTAAATTTCGTTAATCGCTAATTGCCTTCTGATTACAGGAAAGAGGCTACTAAGAGTCCAAATACTCAACTGTGGTGTAGAAGACCATGTTAATCAGGTATTTCCTAATAATATGTTTATGAATGAGACATATATCATATAAATATATTTTGCAGTAGCATGAAGTTAATAGGATTTGCACCTTGCAAAATTTGTTGGAAATCATAGTGAGTGTGAGGTTATCTAGATCTGCATAAGATGTATAAGTGAAATCAAGTTAATGGTTGTGTTATTCTTTGAGAAAAGTAAATATTGGTTCACTGTGTTTGCTTATAGGCTTTAAAGCAAATCATTATGAGAAACTGGGAAACATAAGAGCCCCAGATTTAACATCTTTGACTGTATTTTGCACTGCAAATAGACACTATCCTTACCCACAATGTCAAGTATAGTGGAGCAACTCTCTATAACATACTAATATAAATGTGTGTAATGTTTTAGTATATTTATTGTTTGTTCAGTGAGAATAAGTAGTGGCCCTAGATACAGTTATGATTCATCATATATGCATGTGTGATAAAGAAATACAGTGAATTATTAAATAATATGAATTGTGATGGAATAATCTCAGATTAGCTTCTTGTTACTCATATGCCAAGGATGATTCCCCCATGAGCCCTTATGTGTGAACAACTGAGAAGGAAATCACAAATATCTTGGTACTGTGAATGGATTAATTGTGTACATTAGCTGGGAAAGTTTGTATTTGAATGCGCTGGGTAGCGCGTACTCCAAACGACAAGGATCTACGTTGTGTACAGCGCTAAATTAATGGGTGTAGCTGTTAGCACATTGAATTACATTTTGATGTTGCTCTCGGCATTCCCAACATTCATTTGTATGTCATCACTTGGATGCGATACCTCTGCAGTGCTTATTAGAAAAATTATCCCTTTGTAAATGGTATATTATGAAATAAATTTCTATTAAACAAAAGGAGAGGAGTTTAGTTAACGTTAGAGCTATGGCTGCGATTTGAACCAGGGCCCTCTACTTACAAGGTAAGCACTTTAGAACGCTACGACAGTGTTGAAGACAAAGCGACAACACGGACTGTCTAAAAGCATGACTTCCTAGACACCACAGACTGTAATTCTGCCTCAATGTTACCTTTGAAATGGGTATCAAATTAGTTTGTGAATATTTGTTTTGGGAAGAAGGAAACTTATTTGATGGTTAATACATAGTTAGAAAAATGTTGCTCATGACTGAGTATGTGTTAGCATGAGTGTGGTGTCACAGAAATATGTATATTGACATACTCTGTCACTTAGTTCCCAATGCAGAAAATTGTTAAGTATCATGAGATATAACAGGTATAATTGTACTGAGAGGCACACCATAGTTTTACGATTATGGAATGTATATGTAAAGTGATTCATTATATATTTAGTTAATAGCTAATTTTCTTCTGATTGCAGGAAAGAGGCTACTAAGAGTCCAAATAATCAACTGTGGGGTAGGAGACCATGTTAATCAGGTATTTCCTCATAATATTTTTATGAATGAGACATATATCAAAGTTAATAGGTTTTGTTACTCATATGCCAAGAACGATTTCCACATGAGCCCTTATGTGTGAGCAACTGAAACGTAAATGACAATCATTTTGGTACTGTGAATGAATTAATTGTTTACATTAGCTGGGAAAGTTTGTGTTTGAATGCGCTGGTTGTTGCGTACTCCAAAAGACAAGGAGCTACATTTTGTACAGAGCTAAATTAACGCGTGTAGCTGATAGCACATTGAACTACATTTTGATGTTGCTCTCAGCATTTCCAACATTCAGTTGTATTTCTTCACTTGGATGTGAAACCACTGAAGTACTTATTACAAAAATGGTATATTATGAAATAAATTTTAATTAAACTAAAGGAGAGGGATTGAGTTAAAGTTTGTGCTATGCCCATGATACGAACCGGGGACCCCTACATACTAGGTAAGCACTTTAGACTGCTCAGCTAACACAGTGTTGCGGACAAAGAGACTTCACAGATTGTCTAAAAGCACGTTTCCCTCCACACCTCGTAGTGTAATTCTGCCACAGTGTTACCTGTGAATGGTGTATCAAATTAGTTTGTGAATATTTGCTATGAGGAGAAGTAAACTTATTTGATGCCTAAAAGATAGTTAGAAAAATGTGTGCTCATGACTTAGTGTGTGTTTGCATGTGTGTGGTGTCACAGAAATATGTATATTGACACTCTGTATCACTTAGTTCCGAATCCAGAAAATTGTAAAGTATAATGAGATATAACAGGTATCATTATGCTGAGATGCACACCATAATTTTGTGATTATTGGATGTATGTATAAAGTGATTCACTTTAAATTTCGTTAATCGCTATTTGCTTTCTGATTACAGGAAAGAGGCTACTAAGAGTCCAAATACTCAACTGTGGTGTAGAAGACCATGTTAATCAGGTATTTCCTCATAATATGTTTATGAATGAGACATATATCATATAAATATATTTTGCAGTAGCATGAAGTTAATAGGTTTTGCGCCTTGCGTAATTTGTTGGAAATCATAGTGAGTGTGAGGTTATCTAGATCTGCATAAGATGTATAAGTGAAATCAAGTTATTGGTTGTGTTATTCTTTGAGAAAAGTAAATATTGGTTCACTGTGTTTGCTTATAGGCTTTAAAGCAAATCATTATGAGAAACTGGGAAACATAAGAGCCCCAGATTTAACATCTTTGACTGTATTTTGCACTGCAAATAGACACTATCCTTACCCACAATGTCAAGTATAGTGGAGCAACTCTCTATAACATACTAATATAAATGTGTGTAATGTTTTAGTATATTTATTGTTTGTTCAGTGAGAATAAGTAGTGGCCCTAGATACAGTTATGATTCATCATATATGCATGTGTGATAAAGAAATACAGTGAATTATTAAATAATATGAATTGTGATGGAATAATCTCAGATTAGCTTCTTGTTACTCATATGCCAAGGATGATTCCCCCATGAGCCCTTATGTGTGAACAACTGAGAAGGAAATCACAAATATCTTGGTACTGTGAATGGATTAATTGTGTACATTAGCTGGGAAAGTTTGTATTTGAATGCGCTGGGTAGCGCGTACTCCAAACGACAAGGATCTACGTTGTGTACAGCGCTAAATTAATGGGTGTAGCTGTTAGCACATTGAATTACATTTTGATGTTGCTCTCGGCATTCCCAACATTCATTTGTA
This sequence comes from Locusta migratoria, assembly GCA_026315105.1. NCBI lineage: Eukaryota > Metazoa > Arthropoda > Insecta > Orthoptera > Acrididae > Locusta > Locusta migratoria. Next base: position 360,134,584 of record CM048755.1, on the reverse strand, counting down.
TGTCATCACTTGGATGCGATACCTCTGCAGTGCTTATTAGAAAAATTATCCCTTTGTAAATGGTATATTATGAAATAAATTTCTATTAAACAAAAGGAGAGGAGTTTAGTTAACGTTAGAGCTATGGCTGCGATTTGAACCAGGGCCCTCTACTTACAAGGTAAGCACTTTAGAACGCTACGACAGTGTTGAAGACAAAGCGACAACACGGACTGTCTAAAAGCATGACTTCCTAGACACCACAGACTGTAATTCTGCCTCAATGTTACCTTTGAAATGGGTATCAAATTAGTTTGTGAATATTTGTTTTGGGAAGAAGGAAACTTATTTGATGGTTAATACATAGTTAGAAAAATGTTGCTCATGACTGAGTATGTGTTAGCATGAGTGTGGTGTCACAGAAATATGTATATTGACATACTCTGTCACTTAGTTCCCAATGCAGAAAATTGTTAAGTATCATGAGATATAACAGGTATAATTGTACTGAGAGGCACACCATAGTTTTATGATTATGGAATGTATATGTAAAGTGATTCATTATATATTTAGTTAATAGCTAATTTTCTTCTGATTGCAGGAAAGAGGCTACTAAGAGTCCAAATAATCAACTGTGGGGTAGGAGACCATGTTAATCAGGTATTTCCTCATAATATTTTTATGAATGAGACATATATCAAAGTTAATAGGTTTTGTTACTCATATGCCAAGAACGATTTCCACATGAGCCCTTATGTGTGAGCAACTGAAACGTAAATGACAATCATTTTGGTACTGTGAATGAATTAATTGTTTACATTAGCTGGGAAAGTTTGTGTTTGAATGCGCTGGTTGTTGCGTACTCCAAAAGACAAGGAGCTACATTTTGTACAGAGCTAAATTAACGCGTGTAGCTGATAGCACATTGAACTACATTTTGATGTTGCTCTCAGCATTTCCAACATTCAGTTGTATTTCTTCACTTGGATGTGAAACCACTGAAGTACTTATTACAAAAATGGTATATTATGAAATAAATTTTAATTAAACTAAAGGAGAGGGATTGAGTTAAAGTTTGTGCTATGCCCATGATACGAACCGGGGACCCCTACGTACTAGGTAAGCACTTTTAGACTGCTCAGCTAACACAGTGTTGCGGACAAAGAGACTTCACAGATTGTCTAAAAGCATGTTTCCCTCCACACCTCGTAGTGTAATTCTGCCACAGTGTTACCTGTGAATGGTGTATCAAATTAGTTTGTGAATATTTGCTATGAGGAGAAGTAAACTTATTTGATGCCTAAAAGATAGTTAGAAAAATGTGTGCTCATGACTTAGTGTGTGTTTGCATGTGTGTGGTGTCACAGAAATATGTATATTGACATTCTGTATCACTTAGTTCCGAATCCAGAAAATTGTAAAGTATAATGAGATATAACAGGTATCATTATGCTGAGATGCACACCATAATTTTGTGATTATGGGATGTATGTATAAAGTGATTCACTTTAAATTTCGTTAATCGCTAATTGCCTTCTGATTACAGGAAAGAGGCTACTAAGAGTCCAAATACTCAACTGTGGTGTAGAAGACCATGTTAATCAGGTATTTCTTCATAATATGTTTATGAATGAGACATATATCATATAAATATATTTTGCAGTAGCATGAAGTTAATAGGTTTTGCACCTTGCGTAATTTGTTGGAAATCATAGTGAGTGTGAGGTTATCTAGATCTGCATAAGATGTATAAGTGAAATCAAGTTATTGGTTGTGTTATTCTTTGAGAAAAGTAAATATTGGTTCACTGTGTTTGCTTATAGGCTTTAAAGCAAATCATTATGAGAAACTGGGAAACATAAGAGCCCCAGATTTAACATCTTTGACTGTATTTTGCACTGCAAATAGACACTATCCTTACCCACAATGTCAAGTATAGTGGAGCAACTCTCTATAACATACTAATATAAATGTGTGTAATGTTTTAGTATATTTATTGTTTGTTCAGTGAGAATAAGTAGTGGCCCTAGATACAGTTATGATTCATCATATATGCATGTGTGATAAAGAAATACAGTGAATTATTAAATAATATGAATTGTGATGGAATAATCTCAGATTAGCTTCTTGTTACTCATATGCCAAGGATGATTCCCCCATGAGCCCTTGTGTGTGAACAACTGAGAAGGAAATCACAAATATCTTGGTACTGTGAATGGATTAATTGTGTACATTAGCTGGGAAAGTTTGTATTTGAATGAGCTGGGTAGCGCGTACTCCAAACGACAAGGATCTACGTTGTGTACAGCGCTAAATTAATGGGTGTAGCTGTTAGCACATTGAATTACATTTTGATGTTGCTCTCGGCATTCCCAACATTCATTTGTATGTCATCACTTGGATGCGATACCTCTGCAGTGCTTATTAGAAAAAGTATCCCTTTGTAAATGGTATATTATGAAATAAATTTCTATTAAACAAAAGGAGAGGTGTTTAGTTAACGTTAGAGCTATGGCTGCGATTTGAACCAGGGCCCTCTACTTACAAGGTAAGCACTTTAGAACGCTACGACAGTGTTGAAGACAAAGCGACAACAAGGACTGTCTAAAAGCATGACTTCCTAGACACCACAGACTGTAATTCTGCCTCAATGTTACCTTTGAAATGGGTATCAAATTAGTTTGTGAATATTTGTTTTGGGAAGAAGGAAACTTATTTGATGGTTAATACATAGTTAGAAAAATGTTGCTCATGACTGAGTATGTGTTAGCATGAGTGTGGTGTCACAGAAATATGTATATTGACATACTCTGTCACTTAGTTCCCAATGCAGAAAATTGTTAAGTATCATGAGATATAACAGGTATAATTGTACTGAGAGGCACACCATAGTTTTACGATTATGGAATGTATATGTAAAGTGATTCATTATATATTTAGTTAATAGCTAATTTTCTTCTGATTGCAGGAAAGAGGCTACTAAGAGTCCAAATAATCAACTGTGGGGTAGGAGACCATGTTAATCAGGTATTTCCTCATAATATTTTTATGAATGAGACATATATCAAAGTTAATAGGTTTTGTTACTCATATGCCAAGAACGATTTCCACATGAGCCCTTATGTGTGAGCAACTGAAACGTAAATGACAATCATTTTGGTACTGTGAATGAATTAATTGTTTACATTAGCTGGGAAAGTTTGTGTTTGAATGCGCTGGTTGTTGCGTACTCCAAAAGACAAGGAGCTACATTTTGTACAGAGCTAAATTAACGCGTGTAGCTGATAGCACATTGAACTACATTTTGATGTTGCTCTCAGCATTTCCAACATTCAGTTGTATTTCTTCACTTGGATGTGAAACCACTGAAGTACTTATTACAAAAATGGTATATTATGAAATAAATTTTAATTAAACTAAAGGAGAGGGATTGAGTTAAAGTTTGTGCTATGCCCATGATACGAACCGGGGACCCCTACATACTAGGTAAGCACTTTAGACTGCTCAGCTAACACAGTGTTGCGGACAAAGAGACTTCACAGATTGTCTAAAAGCACGTTTCCCTCCACACCTCGTAGTGTAATTCTGCCACAGTGTTACCTGTGAATGGTGTATCAAATTAGTTTGTGAATATTTGCTATGAGGAGAAGTAAACTTATTTGATGCCTAAAAGATAGTTAGAAAAATGTGTGCTCATGACTTAGTGTGTGTTTGCATGTGTGTGGTGTCACAGAAATATGTATATTGACACTCTGTATCACTTAGTTCCGAATCCAGAAAATTGTAAAGTATAATGAGATATAACAGGTATCATTATGCTGAGATGCACACCATAATTTTGTGATTATTGGATGTATGTATAAAGTGATTCACTTTAAATTTCGTTAATCGCTATTTGCTTTCTGATTACAGGAAAGAGGCTACTAAGAGTCCAAATACTCAACTGTGGTGTAGAAGACCATGTTAATCAGGTATTTCCTCATAATATGTTTATGAATGAGACATATATCATATAAATATATTTTGCAGTAGCATGAAGTTAATAGGTTTTGCGCCTTGCGTAATTTGTTGGAAATCATAGTGAGTGTGAGGTTATCTAGATCTGCATAAGATGTATAAGTGAAATCAAGTTATTGGTTGTGTTATTCTTTGAGAAAAGTAAATATTGGTTCACTGTGTTTGCTTATAGGCTTTAAAGCAAATCATTATGAGAAACTGGGAAACATAAGAGCCCCAGATTTAACATCTTTGACTGTATTTTGCACTGCAAATAGACACTATCCTTACCCACAATGTCAAGTATAGTGGAGCAACTCTCTATAACATACTAATATAAATGTGTGTAATGTTTTAGTATATTTATTGTTTGTTCAGTGAGAATAAGTAGTGGCCCTAGATACAGTTATGATTCATCATATATGCATGTGTGATAAAGAAATACAGTGAATTATTAAATAATATGAATAGTGATGGAATAATCTCAGATTAGCTTCTTGTTACTCATATGCTAAGGATGATTCCCCCATGAGCCCTTATGTGTGAACAACTGAGAAGGAAATCACAAATATCTTGGTACTGTGAATGGATTAATTGTGTACATTAGCTGGGAAAGTTTGTATTTGAATGCGCTGGGTAGCGCGTACTCCAAACGACAAGGATCTACGTTGTGTACAGCGCTAAATTAATGGGTGTAGCTGTTAGCACATTGAATTACATTTTGATGTTGCTCTCGGCATTCCCAACATTCATTTGTATGTCATCACTTGGATGCGATACCTCTGCAGTGCTTATTAGAAAAATTATCCCTTTGTAAATGGTATATTATGAAATAAATTTCTATTAAACAAAAGGAGAGGAGTTTAGTTAACGTTAGAGCTATGGCTGCGATTTGAACCAGGGCCCTCTACTTACAAGGTAAGCACTTTAGAACGCTACGACAGTGTTGAAGACAAAGCGACAACACGGACTGTCTAAAAGCATGACTTCCTAGACACCACAGACTGTAATTCTGCCTCAATGTTACCTTTGAAATGGGTATCAAATTAGTTTGTGAATATTTGTTTTGGGAAGAAGGAAACTTATTTGATGGTTAATACATAGTTAGAAAAATGTTGCTCATGACTGAGTATGTGTTAGCATGAGTGTGGTGTCACAGAAATATGTATATTGACATACTCTGTCACTTAGTTCCCAATGCAGAAAATTGTTAAGTATCATGAGATATAACAGGTATAATTGTACTGAGAGGCACACCATAGTTTTATGATTATGGAATGTATATGTAAAGTGATTCATTATATATTTAGTTAATAGCTAATTTTCTTCTGATTGCAGGAAAGAGGCTACTAAGAGTCCAAATAATCAACTGTGGGGTAGGAGACCATGTTAATCAGGTATTTCCTCATAATATTTTTATGAATGAGACATATATCAAAGTTAATAGGTTTTGTTACTCATATGCCAAGAACGATTTCCACATGAGCCCTTATGTGTGAGCAACTGAAACGTAAATGACAATCATTTTGGTACTGTGAATGAATTAATTGTTTACATTAGCTGGGAAAGTTTGTGTTTGAATGCGCTGGTTGTTGCGTACTCCAAAAGACAAGGAGCTACATTTTGTACAGAGCTAAATTAACGCGTGTAGCTGATAGCACATTGAACTACATTTTGATGTTGCTCTCAGCATTTCCAACATTCAGTTGTATTTCTTCACTTGGATGTGAAACCACTGAAGTACTTATTACAAAAATGGTATATTATGAAATAAATTTTAATTAAACTAAAGGAGAGGGATTGAGTTAAAGTTTGTGCTATGCCCATGATACGAACCGGGGACCCCTACGTACTAGGTAAGCACTTTTAGACTGCTCAGCTAACACAGTGTTGCGGACAAAGAGACTTCACAGATTGTCTAAAAGCATGTTTCCCTCCACACCTCGTAGTGTAATTCTGCCACAGTGTTACCTGTGAATGGTGTATCAAATTAGTTTGTGAATATTTGCTATGAGGAGAAGTAAACTTATTTGATGCCTAAAAGATAGTTAGAAAAATGTGTGCTCATGACTTAGTGTGTGTTTGCATGTGTGTGGTGTCACAGAAATATGTATATTGACATTCTGTATCACTTAGTTCCGAATCCAGAAAATTGTAAAGTATAATGAGATATAACAGGTATCATTATGCTGAGATGCACACCATAATTTTGTGATTATGGGATGTATGTATAAAGTGATTCACTTTAAATTTCGTTAATCGCTAATTGCCTTCTGATTACAGGAAAGAGGCTACTAAGAGTCCAAATACTCAACTGTGGTGTAGAAGACCATGTTAATCAGGTATTTCCTCATAATATGTTTATGAATGAGACATATATCATATAAATATATTTTGCAGTAGCATGAAGTTAATAGGTTTTGCACCTTGCGTAATTTGTTGGAAATCATAGTGAGTGTGAGGTTATCTAGATCTGCATAAGATGTATAAGTGAAATCAAGTTATTGGTTGTGTTATTCTTTGAGAAAAGTAAATATTGGTTCACTGTGTTTGCTTATAGGCTTTAAAGCAAATCATTATGAGAAACTGGGAAACATAAGAGCCCCAGATTTAACATCTTTGACTGTATTTTGCACTGCAAATAGACACTATCCTTACCCACAATGTCAAGTATAGTGGAGCAACTCTCTATAACATACTAATATAAATGTGTGTAATGTTTTAGTATATTTATTGTTTGTTCAGTGAGAATAAGTAGTGGCCCTAGATACAGTTATGATTCATCATATATGCATGTGTGATAAAGAAATACAGTGAATTATTAAATAATATGAATTGTGATGGAATAATCTCAGATTAGCTTCTTGTTACTCATATGCCAAGGATGATTCCCCCATGAGCCCTTGTGTGTGAACAACTGAGAAGGAAATCACAAATATCTTGGTACTGTGAATGGATTAATTGTGTACATTAGCTGGGAAAGTTTGTATTTGAATGAGCTGGGTAGCGCGTACTCCAAACGACAAGGATCTACGTTGTGTACAGCGCTAAATTAATGGGTGTAGCTGTTAGCACATTGAATTACATTTTGATGTTGCTCTCGGCATTCCCAACATTCATTTGTATGTCATCACTTGGATGCGATACCTCTGCAGTGCTTATTAGAAAAAGTATCCCTTTGTAAATGGTATATTATGAAATAAATTTCTATTAAACAAAAGGAGAGGTGTTTAGTTAACGTTAGAGCTATGGCTGCGATTTGAACCAGGGCCCTCTACTTACAAGGTAAGCACTTTAGAACGCTACGACAGGGTTGAAGACAAAGCGACAACAAGGACTGTCTAAAAGCATGACTGCCTAGACACCACAGACTGTAATTCTGCCTCAATGTTACCTTTGAAATGGGTATCAAATTAGTTTGTGAATATTTGTTTTGGGAAGAAGGAAACTTATTTGATGGTTAATACATAGTTAGAAAAATGTTGCTCATGACTGAGTATGTGTTAGCATGAGTGTGGTGTCACAGAAATATGTATATTGACATACTCTGTCACTTAGTTCCCAATGCAGAAAATTGTTAAGTATCATGAGATATAACAGGTATCATTGTACTGAGAGGCACACCATAGTTTTATGATTATGGAATGTATATGTAAAGTGATTCATTATATATTTAGTTAATAGCTAATTTTCTTCTGATTGCAGGAAAGAGGCTACTAAGAGTCCAAATAATCAACTGTGGGGTAGGAGACCATGTTAATCAGGTATTTCCTCATAATATTTTTATGAATGAGACATATATCAAAGTTAATAGGTTTTGTTACTCATATGCCAAGAACGATTTCCACATGAGCCCTTATGTGTGAGCAACTGAAACGTAAATGACAATCATTTTGGTACTGTGAATGAATTAATTGTTTACATTAACTGGGAAAGTTTGTGTTTGAATGCGCTGGTTGTTGCGTACTCCAAAAGACAAGGAGCTACATTTTGTACAGAGCTAAATTAACGCGTGTAGCTGATAGCACATTGAACTACATTTTGATGTTGCTCTCAGCATTTCCAACATTCAGTTGTATTTCTTCACTTGGATGTGAAACCACTGAAGTACTTATTACAAAAATGGTATATTATGAAATAAATTTTAATTAAACTAAAGGAGAGGGATTGAGTTAAAGTTTGTGCTATGCCCATGATAGGAACCGGGGACCTCTACGTACTAGGTAAGCACTTTAGACTGCTCAGCTAACACAGTGTTGCGGACAAAGAGACTTCACAGATTGTCTAAAAGCACGTTTCCCTCCACACCTCGTAGTGTAATTCTGCCACAGTGTTACCTGTGAATGGTGTATCAAATTAGTTTGTGAATATTTGCTATGAGGAGAAGTAAACTTATTTGATGCCTAAAAGATAGTTAGAAAAATGTGTGCTCATGACTTAGTGTGTGTTTGCATGTGTGTGGTGTCACAGAAATATGTATATTGACACTCTGTATCACTTAGTTCCGAATCCAGAAAATTGTAAAGTATAATGAGATATAACAGGTATCATTATGCTGAGATGCACACCATAATTTTGTGATTATGGGATGTATGTATAAAGTGATTCACTTTAAATTTCGTTAATCGCTAATTGCCTTCTGATTACAGGAAAGAGGCTACTAAGAGTCCAAATACTCAACTGTGGTGTAGAAGACCATGTTAATCAGGTATTTCCTCATAATATGTTTATGAATGAGACATATATCATATAAATATATTTTGCAGTAGCATGAAGTTAATAGGTTTTGCACCTTGCAAAATTTGTTGGATATCATAGTGAGTGTGAGGTTATCTAGATCTGCATAAGATGTATAAGTGAAATCAAGTTATTGGTTGTGTTATTCTTTGAGAAAAGTAAATATTGGTTCACTGTGTTTGCTTATAGGCTTTAAAGCAAATCATTATGAGAAACTGGGAAACATAAGAGCCCCAGATTTAACATCTTTGACTGTATTTTGCACTGCAAATAGACACTATCCTTACCCACAATGTCAAGTATAGTGGAGCAACTCTCTATAACATACTAATATAAATGTGTGTAATGTTTTAGTATATTTATTGTTTGTTCAGTGAGAATAAGTAGTGGCCCTAGATACAGTTATGATTCATCATATATGCATGTGTGATAAAGAAATACAGTGAATTATTAAATAATATGAATTGTGATGGAATAATCTCAGATTAGCTTCTTGTTACTCATATGCCAAGGATGATTCCCCCATGAGCCCTTATGTGTGAACAACTGAGAAGGAAATCACAAATATCTTGGTACTGTGAATGGATTAATTGTGTACATTAGCTGGGAAAGTTTGTATTTGAATGCGCTGGGTAGCGCGTACTCCAAACGACAAGGATCTACGTTGTGTACAGCGCTAAATTAATGGGTGTAGCTGTTAGCACATTGAATTACATTTTGATGTTGCTCTCGGCATTCCCAACATTCATTTGTATGTCATCACTTGGATGCGATACCTCTGCAGTGCTTATTAGAAAAATTATCCCTTTGTAAATGGTATATTATGAAATAAATTTCTATTAAACAAAAGGACAGGAGTTTAGTTAACGTTAGAGCTATGGCTGCGATTTGAACCAGGGCCCTCTACTTACAAGGTAAGCACTTTAGAACGCTACGACAGTGTTGAAGACAAAGCGACAACACGGACTGTCTAAAAGCATGACTTCCTAGACACCACAGACTGTAATTCTGCCTCAATGTTACCTTTGAAATGGGTATCAAATTAGTTTGTGAATATTTGTTTTGGGAAGAAGGAAACTTATTTGATGGTTAATACATAGTTAGAAAAATGTTGCTCATGACTGAGTATGTGTTAGCATGAGTGTGGTGTCACAGAAATATGTATATTGACATACTCTGTCACTTAGTTCCCAATGCAGAAAATTGTTAAGTATCATGAGATATAACAGGTATAATTGTACTGAGAGGCACACCATAGTTTTACGATTATGGAATGTATATGTAAAGTGATTCATTATATATTTAGTTAATAGCTAATTTTCTTCTGATTGCAGGAAAGAGGCTACTAAGAGTCCAAATAATCAACTGTGGGGTAGGAGACCATGTTAATCAGGTATTTCCTCATAATATTTTTATGAATGAGACATATATCAAAGTTAATAGGTTTTGTTACTCATATGCCAAGAACGATTTCCACATGAGCCCTTATGTGTGAGCAACTGAAACGTAAATGACAATCATTTTGGTACTGTGAATGAATTAATTGTTTACATTAGCTGGGAAAGTTTGTGTTTGAATGCGCTGGTTGTTGCGTACTCCAAAAGACAAGGAGCTACATTTTGTACAGAGCTAAATTAACGCGTGTAGCTGATAGCACATTGAACTACATTTTGATGTTGCTCTCAGCATTTCCAACATTCAGTTGTATTTCTTCACTTGGATGTGAAACCACTGAAGTACTTATTACAAAAATGGTATATTATGAAATAAATTTTAATTAAACTAAAGGAGAGGGATTGAGTTAAAGTTTGTGCTATGCCCATGATACGAACCGGGGACCCCTACATACTAGGTAAGCACTTTAGACTGCTCAGCTAACACAGTGTTGCGGACAAAGAGACTTCACAGATTGTCTAAAAGCACGTTTCCCTCCACACCTCGTAGTGTAATTCTGCCACAGTGTTACCTGTGAATGGTGTATCAAATTAGTTTGTGAATATTTGCTATGAGGAGAAGTAAACTTATTTGATGCCTAAAAGATAGTTAGAAAAATGTGTGCTCATGACTTAGTGTGTGTTTGCATGTGTGTGGTGTCACAGAAATATGTATATTGACACTCTGTATCACTTAGTTCCGAATCCAGAAAATTGTAAAGTATAATGAGATATAACAGGTATCATTATGCTGAGATGCACACCATAATTTTGTGATTATGACATGTATGTATAAAGTGATTCATTTTAAATTTCGTTAATCGCTAATTGCCTTCTGATTACAGGAAAGAGGCTACTAAGAGTCCAAATACTCAACTGTGGTGTAGAAGACCATGTTAATCAGGTATTTCCTCATAATATGTTTATGAATGAGACATATATCATATAAATATATTTTGCAGTAGCATGAAGTTAATAGGTTTTGCACCTTGCGTAATTTGTTGGAAATCATAGTGAGTGTGAGGTTATCTAGATCTGCATAAGATGTATAAGTGAAATCAAGTTATTGGTTGTGTTATTCTTTGAGAAAAGTAAATATTGGTTCACTGTGTTTGCTTATAGGCTTTAAAGCAAATCATTATGAGAAACTGGGAAACATAAGAGCCCCAGATTTAACATCTTTGACTGTATTTTGCACTGCAAATAGACACTATCCTTACCCACAATGTCAAGTATAGTGGAGCAACTCTCTATAACATACTAATATAAATGTGTGTAATGTTTTAGTATATTTATTGTTTGTTCAGTGAGAATAAGTAGTGGCCCTAGATACAGTTATGATTCATCATATATGCATGTGTGATAAAGAAATACAGTGAATTATTAAATAATATGAATTGTGATGGAATAATCTCAGATTAGCTTCTTGTTACTCATATGCCAAGGATGATTCCCCCATGAGCCCTTATGTGTGAACAACTGAGAAGGAAATCACAAATATCTTGGTACTGTGAATGGATTAATTGTGTACATTAGCTGGGAAAGTTTGTATTTGAATGCGCTGGGTAGCGCGTACTCCAAACGACAAGGATCTACGTTGTGTACAGCGCTAAATTAATGGGTGTAGCTGTTAGCACATTGAATTACATTTTGATGTTGCTCTCGGCATTCCCAACATTCATTTGTATGTCATCACTTGGATGCGATACCTCTGCAGTGCTTATTAGAAAAATTATCCCTTTGTAAATGGTATATTATGAAATAAATTTCTATTAAACAAAAGGACAGGAGTTTAGTTAACGTTAGAGCTATGGCTGCGATTTGAACCAGGGCCCTCTACTTACAAGGTAAGCACTTTAGAACGCTACGACAGTGTTGAAGACAAAGCGACAACACGGACTGTCTAAAAGCATGACTTCCTAGACACCACAGACTGTAATTCTGCCTCAATGTTACCTTTGAAATGGGTATCAAATTAGTTTGTGAATATTTGTTTTGGGAAGAAGGAAACTTATTTGATGGTTAATACATAGTTAGAAAAATGTTGCTCATGACTGAGTATGTGTTAGCATGAGTGTGGTGTCACAGAAATATGTATATTGACATACTCTGTCACTTAGTTCCCAATGCAGAAAATTGTTAAGTATCATGAGATATAACAGGTATAATTGTACTGAGAGGCACACCATAGTTTTACGATTATGGAATGTATATGTAAAGTGATTCATTATATATTTAGTTAATAGCTAATTTTCTTCTGATTGCAGGAAAGAGGCTACTAAGAGTCCAAATAATCAACTGTGGGGTAGGAGACCATGTTAATCAGGTATTTCCTCATAATATTTTTATGAATGAGACATATATCAAAGTTAATAGGTTTTGTTACTCATATGCCAAGAACGATTTCCACATGAGCCCTTATGTGTGAGCAACTGAAACGTAAATGACAATCATTTTGGTACTGTGAATGAATTAATTGTTTACATTAGCTGGGAAAGTTTGTGTTTGAATGCGCTGGTTGTTGCGTACTCCAAAAGACAAGGAGCTACATTTTGTACAGAGCTAAATTAACGCGTGTAGCTGATAGCACATTGAACTACATTTTGATGTTGCTCTCAGCATTTCCAACATTCAGTTGTATTTCTTCACTTGGATGTGAAACCACTGAAGTACTTATTACAAAAATGGTATATTATGAAATAAATTTTAATTAAACTAAAGGAGAGGGATTGAGTTAAAGTTTGTGCTATGCCCATGATACGAACCGGGGACCCCTACGTACTAGGTAAGCACTTTAGACTGCTCAGCTAACACAGTGTTGCGGACAAAGAGACTTCACAGATTGTCTAAAAGCACGTTTCCCTCCACACCTCGTAGTGTAATTCTGCCACAGTGTTACCTGTGAATGGTGTATCAAATTAGTTTGTGAATATTTGCTATGAGGAGAAGTAAACTTATTTGATGCCTAAAAGATAGTTAGAAAAATGTGTGCTCATGACTTAGTGTGTGTTTGCATGTGTGTGGTGTCACAGAAATATGTATATTGACACTCTGTATCACTTAGTTCCGAATCCAGAAAATTGTAAAGTATAATGAGATATAACAGGTATCATTATGCTGAGATGCACACCATAATTTTGTGATTATGACATGTATGTATAAAGTGATTCATTTTAAATTTCGTTAATCGCTAATTGCCTTCTGATTACAGGAAAGAGGCTACTAAGAGTCCAAATACTCAACTGTGGTGTAGAAGACCATGTTAATCAGGTATTTCCTCATAATATGTTTATGAATGAGACATATATCATATAAATATATTTTGCAGTAGCATGAAGTTAATAGGTTTTGCACCTTGCGTAATTTGTTGGAAATCATAGTGAGTGTGAGGTTATCTAGATCTGCATAAGATGTATAAGTGAAATCAAGTTATTGGTTGTGTTATTCTTTGAGAAAAGTAAATATTGGTTCACTGTGTTTGCTTATAGGCTTTAAAGCAAATCATTATGAGAAACTGGGAAACATAAGAGCCCCAGATTTAACATCTTTGACTGTATTTTGCACTGCAAATAGACACTATCCTTACCCACAATGTCAAGTATAGTGGAGCAACTCTCTATAACATACTAATATAAATGTGTGTAATGTTTTAGTATATTTATTGTTTGTTCAGTGAGAATAAGTAGTGGCCCTAGATACAGTTATGATTCATCATATATGCATGTGTGATAAAGAAATACAGTGAATTATTAAATAATATGAATTGTGATGGAATAATCTCAGATTAGCTTCTTGTTACTCATATGCCAAGGATGATTCCCCCATGAGCCCTTATGTGTGAACAACTGAGAAGGAAATCACAAATATCTTGGTACTGTGAATGGATTAATTGTGTACATTAGCTGGGAAAGTTTGTATTTGAATGCGCTGGGTAGCGCGTACTCCAAACGACAAGGATCTACGTTGTGTACAGCGCTAAATTAATGGGTGTAGCTGTTAGCACATTGAATTACATTTTGATGTTGCTCTCGGCATTCCCAACATTCATTTGTATGTCATCACTTGGATGCGATACCTCTGCAGTGCTTATTAGAAAAATTATCCCTTTGTAAATGGTATATTATGAAATAAATTTCTATTAAACAAAAGGAGAGGAGTTTAGTTAACGTTAGAGCTATGGCTGCGATTTGAACCAGGGCCCTCTACTTACAAGGTAAGCACTTTAGAACGCTACGACAGTGTTGAAGACAAAGCGACAACACGGACTGTCTAAAAGCATGACTTCCTAGACACCACAGACTGTAATTCTGCCTCAATGTTACCTTTGAAATGGGTATCAAATTAGTTTGTGAATATTTGTTTTGGGAAGAAGGAAACTTATTTGATGGTTAATACATAGTTAGAAAAATGTTGCTCATGACTGAGTATGTGTTAGCATGAGTGTGGTGTCACAGAAATATGTATATTGACATACTCTGTCACTTAGTTCCCAATGCAGAAAATTGTTAAGTATCATGAGATATAACAGGTATCATTGTACTGAGAGGCACACCATAGTTTTATGATTATGGAATGTATATGTAAAGTGATTCATTATATATTTAGTTAATAGCTAATTTTCTTCTGATTGCAGGAAAGAGGCTACTAAGAGTCCAAATAATCAACTGTGGGGTAGGAGACCATATTAATCAGGTATTTCCTCATAATATTTTTATGAATGAGACATATATCAAAGTTAATAGGTTTTGTTACTCATATGCCAAGAACGATTTCCACATGAGCTCTTATGTGTGAGCAACTGAAACGTAAATGACAATCATTTTGGTACTGTGAATGAATTAATTGTTTACATTAGCTGGGAAAGTTTGTGTTTGAATGCGCTGGTTGTTGCGTACTCCAAAAGACAAGGAGCTACATTTTGTACAGAGCTAAATTAACGCGTGTAGCTGATAGCACATTGAACTACATTTTGATGTTGCTCTCAGCATTTCCCACATTCAGTTGTATTTCTTCACTTGGATGTGAAACCACTGAAGTACTTATTACAAAAATGGTATATTATGAAATAAATTTTAATTAAACTAAAGGAGAGGGATTGAGTTAAAGTTTGTGCTATGCCCATGATACGAACCGGGGACCCCTACGTACTAGGTAAGCACTTTTAGACTGCTCAGCTAACACAGTGTTGCGGACAAAGAGACTTCACAGATTGTCTAAAAGCATGTTTCCCTCCACACCTCGTAGTGTAATTCTGCCACAGTGTTACCTGTGAATGGTGTATCAAATTAGTTTGTGAATATTTGCTATGAGGAGAAGTGAACTTATTTGATGCCTAAAAGATAGTTAGAAAAATGTGTGTGTGTTTGCATGTGTGTGGTGTCACAGAAATATGTATATTGACATTCTGTATCACTTAGTTCCGAATCCAGAAAATTGTAAAGTATAATGAGATATAACAGGTATCATTATGCTGATATGCACACCATAATTTTGTGATTATGGGATGTATGTATAAAGTGATTCACTTTAAATTTCGTTAATCGCTAATTGCCTTCTGATTACAGGAAAGAGGCTACTAAGAGTCCAAATACTCAACTGTGGTGTAGAAGACCATGTTAATCAGGTATTTCCTCATAATATGTTTATGAATGAGACATATATCATATAAATATATTTTGCAGTAGCATGAAGTTAATAGGTTTTGCACCTTGCAAAATTTGTTGGAAATCATAGTGAGTGTGAGGTTATCTAGATCTGCATAAGATGTATAAGTGAAATCAAGTTATTGGTTGTGTTATTCTTTGAGAAAAGTAAATATTGGTTCACTGTGTTTGCTTATAGGCTTTAAAGCAAATCATTATGAGAAACTGGGAAACATAAGAGCCCCAGATTTAACATCTTTGACTGTATTTTGCACTGCAAATAGACACTATCCTTACCCACAATGTCAAGTATAGTGGAGCAACTCTCTATAACATACTAATATAAATGTGTGTAATGTTTTAGTATATTTATTGTTTGTTCAGTGAGAATAAGTAGTGGCCCTAGATACAGTTATGATTCATCATATATGCATGTGTGATAAAGAAATAGAGTGAATTATTAAATAATATGAATTGTGATGGAATAATCTCAGATTAGCTTCTTGTTACTCATATGCCAAGGATGATTCCCTCATGAGCCCTTGTGCGTGAACAACTGAGAAGGAAATCACAAATATCTTGGTACTGTGAATGGATTAATTGTGTACATTAGCTGGGAAAGTTTGTATTTGAATGCGCTGGGTAGCGCGTACTCCAAACGACAAGGATCTACGTTGTGTACAGCGCTAAATTAATGGGTGTAGCTGTTAGCACATTGAATTACATTTTGATGTTGCTCTCGGCATTCCCAACATTCATTTGTATGTCATCACTTGGATGCGATACCTCTGCAGTGCTTATTAGAAAAATTATCCCTTTGTAAATGGTATATTATGAAATAAATTTCTATTAAACAAAAGGAGAGGAGTTTAGTTAACGTTAGAGCTATGGCTGCGATTTGAACCAGGGCCCTCTACTTACAAGGTAAGCACTTTAGAACGCTACGACAGTGTTGAAGACAAAGCGACAACAAGGACTGTCTAAAAGCATGACTTCCTAGACACCACAGACTGTAATTCTGCCTCAATGTTACCTTTGAAATGGGTATCAAATTAGTTTGTGAATATTTGTTTTGGGAAGAAGGAAACTTATTTGATGGTTAATACATAGTTAGAAAAATGTTGCTCATGACTGAGTATGTGTTAGCATGAGTGTGATGTCACAGAAATATGTATATTGACATACTCTGTCACTTAGTTCCCAATGCAGAAAATTGTTAAGTATCATGAGATATAACAGGTATAATTGTACTGAGAGGCACACCATAGTTTTATGATTATGGAATGTATATGTAAAGTGATTCATTATATATTTAGTTAATAGCTAATTTTCTTCTGATTGCAGGAAAGAGGCTACTAAGAGTCCAAATAATCAACTGTGGGGTAGGAGACCATGTTAATCAGGTATTTCCTCATAATATTTTTATGAATGAGACATATATCAAAGTTAATAGGTTTTGTTACTCATATGCCAAGAACGATTTCCACATGAACCCTTATGTGTGAGCAACTGAAACGTAAATGACAATCATTTTGGTACTGTGAATGAATTAATTGTTTACATTAGCTGGGAAAGTTTGTGTTTGAATGCGCTGGTTGTTGCGTACTCCAAAAGACAAGGAGCTACATTTTGTACAGAGCTAAATTAACGCGTGTAGCTGATAGCACATTGAACTACATTTTGATGTTGCTCTCAGCATTTGCAACATTCAGTTGTATTTCTTCACTTGGATGTGAAACCACTGAAGTACTTATTACAAAAATGGTATATTATGAAATAAATTTTAATTAAACTAAAGGAGAGGGATTGAGTTAAAGTTTGTGCTATGCCCATGATACGAACCGGGGACCCCTACGTACTAGGTAAGCACTTTAGACTGCTCAGCTAACACAGTGTTGCGGACAAAGAGACTTCACAGATTGTCTAAAAGCACGTTTCCCTCCACACCTCGTAGTGTAATTCTGCCACAGTGTTACCTGTGAATGGTGTATCAAATTAGTTTGTGAATATTTGCTATGAGGAGAAGTAAACTTATTTGATGCCTAAAAGATAGTTAGAAAAATGTGTGCTCATGACTTAGTGTGTGTTTGCATGTGTGTGGTGTCACAGAAATATGTATATTGACACTCTGTATCACTTAGTTCCGAATCCAGAAAATTGTAAAGTATAATGAGATATAACAGGTATCATTATGCTGAGATGCACACCATAATTTTGTGATTATGACATGTATGTATAAAGTGATTCATTTTAAATTTCGTTAATCGCTAATTGCCTTCTGATTACAGGAAAGAGGCTACTAAGAGTCCAAATACTCAACTGTGGTGTAGAAGACCATGTTAATCAGGTATTTCCTCATAATATGTTTATGAATGAGACATATATCATATAAATATATTTTGCAGTAGCATGAAGTTAATAGATTTTGCACCTTGCGAAATTTGTTGGAAATCATAGTGAGTGTGAGGTTATCTAGATCTGCATAAGATGTATAAGTGAAATCAAGTTATTGGTTGTGTTATTCTTTGAGAAAAGTAAAAATTGGTTCACTGTGTTTGCTTATAGGCTTTAAAGCAAATCATTATGAGAAACTGGGAAACATAAGAGCCCCAGATTTAACATCTTTGACTATATTTTGCACTGCAAATAGACACTATCCTTACCCACAATGTCAAGTATAGTGGAGCAACTCTCTATAACATACTAATATAAATGTGTGTAATGTTTTAGTATATTTATTGTTTGTTCAGTGAGAATAAGTAGTGGCCCTAGATACAGTTATGATTCATCATATATGCATGTGTGATAAAGAAATACAGTGAATTATTAAATAATATGAATTGTGATGGAATAATCTCAGATTAGCTTCTTGTTACTCATATGCCAAGGATGATTCCCCCATGAGCCCTTGTGTGTGAACAACTGAGAAGGAAATCACAAATATCTTGGTACTGTGAATGGATTAATTGTGTACATTAGCTGGGAAAGTTTGTATTTGAATGAGCTGGGTAGCGCGTACTCCAAACGACAAGGATCTACGTTGTGTACAGCGCTAAATTAATGGGTGTAGCTGTTAGCACATTGAATTACATTTTGATGTTGCTCTCGGCATTCCCAACATTCATTTGTATGTCATCACTTGGATGCGATACCTCTGCAGTGCTTATTAGAAAAATTATCCCTTTGTAAATGGTATATTATGAAATAAATTTCTATTAAACAAAAGGAGAGGAGTTTAGTTAACGTTAGAGCTATGGCTGCGATTTGAACCAGGGCCCTCTACTTACAAGGTAAGCACTTTAGAACGCTACGACAGTGTTGAAGACAAAGCGACAACACGGACTGTCTAAAAGCATGACTTCCTAGACACCACAGACTGTAATTCTGCCTCAATGTTACCTTTGAAATGGGTATCAAATTAGTTTGTGAATATTTGTTTTGGGAAGAAGGAAACTTATTTGATGGTTAATACATAGTTAGAAAAATGTTGCTCATGACTGAGTATGTGTTAGCATGAGTGTGGTGTCACAGAAATATGTATATTGACATACTCTGTCACTTAGTTCCCAATGCAGAAAATTGTTAAGTATCATGAGATATAACAGGTATCATTGTACTGAGAGGCACACCATAGTTTTATGATTATGGAATGTATATGTAAAGTGATTCATTATATAATTTGTTAATAGCTAATTTTCTTCTGATTGCAGGAAAGAGGGTACTAAGAGTCCAAATAATCATCTGTGATGAGGAGACCATGGTAATCAGGTATTTCCTCATAACATTTTTATGAATGACACCTATATCGTATAAGTATATTTTGCAGTAGCATAAAGCAAATAGGTTTTGTTACTCATATGCCAAGGACGATTTTCCCTTGAGCCCTCATGTGTGAACAACTGAGAAGGAAATCAGTAACCTCTTGGTACTGTGAATGAATTAATTGTGTGAATTAGCTTGGGATGTTTGTGTTTGAATGCGCTGGTTAGCGCGTACTCCAAACGACAAGGAGCTACGTTGTGTACAGAGCTAAATTAACGGTTGTAGCTGTTAGCACATTGATCTACATTTTTATGTTGCTCTCAGCATTCCCAACATTCATTTGTACGGCATCACTTGGATGTGATACCTCTGCAGTGCTTATTAGAAAAATTACACCTTTGTAAATGGTATATTATGAAATAAATTTTTATCAAACAAAATGAGAGGTGTTTAGTTAACGATAGAGCTAGTGCTGTGATTTGAACCAGGGCCATCTACTTACAAGCTAACCAATTTAGTACGCTACGACACTGTTGAAGATAAAGCGACAGCACGGACTGTCTGAAAGCATGACTTCCTAAACACCACAGACTGTAATTCTGCCTCAATGTTACCTGTGAAAAGCGTATCAAATTAGTTTTTGAATATTTGCTATGAGGAGAAGTAAACTTATTTGATGCCTAAAAGATAGTTAGAAAAATTTGTGCTCATGACTTAGTGTGTGTTTGCATGTGTGTGGTGTCACAGAAATATGAATATTGACATTCTGTATCACTTAGTTCCCAATGCAGAAAATTGTAAAGTATAATGAGATATAACAGGTATCATTATGCTGAGATGCACACCATAATTTTGTGATTATGGGATGTATGTATAAAGTGATTCACTTTAAATTTCGTTAATCGCTAATTGCCTTCTGATTACAGGAAAGAGGCTACTAAGAGTCCAAATACTCAACTGTGGTGTAGAAGACCATGTTAATCAGGTATTTCCTCATAATATGTTTATGAATGAGACATATATCATATAAATATATTTTGCAGTAGCATGAAGTTAATAGGTTTTGCACCTTGCGAAATTTGTTGGAAATCATAGTGAGTGTGAGGTTATCTAGATCTGCATAAGATGTATAAGTGAAATCAAGTTATTGGTTGTGTTATTCTTTGAGAAAAGTAAAAATTGGTTCACTGTGTTTGCTTATAGGCTTTAAAGCAAATCATTATGAGAAACTGGGAAACATAAGAGCCCCAGATTTAACATCTTTGACTGTATTTTGCACTGCAAATAGACACTATCCTTACCCACAGTGTCAAGTATAGTGGAGCAACTCTCTATAACATACTAATATAAATGTGTGTAATGCTTTGGTTTGTTCAGTGAGAATAAGTAGTGGCCCTAGATTCAGTTATGATTCATCTTATATGCATGTGTGATACAGAAATACAGTGAATAATTAAATAATACGAATTGTAATGGAATAATCTCAGATTAGCTTCTTGTTATTCATATGCCAAGGATGATTCCTTATGTGTGAACAAATGAGAAGGAAATCACAAACATCTTGGTACTGTGAATGGATTAATTGTGTAAGTGAGCTGGGGAAGTTTGTGTTTGAATGCGCTGGTTAGTGCGTACTCCAAACGACAAAGAGCTACGTTGTGTACAGCGCTAAATTTACGGGTGTAGCTGTTAGCACATTGAATTACATTTTGATGTTGCTCTCGGCATTCCCAACATTCATTTGTATGGTATCACTTGGATGTGATACCTCTGCAGTGCTTATTAGAAAAATTATCCCTTTGTAAATGGTATATTATGAAATAAATTTCTATTAAACAAAAGGAGAGGTGTTTAGTTAACGTTAGAGCTATGGCTGCGATTTGATCCAGGGCCCTCTACTTACAAGGTAAGCACTTTAGAATGCTACGATAGTGTTGAAGACAAAGCGACAACACGGACTGTCTAAAGGCATGACTTCCTAGACACCACAGACTGTAATTATGCCTCCATGTTACCTGTGAAATGCGTATCAAATTAATTTGTGAATATTTGTTTTGGGAAGAAGGAAACTTATTCGATGGTTAATACATAGTTAGAATAATGTTGCTCATGACTGAGTATGTGTTAGCATGAGTGTGGTGTCACAGAAATATGTATATTGACATACTCTGTCACTTAGTTCCCAATGCAGAAAATTGTTAAGTATCATGAGATATAACAGGTATAATTGTACTGAGAGGCACACCATAGTTTTATGATTATGGAATGTATATGTAAAGTGATTCATTATATATTTAGTTAATAGCTAATTTTCTTCTGATTGCAGGAAAGAGGCTACTAAGAGTCCAAATAATCAACTGTGGGGTAGGAGACCATGTTAATCAGGTATTTCCTCATAATATTTTTATGAATGAGACATATATCAAAGTTAATAGGTTTTGTTACTCATATGCCAAGAACGATTTCCACATGAGCCCTTATGTGTGAGCAACTGAAACGTAAATGACAATCATTTTGGTACTGTGAATGAATTAATTGTTTACATTAGCTGGGAAAGTTTGTGTTTGAATGCGCTGGTTGTTGCGTACTCCAAAAGACAAGGAGCTACATTTTGTACAGAGCTAAATTAACGCGTGTAGCTGATAGCACATTGAAGTACATTTTGATGTTGCTCTCAGCATTTCCAACATTCAGTTGTATTTCTTCACTTGGATGTGAAACCACTGAAGTACTTATTACAAAAATGGTATATTATGAAATAAATTTTAATTAAACTAAAGGAGAGGGATTGAGTTAAAGTTTGTGCTATGCCCATGATACGAACCGGGGACCCCTACGTACTAGGTAAGCACTTTTAGACTGCTCAGCTAACACAGTGTTGCGGACAAAGAGACTTCACAGATTGTCTAAAAGCACGTGTCCCTCCACACCTCGTAGTGTAATTCTGCCACAGTGTTACCTGTGAATGGTGTATCAAATTAGTTTGTGAATATTTGCTATGAGGAGAAGTAAACTTATTTGATGCCTAAAAGATAGTTAGAAAAATGTGTGCTCATGACTTAGTGTGTGTTTGCATGTGTGTGGTGTCACAGAAATATGTATATTGACACTCTGTATCACTTAGTTCCGAATCCAGAAAATTGTAAAGTATAATGAGATATAACAGGTATCATTATGCTGAGATGCACACCATAATTTTGTGATTATGACATGTATGTATAAAGTGATTCATTTTAAATTTCGTTAATCGCTAATTGCCTTCTGATTACAGGAAAGAGGCTACTAAGAGTCCAAATACTCAACTGTGGTGTAGAAGACCATGTTAATCAGGTATTTCCTCATAATATGTTTATGAATGAGACATATATCATATAAATATATTTTGCAGTAGCATGAAGTTAATAGGTTTTGCACCTTGCGTAATTTGTTGGAAATCATAGTGAGTGTGAGGTTATCTAGATCTGCATAAGATGTATAAGTGAAATCAAGTTATTGGTTGTGTTATTCTTTGAGAAAAGTAAATATTGGTTCACTGTGTTTGCTTATAGGCTTTAAAGCAAATCATTATGAGAAACTGGGAAACATAAGAGCCCCAGATTTAACATCTTTGACTGTATTTTGCACTGCAAATAGACACTATCCTTACCCACAATGTCAAGTATAGTGGAGCAACTCTCTATAACATACTAATATAAATGTGTGTAATGTTTTAGTATATTTATTGTTTGTTCAGTGAAAATAAGTAGTGGCCCTAGATACAGTTATGATTCATCATATATGCATGTGTGATAAAGAAATACAGTGAATTATTAAATAATATGAATTGTGATGGAATAATCTCAGATTAGCTTCTTGTTACTCATATGCCAAGGATGATTCCCCCATGAGCCCTTATGTGTGAACAACTGAGAAGGAAATCACAAATATCTTGGTACTGTGAATGGATTAATTGTGTACATTAGCTGGGAAAGTTTGTATTTGAATGCGCTGGGTAGCGCGTACTCCAAACGACAAGGATCTACGTTGTGTACAGCGCTAAATTAATGGGTGTAGCTGTTAGCACATTGAATTACATTTTGATGTTGCTCTCGGCATTCCCAACATTCATTTGTATGTCATCACTTGGATGCGATACCTCTGCAGTGCTTATTAGAAAAATTATCCCTTTGTAAATGGTATATTATGAAATAAATTTCTATTAAACAAAAGGACAGGAGTTTAGTTAACGTTAGAGCTATGGCTGCGATTTGAACCAGGGCCCTCTACTTACAAGGTAAGCACTTTAGAACGCTACGACAGTGTTGAAGACAAAGCGACAACACGGACTGTCTAAAAGCATGACTTCCTAGACACCACAGACTGTAATTCTGCCTCAATGTTACCTTTCAAATGGGTATCAAATTAGTTTGTGAATATTTGTTTTGGGAAGAAGGAAACTTATTTGATGGTTAATACATAGTTAGAATAATGTTGCTCAAGACTGAGTATGTGTTAGCATGAATGTGGTGTCACAGAAATATGTATATTGACATACTCTGTCACTTAGTTCCCAATGCAAAAATTTGTTAAGTATCATGGGATATAACAGGTATCATTGTACTGAGAGGCACACCATAGTTTTACGATTATGGAATGTATATGTAAAGTGATTCATTATATATTTAGTTAATAGCTAATTTTCTTCTGATTGCAGGAAAGAGGCTACTAAGAGTCCAAATAATCAACTGTGGGGTAGGAGACCATGTTAATCAGGTATTTCCTCATAATATTTTTATGAATGAGACATATATCAAAGTTAATAGGTTTTGTTACTCATATGCCAAGAACGATTTCCACATGAGCCCTTATGTGTGAGCAACTGAAACGTAAATGACAATCATTTTGGTACTGTGAATGAATTAATTGTTTACATTAGCTGGGAAAGTTTGTGTTTGAATGCGCTGGTTGTTGCGTACTCCAAAAGACAAGGAGCTACATTTTGTACAGAGCTAAATTAACGCGTGTAGCTGATAGCACATTGAACTACATTTTGATGTTGCTCTCAGCATTTCCAACATTCAGTTGTATTTCTTCACTTGGATGTGAAACCACTGAAGTACTTATTACAAAAATGGTATATTATGAAATAAATTTTAATTAAACTAAAGGAGAGGGATTGAGTTAAAGTTTGTGCTATGCCCATGATACGAACCGGGGACCCCTACATACTAGGTAAGCACTTTAGACTGCTCAGCTAACACAGTGTTGCGGACAAAGAGACTTCACAGATTGTCTAAAAGCACGTTTCCCTCCACACCTCGTAGTGTAATTCTGCCACAGTGTTACCTGTGAATGGTGTATCAAATTAGTTTGTGAATATTTGCTATGAGGAGAAGTAAACTTATTTGATGCCTAAAAGATAGTTAGAAAAATGTGTGCTCATGACTTAGTGTGTGTTTGCATGTGAGTGGTGTCACAGAAATATGTATATTGACACTCTGTATCACTTAGTTCCGAATCCAGAAAATTGTAAAGTATATTGAGATATAACAGGTATCATTATGCTGAGATGCACACCATAATTTTGTGATTATGGGATGTATGTATAAAGTGATTCACTTTAAATTTCGTTAATCGCTAATTGCCTTCTGATTACAGGAAAGAGGCTACTAAGAGTCCAAATACTCAACTGTGGTGTAGAAGACCATGTTAATCAGGTATTTCCTCATAATATGTTTATGAATGAGACATATATCATATAAATATATTTTGCAGTAGCATGAAGTTAATAGGTTTTGCACCTTGCGAAATTTGTTGGAAATCATAGTGAGTGTGAGGTTATCTAGATCTGCATAAGATGTATAAGTGAAATCAAGTTATTGGTTGTGTTATTCTTTGAGAAAAGTAAAAATTGGTTCACTGTGTTTGCTTATAGGCTTTAAAGCAAATCATTATGAGAAACTGGGAAACATAAGAGCCCCAGATTTAACATCTTTGACTGTATTTTGCACTGCAAATAGACACTATCCTTACCCACAATGTCAAGTATAGTGGAGCAACTCTCTATAACATACTAATATAAATGTGTGTAATGTTTTAGTATATTTATTGTTTGTTCAGTGAGAATAAGTAGTGGCCCTAGATACAGTTATGATTCATCATATATGCATGTGTGATAAAGAAATACAGTGAATTATTAAATAATATGAATTGTGATGGAATAATCTCAGATTAGCTTCTTGTTACTCATATGCCAAGGATGATTCCCCCATGAGCCCTTGTGTGTGAACAACTGAGAAGGAAATCACAAATATCTTGGTACTGTGAATGGATTAATTGTGTACATTAGCTGGGAAAGTTTGTATTTGAATGCGCTGGGTAGCGCGTACTGCAAACGACAAGGATCTACGTTGTGTACAGCGCTAAATTAATGGGTGTAGCTGTTAGCACATTGAATTACATTTTGATGTTGCTCTCGGCATTCCCAACATTCATTTGTATGTCATCACTTGGATGCGATACCTCTGCAGTGCTTATTAGAAAAATTATCCCTTTGTAAATGGTATATTATGAAATAAATTTCTATTAAACAAAAGGAGAGGAGTTTAGTTAACGTTAGAGCTATGGCTGCGATTTGAACCAGGGCCCTCTACTTACAAGGTAAGCACTTTAGAACGCTACGACAGTGTTGAAGACAAAGCGACAACACGGACTGTCTAAAAGCATGACTTCCTAGACACCACAGACTGTAATTCTGCCTCAATGTTACCTTTCAAATGGGTATCAAATTAGTTTGTGAATATTTGTTTTGGGAAGAAGGAAACTTATTTGATGGTTAATACATAGTTAGAAAAATGTTGCTCATGACTGAGTATGTGTTAGCATGAGTGTGGTGTCACAGAAATATGTATATTGACATACTCTGTCACTTAGTTCCCAATGCAGAAAATTGTTAAGTATCATGAGATATAACAGGTATAATTGTACTGAGAGGCACACCATAGTTTTACGATTATGGAATGTATATGTAAAGTGATTCATTATATATTTAGTTAATAGCTAATTTTCTTCTGATTGCAGGAAAGAGGCTACTAAGAGTCCAAATAATCAACTGTGGGGTAGGAGACCATGTTAATCAGGTATTTCCTCATAATATTTTTATGAATGAGACATATATCAAAGTTAATAGGTTTTGTTACTCATATGCCAAGAACGATTTCCACATGAGCCCTTATGTGTGAGCAACTGAAACGTAAATGACAATCATTTTGGTACTGTGAATGAATTAATTGTTTACATTAGCTGGGAAAGTTTGTGTTTGAATGCGCTGGTTGTTGCGTACTCCAAAAGACAAGGAGCTACATTTTGTACAGAGCTAAATTAACGCGTGTAGCTGATAGCACATTGAACTACATTTTGATGTTGCTCTCAGCATTTCCAACATTCAGTTGTATTTCTTCACTTGGATGTGAAACCACTGAAGTACTTATTACAAAAATGGTATATTATGAAATAAATTTTAATTAAACTAAAGGAGAGGGATTGAGTTAAAGTTTGTGCTATGCCCATGATACGAACCGGGGACCCCTACG
This sequence comes from Locusta migratoria, assembly GCA_026315105.1. NCBI lineage: Eukaryota > Metazoa > Arthropoda > Insecta > Orthoptera > Acrididae > Locusta > Locusta migratoria. The sequence goes on along the minus strand of CM048755.1, from coordinate 360,107,464 downwards.
TACTAGGTAAGCACTTTTAGACTGCTCAGCTAACACAGTGTTGCGGACAAAGAGACTTCACAGATTGTCTAAAAGCATGTTTCCCTCCACACCTCGTAGTGTAATTCTGCCACAGTGTTACCTGTGAATGGTGTATCAAATTAGTTTGTGAATATTTGCTATGAGGAGAAGTAAACTTATTTGATGCCTAAAAGATAGTTAGAAAAATGTGTGCTCATGACTTAGTGTGTGTTTGCATGTGTGTGGTGTCACAGAAATATGTATATTGACATTCTGTATCACTTAGTTCCGAATCCAGAAAATTGTAAAGTATATTGAGATATAACAGGTATCATTATGCTGAGATGCACACCATAATTTTGTGATTATGGGATGTATGTATAAAGTGATTCACTTTAAATTTCGTTAATCGCTAATTGCCTTCTGATTACAGGAAAGAGGCTACTAAGAGTCCAAATACTCAACTGTGGTGTAGAAGACCATGTTAATCAGGTATTTCCTCATAATATGTTTATGAATGAGACATATATCATATAAATATATTTTGCAGTAGCATGAAGTTAATAGGTTTTGCACCTTGCGAAATTTGTTGGAAATCATAGTGAGTGTGAGGTTATCTAGATCTGCATAAGATGTATAAGTGAAATCAAGTTATTGGTTGTGTTATTCTTTGAGAAAAGTAAATATTGGTTCACTGTGTTTGCTTATAGGCTTTAAAGCAAATCATTATGAGAAACTGGGAAACATAAGAGCCCCAGATTTAACATCTTTGACTGTATTTTGCACTGCAAATAGACACTATCCTTACCCACAATGTCAAGTATAGTGGAGCAACTCTCTATAACATACTAATATAAATGTGTGTAATGTTTTAGTATATTTATTGTTTGTTCAGTGAGAATAAGTAGTGGCCCTAGATACAGTTATGATTCATCATATATGCATGTGTGATAAAGAAATACAGTGAATTATTAAATAATATGAATTGTGATGGAATAATCTCAGATTAGCTTCTTGTTACTCATATGCCAAGGATGATTCCCCCATGAGCCCTTGTGTGTGAACAACTGAGAAGGAAATCACAAATATCTTGGTACTGTGAATGGATTAATTGTGTACATTAGCTGGGAAAGTTTGTATTTGAATGAGCTGGGTAGCGCGTACTCCAAACGACAAGGATCTACGTTGTGTACAGCGCTAAATTAATGGGTGTAGCTGTTAGCACATTGAATTACATTTTGATGTTGCTCTCGGCATTCCCAACATTCATTTGTATGTCATCACTTGGATGCGATACCTCTGCAGTGCTTATTAGAAAAATTATCCCTTTGTAAATGGTATATTATGAAATAAATTTCTATTAAACAAAAGGAGAGGAGTTTAGTTAACGTTAGAGCTATGGCTGCGATTTGAACCAGGGCCCTCTACTTACAAGGTAAGCACTTTAGAACGCTACGACAGTGTTGAAGACAAAGCGACAACAAGGACTGTCTAAAAGCATGACTTCCTAGACACCACAGACTGTAATTCTGCCTCAATGTTACCTTTGAAATGGGTATCAAATTAGTTTGTGAATATTTGTTTTGGGAAGAAGGAAACTTATTTGATGGTTAATACATAGTTAGAAAAATGTTGCTCATGACTGAGTATGTGTTAGCATGAGTGTGGTGTCACAGAAATATGTATATTGACATACTCTGTCACTTAGTTCCCAATGCAGAAAATTGTTAAGTATCATGAGATATAACAGGTATCATTGTACTGAGAGGCACACCATAGTTTTATGATTATGGAATGTATATGTAAAGTGATTCATTATATATTTAGTTAATAGCTAATTTTCTTCTGATTGCAGGAAAGAGGCTACTAAGAGTCCAAATAATCAACTGTGGGGTAGGAGACCATGTTAATCAGGTATTTCCTCATAATATTTTTATGAATGAGACATATATCAAAGTTAATAGGTTTTGTTACTCATATGCCAAGAACGATTTCCACATGAGCCCTTATGTGTGAGCAACTGAAACGTAAATGACAATCATTTTGGTACTGTGAATGAATTAATTGTTTACATTAGCTGGGAAAGTTTGTGTTTGAATGCGCTGGTTGTTGCGTACTCCAAAAGACAAGGAGCTACATTTTGTACAGAGCTAAATTAACGCGTGTAGCTGATAGCACATTGAACTACATTTTGATGTTGCTCTCAGCATTTCCAACATTCAGTTGTATTTCTTCACTTGGATGTGAAACCACTGAAGTACTTATTACAAAAATGGTATATTATGAAATAAATTTTAATTAAACTAAAGGAGAGGGATTGAGTTAAAGTTTGTGCTATGCCCATGATACGAACCGGGGACCCCTACGTACTAGGTAAGCACTTTAGACTGCTCAGCTAACACAGTGTTGCGGACAAAGAGACTTCACAGATTGTCTAAAAGCACGTTTCCCTCCACACCTCGTAGTGTAATTCTGCCACAGTGTTACCTCTGAATGGTGTATCAAATTAGTTTGTGAATATTTGCTATGAGGAGAAGTAAACTTATTTGATGCCTAAAAGATAGTTAGAAAAATGTGTGCTCATGACTTAGTGTGTGTTTGCATGTGTGTGGTGTCACAGAAATATGTATATTGACACTCTGTATCACTTAGTTCCGAATCCAGAAAATTGTAAAGTATAATGAGATATAACAGGTATCATTATGCTGAGATGCACACCATAATTTTGTGATTATGACATGTATGTATAAAGTGATTCATTTTAAATTTCGTTAATCGCTAATTGCCTTCTGATTACAGGAAAGAGGCTACTAAGAGTCCAAATACTCAACTGTGGTGTAGAAGACTATGTTAATCAGGTATTTCCTCATAATATGTTTATGAATGAGACATATATCATATAAATATATTTTGCAGTAGCATGAAGTTAATAGGTTTTGCACCTTGCGTAATTTGTTGGAAATCATAGTGAGTGTGAGGTTATCTAGATCTGCATAAGATGTATAAGTGAAATCAAGTTATTGGTTGTGTTATTCTTTGAGAAATGTAAATATTGGTTCACTGTGTTTGCTTATAGGCTTTAAAGCAAATCATTATGAGAAACTGGGAAACATAAGAGCCACAGATTTAACATCTTTGACTGTATTTTGCACTGCAAATAGACACTATCCTTACCCACAATGTCAAGTATAGTGGAGCAACTCTCTATAACATACTAATATAAATGTGTGTAATGTTTTAGTATATTTATTGTTTGTTCAGTGAGAATAAGTAGTGGCCCTAGATTCAGTTATGATTCATCATATATGCATGTGTGATAAAGAAATACAGTGAATTATTAAATAATATGAATTCTAATGGAATAATCTCAGATTAGCTTCTTGTTACTCATATGCCAAGGATGATTCCCCCATGAGCCCTTATGTGTGAACAACTGAGAAGGAAATCACAAATATCTTGGTACTGTGAATGGATTAATTGTGTACATTAGCTGGGAAAGTTTGTGTTTGAATGCGCTGGGTAGCACGTACTCCAAACGACAAGGATCTACGTTGTGTACAGCGCTAAATTAACTGGTGTAGCTGTTAGCACATTGAATTACATTTTGATGTTGCTCTCGGTATTCCCAACATTCATTTGTATGGCATCACTTGGATGTGATACCTCTGCAGTGCTTATTAGAAAAAATTATCCCTTTGTAAATGGTATATTATAAAATAAATTTGTATTAAACAAAAGGAGAGGTGTTTAGTTAACGTTAGAGCTATGGCTGCGATTTGAACCAGGGCCCTCTACTTACAAGGTAAGCACTTTAGAACGCTACGACAGTGTTGAAGACAAAGCGACAACATGGACTGTCTAAAAGCATGACTTCCTAGACACCACAGACTGTAATTCTGCCTCAATGTTACCTGTGAAATTGGTATCAAATTAGTTTGTGAATATTTGTTTTGGGAAGAAGGAAACTTATTTGATGGTTAATACATAGTTAGAATAATGTTGCTCAAGACTGAGTATGTGTTAGCATGAATGTGGTGTCACAGAAATATGTATATTGACATACTCTGTCACTTAGTTCCCAATGCAAAAATTTGTTAAGTATCATGTGATATAACAGGTATCATTGTACTGAGAGGCACACCATAGTTTTATGATTATGGAATGTATATGTAAAGTGATTCATTATATAATTTGTTAATAGCTAATTTTCTTCTGATTGCAGGAAAGAGGGTACTAAGAGTCCAAATAATCATCTGTGATGAGGAGACCATGGTAATCAGGTATTTCCTCATAACATTTTTATGAATGACACCTATATCGTATAAGTATATTTTGCAGTAGCATAAAGCAAATAGGTTTTGTTACTCATATGCCAAGGACGATTTTCCCTTGAGCCCTCATGTGTGAACAACTGAGAAGGAAATCACTAACCTCTTGGTACTGTGAATGAATGAAATGTGTGAATTTGCTTGGGATGTTTGTGTTTGAATGCGCTGGTTAGCGCGTACTCAAAACGACAAGGAGCTACGTTGTGTACAGAGCTAAATTAACGGTTGTAGCTGTTAGCACATTGATCTACATTTTTATGTTGCTCTCAGCATTCCCAACATTCATTTGTACGGCATCACTTGGATGTGATACCTCTGCAGTGCTTATTAGAAAAATTACACCTTTGTAAATGGTATATTATGAAATAAATTTTTATCAAACAAAATGAGAGGTGTTTAGTTAACGATAGAGCTAGTGCTGTGATTTGAACCAGGGCCATCTACTTACAAGCTAACCAATTTAGTACGCTACGACACTGTTGAAGATAAAGCGACAGCACGGACTGTCTGAAAGCATGACTTCCTAAACACCACAGACTGTAATTCTGCCTCAATGTTACCTGTGAAAAGCGTATAAAAAAGTTTTTGAATATTTGCTATGAGGAGAAGTAAACTTATTTGATGCCTAAAAGATAGTTAGAAAAATTTGTGCTCATGACTTAGTGTGTGTTTGCATGTGTGTGGTGTCACAGAAATATGAATATTGACATTCTGTATCACTTAGTTCCCAATGCAGAAAATTGTAAAGTATAATGAGATATAACAGGTATCATTATGCTGAGATGCACACCATAATTTTGTGATTATGGGATGTATGTATAAAGTGATTCACTTTAAATTTCGTTAATCGCTAATTGCCTTCTGATTACAGGAAAGAGGCTACTAAGAGTCCAAATACTCAACTGTGGTGTAGAAGACCATGTTAATCAGGTATTTCCTCATAATATGTTTATGAATGAGACATATATCATATAAATATATTTTGCAGTAGCATGAAGTTAATAGGTTTTGCACCTTGCGAAATTTGTTGGAAATCATAGTGAGTGTGAGGTTATCTAGATCTGCATAAGATGTATAAGTGAAATCAAGTTATTGGTTGTGTTATTCTTTGAGAAAAGTAAAAATTGGTTCACTGTGTTTGCTTATAGGCTTTAAAGCAAATCATTATGAGAAACTGGGAAACATAAGAGCCACAGATTTAACATCTTTGACTGTATTTTGCACTGCAAATAGACACTATCCTTACCCACAGTGTCAAGTATAGTGGAGCAACTCTCTATAACATACTAATATAAATGTGTGTAATGCTTTGGTTTGTTCAGTGAGAATAAGTAGTGGCCCTAGATTCAGTTATGATTCATCTTATATGCATGTGTGATACAGAAATACAGTGAATAATTAAATAATACGAATTGTAATGGAATAATCTCAGATTAGCTTCTTGTTATTCATATGCCAAGGATGATTCCTTATGTGTGAACAAATGAGAAGGAAATCACAAACATCTTGATACTGTGAATGGATTAATTGTGTAAGTGAGCTGGGGAAGTTTGTGTTTGAATGCGCTGGTTAGTGCGTACTCCAAACGACAAGGAGCTACGTTGTGTACAGCGCTAAATTAACGGGTGTAGCTGTTAGCACATTGAATTACATTTTGATGTTGCTCTCGGCATTCCCAACATTCATTTGTATGGCATCACTTGGATGTGATACCTCTGCAGTGCTTATTAGAAAAATTATCCCTTTGTAAATGGTATATTATGAAATAAATTTCTATTAAACAAAAGGAGAGGTGTTTAGCTAACGTTAGAGCTATGGCTGCGATTTGATCCAGGGCCCTCTACTTACAAGGTAAGCACTTTAGAATGCTACGATAGTGTTGAAGACTAAGCGACAACACGGACTGTCTAAAGGCATGACTTCCTAGACACCACAGACTGTAATTATGCCTCCATGTTACCTGTGAAATGCGTATCAAATTAATTTGTGAATATTTGTTTTGGGAAGAAGGAAACTTATTCGATGGTTAATACATAGTTAGAATAATGTTGCTCATGACTGAGTATGTGTTAGCATGAGTGTGGTGTCACAGAAATATATATATTGACATACTCTGTCACTTAGTTCCCAATGCAGAAAACTGTTATATCATGAGATATAACAGGTATCATTGTACTGAGAGGCACACCATAGTTTTATGATTACGGAATGTATATGTAAAGTGATTCATTATATATTTTGTTAATAGCTAATTTTCTTCTGATTGCAGGAAAGAGGCTACTAAGAGTCCAAATAATCAACTGTGGGGTAGGAGACCATGTTAATCAGGTATTTCCTCATAATATTTTTATGAATTAGACATATATCAAAGTTAATAGGTTTTGTTACTCATATGCCAAGAACGATTTCCACATGAGCCCTTATGTGTGAGCAACTGAAACGTAAATGACAATCATTTTGGTACTCTGAATGGATTAATTGTTTACATTAGCTGGGAAAGTTTGTGTTTGAATGCCTTGGCTGTTCCGTACTCCAAAAGACAAGGAGCTACGTTTTGTACAGCGCTAAATTAACGCGTGTAGCTGATAGCACATTGAAGTACATTTTGATGTTGCTCTCAGCATTTCCAACATTCAGTTGTATTTCTTCACTTGGATGTGAAACCACTGAAGTACTTATTACAAAAATGGTATATTATGAAATAAATTTTAATTAAACTAAAGGAGAGGGATTGAGTTAAAGTTTGTGCTATGCCCATGATACGAACCGGGGACCTCTACGTACTAGGTAAGCACTTTAGACTGCTCAGCTAACACAGTGTTGCGGACAAAGAGACTTCACAGATTGTCTAAAAGCACGTTTCTCTCCACACCTCGTAGTGTAATTCTGCCACAGTGTTACCTATGAATGGTGTATCAAATTAGTTTGTGAATATTTGCTATGAGGAGAAGTAAACTTATTTGATGCCTAAAAGATAGTTAGAAAAATGTGTGCTCATGACTTAGTGTGTGTTTGCATGTGTGTGGTGTCACAGAAATATGTATATTGACATTCTGTATCACTTAGTTCCGAATCCAGAAAATTGTAAAGTATAATGAGATATAACAGGTATCATTATGCTGAGATGCACACCATAATTTTGTGATTATGGGATGTATGTATAAAGTGATACATTTTAAATTTCGTTAATCGCTAATTGCCTTCTAATTACAGGAAAGAGGCTACTAAGAGTCCAAATACTCAACTGTGGGGTAGAAGACCATGTTAATCAGGTATTTCCTCATAATATGTTTATGAATGAGACATATATCATATAAATATATTTTGCAGTAGCATGAAGTTAATAGGTTTTGCACCTTGCGTAATTTGTTGGAAATCATAGTGAGTGTGAGGTTATCTAGATCTGCATAAGATGTATAAGTGAAAGGAGCTACGTTGTGTACAGCGCTAAATTAACGGGTGTAGCTGTTAGCACATTGAATTGCATTTTAATGTTGGAATAATAACCTGAAATTCAAAAGAAACAGGTACGAAGACTGTTTAACCTTGCGAGACGCAAAGGACAATGGGCAAAATATCGTGAGGCCCTTGTCAATTTCAACCTTGCCCTCAGACGGACAAAGGAGGCATCCTGGAAGGTATTCTGTGAGGAAGTGGAGGGCACAGCTGCTCAAGCGAGACTTCATAAAATCCTCACTAGGGTACCAACTAATCCAGGAGGAAGGAGGATGGTGAGTATACAAAGACAGCACATGAAACGCTGGAACTGCTCCTCAAGACTCACTTTCCTCAATATACTCTGGGGAATAACTCAGACCAGAATGTGATTCTTAAGGGACAACGGTTCTCAGGTATTCGCAAAGAGGACTGGGATCTGGCCAAGGAGTGTGTCGATTTCAGTAAGGTCCGATGGGCGATGGGAACATTTCAACTGTTCAAGTCACCTGGCCCCGATGAAATCTATCCAGCTCTCCTGCAATAAGCGGGAGAAAATCTTATTAGATTCCTATGCAGGTTATTCAGGGTTAGCCTAGCAGCAGGAATCATTCCCAATGCCTGGAGGGCAGTGAAGGTTGCCTTCATTCCAAAGCCAGGGAGAATTGATCATACCAAGGCCAAGGATATGAGACCAATCAGCCTGTCCTCCTTCATTCTTAAGACATTGGAAAAGCTGGTTAATGTGCATCTTGGAGAAAGGAGGTTAAGTAGGGCTCCTCTACATTCAAACCAACATGCATATCAACCAGGTAAATCATGTGAGACAGCTCTCCACCAACTTGTTGGGAAGTTGGAGAAAGCACTACACTTTCAGGAGATAGCCCTTTGTATCTTCCTGGACATTGAGGGGGCTTTTAGCAACACGACCTTCGATTCCATGGTTAGGGCAGCAGAGGTGCATGACCTAGGGACCACTATATGTAGGTGGACTAGTGCCATGCGCAGTGGAAGAAAGGTAGAGGCTACCATGATGGATGAAAAAATGGTAATCAACACCACTAGGGGTTGCCCGCAAGGAGGAGTTCTTTCCCCTTTATTGTGGAATCTAGTGGTGAATGATCTCATTGGAGAATTAAACTCTAGGCAGTACTTTTGCCAAGGATACGCAGATGATCTTGTCATAGTAATACTTGGCAAATTTGCTGACACAGTAAAGAGTATGGCACAAGGTGCACTGGACATTGTGCAAGACTGGTGCAGAAAACAGGATCTGGGGGTTAGTCCTAAGAAGACTGTTGTTGTACCATTCACAAGGAAACAAATCCAACACTCAAGTTGGAATCTAAAGCTTGTCAATGAAGCACTACCTGTGAAGGGGACAGTGAAATATCTAGGGGTTACCCTAGATGAGAAACTGACATGGACCCCTCACATTAGGAATATTTGCTCCAAGGCAAAAGGTACTTTAGTAAGTACCAGGAGAGCTTGTGGCAAAAATTGGGGCCTGAGCCCCAAGGGTATGCACTGGATATACACCACAGTGATTAGACCCAGGATCACCTATGGGGTGGTCGTGTGGTGGAAGAAGGTAGAAGAGCAGGTTGCTGCTAAGGAGCTTGGTAAGGTGCAGAGACTAGCCTGCTTAGCCATAACAGGCGGAATTAGCAGCACACCAACTGCTGGGATGGATACCATGCTGGATATGCCCCCATTACACCTTTGGGTCAAGATGGAGGCAGCAGCTGGTGCATACAAGCTCAAAACTGGTAACAACTGGAACTCTTTGGGATATCCAGAATCACACACTAAAATAGTGAGTGAGGTAAATATAGGAAAGGTTGGGGAAATGCCAGCCGACTATATTATAACACCATACTGCTTCAACAAGCCTTTCAGTATAACAATTGGAAGTCGGGAGCAGTGGGAGACAATAGTTCGACATCGTACGGGGGATATTGTCTGGTTCACTGACGGGTCGAAATCAGACCAAGGCATTGGGGCCGGGGTATACGGGGTGCAGCCAAGACTGGAGGGCGTCATCTCTCTAGGGAAACTGGCCTCAGTATTCACTGCCATCAGGGCATGTGTGGAGGAGAATTTTCGTAGGTGCTACAAAGATTGTAGCATCTACATCTATTCAGACAGCAAGGCAGCCCTGAGATCACTGGCAGCTCCTGCAACAAGGTCTAAAATTGTTGCAGAATGTCACAGGGTTCTGGTGGAGCTAGGGGAAAGCAATAGAGTAAACCTGTTGTGGGTCCCTGGCCACTCGGGGATCAGTGGCAACGAACATGCCGACACATTAGCCAGGATGGGGGCAGAGACTCCATTTATTGGACCGGAACCTGTCCTGACAATCACCATGGCAATGATCAAATTGGAGCTACGTAACTGGCTCAGAAGACAGCAAGTAGAATATTGGACCAAAGTCCATCAACAAAAACATGGCAAGGTAATGATGCCAAAGCCATGTATTAAAAGAAGCTCTGCAATCCTGGGCCTGAACAGGAGAGAGATTAGACACATGGTTGGATTGCTGACAGGCCATGGGAATTTCAAAAAACACCTACATACAATGGGATAACAGAAGAGGACCCTAAATGTAGGATCTGTGATGACAGTGATGAAACTGCATCGCATCTAATCTTCGAATGCATTGCATTCGAGAGTAAAAGGCACAGAACATTTGGGACAACCAGACCCAAAGAAATTGTGTCTAATAAAGAACTGGTAAAGGGACTCCTTGCACTGTTCAAGGGCAGTGGTTGGCTTTATTAGATATACAGGGAGCGATACTGCACAATAAACTTAGTTTCGGTGCAGGCAGTGGCGGGTTCGACCAAGAATGTTTTGGCTTCCCTGGAAAAATAAAATCAAATCAAATCAATGACACACTTGACAAAACAGCCTGTAATTCTGCCTCAATGTTTTCTGTGAAATGCAGATCAAATTAGTTTGTGAACATTTGTTATGGGAAAAAGGAAACTAATTTGATGGTTAATACAGAGTTAGAATAATGTTGCTCATGTCTGAGTATGTGTTAGCATGTGTGTGGTGTCACAGAAATTTGTATATTGACATTCTGTATCACTAAGTTCCCAATGCAGAAAATTGTTAAGTACTATGAGACATAACAGGTTTCATTAAACTGAGATGCTAAACATAATTTTGTAATTATTGAACATATGTATAAAGTTATTTATTATAAATTTTGTTAATAGCTATTTTTCTTCTGATTACAGGAAAGAGGCTACTAAGAGGCCAAATACTCAACTGTGGGGTAGAAGACCATGTTAATTAGGTATTTCCTCATAATATTTTTATGAATGAGACATATATCATATAAGTATATTTTACAGTAGCATCAAGTTAATAGGTTTTGCACCTTGTGAAATTTGTTGCAACTCATAGTGGGTGTGAGGCTATCTCGATGTGCATAACAGGTATAGGTGAAATCAAGTTAATGGTTGTGATATTCATTGAGAAAATTAAATATTGGTTCACTGAGTTAGCTTATAGGCTTTAAAGTAAATTATTATGAGAAAATGAAAAACATAAGAGCATCAGATTTAACATCTTTGACTGTATTTTGCACTGCTAATAGACACTGCCCTTCCCAACAGTGTCAAGTATAGTGGAACAACTCTCTATAACATACTAATATTAATGTGCGTAGTGTTTTAGTGTATTTATTGTGAGTTCGAATTGGTGAGAAAAGGAATTTTTGGCATACCCTGACAAAAAGAAGGGATCGCTTGGTAGGACACATTCTTAGACATCGGGGAATCGTAAATTTAGCATTGGAGGGAAGTGTGTGGGGTAAAAATCGCAGAGGGAGACCAAGAGACGCGTATAGTAAGCAGATTCAAGTGGATGTGGGTTGCCGTTCTTATGAGGAGATGAAAAGGCTTGCTCAGGATAGAGTAGGGTGGAGAGCTGCATCAAACCAGTCTCCGGACTGAAGACCATAACAACAAATATTGTGAGTTCAGTGAGAGTATGTAGTGGCCCTAAATTCAGTTATGATTCATCATATATGCATGTGTGATACAGAAATAAAGTGAATTATTAAATAGAACGAATTGTAATGGATTAATCTCATATGCCAATTAAGATTCCCCCATGAGCCCTAAAGTGTGAACAACTGAAAAGGAAATCACAAACATCTTGGTACAGTTAATGCTTTAATTGTTTACATTAGCTGGGAAAGTTTGTGTGTGAATGCGCTGGTTGCTACATACTCCAAACGACAAGGAGTTACGTGGTTCACAGCGCTAAATTAACGGGTGTAGCTGATAGCACATTGAATTACATTTGGATGTTGCTCTCAGCATTCCCAACATTCCTTTTGTACTGCATCAATTGGATGTTATCCCCCTGCAGTGTGTATTAGAAAAATGATCTCTTTGTAAATGGGTCAATCCAAATGAAGTGGTACAATAAAAATTGGTTGGTTGCTTGACCATTTTTAAATATTTTAATTTTTCTATATGTGATTGCCCTATATTTGAGAAGTTCAAAACGGTTTTTTAAAGTCATTTATCTTGCATCTTTACTGAATGGCGGCCATTTTTATTTGTCGGTGCGCGGCGATTTTTCAGTCTGGAGACATTAGCGAAAATTTGAATATCTCTGCACTGGGTTAAGTTACAACATTGCACTTGACATGATTGTTTTTAGAAAAGTGTCGTCTACAACATTGTTTATTACACAAAATACCCTAAAGTCAAAAATAACCAGTCAAACTGACCTCCAAAATTTGGTATCCAAATTTTCAAAAATCCACTTTTTAGGCCCAAAAATAACCAACAAGGAGTGACTTATGAGAGTCTATTTTTTCCTGTAGTTAGATATCATACACTACTAGCCTAATACAGAACAAGAACACTCACAAACGTTTCCTTAATTTTTTATGAATTTTTGAAATTTGAAAATTTTCATTTTTTGTAAAGTTTGAGGCTAGTTATCTCAGATGGGACTGAATATAAAAATATGATTTTTGCACAGTTTGTACACCTATATGATAGCAACATGCTATATGTATAAAGTTATTTATTATAAATTTTATTAATAGCTATTTTTCTTCTGATTACAGGAAAGTGGCTACTAAGAGTCCACATACTCAACTGTGGGGTAGAAGACCATGTTAATGAGGTATTTCCTTATAATATTTTTATGAATGAGACATATATCATATAATTATATTTTGCAGTAGCATGAAGTAAATAGGTTTTGCACCTTGTGAAATTTATTGCAAATCATAGTGGGTGTGAGGTTATCTCAATGTGCATAACAGGTAAAGGTGAAATCATGTTAATAGTTGTGATATTCTTTGAGAAAAGTAAATATTGGTTCACTGAGTTAGCTTATAGGCTTTAAAGTGAATTATTTTGAGAAAATGGAAAACATAAGAGCACCAGATTTAACATCTTTGACTGTATATTTGCACTGCTAATAGACACTGCCCTCCCCCACAGTGTCAAATGTAGTGCAACAACTCTCTATAACATACTAATATTAATGTGCGTAATGTTTTTGTGTATTTATTGTGAGTTCAGTGAGAGTATGTAGTGGCCCTAAATTCAGTTATGATTCATCATATATGCATGTGTGATACAGAAATAAAGTGAATTATTAAATAGTATGAATTGTAATGGATTAATCTCATATGCCAATTAATATTCCCCCATGAGCCCTAATGTGTGAACAACTGAAAAGGAAATCACAAACATCTTGGTACTGTTAATGCTTTAATTGTTTACATTAGCTGGGGATGTTTGTGTGTGAATGCGCTGGTTGTTGCGTACTCCAAAAGGCAAGGAGCTACGTGCTGTACAGCGCTAAATTAACGGGTGTAGCTGATAGCACATTGAACTACATTCTGATGTTGCTCTCAGCATTCCCAACATTCATTTTGTACTGCATCACTTGGATGTGATACCTCTGAAGTGCTTATCAGAAAAATGATCTCTTTGTAAATGGTATATTATGAAATAAATTCTTATTATACAAAAGGGAGGTATTGCGCTAACGTTTGAGCTGTGGTCATGATTTGAACCCGGGCTCTCTTCTTACACGGTAAGCGCTTTAGAACGCTCAGTTAAGACAGCGTTGATGACAAAGCGACTACACAGACTGTCTAAAAGCATAACTCCCTTGACACCACAGACTGTAATTCTGCATCAATGTTACATGTGAAATGTGTATCAAATTAGTTTGTGAACATTTGTTTAGGGAAGAGGCAAACTAATGTAATGGTTAATTCAAAGTTAGAATAATGTTGCTCATGTCTGAGTATGTGTTAGCATGTGTGTGGGGTCACAGAAATATGTATTTTGACATTCTGCATCATTTAGTTTCCAATGCAGAAAGTTGTTAAGTATCATGAGACATAACAGGTATCTTTCTGCTGAGATGCTAAACGTAATTTGGTGATTGTGGAACGTATGTATAAAGTGATTCGTTATAAAAGTTTTTAATAGCTATTTTTCTTCTGATTACAGGAAAGAGGCTACTAAGAGTCCAAATACTCAACTGTGGGTTAGAAGGCCATGTTAGTCAGGTATTTCCTCATAATATTTTTTATGAATGAGACATATATGATATCAGTATATTTTGCAGTAGCATTAAGTTAATAGGTTTTGCACCTTGTGAAATTTGTTGCAAATCATATTGGGTGTGAGGTTATGTCGATGTGAATTACAGGTATAGGTGAAATCAAGTTAATAGTTGTGATATTCTTTGAGAAAAGTAAATATTGGTTCCCTGAGTTAGCTTATAGGCTTTAAAGTAAATTATTATAAGAAAATGGAAAACATAAGAGCACCAAATTTAACATCTATGACTGTATTTTGCACTGCTAATAGACACTGCCCTTACCCACAGTGTCAAGTATAGTGAAGCAACTCTCTATTACATACTAATATTAATGAGCGTCATGTTTTAGTGTATTTATTGTGAGTTCAGTGAGAGTATGTAGTCGCCCTAAATTCAGTTATGATTCATCATATATGCATGTGTGATACAGAAATATAGTGAATTACTAAACAGTGTGAATTGTAATGGATTAATCTCATATGCCAATTAAGATTCCCCCATGAGCCCTAATGTGTGAACAACTCAAAAGGAAATCACAAACATCTTGGTACTGTTAATGCTTTAATTGATTACATTAGCTGGGGAAGTTTGTGTGTGAATGCGCTGGTTGTTGCGTACTCCAAAAGGCAAGGAGCTACGTGGTGTACAGCGCTAAATTAACGGGTGTAACTGATAGCACATTGAATTACATTTTGATGTTGCTCTCAGCATTCCCAACATTCATTTTGTACTGCATCACTTGGATGTTATCCCCCTGCAGTGCGTATTAGAAAAATGATCTCTTTGTAAATGTTATATTATGAAATAAATTTTTATTAAAAAAAAAGGAGAGGTATTGAGTTAACATTTGAGCTATGGCCATGATTTGAACCCGGGCCCTCTACTTACACAGTATGCACTTTAAAACGCTCAGCTAAGACAGCGATGAAGACAAAGCGACTACACAGACTGTCAAAAAGCATGACTCACTTGACACCACAGCCTGTAATTCTGCCTCAATGTTTTCTGTGAAATGCATATCAAATTAGTTTGTGAACATTTGTTTTGGGAAGAAGGAAACTAATGGACTTTTAATACATAGTTAGAATAATTTTGCTCATGTCTGAGTATGTGTTAGCGTGTGTGTGGTGTCACAGAAATTTGTATATTGACGTTCTGTATCACTTAGTTCCCAATGCAGAAAATTGTTAAATATCATAAGACATAACAGGTATCATTATGCTGAGATGCTAAGCATAATTTTGTGACTATGGAAAGTGATTCATTATAAATATTTTTAATAGCCATTTTTCTTCTGATTACAGGAAAGAGGCTACTAAGAGTCCAAATACTCACCTGTGGGTTAGAAGACCATGTTAGTCAGGTATTTCCTCATAATATTTTTATGAATGAGACATATATGATATCAGTATATTTTGCAGTAGCATGAAGGTAACAGGTTTTGCACGTTGTGAAATTTGTTGCAAATCATAGTGGGTGTGAGGTTATCTCGATGTGAATTACAGGTATAGGTGAAATCAAGTTAATAGTTGTGATATTCTTTGAGAAAAGTAAATATTGGTTCACTGAGTTAGCTTATAGGCTTTAAAGTGAATTATTTTGAGAAAATGGAAAACATAAGAGCACCAGATTTAACATCTTTGACTGTATTTTGCACTGCTAATAGACACTGCCCTTACCCACAGTGTCAAGTGTAGTGCAACAACTCTCTATAACATACTAATATTAATGTGCGTAATGTTTTTGTGTATTTATTGTGAGTTCAGTGAGAGTATGTAGTGGCCCTAAATTCAGTTATGATTCAGGATATATGCATGTGTGATACAGAAATATAGTGAATTATTAAATAGTATGAATTGTAATGGATTAATCTCATATGCCAATTAATATTCCCCCATGAGCCCTAATGTGTGAACAACTGAAAAGGAAATCACAAACATCTTGGTACTGTTAATTCTTTAATTGTTTACATTAGCAGGGGAAGTTTGTGTGTGAATGCGCTGGTTGTTGCGTACTCCAAAAGGGAAGGAGCTACGTGGTGTACAGCGCTAAATTAACGGGTGTAGCTGATAGCACATTGAACTACATTTTGATGTTGCTCTCAGCATTCCCAACATTCATTTATTACTGCATCACTTGGATGTGATACCTCTGAAGTGTTTATCAGAAAAATGATCTCTTTGTAAATGGTATATTATGAAATAAATTTTTATTATACAAAAGGGAGGTATTATGAAATAAATTTTTATTAAACAAAAGGAGAGTTATTGAGTTAACGTTTGAGCTATGGCAATGATTTGAACCCGGGCCCTCTACTTACATGGTAAGCACTTTAGAACGCTCAGCTAAGACAGCGTTGAAGACAAAGCGACTACACAGACTGTCTAAAAGCATGACTCCCTTGACACCACAGACTGTAATTCTGCCTCAATGTTTACTGTGAAATGCATATCAAATTACTTTGTGAACATTTGTCTTGGGAAGAAGGAAACTAATATGGTGGTTAATACATAGTTGGAATAATGTTACTCATGTCTGAGTATGTGTTAGCATGTGTGTGGTGTCACAGAAATATGTATATTGACATTCTGTATCACTTAGTTCCCAATGCAGAAAATTGTTAACTATCATAAGACATAACAGGTATCATTATGCTGAGATGCTAAGCATAAATTTGTGACTATGGAAAGTGATTCATTATAAATATTTTTAATAGCTATTTTTCTTCTGATTACAGGAAAGGGGCTACTAAGAGTCCAAATACTCACCTGTGGGTTAGAAGACCATGTTAGTCAGGTATTTCCTCATAATATTTTTATGAATGAGACATATATGATATCAGTATATTTTGCAGTAGCATGAAGGTAACTGGTTTTGCACGTTGTGAAATTTGTTGCAAATCATAGTGGGTGAGAGGTTATCTCAATGTGAATTACAGGTATACATCTACATCTACATACATACTCCGCAATTCACCGTAAGGTGCGTGGCGGAGGGTACACTGTACCACTACTAGGCATTTCCTTTCCTATTCCACTCCCAAATTGAACGAGGAAAAAAAGAATGCCTATATGCCTCCGCACGAGCCCTAATTTCTCTTATCTTGTCTTTGTGATCTTTACGCGAAATGTAAGTAGGCGGCAGCAAGATCGTACTACACTCAGCTTCAAATTCCGGCCCTCTAAATTTACTTAACAGAAATTCACGAAAAGAACGTCGTCTTTCTTCCAGCGATCCCCAATTGAGTTGCCGGAGCATTTCCGTGACACTCGCGCATTGGTCGAACCTACCGGTAACAAATCTAGCTGCTCGCCTCTGAACCGCCTCTATGTCTTCCTTCAAACCGATCTGCTGCGGGTCCCAAATACTTGAGCAATACTCAAGACGTGGTCGTACAAGTGTTTTATACGCGGTCTCCTTTACAGGTGAAGTACATCTTCCCAAAATTCTCCCAATAAACCGAAGTCTGCTGTCCGCCTTACTCACAACTGTCCTTACATGCTCGTTCCATTTCATATCGCTCTGCAATGTTACGCCTAGATATTTGAACGACGCGACCGCATCAAGAAGCTCACTACTGATGCTGTATTCGAACATTAAAGGATTGTTTTTTCTACTCATGCGCATCACCTTACATTTTTCTACATTGAGAGATTATCTCGATGTGAATTACAGGTATAGGTGAAATCAAGTTAATGGTTGTGATATTCTTTCAGAAAAGTAAATATTGGTTCCCTGAGTTAGTTTATAGGCTTTAAAGTAAATTATTATGAGAAAATGGAAAACATAAGAGCACCAAATTTAACATCTATGACTGTATTTTGCACTGCTAATAGACACTGCCCTTACCCACAGTGTCATGTATAGTGAAGCAACTCTCTATTACAAACTAATATTAATGAGCGTAATGTTTTAGTGTATTTATTGTGAGTTCAGTGAGAGTATGTAGTCGCCCGAAATTCAGTTATGATTCATCATATATGCATGTGTGATACAGAAATATAGTGAATTATTAAACAGTGTGAATTGTAAAGGATTAATCTCATATGCCAATTAAGATTCCCCCATGAGCCCTAATGTGTGAACAACTGAAAAGGAAATCACAAACATCTTGGTACTGTTAATGCTTTAATTGTGTACATTAGCTGGGGGAGTTTGTATGTGAATGTGCTGGTTGTTGCGTACTCCAAAAGTCAAGGAGGTACGTAGCTGAACAGCGTAAAATTAACGGGTGTAGCTGATAGCACATTGAACTACATTTTGATGTTGCTCTCAGCATTCCCAACATTCATTTTGTACTGCATCACTTGGATGTGATACCTCTGAAGTGCTTATCAGAAAAATGATCTCTTTGTAAATGGTATATTATGAAATAAATTTTTATTATACAAAAGGGAGGTATTGCGTTAACGTTTGAGCTATGGCCATGATTTGAACCCGGGCTCTCTACGTACACGGTAAGCACTTTAGAACGCTCAGCTGAGACAGCGTTGAAGACAAAGCGACTACACAGACTGTCTAAAAGCATGACTCCCTTGACACCACAGACTGTAATTCTGCATCAATGTTACATGTGAAATGTGTATCAAATTAGTTTGTGAACATTTGTTTTGGGAAGAAGCAAACTAATTTAATGTTTAATACAAAGTTAGAATAATGTTGCTCATGTCTGAGTATGTGTTAGCATGTGTGTGGTGTCACAGAAATATGTATATTGACATTCTGTATCATTTAGTTTCCAATGCAGAAATTTTTGAGTATCATGAGACATAACAGGTTTCATTAAACTGAGAAGCTAAACATAATTTTGTGATTATGGAACGTATGTATAAAGTGATTCATTATAAATATTTTTAATAGCTATTTTTCTTCTGATTACAGGAAAGAGGCTACTAAGAGTCCAAATACTCATCCATTGGGTTGAAGACCAAGTTAATGAGGTATTATCTCATAATATTTTTATGAATGAGACATATATCATATAAGTATATTTCGCAGTAGCATGAAGGTAATAGGTTTTGCACCTTGTGAAATTTGTTGCAATTCATAGTGGGTGTGAGATTATCTCGATGTGAATTACAGGTATAGGTGAAATCAGGTTAATGGTTGTGATATTCTTTCAGAAAAGTAAATATTGGTTCCCTGAGTTAGCTTATAGGCTTTAAAGTAAATTATTATGAGAAAATGGAAAACATAAGAGCACTAAATTTAACATCTATGACTGTATTTTGCACTGCTAATAGACACTGCTCTTACCCACAATGTCAAGTATAGTGAAGCAACTCTCTATTACATACTAATATTAATGAGCGTAATGTTTTTGTGTATTTATTGTGAGTTCAGTGAGAGTATGTAGTGGCCCTAAATTCAGTTATGATTCAGCATATATGCATGTGTGATACAGAAATATAGTGAATTATTAAATAGTATGAATTGTAATGGATTAATCTCATATGCCAATTAATATTCCCCCATGAGCCCTAATGTGTGAACAACTGAAAAGGAAATCACAAACATCTTGGTACTGTTAATGCTTTAATTGTTAACATTACCTGGGGAAGTTTTTGTGTGAATGCGCTGGTTGTTTCGTACTCCAAAAGGCAAGGAGCTACGTGGTGTACAGCGCTAAATTAACGGGTGTAGCTGATTGCACATTGAACTACATTTTGATGTTGCTCTCAGCATTCCCAACATTCATTTTGTACTGCATCACTTGGATGTGATACCTCTGAAGTGCTTATCAGAAAAATGATCTCTTTGTAAATGCTATATTATGAAATATTTTTTTATTATACAAAAGGGAGGTATTGCGTTAACGTTTGAGCTATGGCCATGATTTGAACCCGGGCTCTCTACGTACACGGTAAGCACTTTAGAACGCTCAGCTGAGACAGCGTTGAAGACAAAGCGACTACACAGACTGTCTAAAAGCATGACTCCCTTGACACCACAGACTGTAATTCTGCATCAATGTTACATGTGAAATGTGTATCAAATTAGTTTGTGAACATTAGTTTAGGGAAGAGGCAAACTAATTTAATGGTTAATTCAAAGTTAGAATAATGTTGCTCATGTCTGAGTATGTGTTAGCATGTGTGTGGGGTCACAGAAATATGTATTTTGACATTGTGTATCATTTAGTTTCCAATGCAGAAAGTTGTTAAGTATCATGAGACATAACAGGTATCTTTATGCTGAGATGCTAAACATAATTCGGTGATTATGGAACGTATGTATAAAGTGATTCGTTATAAATGTTTTTAATAGCTATTTTTCTTCTGATTACAGGAAAGAGGCTACTAAGAGTCCAAATACTCATCCGTTGGGTTGAAGACCATGTTAATGAGGTATTCCCTCATAATATTTTTATGAATGAGACATATATCATATAAGTATATTTTGCAGTGGCATTAAGTTAATAGGTTTTGCACCTTGTGAAATTTGTTGCAACTCCTAGTGGGTGTGAGGCTATCTCGATGTGCATAACAGGTATAGGTGATATCAAGTTAATGGTTGTGATATTCTTTGAGAAAATTAAATATTGGTTCGCTGGGGTAGCTTATAGGCTTTAAGGTAAATTATTTTGAGAAAATGGAAAACATAAGATCACCAGATTTAACATCTTTGACTGTATTTTGCACTGCTAATAGACACTGCCCTTCCCAACAGTGTCAAGTATAGTGGAACAACTCTCTATAACATACTAATATTAATGTGCGTAATGTTTTTGTGTATTTATTGTGAGTTCAGTGAGAGTATATAGTGGCCCTAAATTCAGTTATGATTCATCATATATGCATGTGTGATACAGAAATAAAGTGAATTATTAAATAGAATGAATTGTAATGGATTAATCTCATATGCCAATTAAGATTCCCCCATGAGCCCTAATGTGTGAACAACTGAAAAGGAAATCACAAACATCTTGGTACTGTTAATGCTTTAAATGTTTACATTAGCTGGGGACGTTTGTGTGTGAATGCGCTGGTTGTTGCGTACTCCAAAAGGCAAGGAGCTACGTGCTGTACAGCGCTAAATTAACGGGTGTAGCTGATAGCACATTGAACTACATTTTGATGTTGCTCTCAGCATTCCCAACATTCATTTTGTACTGCATCATTTGGATGTGATACCTCTGAAGTGCTTATCAGAAAAATGATCTCTTTGTAAATGGTATATTATGAAATAAATTTTTATTATACAAAAGGGAGGTATTGCGTTAACGTTTGAGCTATGGCCATGATTTGAACCCGGGCCCTCTACTTACATGGCAAGCACTTTAGAACGCTCAGCTAAGACAGCGTTGAAGACAAAGCGACTACACAGACTGTCTAAAAGCATGACTCCCTTGACACCACAGACTGTAATTCTGCATCAATGTTTACTGTGAAATGCATATCAAATTACTTTGTGAACATTTGTCTTGGGAAGAAGGAAATTAATTTGCTGGTTAATACATAGTTGGAATAACGTTACTCATGTCTGAGTATTTGTTAGCATGTGTGTGGGGTCACAGAAATATGTATTTTGACATTCTGTATCATTTAGTTTCCAATGCAGAAAGTTGTTAAGTATCATGAGACATAACAGGTATCTTTTTGCTGAGATGCTAAATATAATTCGGTGATTATGGAACGTATGTATAAAGTGATTCGTTATAAATGTTTTTAATAGCTATTTTTCTTCTGATTACAGGAAAGAGGCTACTAAGAGTCCAAATACTCAACTGTGGGTTAGAAGACCATGTTAGTCAGGTATTTCCTCATAATATTTTTTATGAATGAGACATATATCATATAAGTATATTTTGCAGTAGCATTAAGTTAATAGGTTTTGCACCTTGTGAAATTTGTTGCAAATCATATTGGGTGTGAGGTTATCTCGATGTGAGTTACAGGTATAGGTGAAATCAAGTTAATAGTTGTGATATTCTTTGAGAAAAGTAAATATTGGTTCCCTGAGTTAGCTTATAGGCTTTAAAGTTAATTATTATGAGAAAATGGAAAACATAAGAGCACCAAATTTAACATCTATGACTGTATTTTGCACTGCTAATAGACACTGCCCTTACCCACAGTGTCAAGTATAGTGAAGCAACTCTCTATTACATACTAATATTAATGAGCGTAATGTTGTAGTGAATTTATTGTGAGTTCAGTGAGAGTATGTAGTCGCCCTAAATTCAGTTATGATTCATCATATATGCATGTGTGATACAGAAATATAGTGAATTATTAAACAGTGTGAATTGTAATGGATTAATCTCATATGACAATTAAGATTCCCCCATGAGCCCTAATGTGTGAACAACTGAAAAGGAAATCACAAACATCTCGGTACTGTTAATGCTTTAATTGATTACATTAGCTGGGGAAGTTTGTGTGTGAATGCGCTGGTTGTTGCGTACTCCAAAAGGCAAGGAGCTACGTGGTGTACAGCGCTAAATTAACGGGTGTAACTGATAGCACATTGAACTACATTTTGATGTTGCTCTCAGCATTCCCAACATTCATTTTGTACTGCATCACTTGGATGTGATACCTCTGAAGTGCTTATCAGAAAAATGATCTCTTTGTAAATGGTATATTATGAAATAAATTTTTATTAAACAAAAGGAGAGTTATTGAGTTAACGTTTGAGCTATGGCAATGATTTGAACCCGGGCCCTCTACTTACATGGTAAGCACTTTAGAACGCTCAGCTAAGACAGCGTTGAAGACAAAGCGACTACACAGACTGTCTAAAAGCATGACTCCCTTGACACCACAGACTGTAATTCTGCCTCAATGTTTACTGTGAAATGCATATCAAATTACTTTGTGAACATTTGTCTTGGGAAGAAGGAAACTAATATGGTGGTTAATACATAGTTGGAATAATGTTACTCATGTCTGAGTATGTGTTAGCATGTGTGTGGTGTCACAGAAATATGTATATTGACATTCTGTATCACTTAGTTCCCAATGCAGAAAATTGTTAAATATCATAAGACATAACAGGTATCATTATGCTGAGATGCTAAGCATAATTTTGTGACTATGGAAAGTGATTCATTATAAATATTTTTAAACCTATTTTTCTTCTGATTACAGGAAAGAGGCTACTAAGAGTCCAAATACTCACCTGTGGGTTAGAAGACCATGTTAGTCAGGTATTTCCTCATAATATTTTTATGAATGAGACATATATGATATCAGTATATTTTGCAGTAGCATGAAGGTAACAGGTTTTGCACGTTGTGAAATTTGTTGCAAATCATAGTGGGTGTGAGGTTATCTCGATGTGAATTACAGGTATACATCTACATCTACATACATACTCCGCAATTCACCGTAAGGTGCGTGGCGGAGGGTACACTGTACCACTACTAGGCATTTCCTTTCCTATTCCACTCCCAAATTGAACGAGGAAAGAAAGAATGCCTATATGCCTCCACACGAGCCCTAATTTCTCTTATCTTGTCTTTGTGATCTTTACGCGAAATGTAAGTAGGCGGCAGCAAGATCGTACTACACTCAGCTTCAAATTCCGGCCCTCTAAATTTACTTAACAGAAATTCACGAAAAGAACGTCGTCTTTCTTCCAGCGATCCCCAATTGAGTTGCCGGAGCATTTCCGTGACACTCGCACATTGGTCGAACCTACCGGTAACAAATCTAGCTGCTCGCCTCTGAACCGCCTCTATGTCTGCTGTCCGCCTTACTCACAACTGTCCTTACGTGCTCGTTCCATTTCATATCGCTCTGCAATGTTACGCCTAGATATTTGAACGACGCGACCGCATCAAGAAGCTCACTACTGATGCTGTATTCGAACATTATAGGATTGTTTTTTCTACTCATGCGCATCACCTTACATTTTTCTACATTGAGAGCTAGCTGCCATTCTTCGCACCAACTAGAAATTTTGTCTAAGTCAACCTGTATGCTATTACAGTCAGTTACAGACGACACCCTCCCATACACCACAGCATCATCAGCAAACAGCCGCAAATTACAACTTACTCTGTCCATCAGTTAATAGTTGTGATATTCTTTGAGAAAAGTAAATATTGGTTCACTGAGTTAGCTTATAGGTTTTAAAGTGAATTATTTTGAGAAAATGGAAAACATAAGAGCACCAGATTTAACATCTTTGACTGTATTTTGCACTGCTAATAGACACTGCCCTTACCCACAGTGTCAAGTGTAGTGCAACAACTCTCTATAACATACTAATATTAATGTGCGTAATGTTTTTGTGTATTTATTGTGAGTTCAGTGAGAGTATGTAGTGGCCCTAAATTCAGTTATGATTCAGCATATATGCATGTGTGATACAGAAATATAGTGAATTATTAAATAGTATGAATTGTAATGGATTAATCTCATATGCCAATTAATATTCCCCCATGAGCCCTAATGTGTGAACAACTGAAAAGGAAATCACAAACATCTTGGTACTGTTAATTCTTTAATTGTTTACATTAGCTGGGGAAGTTTGTGTGTGAATGCGCTGGTTGTTGCGTACTCCAAAAGGGAAGGAGCTACGTGCTGTACAGCGCTAAATTAACGGGTGTAGCTGATTGCACATTGAACTACATTTTGATGTTGCTCTCAGCATTCCCAACATTGATTTTGTACTGCATCACTTGTATGTGATAACTCTGAAGTGCTTATCAGAAAAATGATCTCTTTGTAAATGCTATATTATGAAATAATTTTTTATTATACAAAAGGGAGGTATTGCGTTAACGTTTGAGCTATGGCCATGATTTGAACCCGGGCTCTCTACGTACACGGTAAGCACTTTAGAACGCTCAGGTGAGACTGCGTTGAAGACAAAGCGACTACGCAGACTGTCTAAAAGCATGACTCCCTTGACACCACAGACTGTAATTCTGCCTCAATGTTTACTGTGAAATGCATATCAAATTACTTTGTGAACATTTGTCTTGGGAAGAAGGAAATTAATTTGGTGGTTAATACATAGTTGGAATAATGTTACTCATGTCTGAGTATGTGTTAGCATGTGTGTGGTGTCACAGAAATATGTATATAGACATTCTGTATCCCTTAGTTCCCAATGCAGAAAATTGTTAAGTATCATGAGACATAACAGATATCATTATGCTGAGATGCTAAACATAATTTTGTGATTATGGAACGTATGTATAAAGTGATTCATTATAAATATTTTTAATAGCTATTTTTCTTCTGATTACAGGAAAGAGGCTACTAAGAGTCCAAATACTCATCCGTTGGGTTGAAGACCATGTTAATGAGGTATTCCCTCATAATATTTTTATGAATGAGACATATATGATATCAGTATATTTTGCAGTAGCATTAAGGTAATAGGTTTTGCACCTTGTGAAATTTGTTGCAAATCATAGTGGGTGTGAGGTTATCTCGATGTGAATTACAGGTATAGGTGAAATCAAGTTAATGGTTGTGGTATTCTTTTAGAAAAGTAAATATTGGTTCCCTGAGTTAGTTTATAGGCTTTAAAGTAAATTATTATGAGAAAATTGAAAACATAAGAGCACCAAATTTAACATCTATGACTGTATTTTGCACTGCTAATAGACACTGCCCTTCCCAACAGTGTCAAGTATAGTGGAGCAACTCTCTATAACATACTAATATTAATGTGCGTAATGTTTTTATGTATTTATTGTGAGTTCAGTGAGAGTATGTAGTGGCCCTAAATTCTGTTATGATTCATCATATATGCATGTGTGATACAGAAATATAGTGAATTATTAAACAGTGTGAATTGTAATGGATTAATCTCATATGCCAATTAAGATTCCCCCATGAGCCCTAATGTGTGAACAACTGAAAAGGAAATCACAAACATCTCGGTACTGTTAATGCTTTAATTGATTACATTGGCTGGGGAAGTTTGTGTGTGAATGCGCGGGTTGTTGCGTACTCCAAAAGGCAAGGAGCTACGTGGTGTACAGCGCTAAATTAACGGGTGTAGCTGATAGCACATTGAACTACATTTTGATGTTGCTCTCAGCATTCCCAACATTCATTTTGTACTGCATCACTTGGATGTGATACCTCTGAAGTGCTCATCAGAAAAATGATCTCTTTGTAAATGCTATATTATGAAATAATTTTTTATTATACAAAAGGGAGGTATTGCGTTAACGTTTGAGCTATGGCCATGATTTGAACCCGGGCTCTCTACGTACACGGTAAGTACTTTAGAACGCTCAGCTGAGACAGCGTTGAAGACAAAGCGACTACACAGACTGTCTAAAAGCATGACTCCCTTGACACCACAGACTGTAATTCTGCATCAATGTTACATGTGAAATGTGTATCAAATTAGTTTGTGAACATTAGTTTAGGGAAGAGGCAAACTAATTTAATGGTTAATTCAAAGTTAGAATAATGTTGCTCATGTCTGAGTATGTGTTAGCATGTGTGTGGGGTCACAGAAATATGTATTTTGACATTCTGTATCATTTAGTTTCCAATGCAGAAAGTTGTTAAGTATCATGAGACATAACAGGTATCTTTATGCTGAGATGCTAAACATAATTCGGTGATTATGGAACATATGTATAAAGTGAATCGTTATAAATGTTTTTAATAGCTATTTTTCTTCTGATTACAGGAAAGAGGCTACTAAGAGTCCAAATACTCATCCGTTGGGTTGAAGACCATGTTAATGAGGTATTCCCTCATAATATTTTTATGAATGAGACATATATCATATAAGTATATTTTGCAGTAGCATCAAGTTAATAGGTTTTGCACCTTCTGAAATTTGTTGCAACTCGTAATGGGTGTGAGGCTATCTCGATGTGCATAACAGGTATAGGTGATATCAAGTTAATGGTTGTGATATTCTTTGAGAAAATTAAATATTGGTTCACTGAGGTAGCTTATAGGCATTAAGGTAAATTATTTTGAGAAACTGGAAAACATAAGAGCACCAGATTTAACATCTTTGACTGTATTTTGCACTGCTAATAGACACTGCCCTTCCCAACAGTGTCAAGTATAGTGGAACAACTCTCTATAACATACTAATATTAATGTGCGTAATGTTTTTGTGTATTTATTGTGAGTTCAGTGAGAGTATGTAGTGGCCCTAAATTAAGTTATGATTCATCATATATGCATGTGTGATACAGAAATAAAGTGAATTATTTAATAGAATGAATTGTAATGGATTAATCTCATATGCCAATTAAGATTCCCCCATGAGCCCTAATGTGTGAACAACTGAAAAGGAAATCACAAATATCTTGGTACTGTTAATGCTTTAAATGTTTACATTAGCTGGGGACGTTTGTGTGTGAATGCGCTGGTTGTTGCGTACTCCAAAAGGCAAGGAGCTACGTGCTGTACAGCGCTAAATTAACGGGTGTAGCTGATAGCACATTGAACTACATTTTGATGTTGCTCTCAGCATTCCCAACATTCATTTTGTACTGCATCACTCTGATGTGATACCTCTGCAGTGTTTATTAGAAAAATGATCTCTTTGTAAATGGTATATTATGAAATTAATTATTATTAAACAAAAGGAGAGTTATTGAGTTAATGTTTGAGCTATGGCCATGATTTGAACCCGGGCCCTCTACTTACATGGTAAGCACTTTAGAACGCTCAGCTAAGACAGCGTTGAAGACAAAGCGACTACACAGACTGTCTAAAAGCATGACTCCCTTGACACCACAGACTGTAATTCTGCCTCAATGTTTACTGTGAAATGCATATCAAATTACTTTGTGAACATTTGTCTTGGGAAGAAGGAAATTAATTTGCTGGTTAATACATAGTTGGAATAATGTTGCTCATATCTGAGTATGTGTTAGCATGTGTGTGGTGTCACAGAAATATGTATATTGACATTCTGTATCATTTAGTTCCCAATGCAGAAAATTGTTAAATATCATAAGACATAACAGTATCATTATGCTGAGATACTAAGCATAATTTTGTGACTATGGAAAGTGATTCATTATAAATATGTTTAATAGCTATTTTTCTTCTGATTACAGAAAAGAGGCTACTAAGAGTCCAAATACTCAACTGTGGGTTAGAAGACCATGTTAGTCAGTTATTTCCTCATAATATTTTTATGAATGAGACATATATGATATCAGTATATTTTGCAGTAGCATGAAGGTAATAGGTTTTGCACGTTGTGAAATTTGTTGCAAATCATAGTGGGTGTGAGGTTATCTCGATGTGAATTACAGGTATAAATGAAATCAAGTTAATAGTTGTGATATTCTTTGAGAAAAGTAAATATTGGTTCACTGAATTAGCTTATAGGCTTTAAAGTAAATTATTATGAGAAAATGGAAAACATAAGAGCACTAAATTTAACATCTATGACTGTATTTTGCACTGCTAATAGACACTGCCCTTACCCACAGAGTCATGTATAGTGAAGCAACTCTCTATGACATACTAATATTAATGAGCGTACTGTTTTAGTGTATTTATTGTGAGTTCAGTGAGAGAATGTAGTCGCCCGAAATTCAGTTATGATTCATCATATATGCATGTGTGATACAGAAATATAGTGAATTATTAAACAGTGTGAATTGTATTGGATTAATCTCATATGCCAATTAAGATTCCCCCATGAGCCTTAATGTGTGATCAACTGAAAAGGAAATCGGAAACATCTTGGTACTGTTAATGCTTTAATTGATTACATTGGCTGGGGAAGTTTGTGTGTGAATGCGCTGGTTGTTGCGTACTCCAAAAGGCAAGGAGCTACGTAGCTGAACAGCGCAAAATTAACGGGTGTAGCTGATTGCACATTGAACTACATTTTGATGTTGCTCTCAGCATTCCCAACATTCATTTTGTACTGCATCACTTGGATGTGATACCTCTGAAGTGCTTATCAGAAAAATGATCTCTTTGTAAATGGTATATTATGAAATAAATTTTTATTATACAAAAGGTTGGTATTGCGTTAACGTTTGAGCTATGGCCATGATTTGAACCCGGGCTCTCTACGTACACGGTAAGCACTTTAGAACGCTCAGCTGAGACAGCGTTGAAGACAAAGCGACTACACAGACTGTCTAAAAGCATGACTTCCTTGACACCACAGACTGTAATTCTGCATCAATGTTTACTGTGAAATGCATATCAAATTACTTTGTGAACATTTGTCTTGGGAAGAAGGAAATTAATTTGCTGGTTAATACATAGTTGGAATAATGTTACTCATGTCTGAGTATTTGTTAGCATGTGTGTGGGGTCACAGAAATATGTATTTTGACATTCTGTATCATTTAGTTTCCAATGCAGAAAGTTGTTAAGTATCATGAGACATAACAGGTATCTTTTTGCTGAGATGCTAAACATAATTCGGTGATTATGGAACGTATGTATAAAGTGATTCGTTATAAATGTTTTTAATAGCTATTTTTCTTCTGATTACAGGAAAGAGGCTACTAAGTGTCCAAATACTCAACTGTGGGTTAGAAGACCATGTTAGTCAGGTATTTCCTCATAATATTTTTTATGAATGAGACATATATGATATCAGTATATTTTGCAGTAGCATTAAGTTAATAGGTTTTGCACCTTGTGAAATTTGTTGCAAATCATATTAGGTGTGAGGTTATGTCGATGTGAATTACAGGTATAGGTGAAATCAAGTTAATGGTTGTGATATTCTTTGAGAAAAGTAAATATTGGTTCCCTGAGTTATCTTATAGGCTTTAAAGTAAATTATTATGAGAAAATGGAAAACATAAGAGCACCAAATTTAACATCTATGACTGTATTTTGCACTGCTAATAGACACTGCCCTTACCCACAGTGTCAAGTATAGTGAAGCAACTCTCTATTACATACTAATATTAATGAGCGTAATGTTGTAGTGAATTTATTGTGAGTTCAGTGAGAGTATGTAGTCGCCCTAAATTCAGTTATGATTCATCATATATGCATGTGTGATACAGAAATATAGTGAATTATTAAACAGTGTAAATTGTAATGGATTAATCTCATATGCCAATTAAGATTCCCCCATGAGCCCTAATGTGTGAACAACTGAAAAGGAAATCACAAACATCTTGGTACTGTTAATGCTTTAATTGATTACATTAGCTGGGGAAGTTTGTGTGTGTATGCGCTGGTTGTTGCGTACTCCAAAAGGCAAGGAGCTACGTGGTGTACAGAGCTAAATTAACGGGTGTAACTGATAGCACATTGAACCACATTTTGATGTTGCTCTCAGCATTCCCAACATTCATTTTGTACTGCATCACTTGGATGTGATACCTCTGAAGTGCTTATCAGAAAAATGATCTCTTTGTAAATGGTATATTATGAAATAAATTTTTATTAAACAAAAGGAGAGTTATTGAGTTAACGTTTGAGCTATGGCAATGATTTGAACCCGGGCCCTCTACTTACATGGTAAGCACTTTAGAACGCTCAGCTAAGACAGCGTTGAAGACAAAGCGATTACACAGACTGTCTAAAAGCATGACTCCCTTGACACCACAGACTGTAATTCTGCCTCAATGTTTACTGTGAAATGCATATCAAATTACTTTGTGAACATTTGTCTTGGGAAGAAGGAAACTAATATGGTGGTTAATACATAGTTGGAATAATGTTACTCATGTCTGAGTATGTGTTAGCATTTGTGTGGTGTCACAGAAATATGTATATTGACATTCTGTATCACTTAGTTCCCAATGCAGAAAATTGTTAACTATCATAAGACATAACAGGTATCATTATGCTGAGATGCTAAGCATAATTTTGTGACTATGGAAAGTGATTCATTATAAATATTTTTAATAGCTATTTTTCTTCTGATTACAGGAAAGAGGCTACTAAGAGTCCAAATACTCACCTGTGGGTTAGAAGACCATGTTAGTCAGGTATTTCCTCATAATATTTTTATGAATGAGACATATATGATATCAGTATATTTTGCAGTAGCATGAAGGTAACAGGTTTTGCACGTTGTGAAATTTGTTGCAAATCATAGTGGGTGTGAGGTTATCTCGATGTGAATTACAGGTATACATCTACATCTACATACATACTCCGCAATTCACCGTAAGGTGCGTGGCGGAGGGTACACTGTACCACTACTAGGCATTTCCTTTCCTATTCCACTCCCAAATTGAACGAGGAAAAAAAGAATGCCTATATGCCTCCGCACGAGCCCTAATTTCTCTTATCTTGTCTTTGTGATCTTTACGCGAAATGTAAGTAGGCGGCAGCAAGATCGTACTACACTCAGCTTCAAATTCCGGCCCTCTAAATTTACTTAACAGAAATTCACGAAAAGAACGTCGTCTTTCTTCCAGCGATCCCCAATTGAGTTGCCGGAGCATTTCCGTGACATTCGCGCATTGGTCGAACCTACCGGTAACAAATCTAGCTGCTCGCCTCTGAACCGCCTCTATGTCTTCCTTCAAACCGATCTGCTGCGGGTCCCAAATACTTGAGCAATACTCAAGACGTGGACATACAAGCATTTTATACGCGGTCTCCTTTACAGGTGAAGTACATCTTCCCAAAATTCTCCCAATAAACCGAAGTCTGCTGTCCGCCTTACTCACAACTGTCCTTACGTGCTAGTTCCATTTCATATCGCTCTGCAATGTTACGCCTAGATATTTGAACGACGCGACCGCATCAAGAAGCTCACTACTGATGCTGTATTCGAACATTATAGGATTGTTTTTTCTACTCATGCGTATCACCTTACATTTTTCTACATTGAGAGCTAGCTGCCATTCTTCGCACCAACTAGAAATTTTGTCTAAGTCAACCTGTATGCTATTACAGTCAGTTACAGACGACACCCTTCCATACACCACAGCATCATCAGCAAACAGCCGCAAATTACAACTTACTCTGTCCATCAGTTAATAGTTGTGATATTCTTTGAGAAAAGTAAATATTGGTTCACTGAGTTAGCTTATAGGCTTTAAAGTTAATTATTTTGAGAAAATGGAAAACATAAGAGCACCAGATTTAACATCTTTGACTGTATTTTGCACTGCTAATAGACACTGCCCTTACCCACAGTGTCAAGTATAGTGAAGCAACTCTCTATTACATACTAATATTAATGAGCGTAATGTTTTAGTGTATTTATTGTGAGTTCAGTGAGAGTATGTAGTGGCCCTAAATTCAGTTATGATTCAGCATATATGCATGTGTGATACAGAAATATAGTGAATTATTAAATAGTATGAATTGTAATGGATTAATCTCATATGCCAATTAATATTCCCCCATGAGCCCTAATGTGTGAACAACTGAAAAGGAAATCACAAACATCTTGGTACTGTTAATTCTTTAATTGTTTACATTAGCTGGGGAAGTTTGTGTGTGAATGCGCTGGTTGTTGCGTACTCCAAAAGGGAAGGAGCTACGTGCTGCACATCGCTAAATTAACAGGTGTAGCTGATTGCACATTGAACTACATTTTGATGTTGCTCTCAGCATTCCTAACATTGATTTTGTACTGCATCACTTGTATGTGATACCTCTGAAGTGCTTATCAGAAAAATGATCTCTTTGTAAATGCTATATTATGAAATAATTTTTTATTATACAAAAGGGAGGTATTGCGTTAACGTTTGAGCTATGGTCATGATTTGAACCCGGGCTCTCTACGTACACGGTAAGCACTTTAGAACGCTCAGCTGAGACAGCGTTGAAGACAAAGCGACTACTCAGACTGTCTAAAAGCATGACTCCCTTGACACCACAGACTGTAATTCTGCATCAGTGTTACATGTGAAATGTGTATCAAATTAGTTTGTGAACATTTGTTTAGGGAAGAGGCAAACTAATTTAATGGTTAATTCAAACTTAGAATAATGTTGCTCATGTCTGAGTATTTGTTAGCATGTGTGTGGGGTCACAGAAATATGTATTTTGACATTCTGTATCATTTAGTTTCCAATGCAGAAAGTTGTTAAGTATCATGAGACATAACAGGTATCTTTATGCTGAGATGCTAAACATAATTCGGTGATTATGGAACATATGTATAAAGTGATTCGTTATAAATGTTTTTAATAGCTATTTTTCTTCTGATTACAGGAAAGAGGCTACTAAGAGTCCAAATACTCAACTGTGGGGTTGAAGACCATGTTAATGAGGTATTCCCTCATAATATTTTTATGAATGAGACATATATCATATAATTATATTTTGCAGTAGCATCAAGTTAATAGGTTTTGCACCTTGTGAAATTTGTTACAACTCATAGTGGGTGTGAGGCTATCTCGATGTGCATAACAGGTATAGGTGAAATCAAGTTAATAGTTGTGATATTCTTTGAGAAAAGTAAATATTGGTTCCCTGAGTTAGCTTATAGGCTTTAAAGTAAATTATTTTGAGAAAATGGAAAACATAAGAGTACCAAATTTAACATCTATGACTGTATTTTGCACTGCTAATAGACACTGCCCTTCCCAACAGTGTCAAGTATAGTGGAACAACTCTCTATAACATACTAATATTAATGTGCATAATGTTCTTGTGTATTTATTGTGAGTTCAGTGAGAGTATGTAGTGGCCCTAAATTCAGTTATGATTCATCATATATGCATGTGTGACAAAAAAATAAAGTGAATTATTAAATAGAATGAATTGTAATGGATTAATCTCATATGCCAATTAAGATTCCCCCATGAGCCCTAATGTGTGAACAACTGAAAAGGAAATCACAAACATCTTGGTACTGTTAATGCTTTAAATGTTTACATTAGCTGGGGACGTTTGTGTGTGAATGCGCTGGTTGTTGCGTACTCCAAAAGGCAAGGAGCTACGTGCTGTACAGTGCTAAATTAACGGGTGTAGCTGATAGCACATTGAACTACATTTTGATGTTGCTCTCAGCATTCCCAACATTCATTTTGTACTGCATCACTTGGATGTGATACCTCTGAAGTGCTTATCAGAAAAATGATCTCTTTGTAAATGGTATATTATGAAATAAATTTTTATTACACAAAAGGGAGGTATTGCGTTAACGTTTGAGCTATGGCCATGATTTGAACCCGGGCTCTCTACTTACACGGTAAGCACTTTAGAATGCTCAGCTGAGACAGTGTTGAAGACAAAGCGACTACACAGACTGTCTAAAAGCATGACTCCCTTGTCACCACAGACCCTAATTCTTCATCAATGTTACATGTGAAATGTGTATCAAATTAGTTTGTGAACATTTGTTTTGGGAAGAAGCAAACTAATTTAATGGTTAATACAAAGTTAGAATAATGTTGCTCATGTCTGAGTATGTGTTAGCATGTGTGTGGTGTCACAGAAATATGTATATTGACATTCTGTATCATTTAGTTTCCAATGCAGATATTTTTAAGTATCATTAGACATAACAGGTTTCATTAAACTGAGAGGCTAAACATAATTTTGTGATTATGGAACGTATGTATAAAGTGATTCATTACAAATATTTTTAATAACTATTTTTCTACTGATTACAGGAAAGAGGCTACTATAAGTCCAAATACTCAACCGTTGGGTTGAAGACCATGTTAATGAGGTATTCCCTCATAATATTTTTATGAATGAGACATATATCATATAAGTATATTTTGCAGTAGCATGAAGGTAATAGGTTTTGCACCTTGTGAAATTTGTTGCAAATCATAGTGGGTGTGAGATTATCTCGATGTGAATTACAGGTATAGGTGAAATCAAGTTAATGGTTGTGATATTCTTTCAGAAAAGTAAATATTGGTTCCCTGAGTTAGCTTATAGGCTTTAAAGTAAATTATTATGAGAAAATGGAAAACATAAGAGCACCAAATTTAACATCTATGACTGTATTTTGCACTGCTAATAGACACTGCCCTTACCCACCGTGTCATGTATAGTGAAGCAACTCTCTATTACATACTAATATTAATGAGCGTAATGTTTTAGTGTATTTATTGTGAGTTCAGTGAGAGTATGTAGTCGCCCGAAATTCAGTTATGATTCATCATATATGCATGTGTGATACAGAAATATAGTGAATTATTAAACAGTGTGAATTGTAAAGGATTAATCTCATATGCCAATTAAGATTCCCCCATGAGCTCTAATGTGTGAACAACTGAAAAGGAAATCACAAACATCTTGGTACTGTTAATGCTTTAATTGTGTACATTAGCTGGGGAAGTTTGTGTGTGAATGCGCTGGTTGTGGCGTACTCCAAAAGGCAAGGAGCTACGTGCTGTACAGCGCTAAAGTAACGGGTGTAGCTGATAGCACATTGAACTACATTTTGATGTTGCTCTCATCATTCCCAACATTCATTTTGTACTGCATCACTTGGAT
The DNA here is from genome assembly GCA_026315105.1 of Locusta migratoria. Classification (NCBI taxonomy): domain Eukaryota; kingdom Metazoa; phylum Arthropoda; class Insecta; order Orthoptera; family Acrididae; genus Locusta; species Locusta migratoria. Next base: position 360,071,796 of record CM048755.1, on the reverse strand, counting down.
GAGATACCTCTGAAGAGCTTATCAGAAAAATGATCTCTTTGTAAATGGTATATTATGAAATTTAAGCACATTAGAACTCGTAGTTAAGACAGCGTTGAAGACAAAGCGACTACACAGACTGTCTAAAAGCATAACTCCCTTGACACCACAGACTGTAATTCTGCCTCAATGTTACCAGTTAAATGCGTATCAAATTAGAAAAATGATCTCTTTGTAAATGGTATATTATGAAATTTAAGCACATTAGAACTCGTAGTTAAGACAGCGTTGAAGACAAAGCGACTACACAGACTGTCTAAAAGCATAACTCCCTTGACACCACAGACTGTAATTCTGCCTCAATGTTACCAGTTAAATGCGTATCAAATTAGTTTGTGAACATTTGTTTTGGGAAGAAGGAAACTAATTTAATGGTTAATACATAGCTCATCAACTATGTAGTTGCAGTGCCCTCCGTCAGAGAATGGAGACAAACAGCGCACCCTTTATGAATGAAGGCGGAGGTAGTGCTGAGTCATGCAGGCAGTTGCTTAGTGCATGCCACATGGTTATGTTCTGTTCTATATGTAACATCCGAAGCAGGCCATTTATGTTAGTCTTTATGTGATAGACTTCGGTTTGTGCAACACTCATTGGTGAAGAGTATGTTTGATTGCACATGTTCTGTTTTTGTCTAGGTTCAAGAGTGGCCTTTGAAATGACAGAAGCTACACTCGATGAAGTCATATGCGACCTTGTTGATCAACAGATGAGTCTTGGTGCAGGTTTGCTAAGCCAGACTCAGCCGTTGCAAAACCAGAAGCAGGTCTTTGCAACAGCTTTGGAGAACGTTTCCCATGTATTTCAGTCTTCAGCAATGTCCGCGCACATTCATCCCGCAGTACCACGAAAAGTGTCTGTGACAACATTTTCAGGCTTTTGATGTCTGGGATGCCCGATTGTATCACACCCTATTTCTTTCATGGATTTCTCCTAAGATTTATCATCTTTGGTGTCAACTGGCCCCCCTGCAAGATCGCACATCTCTTACCTTCGTTCAGATGTGTCTTCTTTCTACTGCAAGCATACTCATGTTGCAGCTGCTCGTGTGGAGTTTTATAGATGACGTAAACAACCACACCAGTCATATCAGGCATGGGCGGCCAAATTACACGGTATTAGTCACCGTTGCAATTTTGTTTCAGAGGTGCACAAAGAATCTTATGTGGATCAGATTGTCAGGGATGTGATTATTCGTCTTGAGCCTGACAGGAATATCAGGGAGCGCACCTTACAACACAAAAACCCTTAGTTGCCAGAGGTCTTAAAAATTGCCGAAGCTTTCAAAGTGTTGATGACGGCAGGAAATGAAGTTGACGCTTGGTGTGACATATTGTCTGTTCATCCTGCCCCTCTCGCAACCCTCAGGAAGACGAGCCTCCTGAGGAGGACATTGCTGCGGTTACCCAATGCTCTGTACAGTCGAGTGGTAGGCATCCTTTGCAACAGCAGATACCGTGAGCGTGTGGTCCGCAACAACAGACGACACAGGGCCGCTCTATTGTCCCATTGCCCTCCTGCCCGTCTTGCTTTGTCAGTCATGATCAGGCCACTTGCCCTTGGCCGTGGGCCACATGCCATCGGTGCAGTAAAAAAGGTCATATTTTGTCCGTGTGCAAGTCAAAACCCACCATGTGGGATCAGGATATGGATGTAGATAGGGAAGTCAACTGTGAGGCAACACTGTCCGTGGGTCCTTCTAAACTTTTCCTGGACCTAAACGTTTGCAACAAGGTCCTCCGTATGCAGGTCGATACGGGCGCCACTGTTACTCTGTTAAACTCACAAAAGTATGTCAAGTTAGGCTGCCCTTTCCTGCAGCCAGTCAGTCACAAGTTGCTCAGTTACAACAAACAACAGATTCCAGTGCTTGGACAATTTACCACTCAGGCGGCATACTGCACTGTCATTTGCCCCTTAACCTTTCTGGTAGTGGACAATGCAACCACAGAGAATCTTTTCGGTTTGGCCCCATTCCAGTTGTTCGGGTTTTCTATTTTGGATGATGTCAACCCAGTTCCGAACAAGGTACCCTACCCACTACTGGACAAGCTCTGCTCTGAATTTTCTTCCTTGTTTACACCGGGTTTGGGTTGCACCACGTCTTTTCAGGCACATATATCTATGAAACCTTCCACGCACCTTCATTTTTTTTCAGATGTGCCAGAAACCCGTGGCCCTCAATGATTCTTTCCTGGGGGTTATTTGTCCTATTTGCTCGAGTGAATGGTCTTCTCTGTTGGTCATCATAATAAAGCCAACTGGAAAGTTGCGGCTTTGTGGCAATTAAAAGATCATAATCAATGCACAGTCAGTCATTGACACTTATCCATTGCCTCGCCAGGAGGAATTGTTTACCAAGTTGTCAGGAGGACTTTCTTTTTCAAAGGTGGAGTTGGCAGTGGTCTGTGTTCAGCTTACCTTGGATGAGGATTCACAGTTGCTTTTGGTGGTTAAGACACCATTTGGCCATTTTGGGTTGCCAGTGCCCAAGCCATATTCCAGCAGTTCCTGGAACAGCTCACACCATCGATTCCAGGCTGTATAAATTATCTGGATGACATCGTGGTGTCAGGAACGTCTGCTGAAGACCACTTGCGGAATCTATGGTCCCTTTTTTTAGCACTTCAGGCCGCTGGACTCTAATGCAATCTAGACAAGTGCAACTTCTTCCAACCCACTATTGTCAATCTAGGTTTTGAAGTTTCACGCGAGGCTGTCATTCCTTTACACCAGCACGTCACAGCCATTTTGGCCTTACCTCGACCTATGTCGGTGCAGGAGTTACAGGTTTTCCTCGCTAAGATTGCATATTACCACAAATTTCTTCCCGATGCAGCGCCATTGCACAACCATTGCATGCCATTTTGCACAAAAGCATGCATTTCCAGTGGTGAAGAAGTACACAGTTCAATCTGCACCCGACATGGCGTTAGACAGATTCCTGGCTTCTTACCGTTTTACTCCAGTCAGTGATAAGAGCCCAGCAGAGCTCTTACACGGCCGACAGCCTCGGATGCCGCTTCACCTGCTGCGTCCCTGCAGGGCCACCTCCGTGTGGCAGCGCCGGCCCATTTCCGTACGGGCACTGCGGTGTGGGCCCACGGGTTCGGCAGCCGCCACAAATGGAGCCCGGCAGTCGTCACGCGCCGTTCTGGCCGCCGTCTCTGTGAGGTCTGCACGGAGGACGGCCTCACATCTCGACATGTGGCTCAACTGAGTCCTAGGGTGGCAGGTCAGGTGTGGGAGGATGCCCCGATACACCCTCGGGTACGTACACCTGTCACTTGACAAGGCCGAGCACCAAACCCAGCCTCCTCCCGGCTGACCCTCAATGGAGTCTGGGGATCGGGGTCCAGCAACACCTACGACTTGGCCGGCATCAGCCCCTCCCACGGTACTGGCCCCGCATCCATCGCACTCTCAGTCAGACGACCCGTATTCCTCGGTTCCGGCTCGGCGTTTTGGTCAGAGGATGAAATGGATGTCATGTGTAACGGTTTAGTTTTTCCCCGGAGAAGAAGAAGATGTGCTGTAGTGTAGTGCATGCCGCATAATTCGAATCGAGAACACTGACTATGTAGTTGCAGTGCCCGCCACCAGAGGCGCACGACAATAGAGACATGCAGCCTGCCTCTATGAATGAAGGCGGAGGTAGCGCGGAGTCTCGCAGGCAGTTGTTTAGCGCATGCCAAACAGTTATGTTGTTACATTCTGTTCTATACTTAACAGCCGACACGGGCCATTTATGTTAGTCTTTTTGTGATAAAGTTCGGAGGTTACAACAGCTATATTTCACAGTAGACTAAAGTTAAAAGGTTTCACACCTTGTGAAATATATTCCAAATCATAGAGACTGTCAGGTTATTAGACATGTATAAGAGGTATAGGTGAAATCAAGTTAATGGTTTAGGCTTTGAAGTGAATCATTACGGTATGAGCAATTGGATAACATAAGAGCTTCAAATTCTACACCTTAGACTGTACTTCACACTGTAGTTGTCATTACCCTAACCCACAGTGTCAGGTATATTGGAAGTACTCTCTCATAACAGACTGATATTATGTGTGTTGATATTTTAGTGTATTTATTGTGAGATCATTTAGTATAAGCAGTGGCCATAAATTCAGTTATGATTCATGGGATATGCCTATGTGATACAGAAATGTAGTGAATTATTAAATAGTATGAATTGTAATGGATTAATCTCAGATTAGCTTCTTGTTACTCAAATACTAAGGACGATTACCCCATAAGCACTAATATGTGAACAACAGAAAAGGAAATCACAAACATCTAGGTACTGTTAATAGATTAATTGCTTACATTAGCTGGGGAAGTTTGTGTTTGAATGCGCTGGTTCTTGCATACTCCAAAAGACAAGGAGCTACGTTGTGCACAGTGCTAAATTAACAGGTGTAGCTGATAGCACAATGTATTACATTATGATGTTGCTCTCAGCATTCCCAACATTCATTTGTATTGCATCACTTGGATGCGAAGCCACTGCAGTACTTATTAGAAACATGGTCTCTTTGTAAATGGTATATTGTGAAATAAATTTTAATTAAACATAAGAAGAGGCATTGAATTAACGTTTGTGCTGTGGCCGGGATTCTAACCTGGGCCCTTTACATACTAAGTAAGTGCTTTAGACCATGCAGCTAACACAGCATTGCAGACAAAGCGACTACACGGACTGTCATAAAGCACTTTTCCCTCCACACCACAATCTTTAAGTCTGACTTATTGTTGGAATAGCAACCTAGCAAAGAATCACTGTAGTAATTATTAGAAACATGCTCTTTACATAAATGGTATATTATGACATGTATTTTAATTAATTTGTCAATATTTGTTTTGCAAAGAAGTTACCTTATTTGATGGTTAATACCAGTGGTGGATCACACTCAATTTCATTTCTGTGGCCCAGACGAAAAGTTAGTACCCAGTATAATGGAATCAGTCTTAAGTGTTTATTATGTTGTTGTTATGGTCTTCAGTCCGGAGACTGGTTTGATGCAGCTCTCCACCCTACTCTATCCTGAGCAAGCCTTTTCATCTCCTCATAAGAACGACAACCCACATCCACTTGTATCTGCTTACTATACGCGTCTCTTGGTCTCCCTCTGCGATTTTTACCCCACACACTTCCCTCCAATGCTAAATTTAAGATTCCTCGATGTCTAAGAATGTGTCTTACCAAGCGATCCCTTCTTTTAGCCAGGGTGTGCCAAAAATTCCTTTTCTCACCAATTCTCTTGAGTACCTCTTGATTAGTTATGCGATCTACCCACCTAATCTTCAGCATTCTTCTGTAGCACCACATTTCAAAAGACTCTATCCTCTTCCTGTCCGCACTGCTTATTGTCCATGTTTCACTCCCATACAAGGCAACACTCCACACAAATGCCTTCAGAAAAGACTTCCTTACACTTAAATTAATATTCGATGTTAGCAAATTTCTCTTTTTCAAAAATGCTTTTCTTCCCATTGCCATTCTGCATTTTATATCCTCTGTACTGCGACCATCGCATGTTATTTTACTACCCAAGTAACAAAACTCATCTACCACCTTCATTGTTTCATTACCTAATCGAATTCCTTCAGCATCACCTGATTTTCTAAGACCGCATTCCATTATTTTTGTTTTGCTCTCGTTAATGTTCATTTTATATGCTCTCTTCAACACACTGTCCATTCCATTCAACTGCTCTTCCAGGTCCTTTGCTGTCTCTGACAGAATTACAATGTCATCAGCAAAACACAATGTTTTTATTTCTTCCCCCTGAACTTTAATCCCTATTCCAAATTTTTCCTTGCTGTCCTTCACCGCCTGCTCGATGTACAAATTAAATAGCATCAGAGAAAGGCTACAACCCTGTCTTACTCCCTTTCCAACTGATGCTTCCCTTTCATGCCCTTCGAGTCTAATAACTGCGGTCTGGCTTTTGTACAAGTTGTAAATAACTCTCCTTTTCCTGTATTTTACCCCTGCTGATTTCAGAATTTGAAAGAGTGTATTCCAGTCAACATTGTCAAAAGCTTTCTCCAAATCTACAAAAGCTAAAAATGTAGGATTGCCTTTCCATAATCTATCTTCTAAGATAAGACGTAAAGTAAGTATTGCCTCCCGGGTTCCTACGTTCCTCCTGAATCCAAACTGATCTTCCCCGAGGTCAGCTTCTACCAGCTTTTCCATTCTCCTGTAGATAATTCGTGTTAAAATTTTGCAACTATGACTTATCAAACTGATGGTTCTGTAATTTTCACACCTGTCTGCGCCTGCTTTCTTTGGAATGGGGATTATTACATTTTTCTTAAAGTCTGAAGGTATTTCACCTGTCTCATACATCCTACACACCAGTTCAAATAGTTTTGTCATGGCTGGCTCTCCCAGAGACTTTAGTAGCTCTGAGGGTATGTCATCTACTCCTGGGGCCTTGTTCCGAGCTAGGTCTTTCAGGGCTCTGTCAAATTCATCTCTCAGTATAGTATCTCCTATTTCATCTTGATCTACTTCCTCTTCCCTTCCTACAACATCGTCTCTAAGTTCATTTCCTTTGTAGAGCTGCTCTATGTACTCTTTCCACCTTTCAGCTTTCCCTTCTTTGCTGAGAACTGGTTTTCCATCAGAGTCCTTGATATTCATAGAGCTGTTTTTCTTATCTCCAAATGTTTCTTTTATTTTCCTGTAGGCTGTATCTATTTTTCCCCTATTTATACATTCTTCTACAGATCTGCATTTGGCTTCTAGCCATTCCTGCTTAGCCATTTTGCACTTCCTGTCAATCTCATTTCTTAGTCGTCTGTACTCCATTTTGCCTTTTTCATTTACTGCATTTTTATATTTTCTCCTTTCATCAATTAAATTCAGTATTTCCTGTGTGATCCAAGGATTTTTTTTTTTTGGTCTTGCTTTTCTACCTATTTTGTCCTCTGCTGCCTTCACTATTTCATCTCTCAATGCTACCCATTCCTCTTCTACTGTTTGATTTCCCCCTGTTTCTGTCAATTGATGCCTAAATCTCCCTCTGAATTTCTCCAGAACTTCACGTTCCTTCAATTTATCTAAGTCCCATCTCCTTATTTTCCTACCTTTCTGCAGTTTTTTCAGTTTTAGCCTACAGTTCATGACTAACAAGTTATGGTCAGAGTCTATATCTGCCACTGGGTATGTTTTTACAGTTTATCACCTGGTTCCAGAATCTATGTTTTACCATTATAAAATCTATCTGATACCTTCCGGTGTCTCCTGGTCTCTTCCACGTATACAACCTTCTTTTGTGATTCTTAAAGCATGTGTTTGTTACGATTAAATCATGTTCCGTGCAAAATTCTACCAGGCGACTTCCTCTTTCATTAATTTTGCCCAGTCCATATTCACCTACTATTTTTCCTTCTCTTCCTTTTCCTACTACCGAATTCCAGTCTCCCATCACAATTAAGATTTCCTCTCCCTTAACTGTCTGAATAATTTCCTTTAGCTCCTCATATATTTCTTCGATCTCCTCATCATCGGCAGAGCTAGTTGGCATATAAACCTGTACTACTGTTGTCGGTGTTGGCTTCGTATCTATCTTGACAATGATAATGCGATCACTGTGCTGGTCATAGTAGTTTACCCGCATTCCTATTTTCTTATTCATTATCAGTCCTACTCCTGTGATACCCCCAACTGATTTTGTATTTATAATCCTGTACTCACCTGACCAGAAATCCTGTTCATCCTGCCACCGAACTTCACTAATCCCCACTATATCTAACTTCAACCTATCCATTTCCCTTTTTAAATTTTCTAATTTTCCTACCCGATTAAGGGATCTAACATTCCACGCTCCGATCCGTAGAATGCCAGTATTGTCTTTCCTGATGACGACATCCTCCTCAGTAGTCCCCGCCCGGAGATCCGAATGGGGGACTATTTTACCTCCGGAATATCTTACCCAAGAGGATGCCATCATCATATTTTCATACAGTAGAGCTGCATGTCCTCGGGAAATGTAACGGCTTTAGTTTCCCCTTGCTTTCAGCCGTTCGCAGTAACTGTGTGGCAAAGCCACATTAGCTGATGTTACAAGGCCAGCTCAGTCAATCATCCAGACTGTTGCCCCTGTAACTACTGAAAAGGCTGCTGCCCCTCTTCAGGAACCACACGTTTGTCTGGCCTCTCCACAGATACCCCTCCACTGTGGTTGCACCTATGGTACAGCTATCTGCATCGTTGAGGCACGCAAGCCACCCCACCTCGGCAATGTCTGTGGTTATTATATAACCTCTATTTACACAACATAATTTAAACACCAGAATGAAACTTTCACTCTGCATGGAGTGTGCACTGATATTAAACTTCCTGACAGATTAAATCTATGCGCTGGAACCAGTCTTCAAACCTGGGTGCTTTGCCTTTTGTGGGCAAGTACTCTACCACTGAGGTATCCCGACACGACTCATGGTCCGTCCTCACAACTTTAAATCTACCAGTACCTTGCCTCGTACTTTCCAAACTTCCAGGACTGCCAGCCTAGGAGGTTTGCAGGAGAACTTCTGTAAAGTTTAGAAAGTAGGAGGTGAGGGTTCTGGCAGAACTGAAGTTGTGAGGACAGATCGTGAGTCATGTAGAGATAGCAAAGTGGTAGAGCGCTGGCTCGTGAAAGGCAAAGTTCCCAGGTTGAAGCCCTGGTTTCAGCACATAATTTTAATCTACCACAAAGTTTTGTCACTTAAATACATTTGAAAGATATTAAATATGCTAATTATGCAGTCATTAATATAATCAATGAAACACTGTACCTAATAAAATTTATAAAAAATGTGCAATAACTATTTTTTTTAATAACTATTATTAATTTTTCTGAGAGGGGGAGTGGTTATGGCCGGCCGCGGTGGCCGAGGTGACTGAGGCACTCCAGTCACGGTCAGCACGGCCACTACGGTCGGGGGTTCGAATCCCCCCTCGGGCATGGATATTTGTGCCGTCCTAGTTCGTAAGTAGTTCATAAGTAGTTTGTAAGTTTAGGGACTGATGACCCCGTAGTTAAGTCCCATAAGCTTAACAAACATTTGAACATTTTTTTGAGTGGTTATGTGTGTAATACAGGTTATTTATACAGTAAATGGGCATGTCGGTTTTTCTGATTGGCAACTTTGTCAATTACTCTGTTGTTGGAGTTTGGAATACCACTGATTTTCGCCTTGTGAGTGGAACATACAGCCAGTGAGTTCAGCCTTTCCTGACTCATAGTGTTCCTGAAGAAGGTTTTGATTCTTTTTAAGGTTCTAAAAATGTGCTCTGCTTCTGCTGTTGAAATTACTGTAGTTAATGCAATTTGTAATGTTTTGTGCACTTCAGATAATAATAATTCTTCAAAGGAATGTTCCACAAAGAAAGTAAATAGCTCACAAACCGATGTAATGCCTCTGAATGCATCATTACAATAAATCACTGACAGTTCATTTTCACTTTTTCATGGCAAATAAACAGTTTAATGATGAAGTATTGACCAAAGTGGCTGGGGAATATTCTCTATAAGAAGCAAACTTTTTTTGTAGTTTAATGAGAAAGTATTGACCAAACTGTCTGGGCAATGTTCTCTAAAAGAAGCAAACTTTTTTGTTGCTAAATGAAAAAGTATTGTCCAAAGTGGCTGGGAAATGTTCTCTTACTAAAGAAAACTTTTTTGGATCAATGATTTTGAAACTGCTAAATACATCAGAGTTTTGAAATCATCCTTTCAGTTGGTCGGTCATAATGTCACACACTTCTTTGACATTTGCTGTCAGATTAACTTCACTGCTACAATTGAAACTTCTTCCTGGCGGACCAATACTCTCATAATCAGAAACTGAAAATGATGTAATGCATTGGACATGGTAATGGCATTTGCACTCTGTATCTGGACTATGTTATAGAAAATATCAACATATTTCGTGATATCATAGAAAAAATTTAGGAGGAACAAAATGCATGGATTGTGAAGTGAATTTCTTAAGGCAAATGCTTCTCTTATTATAACATCATCCCAGGAATCCTATTCATCAATGTTTTCAAAACATTCCAACAATTAAAATTTGTTTTCTTTGATAGTATTTACAATGTGGGACTGGAACTTCCCCTTAAACATTGATAGGTTCCACACTTCTTTGTAAAACCTCACTAAGTCTATATGCTAGGCTATAATTAATGTTTTCAAGGGAAAGAAATCTTTCAACAGGTTTCTTCCCTTTAGTACACCGCATTATAATGACAGATTGACTTCTGTACATAATATCTGTTCTTTTGTAAGTCTGTACAGAAACGAAAGTGGCATTGTTAATCTCTTTAATCAGTTCTTCGATATAAACTTGATACATACAGTCCAGAAGCTCATTTTCTATTATGTGTGATGCATATTTACACACAGAATTACTAGTGCTGCTTAAGTGATCATCTAATACACTGTCAAGATTTCCAAAAGGAGATAACAAGTCAAAGAAATTACCATGATTTGCTGCCTGTTGTTTTTCATTGTGACCTCTTAATGCTAACTGATGAGTTCCACAGAACACTAAGGACTTTACATTCTGTTTAATATGTGTCTGTTCTTTGTAACTAATTAATTATGTTTTTGAATTGACATTTTAAAACCAAATCAGTCGGAGCAGCAATGTTAATTGTGCCATAAATTTTATATTTACAAGCACTTTCTAAATGAAGTCCACTTTCCTCGTGTTTCTTAATACTGACGTGTTTTACGGCCCACTTTAGATTTGTAGTTTTATACATTTTTGCAAACATTTTAGACCAAAATAATAATCTAAATAATAAAAAATTAATTAATAAGAGTGTCTGTTTCTTAGGGGGAAAAATATTTAGGTAGTGGCTTGATCCGAACCACTGACTTTCAGCATTAGAGGCTAACGCATTACCCACTACGCTACGGCCAACAGATAGAAGCTGAGTACTTAAAACTGATACTATTGATGGCCATAGTTAACTGATGCTAATTGCCATTTCTAGATACTAGATTATCATTTATCGTACGAAGAACGACGTGTTTTTGTTAATTCTTCAGTGCGCCTTTACTTTCAAGTTACAATAAGAAAATCGTCAAATATGCAATGCAAGATGGCGTATGCCACAGCGAGTTCTGGGTGAGGAGTGTCACGTGACATCCCCGAACGGCTGGTTTTTCTTAATTTAATGGAGGGTGTCAAATCATCTTTATTTTTGCAAATATCTCTCAAACGATACGAGATATGAAAAAACATAAGGAGCTAAGTTGTAGTGAATTTGCTCCTCTACAAATTCGTTTCTTCAATTTTTGCGTCAGATGAACGGTTTGTTTGAAATTAAAATTACATTACAAACGGCTTTTGTATTACTAATGTATTTCTTGTCTGAAATATTTCAAAAAGCGAGGTTCTGATCTCTGGTAGCCAACAATTATGTCTGTAAAATTTGGTGCTGATCGGTTGAACGATTCGACCTAAAAAGTGGGCACTTAAATGTGATTTGCAGAGTATTCCATGTAGATGTGGAGTAGCCCATGGAGAACACGTTACAGACAGACATCATCAAATCGCCATTATTTTTGCAAATATCTCTGAAACGATGCAAGGTATGAAAAAAACATAATAGAGCGAAGATGTAGAGAATTTTCCCCTCTACCAATTAGGCTATTCAATTTTCGTGTCAGATGAACAGCTCGTTTGCAATTACAATTACATTACAAACGGCTTTTTTTGGGATTATTACCGTATTTTTTGTCCGAAAAATTTGAAAAAGGGTGTTCTGGTTCCTGGCAGCCTACAATTATGTCCGTAAAATTTGGGGCTGATCGATTGAACGGTTCGTCTTAAAAACAGGAAACATGTTACGGACAGACAGACAGAATCCCAAAATCGCCGTTATTTTTGCAAATATCTCTGAAACGATACAAGATATGAAAGAAACATAATAGAGCAAAGTTGTAGAGAATTTTCTCCTCTACAAATTCAGTTATTCAATGTTTGTGTCAGATGAATGGTTAAGCTGTTATGTTCATTTAAATTTAGAGTTGTCAAAAGACGATCGCAAAGGCCCACTTTTGGTGTTACTACCGTAACCTAAAGATGGCCAATAGGTTAGGTGATGGGGTGGGGTGGCGAGGGGGCTTTGGAGCCCTCAGACGTCCCCTTTGGCTACGTCCTTGATGGTGAGCATGATCCAGTTTAGAGGAAATAGCTGACAGAATTGAAGACAAATAAGTCGCCTGGTCTTAAAGGAATTCCAACTCGCTTTTACATATAGTAAGCTATAACCTACATTACGGCATTGGTCCATTGCTTAGCTTGCATTTACCATGAATATTTGGTCCAGTGCAAAGTTCCAAGAGATCGGAAAAGAACGCAGGGGGACACCTGTTTATAAGAAAAAGAAAAATACGGACTGCAAAGTTACAAACCAGTATAATTAACGCCAGTTTACTGCTGAATTCCTTAACATTCTCTCAGTTCCAATACAATATATTTCCTTGAGACGGGAAAGAAAAATGTTGAAATGCTTGTTAAGTTTATGGGACTTAACTGCGGGTCATAAGTCCCTGAACTTACAAACTACTTATAAACTAACTTATACTAAAGGCAGCACAAACATACATGCCCGAGGGAGGATTCGAACCCCCGACTAGGATACCAACTCTCCCGTATTTCCTGGGATCTTCCATATTTGAACACTTTTTTTCCATTTTTCAGTCTCAGGGGCAGTTTTTCACCCGTGTTTAACTTATTCCCCCCCTCTCTCTCTCTCTTTTTCTTTATTTCTTTTCTTTTCTTTTTTTACATGATGTACAAATGTATTTTTTCAATCATTCAAGTTTTGTGCGAACTGTCAGAATTCGTTGAAACATTAAGACAGCAGAGACCACTAATTCAATATTGATATTACGTCTATCAATTATCTTAGAAATGGTTGACCGACACTTGGCGGTTAGAAATTTAGATGTGACTTTGTTTCTGTGCGGGTGCTTACTGTGAATCGTTGTTCAAGAGTTTATGATGGGCAGCGAGGACAAAGCTAAAACACCACCAAAAAAAAAAAAAGTATATGTGTACATATCTTACGAAGCAGGAAGTTTTATATTTCTGAATTGGACCAGCACGGTCAAACGCTTATAAAGCAAAATGCTCAATCAAATAATGTTAATTTTGAGAACTTTGATAAACTGGTATCTTACGTTATGAGTATACCAGGAAGTCATGCTCAAATAGAGAGGGTCTTTTCTCTTATGAATAATAAGTAGACAGATGTAACGAATAGAAGTAGCACAAACCTAATCAAATTTGAATTTCAAGTTGCCAAGAGTTTTTCTTATTCATTCAGGTAATTGTCTGCATTTGCTAAAAAAAAACGAAAAAAGAAAAAATAGTGATGAGGCAAAATCCATTGCAAATTATGTATTTGTGTTGTCTAATTAAATAGTCATCTTTTACAAATACTGCTCTGATCTTTTGTGAAATTTTGCCGTGCTCTTAATCACCCTTATTTTTTGTCAAGAACGTAAGTATCTCACTTATTTTCGTTTGAAAAAGTTTGTCACCCTACCCCGACAGGGAACAGCCTCGCTCACCGGAGCATAGCGCCTCAGAGACAGGAAAGCTGCTATCCATGCTTCAGCACAGCTGTAGAATGCATCGCTCATCTGAAACTCAGCTTGCCCATTCTTGCGAGTCACAGATGAAGGGCAACAGGCAGACGGCATATCCTTGGTTTCTGAAAGGCGTTTGACATGGTGCCCCACTGCAGAATGCTAACGAAGCAACAAACATGTAGAATAGCGTCCCAGGTAAGTGACTGACTTGAAGAACTCTTAAATAATAGGATATAACATGTTGTCTTTGATGGCGCATATTCATCAGGAAAAAAATGGAGACCTAGAGCAGTGTGATAGAAGATGAATGATCACAGGAAGAGAGCAAGTAGTAATCTAAGGCTGCTTGCTGGTGATGCAGTGGCGGCCGGGAATGTGTGTGGTGGTGTTCAGTTGTTAGCTAAACGTTAAATGTTTGTAAGTCTATGGGACTTAACTGCTGGCTAATTAGTCCCTAGCTTACAAACTACTTAAACTAAGTTAAACTAAGCTAAGGACAACACACCCATCCATGCCCAAGAGAGGATTCGAACCTTGAAAGACGACCGTTTGTCATCTTCCATATTTTTAGCATATTTCTGTAAAGTTATAATTTATTTAATGTCGCTAGATTATCATTTTGTTAAAACTTGAACCCCACTCTTTTCAAGATCTGAGGAATAGCATTTTTATTTCCTGTGTTAGAATATTAGTTAATATTGCTAGGTTTCTCTTATTTTGTTAGGTTAATAATTTATTATTATATTAATTAATGTGACATAAGTACGGCTTCTCCGGTACACCACTGTCCCTGTGAGAATGTGCGTTGTTTTACCTTAAAGTGTGTACGAGAATCTATGGCTGTCTGAATGTGGGGAGTGATAGCTCGCTTTGCATTGTTCTCTCTGGCTCAGAGTCGATAGCTGCTGAATTTACCAAAGAGGTTTTTACGCCCTTTGGATGCGAGCTAGTTAGCGATCCTTCCCTCCAGCACGAGTCTCGCTGTCTGTCCCCACCACCACTGTTTTCTTGGATTTTCCGGCTTCCGGTGGCTCCCCGCGTCCGGTAGCAGTTTCCCGCCTCATGACCACTGGATCTTCATTCTGGGCTGGTCGTCCGGTGAGGAACGGTTGGTTCTGCTCTTGTTTTTGGAGATGGTAGCGTTTCATTGACTAGCACGTTTAACTTAGACTCGTGAACTTAGAATCATTTTTGGAATATTTTTTGCGATCGTGTGTGGAAATGTGTTCTCGTTTTTCAATTGAGTGATTTCCAATAGATAAATGTGGAGTGTGTGATTCTAGTTGCAGTTTGATAACAGGCTGGTATGTTAAAACCTTGGTGATCATGTGGCGGCATATGAACTCTGTGTAAATACTTTCAAGCTTTGTGGGGCCCGATTTCTAATAGGTGATATGTTCATTTTATACAGTGCATGTAAAAATCTTCTCATCATTTCCTTCTGTGAGTGATATGTGTTCCACGTGGTTGGTTCATAGAAAAAAGCCTTCAGCTTCCACTCTGGTTTGTTCCATGCCCATTAGGCAAGTAGCTATGCGGGTATCATTCTGATTTCCACTAATATTTCGCGATCTTCTCTCCCCGCCTATTTTAATTTTGAGGTCTCTTCTCCGTCTGGTAGTCCGTACTCAGTCTTTGTCAGTAATTCTCTCTGAGCCTTGTACAATCTCCTTCAATAGCTTCCTTATGTAATTCTAAACATTTCTATGGGTTACATGTTGTAATTCTTAATTTTATTTTTCCGGCTTTGTAATTATTTCACTTTTACGGGTTTTGGAGATTGGACTTCATCCGTCTCTGTAATCGCCCCCAATCGCGTGTAGCTGTATTTCATTCGCTTCCCTATATAATTCTAAGCATTTCTATGAGTTGCAGCTGTAGTTAATTTTCTTTATTTTTTGGAAACTGAATTTATTCAATTTTATCAGTTTTCGGAAACCACGTGGGTCCGAGTTCCAACTTACAGAGTTTGCAGCTAGTCGCCTGAATTCAGACCACTTATCATATAAAACCAGTTCCTAGATCTATTTCTAAGGTACTTAGATCGATTTCTAACAGACTGCAATTTAATAATCCAACATGATTTTATATAATCAATCCGATTTTCAACCACTTCACCTTAAGTGGAGTGCGTTGATGTAACGTAGCCGTTTGTCGCTGTTAGCGTGTTTGCTCGCAGTGCAATTCAGATGTAATTTGACTTGGCTATACACACCCACCATCTCAAAACAGGCACAACAGATCAAAGCCAGCTTCAATGTGTTTTTATATATTGTGTTTTGTGCTACCTCCAACTTGCTGAATTTCGCCTTTGATCGCGGCGCCTACTTTCGCCTCGTCTCAGCACGCTGATTTTGGTGAGTTTCGCTGTGGCATTGCATGTGTCTGAGCAAATGAATGTTGTTTGTGAATCCTTCCCCCCAGTAACGTTAAATCACGTATAATTTAGGTTGGGCACCGTCCGCATTAATCCATGTAAGAGATGAATTTTATTGTATTAACAAAATTGGTTTCCCATTTTGCTTGTTTTCTATCTGAATAAACAAGTTTAAGTTCAGCATAATCCGTAAGTTGCCTATAAATTGTAGTTTTAGAGCACCTTCCCTTTTTTATTTAATATTGTTCTTCACAAGTGCTGAGAACTAGCTCAGATGCAAATTTTATGTTTAAATTCTGTTGCGCCATAAATGTTTTCTTAGCCACCATGCCACCATTATAAGATAACTTTAATTGTGATGGCTTGCTTATTAATATCTGTGTGTAATAACATGTGAGCTGCTATGTAAATTGACCACTGTAGTATTAACTTCCTGTTATTGAAGTAATTTGAAACGTGTCAGTTCTCAGTTTGGGCCAGGGAACAAGGCTTTATAGCAAGGAGTAACCGATAGTCCACACGGACCTCATTTACTAACTTTAGAGATAAAACAAGGCTCTTGTTGCGTACAATGGTCGACTCTTAACCTCCAACGCGGGAGGCCGTACAATCCGTAACATGTGGCTCCAGACCGCTCGATACTCCCACGCGGCGGTTGTTAGCACTAAATATGGAAAAATATGTAGTAAAAATCGCACTGACATGTTTTAGGGCCCACTTTAGATTTGTAGTTTTATAAATTTTTGCAAACATTTTGGACCAAAATAATAATCTAAATAATAAAAATTTAATTAATAAGAGTGTCTGAAACCCTTATAGGAAAAAATAAAAAAAATTGTTAGTGATGGGTTCCGAACCACCGACCCTTAGCGTCATAGTCCAACGGCTTGTCCACTATGCTACGACTATCAATAAAAAAAAATCAGTCCTTTAATCTCATACTATTGATGGCCGTTGTTAACTGATGCTAATATGGCATTTGTAGACACTAGATTATCATTTATCGTACGAAGAACAATGTGTATTTGTTAATTCTTCAGTGCGCCATTGCTTTGAAATGACAACGTGTAAGTTTCAATAGGAAAATCATCAAATATGCAATGCAAGATGGCGTATGCTAGAACAGAGTTCTGGGCGAGGAATGTCACGTGACATCTCGGAACGGTTGGTTTTCGTTAATTCAATGGAGGGTGTCAAATCTCTGATATTTTTGCAAATATGTCTCAAACGATACGAGATATGAGAAAAACATAAGGGAACTAAGTTGTAGAGAATTTTATCTTCTAGCAATTAGGTTATTCAATTTTCGTGTCAGATGAACGGTTCGTTTTCAATTACAATTATATTACAAACGGCTATTTTTTTAATTATTACTTCCGTATTTTTGTTCGAAAAATTTGAAAAAGGTAGGTTCTGGTCTCTAATGGCCTACAATCATTTCTGTAAATTTGGTACTGATTGGTTGAACGGGTCGTCTTAAAGACAGGCAACACGTTACTGACAGACAGACACACAGATATACATCCCAAAATCACAGTTATTTTTGCAAATATCTTTGAAACACTATGAGATATGAAAAAAACACAAGAGAGCAAAGGTGTAGAGAATTTTCTCCTCTACAAATTCGGTTATTCAATTTTCATGTCAGATGAATAGTTAAGCCATTATTTTCATTTACATTTCGAGCTCTGAAAAGACGATCACAAAGGCCCAATTTTAGTGTTACTACCGTAACCTGAAGTGGGCCAAAACAATCCCTTAATTTACGAATACAGTATCAGTAGTGCGCTGTTTGACACAGTCGCCTAGCTTAGATATGTAGGCGTGACGTTGCGTGGGTGTGAGGACAGTTGTGAAGAAGCTGGATGGCCGCGGTGGAATGGCCGAGTGCCTAAGGCGCCTTGATGCGGAGAGTCCAGTCCCCCCTCGGGCATGGGTGTGTGTGTTGTCCTTAACATAAGTCAGTGTAACTAGTTTGTAAGCCTAAGGACTGATAACATCAGCAAAGACACATTTAAAAACATTTGAATATTTGAAGCTGGGTGATCGACTTGGGTTTATTGGAAGAATTTAGAGAAGGCGTGGTTCATCTGTAAAGAAAACCGCTTATAGAATGCTAGTGTGTCCCATTATTAAGTAGGCCCACTGGTCAAGTGTTTTGTATCCCGACCAGATCAGACTTGAAGGAAGCAGGAAGTCATAGAAATTAGAAGCTTCTCAGTGGCGGGATTGTACATTTGTTAATATTATGTTCGATCAACATGAGACTGTCACACACACAATTCGGGAAGACGACATTCTTTCCAAGGAGTATTATTGAGGAAATTTAGAGGCCTGTCATTTTAAGCTGACTGCAGAACGGGTCTGCTGCCACCAACTTCCATTTCGCAGAAGGACCACAAAGAAAAGATAAGAGAAATTAGGGTACATACATAAGTATATAAACAGCTGTTCTTCCGTCACTTTTTTTTTTTTTTTTGGGAGTGAAAGGGTTAGTTACCCTTTGTCTCGCACCCTGTTGGTAGCTTGCGGAATAAGAAAGTAGGTTTAAATTGGAGATCAAAGTTATTAAGATTCATGTGTTTGCAAAGTATTTTTAATATGCTTCATTCTGTTTATCTTGGAATGTGAAATAAGAAAATTAAATTTTGTGACACTGTTAATAGCTAATAAATCATCGATTGCAAATATGTTAATCGAAAGAAATGAGTGGTCAAAGTTAATAGTTAATGTTAATCCATAGGTTCGTTCCAGCAGCTGCCAGACGGCTACTTTCATGCGCTAAGAAACAGGTGTTACTGCGCATGCGCAGCTAGTATAACGTAAAAACCCTTGTTTGATACTTTCACTCCTGGAATGCTTTTTGCACTGTTTCTGGCTGCAGGCAATGTTGAGTTTAAATGAATAATTAAAATACTTTCCTTCCTAATAATGAAGAAGTGTAAACGAGAAATATCTGATCTCAAGTGGAGTTGCAGTGACTTCGAAATAATCGAAAAACACGCAACAAACACACACGTATCACGTGATGGCTACACCCCACTCTAACTAAGTACTTTCTGCGCATGCGCAAATTGGCAGCTTGACCGTGCCAGAAATATTTTTCCGGGCAGCGTCTGGCTGCTTGCGGCAACTGCTGGAACACCAAACAGCCACACTCCAAGTAGCCAGAAGCGGGAGAAGGCGCTGCTGGAACACAATTTCAGTGTTGCGCATGCACGTCAAGCAGTCTGGCAGCTGCTGGATCGAACCTTATGTAATAAGCGCGTGTCAAATTTACAACTGAGTGTTATTATCTTTGCCAATGAAGTGGTGAGATTTAAATAATTTGTAACTGATAGCAACTATGGCTGAATCAATGAGGCGGCAGGGATACTGTAAGTATTTCATAAAACCGTGTTTCGGGGTAGAATCTACATAAAGAAGACGCACTTAGGCACGGTAACAAAATGTGCGTTAAGTGAATGTATGTTTTTGAATGTTTTCTTCATCATACAGAAGGAAATGGTTGCGGATAAACTATTATGTTCATTTCACACCCAAGACGTTTCATACATATGTTCTTTTTCTGTTGACGACGTGACTGCATTCTGAGAGGTTGTTTGCCGTATTGTATTTCCCCCGCAAGACCGCTTTTCGTTTTGTAGACAATGTTTCAATTAATGTTGCACGGTTTGTAGACGGTTAGAATTTCATAGACGGTGAGCATTGTTTTGTTCTCAAAACACCTACCGGTACCTCAGCTTAAGTTACAGGCAAATTTCTCTCTAAAGTTAGACCCTCCTATGTAGGCAGACGTTGTTAACATGCAACACCAATCTTAAAAATGCCTCATGAGCACATATTATTTACCATTGTTATTTTCACATCACCTTTCGTTGTATCAGTGTGACGCTATTAGAGCATTTCAGATCTTTTTTGTCACCAGAATGGAGCAAAAAGTAGTCTTGTCATAAGTGAAAAAGAATTTCTAAACGCAAAGCATTTATTCAGTTACTACCGCGTGTATCTAGGCACCGACTTAAATTACGGAATGGCGACACCTGCCATGGAGGGTTGCAGAATAAACACCTTTCTTATATTAAAAAAAAACCTTTAATTAGCTACCGCTAAATCATTTCTTAAATTTAAAGCAAAATGTAGGTCCATTATTTGTTATTAGATACGGTACGATACTTGCTTTAATGGTAAGCAGAAACACTTGTATGAGTAAGCGTTTAGTTTATAAAAATGGTGATGTAGAAGTTGTTATTTTTATTCAGTCTGGGAAAGTCAGCGCTGAGAAGAGCAACAGATTTGCCACGTATTTTCTGAAACGTCTATTATTGTAGTTATTGTTGACTTCGAGGCGATATGGTAACATTACAGTACAATCACATTTCAGTTCAGAGCATATACATTCATTTGTGTTACCGCTACCTATTGTTATTTGTTCGTGTGAGTACTTAGCGTTTGGCACGGGACTGTGACTGGGTACATGTGCCCCTAGCAATGAGTTTTTCTTAAACATTGAAAGGTTCCACATTTCTTTTTAAAACCTCACTAATTCTATATGCTGTCCTATCATTAATGTTTTCAAAGGAAATAAAACCCTCAACGGGTTTCTTCCCCTTAATATACCGCAGTATATTGACAAATTGACTTCCGCACCTAATTTCTGGATGGAAACAAAAGTGGCATCGTTCTTTGATGTAAACTTGATACATACAGTCCAGAAGCTCATTTTCTATTATGTGTGATGCATATTTACACATGGAATTACTAGAGCTGCTTAAGTGATCATCTAATACACTGACAAGATTTCCCAAAAGAGATAACAAGTCGAAGAAATTGCCATGATTTGCTGACTTGTTTTTCATTGTGAGCTCTTAATGCTAACTAATGAGTTGCACAAAACATCAAGCATCTATATTCTGTTTAATGTGTCTGTTCTTTGTAACTAATTAATTATGTTTCTGGACTGACATTTTACACACCAAATCAATCTGAGCAACAATGTTAATTGTGCCAAATGTTTTATATTTACAAGCATTTTCTAAATGAGGCCCACTTTCCTGGTGTTTAATAATTTGTTCACTTAAATGCTTTAGATCCTTGCAGCTGATTATTGTCCAGAATCCATCACCGCCATACAACATACAGTAGAAACGAAACAATTTTAGTTTCTCTTCACTCACAGTTAGCCAAGACTTTTTGCAGAACCATGTATTGCAGAAAGTTCTCTTCTTCTTTTTCATCGTGTGGAGACATCAAGAAATCTTTTGATTGAAGTGTGCCTAACTGCTTAATTTCTAGCTTTCCTTCCGTACTTAATCAACGAAAGGGCATTTTGAGCAAAGAGTCTACTTCATTGAATTTATACTCTGCAAGGGGTGGGGACTGGGAGCGAGACAGGTACAGCCAGCTTTACTGGGACCCACTTTGCTGGGCCCCAAGCATCACTAGGGAAAGCAGTTCTGCAACGACACTGTGACTGCAGTCTTAGGAGCAAGGGGTGCAAGGAAAGTAAGAGCCAGCCACTGCTGGACCTCAGCTGCCGGCATGGCTAAGTACACCAGGCAGATGCTAGTGGGGCCTCAGCCATGCTGCAGTGAGAGGCAAGCAAAACCATTTGATCACATCATTATAAATTGAGCTAGAAAGTCAAGGGGATCATGACACACTCCAAAAGTATGATATAATTTTGCTAATATATATATCACTAATTATACAGTGGGACAGGGTCCCTGTGCCCTTTAGAACAGGCTGCTCCTGGTAAATATATAGTTAGAATAATGTGTGCTAATGACAGTGTGTGTTTGTGCATGTGTTAATGGTTAATGTGCAAGTTAATGGTTCTGTTATTCTTTGAGAAAGGTAAATATTGGTTTACTGGAAAATATAAGAGCACCACATTTAACATCTTTGACTGTATTTTGCACTGAAAATTGACACTGCCCTTACCCACAGACTCAAGTATAGTGGAGCAACTCTCTATAACATATTAATATTAATGTGCGTAATGTTTTAGTATATTTATTGTGAGTTCAGTAAGAGTATGTAGTGCCCCAAAATTCAGTTATGATTCATCATATATGCATGTGTGATACAGAATTATAGTGAAATATTAAATAGTATGAATAGTAATGGATTAATCTCAGATTAGATACATTTTGATGCAGCTCTCAGCATTCCCAACATTCATTTGTATTGCATCACTTGGATGTGAAACCACTGCAGTGCTTATTAGAAAAAATATCTCTTTGTAAATGGTATATTATGAAATAAATTTTAATTAAAAAAGGAGAGGCATTGATTAAAGTTTGTGCTATGGCCACGATTCGAACCGGGGCCCTCTACTTACAAAAGTAAGCACTTTAGAACGCATTGCTAACAAAGTGTTGCAGGCAACACTAAAAGCGTCTAAAAGCGCTACTCTCTCCACACCACGTACTGTTATTCTGCCTCAGTGTTACCTGTGAAATGCATATCAAATTAGTTTGTGAACAGTTGTTTTGGGAAGAAGGGAACTTATTTTATGGTTAATAGATTATTAGAATAATGTGTGCTCATGACTGAGATATAACAGGTATCATTATGCTGAGATGCACACCATAATTGTGTGATTACAGAACGTATGTATAAAGTGATTCATTATGCATTTTGTTATAAGCTAATTGTCTTCTGATTACAGGAAATACTAAGAAAATAGATACTGAAGACCATGTTAATCAGGTGTTTTCCATTTAATATTTGTATGTATGAGACTTTTATCACGGAGGTATATTTCACAGTAGATTAAAGTTAATGGGTTTCACATCTTGCTAAATATATTCCAAATCATAGCGATTGTCCGGTTATTAATCATGTATAAGAGGTATAGGTGATATCAACTCAGTCTTTGAAGTTATAACAATGTTTCACACTGTTATAACCTGATTTTTCCACTTGTTATACAAATAAAAGTCAAACACCACCTCAGAATAGATGTACAGTGGTAGCTACAGTATTTTGAACAGCTCCAATTGTTTCAATAGCTCGCCTGCTTGTATATAATTATGAAAGCATTAAGACGATGGGTACTTTAGAGTCATTTGAATCGCAAATATGACACGTTTCATTTTAGATATGTTTTTCTACATTCTTGGTGAAGCACACAAACATAAGCTGACATGATGTAGACATATAATTAACTTAAAAAAGACTGACTGACTGTGCGCTAAAACCGAGCGTATAAATACACCAGTTCGACATCATTCTAGAACAAGGAAGTAAATATTATCACTATTTAATAATAAGTAATATTAATAAACATGAATGAATCCTTTATTAAGATGATACATACAAAATTACTACAAATGCATTAGAAGTATTATTATTTCAAAACAACACATAAATTAGAATCATAAATAATTTGTGATTAGAGCAGTAAACAGATTTGTTTATACAGATAATTCTACCCAGATTAAAGTAATTATACAGCTCTGAAATAAAATGATCTTCATAAACAGGTCAGTATATAGTAAGATACATCAGATAAAGTTAGTTATTGATATGATTAACATGAATGTGTTACTGCACAACATTAATGTTATGTTCCTTGCGATCAAAAAATACTTAAATACAAAAAAAAAAAACATTATTGTTATTCTAACCAAACATTCCTGTGTCATTTTATGATTAAGCGTAGGAATCGGTACAATTCCAATTGGTATCCTAAACTTCATGTTAGTTTCTTGGGTACTAAAAGCATTATAAAATGAATCATTGTAGTATGAGCAATTGGAAAACATAAGTCCACGAAATTCAACACCTTTGACAGTACTTCACACTATAGTTGGCATTACCCTTGCACTCAACGTCAGGTACATTGGAAGAACCCTCTCAAAAAGGATTGATATTATTTGTGTAGATATTTTAGTGTATTTATTGTGAGATCAGATAGAATAAGTAGTGGCTGTAAATTCATTATGATTCATCAGATATGCCTATGTGATACATATGTGTAGTGAAATATTATAGTATGACTTGTAATGGATTAATCTCAGAAAGAAACTTATTTGATGGTTAATACATAGAATAATGTTGCTCATGACTGAGTATGTGTTACATGTGTGTGGTGTCACAGAAATATGTATATTGACATATTGTATCACATAGTTCCCAATGCAGAAAATTGTTAAGTATCATGAGATATAACAGGTATCATTATGCTGAGATGCACACCATAGTTTTGTGATTATGGAATGTATACGTAAAGTGATACATTATAAATTTTGTTAATAGCTAATTTTCTTCTGATTGCAGGAAAGAGGCTATTAAGAGCCCAGATACTCAACTGTGGGATAGGAGACCATGTTAATCAGGTATATCCTCCTAATATTTTTATGAATGAGACATATATCATATAAGTATATTTTGCAGTAGAATAAAGTTAATAGGTATTGTTACTCATATGCCAAGGACGATTCCCCCATGAGCCCTTATGTGGGAGCAACTGAAATGGAAATGATAAACATTTTGAAACTGTTAATGGATTAATTGTTTACATTAACTGGGAAAGTTTGTGTTTGAATGCGCTGGTTGTTGCGTACTCCAAAAGACAAGGAGCTACGTTTTGTACAGCGCTAAATTAATGCGTGTAGCTGATAGCACATTGAACTACATTTTGATGTTGCTCTCAGCATTTCCAACATTCAGTTGTATTTCTTCACTGGGATGTGAAACCACTGAAGTACTTATTACAAAAAATGGTATATTATGAAATAAATTTTATTTAAACTAAAGGAGAGGCATTGAGTTAAAGTTTGCGCTATGCCCATGATACGAACCGGGGGAGCTCTACGTACTAGGTAAGCACTTTAGACTGCTCAGCTAACACAGTGTTGCGGACAAAGAGACTTCACACATTGTCTAAAAGCACGTTTCCCTCCACACCTCGTAGTGTAATTCTGCCACAGTGTTACCTGTGAATGGTGTATCAAATTAGTTTGTGAATATTTGCTATGAGGAGAAGTAAACTTATTTGATGCCTAAAAGATAGTTAGAAAAATGTGTGCTCATGACTTAGTGTGTGTTTGCATGTGTGTGGTGTCACAGAAATATGTATATTGACACTCTGTATCACTTAGTTCCGAATCCAGAAAATTGTAAAGTATAATGAGATATAACAGGTATCATTATGCTGAGATGCACACCATAATTTTGTGATTATGGGATGTATGTATAAAGTGATTCATTTTAAATTTCGTTAATCGCTAATTGCCTTCTGATTACAGGAAAGAGGCTACTAAGAGTCCAAATACTCAACTGTGGTGTAGAAGACCATGTTAATCAGGTATTTCCTCATAATATGTTTATGAATGAGACATATATCATATAAATATATTTTGCAGTAGCATGAAGTTAATAGGTTTTGCACCTTGCGTAATTTGTTGGAAATCATAGTGAGTGTGAGGTTATCTAGATCTGCATAGGATGTATAAGTGAAATCAAGTTATTGGTTGTGTTATTCTTTGAGAAAAGTAAATATTGGTTCACTGTGTTTGCTTATAGGCTTTAAAGCAAATCATTATGAGAAACTGGGAAACATAAGAGCCCCAGATTTAACATCTTTGACTGTATTTTGCACTGCAAATAGACACTATCCTTACCCACAATGTCAAGTATAGTGGAGCAACTCTCTATAACATACTAATATAAATGTGTGTAATGTTTTAGTATATTTATTGTTTGTTCAGTGAGAATAAGTAGTGGCCCTAGATTCAGTTATGATTCATCATATATGCATGTGTGATAAAGAAATACAGTGAATTATTAAATAATATGAATTCTAATGGAATAATCTCAGATTAGCTTCTTGTTACTCATATGCCAAGGATGATTCCCCCATGAGCCCTTATGTGTGAACAACTGAGAAGGAAATCACAAATATCTTGGTACTGTGAATGGATTAATTGTGTACATTAGCTGGGAAAGTTTGTGTTTGAATGCGCTGGGTAGCGCGTACTCCAAACGACAAGGATCTACGTTGTGTACAGCGCTAAATTAACGGGTGTAGCTGTTAGCACATTGAATTACATTTTGATGTTGCTCTCGGTATTCCCAACATTCATTTGTATGGCATCACTTGGATGTGATACCTCTGCAGTGCTTATTAGAAAAATTACCCCTTTGTAAATGGTATATTATGAAATAAAATTGTATTAAACAAAAGGAGAGGTGTTTAGTTATGTTAGGGCTATGGCTGCGATTTGAACCAGGGCCCTCTACTTACAAGGTAAGCACTTTAGAACGCTACGATAGTGTTGAAGACAAAGCGACAACATGGACTGTCTAATGGCATGACTTCCTAGACACCATAGACTGTAATTATGCCTCCATGTTACCTGTGAAATGCGTATCAAATTAGTTTGTGAATATTTGTTTTGGGAATAAGGAAACCTATTTCATGGTTAATACATCGTTAGAATGCTGTTGCTCATAACTGAGTATGTGTTAGCATGTGTGTGGTGTCACAGAAATATGTATATTGACATACTCTGTCACTTAGTTCCCAATGCAAAAAATTGTTAAGTATCATGGGATATAACAGGTATAATTTTACTGAGAGGCACACCATAGTTTTATGATTATGGAATGTATTTGTAAAGTGATTCATTATATAATTTGTTAATAGCTAATTTTCTTCTGATTGCAGGAAAGAGGGTACTAAGAGTCCAAATAATCATCTGTGAGGAGGAGACCATGGTAATCAGGTATTTTCTCATAACATTTTAATGAATGACACCTATATCGTATAAGTATATTTTGCAGTAGCATAAAGCTAATAGGTTTTGTTACTCATATGCCAAGGACGTTTTTCCCTTGAGCCCTCATGTGTGAACAACTGAGAAGGAAATCACTAACCTCTTGGTACTGTGAATGAATTAATTGTGTGAATTAGCTTGGGAAGTTTGTGTTTGAATGTGCTGGTTAGCGCGTACTCCAAACGACAAGGAGCTACGTTGTGTACAGAGCTAAATTAACGGTTGTAGCTGTTAGCACATTGATCTACATTTTTATGTTGCTCTCAGCATTCCCAACATTCATTTGTACGGCATCACTTGGATGTGATACCTCTGCAGTGCTTATTAGAAAAATTACACCTTTGTAAGTGGTATATTATGAAATAAATTTTTATCAAACAAAATGAGAGGTGTTTAGTTAACGATAGAGATAAGGCTGTGATTTGAACCAGGTCCATCTACTTACAAGGTAACCAATTTAGTACGCTACGACAGTGTTGAAGATAAAGCAACAGCACGGACTGTCTGAAAGCATGACTTCCTAAACACCACAGACTGTAATGCTGCCTCAATGTTACCTGTGAAAAGCGTATCAAATTAGTTTTTGAATATTTGCTATGAGGAGAAGTGAACTTATTTGATGCCTAAAAGATAGTTAGAAAAATGTGTGCTCATGACTTAGTGTGTGTGGTGTCACAGAAATATGTATATTGACATTCTGTATCACTTAGTTCCGAATCCAGAAAATTGTAAAGTATAATGAGATATAACAGGTATCATTATGCTGAGATGCACACCATAATTTTGTGATTATGGGATGTATGTATAAAGTGATTCACTTTAAATTTCGTTAATCGCTAATTGCCTTCTGATTACAGAAAAGAGGCTACTAAGAGTCCAAATACTCAACTATGGTGTAGAAGACCATGTTAATCAGGTATTTCCTCATAATATGTTTATGAATGAGACATATATCATATAAATATATTTTGCAGTAGCATGAAGTTAATAGGTTTTGCACCTTGCGAAATTTGTTGGAAATCATAGTGAGTGTGAGGTTATCTAGATCTGCATAAGATGTATAAGTGAAATCAAGTTATTGGTTGTGTTATTCTTTGAGAAAAGTAAATATTGGTTCACTGTGTTTGCTTATAGGCTTTAAAGCAAATCATTATGAGAAACTGGGAAACATAAGAGCATCAGATTTAACATCTTTGACTGTTTTTTGCACTGCAAATAGACACTATCCTTACCCACAATGTCAAGTGTAGTGGAGCAACTCTCTATAACATACTAATATAAATGTGTGTAATGTTTTAGTATATTTATTGTTTGTTCATTGAGAATAAGTAGTGGCCCTAGATTCAGTTATGATTCATCATATATGCATGTGTGATAAAGAGATACAGTGAATTATTAAATAATATGAATTCTAATGGAATAATCTCAGATTAGCTTCTTGTTACTCATATGCCAAGGATGATTCCCCCAAGAGCCCTTA
Source organism: Locusta migratoria (assembly GCA_026315105.1). Lineage (NCBI taxonomy): Eukaryota > Metazoa > Arthropoda > Insecta > Orthoptera > Acrididae > Locusta > Locusta migratoria. The sequence continues at coordinate 360,043,502 of CM048755.1, read as the reverse complement.
TGTGTGAACAACTGAGAAGGAAATCACAAATATCTTGGTACTGTGAATGGATTAATAGTGTACATTAGCTGGGAAAGTTTGTGTTTGAATGCGCTGGGTAGCGCGTACTCCAAACGACAAGGATCTACGTTGTGTACAGCGCTAAATTAACGGGTGTAGCTGTTAGCACATTGAATTACATTTTGATGTTGCTCTCGGCATTCCCAACATTCATTTGTATGGCATCACTTGGATGTGATACCTCTGCAGTGCTTATTAGAAAAATTATCCCTTTGTAAATGGTATATTATGAAATAAATTTCTATTAAACAAAAGGAGAGGTGTTTAGTTAACGTTAGAGCTATGGCTGCGATTTGAACCAGGGCCCTCTACTTACAAGGTAAGCACTTTAGAACGCTACGACAGTGTTGAAGACAAAGCGACAACACGGACTGTCTAAAAGCATGACTTCCTAGACACCACAGACTGTAATTCTGCCTCAATGTTACCTGTGAAATGGGTATCAAATTAGTTTGTGAATATTTGTTTTGGGAAGAAGGAAACTTATTTGAAGGTTAATACAGAGTTAGAATAATGTTGCTCATGACTGAGTATGTGTTAGCATGAGTGTGGTGTCACAGAAATATGTATATTGACATACTCTGTCACTTAGTTCCCAATGCAGAAAATTGTTAAGTATCATGAGATATAACAGGTATCATTGTACTGAGAGGCACACCATAGTTTTATGATTATGGAATGTATATGTAAAGTGATTCATTATATATTTTGTTAATAGCTAATTTTCTTCTGATTGCAGGAAAGAGGCTACTAAGAGTCCAAATAATCAACTGTTGGGTAGGAGACCATGTTACTCAGGTATTTCCTCATAATATTTTTATGAATGAGACATATATCAAAGTTAATAGGTTTTGTTACTCATATGCCAAGAACGATTTCCACATGAGCCCTTATGTGTGAGCAACTGAAACGTAAATGACAATCATTTTGGTACTGTGAATGGATTAATTGTTTACATTAGCTGGGAAAGTTTGTGTTTGAATGCGCTGGTTGTTGCGTACTCGAAAAGACAAGGTGCTATGTTTTGTACAGTGCTAAATTAACGCGTGTAGCTGATAGCACATTGAACTACATTTTGATGTTGCTCTCAGCATTTCCAACATTCAGTTGTATTTCTTCACTGGGATGTGAAACCACTGAAGTACTTATTACAAAAAATGGTATATTATGAAATAAATTTTATTTAAACTAAAGGAGAGGCATTGAGTTAAAGTTTGCGCCAAGCCCATGATACGAACCGGGGGAGCTCTACGTACTAGGTAAGCACTTTAGACTGCTCAGCTAACACAGTGTTGCGGACAAAGAGACTTCACAGATTGTCTAATAGCACGTTTCCCTCCACACCTCGTAGTGTAATTCTGCCACAGTGTTACCTGTGAATGGTGTATCAAATTAGTTTGTGAATATTTGCTATGAGGAGAAGTAAACTTATTTGATGCCTAAAAGATAGTTAGAAAAATGTGTGCTCATGACTTAGTGTGTGTTTGCATGTGTGTGGTGTCACAGAAATATGTATATTGACACTCTGTATCACTTAGTTCCGAATCCAGAAAATTGTAAAGTATAATGAGATATAACAGGTATCATTATGCTGAGATGCACACCATAATTTTGTGATTATGGGATGTATGTATAAAGTGATTCATTTTAAATTTCGTTAATCGCTAATTGCCTTCTGATTACAGGAAAGAGGCTACTAAGAGTCCAAATACTCAACTGTGGTGTAGAAGACCATGTTAATCAGGTATTTCCTCATAATATGTTTATGAATGAGACATATATCATATAAATATATTTTGCAGTAGCATGAAGTTAATAGGTTTTGCACCTTGCGAAATTTGTTGGAAATCATAGTGAGTGTGAGGTTATCTAGATCTGCATAAGATGTATAAGTGAAATCAAGTTATTGGTTGTGTTATTCTTTGAGAAAAGTAAATATTGGTTCACTGTGTTTGCTTATAGGCTTTAAAGCAAATCATTATGAGAAACTGGGAAACATAAGAGCCCCAGATTTAACATCTTTGACTGCATTTTGCACTGCAAATAGACACTATCCTTACCCACAATGTCAAGTATAGTGGAGCAACTCTCTATAACATACTAATATAAATGTGTGTAATGTTTTAGTATATTTATTGTTTGTTCAGTGAGAATAAGTAGTGGCCCTAGATTCAGTTATGATTCATCATATATGCATGTGTGATAAAGAAATACAGTGAATTATTAAATAATATGAATTCTAATGGAATAATCTCAGATTAGCTTCTTGTTACTCATATGCCAAGGATGATTCCCCCATGAGCCCTTATGTGTGAACAACTGAGAAGGAAATCACAAATATCTTGGTACTGTGAATGGATTAATTGTGTACATTAGCTGGGAAAGTTTGTGTTTGAATGCGCTGGGTAGCGCGTACTCCAAACGACAAGGATCTACGTTGTGTACAGCGCTAAATTAACGGGTGTAGCTGTTAGCACATTGAATTACATTTTGATGTTGCTCTCGGTATTCCCAACATTCATTTGTATGGCATCACTTGGATGTGATACCTCTGCAGTGCTTATTAGAAAAATTATCCCTTTGTAAATGGTATATTATGAAATAAATTTGTATTAAACAAAAGGAGAGGTGTTTAGTTATGTTAGGGCTATGGCTGCGATTTGAACCAGGGCCCTCTACTTACAAGGTAAGCACTTTAGAACGCTACGATAGTGTTGAAGACAAAGCGACAACATGGACTGTCTAATGGCATGACTTCCTAGACACCATAGACTGTAATTATGCCTCCATGTTACCTGTGAAATGCGTATCAAATTAGTTTGTGAATATTTGTTTTGGGAATAAGGAAACCTATTTCATGGTTAATACATCGTTAGAATGCTGTTGCTCATAACTGAGTATGTGTTAGCATGTGTGTGGTGTCACAGAAATATGTATATTGACATACTCTGTCACTTAGTTCCCAATGCAAAAAATTGTTAAGTATCATGGGATATAACAGGTATAATTTTACTGAGAGGCACACCATAGTTTTATGATTATGGAATGTATTTGTAAAGTGATTCATTATATAATTTGTTAATAGCTAATTTTCTTCTGATTGCAGGAAAGAGGGTACTAAGAGTCCAAATAATCATCTGTGAGGAGGAGACCATGGTAATCAGGTATTTCCTCATAACATTTTAATGAATGACACCTATATCGTATAAGTATATTTTGCAGTAGCATAAAGCTAATAGGTTTTGTTACTCATATGCCAAGGACGTTTTTCCCTTGAGCCCTCATGTGTGAACAACTGAGAAGGAAATCACTAACCTCTTGGTACTGTGAATGAATTAATTGTGTGAATTAGCTTGGGAAGTTTGTGTTTGAATGCGCTGGTTAGCGCGAACTCCAAACGACAAGGAGCTACGTTGTGTACAGAGCTAAATTAACGGTTGTAGCTGTTAGCACATTGAACTACATTTTTATGTTGCTCTCAGCATTCCCAACATTCATTTGTACGGCATCACTTGGATGTGATACCTCTGCAGTGCTTATTAGAAAAATTACACCTTTGTAAATGGTATATTATGAAATAAATTTTTATCAAACAAAATGAGAGGTGTTTAGTTAACGATAGAGATAGGGCTGTGATTTGAACCAGGGCCATCTACTTACAAGGTAACCAATTTAGTACGCTACGACAGTGTTGAAGATAAAGCAACAGCACGGACTGTCTGAAAGCATGACTTCCTAAACACCACAGACTGTAATTCTGCCTCAATGTTACCTGTGAAAAGCGTATCAAATTAGTTTTTGAATATTTGCTATGAGGAGAAGTAAACTTATTTGATGCCTAAAAGATAGTTAGAAAAATGTGTGCTCATGACTTAGTGTGTGTGGTGTCACAGAAATATGTATATTGACATTCTGTATCACTTAGTTCCGAATCCAGAAAATTGTAAAGTATAATGAGATATAACAGGTATCATTATGCTGAGATGCACACCATAATTTTGTGATTATGGGATGTATGTATAAAGTGATTCACTTTAAATTTCGTTAATCGCTAATTGCCTTCTGATTACAGGAAAGAGGCTACTAAGAGTCCAAATACTCAACTGTGGTGTAGAAGACCATGTTAATCAGGTATTTCCTCATAATATGTTTATGAATGAGACATATATCATATAAATATATTTTGCAGTAGCATGAAGTTAATAGGTTTTGCACCTTGCGAAATTTGTTGGAAATCATAGTGAGTGTGAGGTTATCTAGATCTGCATAAGATGTATAAGTGAAATCAAGTTATTGGTTGTGTTATTCTTTGAGAAAAGTAAATATTGGTTCACTGTGTTTGCTTATAGGCTTTAAAGCAAATCATTATGAGAAACTGGGAAACATAAGAGCATCAGATTTAACATCTTTGACTGTATTTTGCACTGCAAATAGACACTATCCTTACCCACAATGTCAAGTATAGTGGAGCAACTCTCTATAACATACTAATATAAATGTGTGTAATGTTTTAGTATATTTATTGTTTGTTCATTGAGAATAAGTAGTGGCCCTAGATTCAGTTATGATTCATCATATATGCATGTGTGATAAAGAGATACAGTGAATTATTAAATAATATGAATTCTAATGGAATAATCTCAGATTAGCTTCTTGTTACTCATATGCCAAGGATGATTCCCCCAAGAGCCCTTATGTGTGAACAACTGAGAAGGAAATCACAAATATCTTGGTACTGTGAATGGATTAATAGTGTACATTAGCTGGGAAAGTTTGTGTTTGAATGCGCTGGGTAGCGCGTACTCCAAACGAAAAGGATCTACGTTGTGTACAGCGCTAAATTAACGGGTGTAGCTGTTAGCACATTGAATTACATTTTGATGTTGCTCTCGGCATTCCCAACATTCATTTGTATGGCATCACTTGGATGTGATACCTCTGCAGTGCTTATTAGAAAAATTATCCCTTTGTAAATGGTATATTATGAAATAAATTTCTATTAAACAAAAGGAGAGGTGTTTAGTTAACGTTAGAGCTATGGCTGCGATTTGAACCAGGGCCCTCTACTTACAAGGTAAGCACTTTAGAACGCTACGACAGTGTTGAAGACAAAGCGACAACACGGACTGTCTAAAAGCATGACTTCCTAGACACCACAGACTGTAATTCTGCCTCAATGTTACCTGTGAAATGGGTATCAAATTAGTTTGTGAATATTTGTTTTGGGAAGAAGGAAACTTATTTGATGGTTAATACAGAGTTAGAATAATGTTGCTCATGACTGAGTATGTGTTAGCATGAGTGTGGTGTCACAGAAATATGTATATTGACATACTCTGTCACTTAGTTCCCAATGCAGAAAATTGTTAAGTATCATGAGATATAACAGGTATCATTGTACTGAGAGGCACACCATAGTTTTATGATTATGGAATGTATATGTAAAGTGATTCATTATATATTTTGTTAATAGCTAATTTTCTTCTGATTGCAGGAAAGAGGCTACTAAGAGTCCAAATAATGAACTGTTGGGTAGGAGACCATGTCACTCAGGTATTTCCTCATAATATTTTTATGAATGAGACATATATCAAAGTTAATAGGTTTTGTTACTCATATGCCAAGAACGATTTCCACATGAGCCCTTATGTGTGAGCAACTGAAACGTAAATGACAATCATTTTGGTACTGTGAATGGATTAATTGTTTACATTAGCTGGGAAAGTTTGTTTGAATGCGCTGGTTGTTGCGTACTCGAAAAGACAAGGTGCTACGTTTTGTACAGCGCTAAATTAACGCGTGTAGCTGATAGCACATTGAACTACATTTTGATGTTGCTCTCAGCATTTTCAACATTCAGTTGTATTTCTTCACTTGGATGTGAAACCACTGAAGTACTTATTACAAAAATGGTATATTATGAAATAAATTTTAATTAAACTAAAGGAGAGGGATTGAGTTAAAGTTTGTGCTATGCCCATGATACGAACCGGGGACCTCTACGTACTAGGTAAGCACTTTAGACTGCTCAGCTAACACAGTGTTGCGGACAAAGAGACTTCACAGATTGTCTAAAAGCACGTTTCCCTCCACACCTCGTAGTGTAATTCTGCCACAGTGTTACCTGTGAATGGTGTATCAAATTAGTTTGTGAATATTTGCTATGAGGAGAAGTAAACTTATTTGATGCCTAAAAGATAGTTAGAAAAATGTGTGCTCATGACTTAGTGTGTGTTTGCATGTGTGTGGTGTCACAGAAATATGTATATTGACATTCTGTATCACTTAGTTCCGAATCCAGAAAATTGTAAAGTATAATGAGATATAACAGGTATCATTATGCTGAGATGCACACCATAATTTTGTGATTATGGGATGTATGTATAAAGTGATACATTTTAAATTTCGTTAATCGCTAATTGCCTTCTAATTACAGGAAAGAGGCTACTAAGAGTCCAAATACTCAACTGTGGTGTAGAAGACCATGTTAATCAGGTATTTCCTCATAATATGTTTATGAATGAGACATATATCATATAAATATATTTTGCAGTAGCATGAAGTTAATAGGTTTTGTACCTTGCGAAATTTGTTGGAAATCATAGTGAGTGTTTGGTTATCTAGATCTGCATAAGATGTATAAGTGAAAGGAGCTACGGTGTGTACAGCGCTAAATTAACGGGTGTAGCTGTTAGCACATTGAATTGCATTTTGATGTTGGAATAATAACCTGGAAATTCAAAAGAAACAGGTACGAAGACTGTTTAACCTTGCGAGGCGCAAAGGACAATGGGCAAAATATCGTGAGGCCCTTGTCAATTACAACCTTGCCCTCAGACGGACAAAGGAGGCATCCTGGAAGGTATTCTGTGAGGAAGTGGAGGGCACAGCTGCTCAAGCGAGACTTCATAAAATCCTCACTAGGGTACCAACTAATCCAGGAGGAAGTAGGATGGTGAGTATACAAAGACAGCACATGAAACGCTGGAACTGCTCCTCAAGACTCACTTTCCTCAATATACTCTGGGGAATAACTCAGACCAGAAAGTGATTCTTGAGGGACAACGGTTCTCAGGTATTCGCAAAGAGGACTGGGATCTGGCCAAGGAGTGTGTCGATTTCAGTAAGGTCCGATGGGCGATGGGAACATTTCAACTGTTCAAGTCACCTGGCCCCGATGAAATCTATCCAGCTCTCCTGCAATAAGTGGGAGAAAATCTTATTAGATTCCTATGCAGGTTATTCAGGGTTAGCCTAGCAGCAGGAATCATTCCCAATGCCTGGAGGGCAGTGAAGGTTGCCTTCATTCCAAAGCCAGGGAGAATTGATCATACCAAGGCCAAGGATATGAGACCAATCAGCCTGTCCTCCTTCATTCTTAAGACATTGGAAAAGCTGGTTAATGTGCATCTTGGAGAAAGGAGGTTAAGTAGGGCTCCTCTACATTCAAACCAACATGCATATCAACCAGGTAAATCATGTGAGACAGCTCTCCACCAACTTGTTGGGAAGTTGGAGAAAGCACTACACTTTCAGGAGATAGCCCTTTGTATCTTCCTGGACATTGAGGGGGCTTTTAGCAACACGACCTTCGATTCCATGGTTAGGGCAGCAGAGGTGCATGACCTAGGGACCACTATATGTAGGTGGACTAGTGCCATGCGCAGTGGAAGAAAGGTAGAGGCTACCATGATGGATGAAAAAATGGTAATCAACACCACTAGGGGTTGCCCGCAAGGAGGAGTTCTTTCCCCTTTATTGTGGAATCTAGTGGTGAATGATCTCATTGGAGAATTAAACTCTAGGCAGTACTTTTGCCAAGGATACGCAGATGATCTTGTCATAGTAATACTTGGCAAATTTGCTGACACAGTAAAGAATATGGCACAAGGTGCATTGGACATTGTGCAAGACTGGTGCAGAAAACAGGATCTGGGGGTTAGTCCTAAGAAGACTGTTGTTGTACCATTCACAAGGAAACAAATCCAACACTCAAGTTGGAATCTAAAGCTTGTCAATGAAGCACTACCTGTGAAGGGGACAGTGAAATATCTAGGGGTTACCCTAGATGAGAAACTGACATGGACCCCTCACATTAGGAATATTTGCTCCAAGGCAAAAGGTACTTTAGTAAGTACCAGGAGAGCTTGTGGCAAAAATTGGGGCCTGAGCCCCAAGGGTATGCACTGGATATACACCACAGTGATTAGACCCAGGATCACCTATGGGGTGGTCGTGTGGTGGAAGAAGGTAGAAGAGCAGGTTGCTGCTAAGGAGCTTGGTAAGGTGCAGAGACTAGCCTGCTTAGCCATAACAGGCGGAATTAGCAGCACACCAACTGCTGGGATGGATACCATGCTGGATATGCCCCCATTACACCTTTGGGTCAAGATGGAGGCAGCAGCTGGTGCATACAAGCTCAAAACTGGTAACAACTGGAACTCTTTGGGATATCCAGAATCACACACTAAAATAGTGAGTGAGGTAAATATAGGAAAGGTTGGGGAAATGCCAGCCGACTATATTATAACACCATACTGCTTCAACAAGCCTTTCAGTATAACAATTGGAAGTCGGGAGCAGTGGGAGACAATAGTTCGACATCGTACGGGGGATATTGTCTGGTTCACTGACGGGTCGAAATCAGACCAAGGCATTGGGGCCGGGGTATACGGGGTGCAGCCAAGACTGGAGGGCGTCATCTCTCTAGGGAAACTGGCCTCAGTATTCACTGCCATCAGGGCATGTGTGGAGGAGAATTTTCGTAGGTGCTACAAAGATTGTAGCATCTACATCTATTCAGACAGCCAGGCAGCCCTGAGATCACTGGCAGCTCCTGCAACAAGGTCTAAAATTGTTGCAGAATGTCACAGGGTTCTGGTGGAGCTAGGGGAAAGCAATAGAGTAAACCCATTGTGGGTCCCTGGCCACTCGGGGATCAGTGGCAACGAACATGCCGACACATTAGCCAGGATGGGGGCAGAGACTCCATTTATTGGACCGGAACCTGTCCTGACAATCACCAAGGCAATGATCAAATTGGAGCTACGTAACTGGCTCAGAAGACAGCAAGTAGAATATTGGACCAAAGTCCATCAACAAAAACATGGCAAGGTAATGATGCCAAAGCCATGTATTAAAAGAAGCTCTGCAATCCTGGGCCTGAACAGGAGAGAGATTAGACACATGGTTGGATTGCTGACAGGCCATGGGAATTTCAAAAAACACCTACATACAATGGGATAACAGAAGAGGACCCTAAATGTAGGATCTGTGATGACAGTGAAGAAAATGCATCGCATCTAATCTTCGAATGCATTGCATTCGAGAGTAAAAGGCACAGAACATTTGGGACAACCAGACCCAAAGAAATTGTGTCTAATAAAGAACTGGTAAAGGGACTCCTTGCACTGTTCAAGGGCAGTGGTTGGCTTTATTAGATATACAGGGAGCGATACCGCACAATAAACTTAGTTTCGGTGCAGGCAGTGGCGGGTTCGACCAAGAATGTTTTGGCTTCCCTGGAAAAATAAAATCAAATCAAATCAATGACACACTTGACAAAACAGCCTGTAATTCTGCCTCAATGTTTTATGTGAAATGCATATCAAATTAGTTTGTGAACATTTGTTATGGGGAAAAGGAAACTAATTTGATGGTTAATACAGAGTTAGAATAATGTTGCTCATGTCTGAGTATGTGTTAGCATGTGTGTGGTGTCACAGAAATTTGTATATTGACATTCTGTATCACTTAGTTCCCAATGCAGAAAATTGTTAAGTACTATGAGACATAACAGGTTTCATTAAACTGAGATGCTAAACATAATTTTGTAATTATTGAACATCTGTATAAAGTTATTTATTATAAATTTTGTTAATAGCTATTTTTCTTCTGACTACAGCAAAGAGGCTACTAAGAGGCCAAATACTCAACTGTGGGGTAGAAGACCGTGTTAATGAGGTATTTCCTCACAATATTTTTATGAATGAGACATATATCATATAAGTATATTTTACAGTAGCATCAAGTTAATAGGTTTTGCACCTTGTGAAATTTGTTGCAACTCATAGTGGGTGTGAGGCTATCTCGATGTGCATAACAGGTATAGGTGAAATCAAGTTAATGGTTGTGATATTCATTGAGAAAATTAAATATTGGTTCACTGAGTTAGCTTATAGGCTTTAAAGTGAATTATTTTGAGAAAATGGAAAACATAAGAGCACCAGATTTAACATCTTTGACTGTATTTTGCACTGCTAATAGACACTGCCCTTCCCAACAGTGTCAAGTATAGTGGAACAACTCTCTATAACATACTAATATTAATGTGCGTAATGTTTTAGTGTATTTATTGTGAGTTCAGTGAGAGTATGTAGTGGCCCTAAATTCAGTTATGATTCATCATATATGCATGTGTGATACAGAAATAAAGTGAATTATTAAATAGAACGAATTGTAATGGATTAATCTCATATGCCAATTAAGATTCCCCCATGAGCCCTAAAGTGTGAACAACTGAAAAGGAAATCACAAACATCTTGGTACAGTTAATGCTTTAATTGTTTACATTAGCTGGGAAAGTTTGTGTGTGAATGCGCTGGTTGCTACATACTCCAAACGACAAGGAGTTACGTGGTTCACAGCGCTAAATTAACGGGTGTAGCTGATAGCACATTGAATTACATTTTGATGTTGCTCTCAGCATTCCCAACATTCCTTATGTACTGCATCACTTGGATGTTACCCCCCTGCAGTGTGTATTAGAAAAATGATCTCTTTGTAAATGGTATATTATGAAAAAAATTTCTATTAAACAAAAGGAGAAGTACTGAGTTAACATTTGAGCTATGGCCATGATTTGAACCCTGACCCTCTACTTACACGGTAAGCACTTTAGAACACTCAGCTAACACAGCGTTGAAGACAATGCGACTACACAGACTGTCAAAAAGCATGACTCACTTGACACCACTGACTGTAATTCTGCCTCAATGTTTTCTGTGAAATGCATATCAAATTAGTATGTGAACGTTTGTTCTGGAAAGAAGGAAACTAATTTGATGGTTAATACATAGTTAGAATAATGTTGCTCATGTCTGAGTATGTGTTAGCATGTGTGTGGTGTCACAGAAATTTGTATATTGACATTCTGTATCACTAAGTTCCCAATGCAGAAAATTGTTAAGTATCATGAGACATAACATGTTTCTTTAAACTGAGATGCTAAACATAATTTTGTGACTATTGAAAATATGTATAAAGTTATTTATTATAAATTTTATTAATAGCTATTTTTCTTCTGATTACAGGAAAGTGGCTACTAAGAGTCCACATACTCAACTGTGGGGTAGAAGACCATGTTAATGAGGTATTTCCTTATAATATTTTTATGAATGAGACATATATCATATAATTATATTTTGCAGTAGCATGAAATTAATAGGTTTTGCACCTTGTGAAATTTGCTGCAAATCGTAGGGGGTGTGAGGTTATCTCGAAGTGCATAACAGGTACATGTGAAATCAAGTTAATGGTTTTGTTATTCTTCGAGAAAGTAAATATTGGTTCACTGAGTTAGCTTATAGGTTTTAATATAAATTATTATGAGAAAATGAAAAACATAAGAGCATCAGATTTAACATCTTTGACTGTATTTTGCACTGCTAATAGACACTGCCCTTCCCAACAGTGTCAAGTATAGTGGAACAACTCTCTATAACATACTAATATTAATGTGCGTAGTGTTTTAGTGTATTTATTGTGAGTTCAGTGAGAGTATGTAGTGGCCCTAAATTCAGTTATGATTCATCATATATGCATGTGTGATACAGAAATAAAGTGAATTATTAAATAGAACTAATTGTAATGGATTAATCTCATATGCCAATTAAGATTCCCCCATGAGCCCTAATGTGTGAACAACTGAAAAGGAAATCACAAACATCTTGGTACAGTTAATGCTTTAATTGTTTACATTAGCTGGGGAAGTTTGTGTGTGAATGCGCTGGTTGCTACGTACTCCAAACGACAAGGAGTTACGTGGTTCACAGCGCTAAATTAACGGGTGTAGCTGATAGCACTTTGAATTACATTTGGATGTTGCTCTCAGCATTCCCAACATTCATTTTGTACTGCATCAATTGGATGTTATCCCCTGCAGTGTGTATTAGAAAAATGATCTCTTTGTAAATGGGTCAATCCAAATGAAGTGGTACAATAAAAATTGGTTGGTTGCTTGACCATTTTTAAATATTTTAATTTTTCTATATGTGATTGCCCTATATTTGAGAAGTTCAAAACGGTTTTTTAAAGTCATTTATCTTGCATCTTTACTGAATGGCGGCCATTTTTATTTGTCGGCGCGTGGCGATTTTTCAGTCTGGAGACATTAGCGAAAATTTGAATATCTCTGCACTGGGTTAAGTTACAACATTGCAATTGACATGATTGTTTTTAGAAAAGTGTCGTCTACAACATTGTTTATTACACAAAATACCCTAAATTCAAAAATAATCAGTCAAACTGACCTCCAAAATTTGGTATCCAAATTTTCAAAAATCCACTTTTTAGGCCCAAAAATAACCAACAAGGAGTGACTTATGAGAGTCTATTTTTTCCTGTAGTTAGATATCATACACTACTAGCCTAATACAGAACAAGAACACTCACAAATGTTTCCTTAATTTTTTATGAATTTTTGAAATTTGAAAATTTTCATTTTTTGTAAAGTTTGAGGCTAGTTATCTCAGATGGGACTGAATATAAAAATATGATTTTTGCACAGTTTGTACACCTATATGATAGCAACATGCTGTAAAAGTTTAAACATTGATATTTGAGTGTCAACAAAGGTATGAATTTTTGAAAATGTGGAAATAATTCACATTACTATACAACTGATCTTATGGCTGTTACCTATTCATTTGTGATAATGGTGGAATATAATCAATTATTATTGAAGCAAGGTACTGAATTATATACAAAAAGTGGAAACATCACTGAAATTAACATTTATGGTATTTTGAAATACGAAATTTTAAAATAAATATTCTCAATTAACATCCTTCGAAATGCGACTATTCCTGAACCTGGTGGTGAATGTTAAGAACACTTATTTCTTGTGACAGCTTCTGTGATATAGACTAATGCCCCCCAGTTGCTGTGGTAAGTACAAGCACTGAAAGTTTCCTTAAAACAGTTTTCATTGAAATCCAAACTTTGTCACTATTAGATTTCTTGAATTATGTTCTTGGGCCAGCAGGGTGGTAAAAATGCACAAAAACATCATTGTTTTGCAAACTAATTGTTTCAACCACAGATAGCCACCACTGTCCATCATACACACATGCTACTATGTCATTCAACATTAAAGAGAAATATGTAATTTTACTGACAGTATGATCCTCATAAATTTCCGTTTATGATGTTACATAGCATTGAACTAAGTTTTCTGTAATGGCAAAAAATTTGTGGAAATGCCTTGTTCCTTTTATTGCTATACAGTTTTCAAATCTGGTTTTAAGTGTTGTTTTCATATGCAGAACCACTTCTTCTTTCTTGATCAGAAAATAGGTAATGCCTTTAATATTATACTTGCAAAAGGCATACATGTCTTTTACTGTGAGAAGTTGGTCTGTGATTGGTCTTTGTAGGGTGGCTTTACTTACGTCTCATTTTGTTGTACCTCCTACTCCATCGAATGCACTTTTACGATGGCAAGATGCAAAAAAGTGCCATGCAGCCTCCAACCCAAAGTCCACTTTGTGGTTGCACAGATTTGAAAAATTCTTTTTGTTCTTATACTGACTGCCACTTCCATCTGAAAAGTATATCAGCTTCTCAACCTTTGGAAAGTTTTCTTTTATGTAATTTATTGCATAGTTTTGAAACACATGTACAGCCAAAGTTTGTGCTACAAGTAGTCACTTAGAATTGCAAACTGCATCTTTGTCATCTTTAAAGAAGTGAATAAATGGATGCACTGTTGCCTGGTCATTCACCCAGTGGTACCCTTGTATTGCATCCTGAATCACAAATGTAAAATTTTCTGTAAAATCAGCTAGCACTATGCATTCAGTTTCATCAAGTTGTACTTTTTTGTTCTTCAAAAACTGACTTTGGATTTTAGAAACATATTGATGACTTTTGAGTTTGTGTAAGTTATCAATTAAAGATTCCAAGTACTCTTCCTAAGCTTTAACCACTGTTATCATTTCTGCCCTGTCAGTTGTAACCCACTGTTTGAAGGTAATACTGTCTGGCATTTCCTCAGAATATTTGTGAAACAATTCCAGAACAGTTTCCTTACCAGGGCATTTATTACACAAACTCATCATGCAGTCATAACTGTTGGTGTCACCGACCATTAAATCTAGTAACTCTTTGTAGTTAAGATCACTAAATTTTGCACCCGCAATCATCAGTTTGACATTTTGATGATAGAAACAATCACATATGGAGTGTTAGGAGTATAAATGTCATTAGCAAGGTTACATGATTCTGGTTCTGGATTCACAACAAATATTTTTGCGAAACAATTTGGGCACAGGGAATTTCCTTGAATCATTAAGTTTTATTTCAGAAGCTGTTTCAGTCTCTCATAACCAGGAGAAATGTTCAAGTTTTATTTCCCTCAAACCTTTTGTAATAGGCTTTTTATGAACTTTAAGTGGATCACAGCACGTTTTTGTGCATTTTTACCACTCTGCTTGCCCAAGAACATCATTCAAGAAATCTAATAGTGACAAAGTTTGGATATCAATGAAAAATGTTTTAAGGAAACTTTCAGTGCTTGTACTTACCACAGCAACTGGGGGGCATTAGTCTATATCACAGAAGCTGTCACAAGAAGTAAGTGTTCTTAAAATTCACCTCCAGGTTCAGGAATAGTCACATTTCGAAGGATGTTAATTGAGAATATTTATTTTAAAATTTCGCATTTCAAAATACCATAAATGTTAATTTCAGTGATGTTTCCACTTTTTGTATATAATTCAGTACCTTGCTTCAATAATAATTGATTATATTCCACCATTATCACAAATGAATAGGTAACAGCCATAAGATCAGTTGTATAGTAATGTGAATTATTTCCTCATTTTCAAAAATTCATATCTATGTTCACACTCAAATATCAATGTTTAAACTTTTACAGCATGTTGCTATCATATAGATGTACAAACTGTGCAAAAATCATATTTTTATATTCAGTCCCATCTGAGATAACTAGCCTCAATCTTTACAAAAAATGAAAATTTTCAAATTTCAAAAATTCATAAAAAATTAAGAAAACATTTGTGAGTGTTCTTGTTCTGTATGAGGCTAGTAGTGTATGATATCTAACTACAGTAAAAAAATAGACTCTCATAAGTCACTCCTTGTTTGTTATTTTAGGGCCTAAAAAGTGGATTTTTGAAAATTTGGATACCAAATTTT
The DNA here is from genome assembly GCA_026315105.1 of Locusta migratoria. Taxonomy (NCBI): domain Eukaryota; kingdom Metazoa; phylum Arthropoda; class Insecta; order Orthoptera; family Acrididae; genus Locusta; species Locusta migratoria. Next base: position 360,028,004 of record CM048755.1, on the reverse strand, counting down.
GGAGGTCAGTTTGACTGGTTATTTTTGAATTTAGGGTATTTTGTGTAATAGACAATGTTGTAGAGGACACTTTTCCAAAAACAATAATGTCAATTGCAATGTTGTAACTTAACCCAGTGCAGAGATATTCAAATTTTCGCTAATGTCTCCAGACTGAAAAATCGCCGCGCGCCGACAAATAAAAATGGCCGCCATTCAGTAAAGATGCAAGATAAATGACTTTAAAAAACCGTTTTGAACTTCTCAAATATAGGGCAATCACATATAAAAAGATTAAAATATTCAAAAATGGTCAAGCTACCATCCCTGTACCACCTCATATGGATTGACCCAAATGCTATATTATGAAAAAAATTTCTATTAAACAAAAGGAGAAGTATTGAGTTAACATTTGAGCTATGGCCATGCTTTGAACCCGGACCCTCTACTTACACGGTAAGCACTTTAGAACACTCAGCTAACACAGCGTTGAAGACAATGCGACTACACAGACTGTCAAAAAGCATGACTCACATGACACCACTGACTGTAATTCTGCCTCAATGTTTTCTGTGAAATGCATATCAAATTAGTATGTGAACATTTGCTCTGGGAAGAAGGAAACTAATTTGATGGTTAATACATGGTTAGAATAATGTTGCTCATGTCTGAGTATGTGTTAGCATGTGTGTGGTGTCACTGAAATTTGTATATTGACATTCTGTATCACTTAGTTCCCAACGCAGAAAATTGTTAAGTATCATGAGACATAACAGATATCATTATGCTGAGATGCTAAACATAATTTTGTGATTATGGAACGTATGTATAAAGTGATTAATTATAAATTTTTTAATAGCTATTTTTCTTCTGATTACAGGAAAGAGGCTACTAAGAGTCCAAATACTCAACTGTGGGGTTGAAGACCATGTTAATGAGGTATTCCCTCATAATATTTTTATGAATGAGACATTTATCATATAAGTATATTTTGCAGTAGGATGAAGTTAATAGGTTTTGCACCTTGTGGAATTTTGTTGCAAATCATAGTGGGTGTGAGGTTATCTCGATGTGCATAACAGGTATATGTGAAATCAAGTTAATGGGTGTGTTATTCTTCGAGAAAAGTATATATTGGTTCACTGAGTTAACTTAAAGGCTTTAAAGTAAATTATTATGAGAAAATGGAAAACATAAGAGCACCAGATTTAACAACTTTGACTGTATTTTGCACTGCTAATAGACACTGCCCTTACCCACAGTATCAATTACAGTGGAGCAACGCTCTATAACATACTAATATTAATGTGCATAACGTTTCAGCGTATTTATTGAGAGTTCAGTAACAGTATGTAGTAGCCCAAAATTCAGTTATGATTCATCATATATGCATGTGTGATACAGAAATATAGTGAATTATTAATTAGTATCAATTGTAATGGATTAATCTCATATGCCAATTAAGATCCCCCATGAGCCCTAATGTGTGAACAACTGAAAAGGAAATCATAAACATATTGGTAATGTTAATGCTTTAATTGTTTACATTAGCTGGGGAAGTTTGTGTGTGAATGCGCTGGTTGCTATGTACTCCAAACGACAAGGAGTTACGTGGTTCACAGCGCTAAATTAACGGGTGTAGCTGATAGTACATTGACTTACATTTTGATGATGCTCTCAGCATTCCCAACATTCATTTATTACTGCATCACTTGGATGTTATCCCCCTGCAGTGTGTATTAGAAAAATGATCTCTATGTAAATGGTATATTATGAAATAAATTTCTATTAAACAAAAGGAGAAGTATTGAGTTAAGATTTGAGCTATGGCCATGATTTGAACCCAGGCCCTCTACTTACACGGTAAGCACTTTAGAACACTCAGCTAAGACAGAGTTGAAGACAAAGAGACTACACAGACTGTCTTAAGGAATTACTCCCTTGACACCACAGACTGTAATTCTGCCTCAATATTACATGTGAAATGCGTATCTAATTAGTTTGTTAACATTTGTTTTGGGAGGAAAGAAACTAATTTGGTGGTTAATACATAGTTAGAATAATTTTGTTCATGTCTGAGTCTGTGTTAGCATGTGTCTGGTGTCACAGAAATATGTATACTGACATTATGCATCACTTAGTTCCCAATGGAGAAAATTGTTAAGTATCATGAGACATAACAGATATCATTATGCTGAGATGCTCAGCATAATTTTCGACTAGGAAACGTAGGTATAAAGTGATTCATTATAAATTTTGTTAATAGCTATATTTCTGCTGATTACAGAAAAGAGGCTACTAAGAGTCCAAATACTCAACTGTGGGGTTGAAGACCATGTTAATGAGGTATTTCCTCATAATATTTTTATGAATGAGAAATATATGATATCAGTATATTTTGCAGTAGCAATAAGGTAATAGGTTTTGCACCTTGTGAAATTTGTTGCAAATCATAGTGGGTGTGAGGTTATCTCGATGTGAATTACAGGTATAGGTGAAATCAAGTTAATAGTTGTGATATTCTTTGAGAAAAGTAAATATTGGTTCCCTGAGTTAGTTTATAGGCTTTAAAGTAAATTATTTTGAGAAAATGGAAAACATAAGAGCACCAAATTTAACATCTATGACTGTATTTTGCACTGCTAATAGACACTGCCCTTCCCAACAGTGTCAAGTATAGTGGAACAACTCTCTATAACATACTAATATTAATGTGCGTAATGTTTTTGTGTATTTATTGTGAGTTCAGTGAGAGTATGTAGTGGCCCTAAATTCAGTTATGATTCATCATATATGCATGTGTGATACAGAAATAAAGTGAATTATTAAATAGAATGAATTGTAATGGATTAATCTCATATGCTAATTAAGATTCCCCCATGAGCCCTAATGTGTGAACAACTGAAAAGGAAATCACATAGTGAATTATTAAATAGTGTGAATTGTATTGGATTAATCTCATATGCCAATTAAGATTCCCCCATGAGCCCTAATGTGTGAACAACTGAAAAGGAAATCACAAACATCTTGGTACTGTTAATGCTTTAATTGTTTACATTAGCTGGGGAAGTTTGTGTGTGAATGCGCTGGTTGTTGCGTACTCCAAAAGGCAAGGAGCTACGTGGTGTACAGCGCTAAATTAACGGGTGTAGCTGATAGCACATTGAACTACATTTTGATGTTGCTCTCAGCATTCCCAACATTCATTTTGTACGGCATCACTTGGATGTGATACCTCTGCAGTGTTTATTAGAAAAATGATCTCTTTGTAAATGGTATATTATGAAATTAATTATTATTAAACAAAAGGAGAGTTATTGAGTTAACGTTTGAGCTATGGCCATGATTTGAACCCGGGCCCTCTACTTACATGGTAAGCACTTTAGAACGCTCAGCTAAGACAGCGTTGAAGACAAAGCGACTACACAGACTGTCTAAAAGCATGACTCCCTTGACACCACAGACTGTAATTCTGCCTCAATGTTTACTGTGAAATGCATATCAAATTACTTTGTGAACATTTGTCTTGGGAAGAAGGAAATTAATTTGGTGGTTAATACATAGTTGGAATAATGTTACTCATGTCTGAGTATGTGTTAGCATGTGTGTGGTGTCACAGAAATATGTATATTGAAATTCTGTATCATTTAGTTCCCAATGCAGAAAATTGTTAAATATCATAAGACATAACAGGTATCATTATGCTGAGATGCTAAGCATAATTTGGTGACTATGGAAAGTGATTCATTATAAATATTTTTAATAGCTATTTTTCTTCTGATTACAGGAAAGAGGCTACTAAGAGTCCAAATACTCAACTGTGGGTTAGAAGACCATGTTAGTCAGGTATTTCCTCATAATATTTTTATGAATGAGACATATATGATATCAGTATATTTTGCAGTAGCATGAAGGTAACAGGTTTTGCACGTTGTGAAATTTGTTGCAAATCATCGTGGGTGTGAGGTTCTTTCGATATGAATTACAGGTATCGGTGAAATCAAGTTAATGGTTGTGATATTCTTTCAGAAAAGTAAATATTGGTTCCCTGAGTTAGCTTATAGGCTTTAAAGTGAATTATTTTGAGAAAATGGAAAACATAAGAGCACCAGATTTAACATCTTTGACTGTATTTTGCACTGCTAATAGACACTGCCCTTACCCACAGTGTCAAGTGTAGTGCAACAACTCTCTATAACATACTAATATTAATGTGCGTAATGTTTTTGTGTATTTATTGTGAGTTCAGTGAGAGTATGTAGTGGCCCTAAATTCAGTTATGATTCAGCATATATGCATGTGTGATACAGAAATATAGTGAATTATTAAATAGTATGAATTGTAATGGATTAATCTCATATGCCAATTAATATTCCCCCATGAGCCCTAATGTGTGAACAACTGAAAAGGAAATCACAAACATCTTGGTACTGTTAATTCTTTAATTGTGTACATTAGCTGGGGAAGTTTATGTGTGAATGCGCTGGTTGTTGCGTACTCCAAAAGGCAAGGAGCTACGTGCTGTACAGCGCTAAATTAACGGGTGTAGCTGATAGCACATTGAACTACATTTTGATGTTGCTCTCAGCATTCCCAACATTCATTTTGTACGGCATCACTTGTATGTGATACCTCTGAAGTGCTTATCAGAAAAATGATCTCTTTGTAAATGCTATATTATGAAATAATTTTTTATTATACCAAAGGGAGGTATTGCGTTAACGTTTGAGCTATGGCCATGATTTGAACCCGGGCTCTCCACGTACACGGTAAGCACTTTAGAACGCTCAGCTGAGACAGCGTTGAAGACTAAGCGACTACACAGACTGTCTAAAAGCATGACTCCCTTGACACCACAGACTGTAATTCTGCATCAGTGTTACATGTGAAATGTGTATCAAATTAGTTTGTGAACATTTGTTTAGGGAAGAGGCAAACTAATTTAATGGTTAATTCAAAGTTAGAATAATGTTGCTCATGTCTGAGTATTTGCTAGCATGTGTGTGGGGTCACAGAAATATGTATTTTGACATTCTGTATCATTTAGTTTCCAATGCAGAAAGTTGTTAAGTATCATGAGACATAACAGGTATCTTTATGCTGAGATGCTAACCATAATTCGGTGATTATGGAACGTATGTATAAAGTGATTTGTTATAAATATTTTTAATAGCTATTTTTCTTCTGATTACAGGAAAGAGGCTACTAAGAGTCCAAATACTCAACTGTGGGGTTGAAGACCATGTTAATGAGGTATTCCCTCATAATATTTTTATGAATGAGACATATATCATATAAGTATATTTTGCAGTAGCATCAAGTTAATAGGTTTTGCACCTTGTGAAATTTGTTACAACTCATAGTGGGTGTGAGGCTATCTCGATGTGCATAACAGGTATAGGTGAAATCAAGTTAATAGTTGTGATATTCTTTGAGAAAAGTAAATATTGGTTCCCTGAGTTAGCTTATAGGCTTTAAAGTAAATTATTTTGAGAAAATGGAAAACATAAGAGTACCAAATTTAACATCTATGACTGTATTTTGCACTGCTAATAGACACTGCCCTTACCCACAGTGTCAAGTATAGTGAAGCAACTCTCTATTACATACTAATATTAATGAGCGTAATGTTTTAGTGTATTTATTGTGAGTTCAGTGAGAGTATGTAGTCCCCCTAAATTCAGTTATGATTCATCATATATGCTTGTGTGATACAGAAATATAGTGAATTATTAAACAGTGTGAATTGTAATGGATTAATCTCATATGCCAATTAAGATTCCCCCATGAGCCCTAATGTGTGAACAACTGAAAAGGAAATCACAAACATCTTGGTACTGTTAATGCTTTAATTGATTACATTAGCTGGGGAAGTTTGTGTGTGAATGCGCTGGTTGTTGCGTACTCCAAAAGGCAAGGAGCTACGTGGTGTACAGCGCTAAATTAACGGGTGTAACTGATAGCACATTGAACTACATTTTGATGTTGCTCTCAGCATTCCCAACATTCATTTTGTACTGCATTACTTGGATGTGATACCTCTGAAGTGCGTATCAGAAAAATGATCTCTTTGTAAATGGTATATTATGAAATTAATTTTTATTAAACAAAAGGAGAGTTATTGAGGTAACGTTTGAGCTATGGCCATGATTTGAACCCGGGCCCTCTACTTACATGTTAAGCACTTTAGAACGCTCAGCTAAGACAGCGTTGAAGACAAAGCGACTACACAGACTGTCTAAAACCATGACTCCCTTGACACCACAGACTGTAATTCTGCCTCAATGTTTACTGTGAAATGCATATCAAATTACTTTGTGAACATTTGTCTTGGGAAGAAGAAAATTAATTTGGTGGTTAATACATAGTTGGAATAATGTTACTCATGTCTGAGTATGTGTTAGCATGTGTGTGGTGTCACAGAAATATGTATATTGACATTCTGTATCACTTAGTTCCCAATGCAGAGAATTGTTAAATATCATAAGACATAACAGGTATTATTATGCTGAGATGCTAAGCATAATTTTGTGACTATGGAAAGTGATTCATTATAAATATTTTTAATAGCTATTTTTCTTCTGATTACAGGAAAGAGGCTACTAAGAGTCCAAATACTCACCTGTGGGTTAGAAGACCATGTTAGTCAGGTATTTCCTCATAATATTTTTATGAATGAGACATATATGATATCAGTATATTTTGCAGTAGCATGAAGGTAATAGGTTTTGCACGTTGTGAAATTTGTTGCAAATCATAGTGGGTGTGAGGTTATCGTGATGTGCATAACAGGTATAGGTGAAATCAAGTTAATAGTTGTGATATTCTTTGAGAAAAGTAAATATTGGTTCACTGAGTTAGCTTATAGGCTTTAAAGTAAATTATTTTGAGAAAATGGAAAACTTAAGAGCACCAGATTTAACATCTTTGACTGTATTTTGCACTGCTAATAGACACTGCCCATCCCCACAGTGTCAAGTGTAGTGCAACAACTCTCTATAACATACTAATATTAACGTGCGTAATGTTTTTGTGTATTTATTGTGAGTTCAGTGAGAGTATGTAGTGGCCCTGAATTCAGTTATGATTCATCATATATGCATGAGTGATACAGAAATAAAGTAAATTATTAAATAGTATGAATTGTAATGGATTAATCTCATATGCCAATTAATATTCCCCCATGAGCCCTAATGTGTGAACAACTGAAAAGGAAATCACAAACATCTTGGTACTGTTAATGCTTTAATTGTTTACATTAGCAGGGGAAGTTTGTGTGTGAATGCGCTGGTTGTTGCGTACTCCAAAAGGCAAGGAGCTACGTGCTGTACAGCGCAGGTATCATTATGCTGAGATGCTAAGCATAATTTTTTGACTATAGAAAGTGATTCATTATAAATTTTGTTAATAGCTATTTTTCTTCTGATTACAGGAAAGAGGCTACTAAGAGTCCAAATACTCAACTGTGTGTTAGAAGACCATGTTAGTCAGGTATTTCCTCATAATATTTTTATGAATGAGACATATATCATATCAGTATATTTTGCAGTAGCATGAAGGTAATAGGGTTTGCACCTTGTGAAATTTGTTGCAAATCATAGTGGGTGTGAGGTTATCGCGATGTGCATAACAGGTATAGGTGAAATCAAGTTAATAGTTATGATATTCTTTGAGAAAAGTAAATATTGGTTCACTGAGTTAGCTTATAGGCTTTAAAGTAAATTATTATGAGAAAATGGAAAACATAAGAGCACCAAATTTAACATCTATGACTGTATTTGGCACTGCTAATAGACACTGCCCTTACCCACAGTGTCAAGTGTAGTGCAACAACTCTCTATAACATACTAATATTAATGTGCGTAATGTTTTTGTGTATTTATTGTGAGTTCAGTGAGAGTATGTAGTGGCCCTAATTGCAGTTATGATTCAGCATATATGCGTGTGTGATACAGAAATATAGTGAATTATTAAATAGTATGAATTGTAATGGATTACTCTCATATGCCAATTAATATTCCCCCATGAGCCCTAATGTGTGAACAACTGAAAAGGAAATCACAAACATTTGGTACTGTTAATTCTTTAATTGTGTACATTAGCTGGGGAAGTTTATGTGTGAATGCGCTGGTTGTTGCGTACTCCAAAAGGCAAGGAGCTACGTGCTGTACAGCGCTAAATTAACGGGTGTAGCTGATAGCACATTGAACTACATTGTGATGTTGCTCTCAGCATTCCCATCATTCATTTTGTACTGCATCACTTGTATGTGATACCTCTGAAGTGCTTATCAGAAAAATGATCTCTTTGTAAATGCTATATTATGAAATAATTTTTTATTATACAAAAGGGAGGTATTGCGTTAACGTTTGAGCTATGGCCATGATTTGAACCCGGGCTCTCCACGTACACGGTAAGCACTTTAGAACGCTCAGCTGAGACAGCGTTGAAGACTAAGCGACTACACAGACTGTCTAAAAGCATGACTCCCTTGACACCACAGACTGTAATTCTGCATCAGTGTTACATGTGAAATGTGTATCAAATTAGTTTGTGAACATTTGTTTAGGGAAGAGGCAAACTAATTTAATGGTTAATTCAAAGTTAGAATAATGTTGCTCATGTCTGAGTATTTGCTAGCATGTGTGTGGGGTCACAGAAATATGTATTTTGACATTCTGTATCATTTAGTTTCCAATGCAGAAAGCTGTTAAGTATCATGAGACATAACAGGTATCTTTATGCTGAGATGCTAAACATAATTCGGTGATTATGGAACGTATGTATAAAGTGATTTGTTATAAATATTTTTAATAGCTATTTTTCTTCTGATTACAGGAAAGAGGCTACTAAGAGTCCAAATACTCAACTGTGGGGTTGAAGACCATGTTAATGAGGTATTCCCTCATAATATTTTTATGAATGAGACATATATCATATAAGTATATTTTGCAGTAGCATCAAGTTAATAGGTTTTGCACCTTGTGAAATTTGTTACAACTCATAGTGGGTGTGAGGCTATCTCGATGTGCATAACAGGTATAGGTGAAATCAAGTTAATAGTTGTGATATTCTTTGAGAAAAGTAAATATTGGTTCCCTGAGTTAGCTTATAGGCTTTAAAGTAAATTATTTTGAGAAAATGGAAAACATAAGAGTACCAAATTTAACATCTATGACTGTATTTTGCACTGCTAATAGACACTGCCCTTACCCACAGTGTCAAGTATAGTGAAGCAACTCTCTATTACATACTAATATTAATGAGCGTAATGTTTTAGTGTATTTATTGTGAGTTCAGTGAGAGTATGTAGTCCCCCTAAATTCAGTTATGATTCATCATATATGCATGTGTGATACAGAAATATAGTGAATTATTAAACAGTGTGAATTGTAATGGATTAATCTCATATGCCAATTAAGATTCCCCCATGAGCCCTAATGTGTGAACAACTGAAAAGGAAATCACAAACATCTTGGTACTGTTAATGCTTTAATTGATTACATTAGCTGGGGAAGTTTGTGTGTGAATGCGCTGGTTGTTGCGTACTCCAAAAGGCAAGGAGCTACGTGGTGTACAGCGCTAAATTAACGGGTGTAACTGATAGCACATTGAACTACATTTTGATGTTTCTCTCAGCATTCCCAACATTCATTTTGTACTGCATTACTTGGATGTGATACCTCTGAAGTGCTTATCAGAAAAATGATCTCTTTGTAAATGGTATATTATGAAATTAATTTTTATTAAACAAAAGGAGAGTTATTGAGGTAACGTTTGAGCTATGGCCATGATTTGAACCCGGGCCCTCTACTTACATGTTAAGCACTTTAGAACGCTCAGCTAAGACAGCGTTGAAGACAAAGCGACTACACAGACTGTCTAAAACCATGACTCCCTTGACACCACAGACTGTAATTCTGCCTCAATGTTTACTGTGAAATGCATATCAAATTACTTTGTGAACATTTGTCTTGGGAAGAAGAAAATTAATTTGGTGGTTAATACATAGTTGGAATAATGTTACTCATGTCTGAGTATGTGTTAGCATGTGTGTGGTGTCACAGAAATATGTATATTGACATTCTGTATTACTTAGTTCCCAATGCAGAGAATTGTTAAATATCATAAGACATAACAGGTATTATTATGCTGAGATGCTAAGCATAATTTTGTGACTATGGAAAGTGATTCATTATAAATATTTTTAATAGCTATTTTTCTTCTGATTACAGGAAAGAGGCTACTAAGAGTCCAAATACTCACCTGTGGGTTAGAAGACCATGTTAGTCAGGTATTTCCTCATAATATTTTTATGAATGAGACATATATCATATCAGTATATTTTGCAGTAGCATGAAGGTAATAGGGTTTGCACCTTGTGAAATTTGTTGCAAATCATAGTGGGTGTGAGGTTATCGCGATGTGCATAACAGGTATAGGTGAAATCAAGTTAATAGTTATGATATTCTTTGAGAAAAGTAAATATTGGTTCACTGAGTTAGCTTATAGGCTTTAAAGTAAATTATTATGAGAAAATGGAAAACATAAGAGCACCAAATTTAACATCTATGACTGTATTTGGCACTGCTAATAGACACTGCCCTTACCCACAGTGTCAAGTGTAGTGCAACAACTCTCTATAACATACTAATATTAATGTGCGTAATGTTTTTGTGTATTTATTGTGAGTTCAGTGAGAGTATGTAGTGGCCCTAATTGCAGTTATGATTCAGCATATATGCGTGTGTGATACAGAAATATAGTGAATTATTAAATAGTATGAATTGTAATGGATTACTCTCATATGCCAATTAATATTCCCCCATGAGCCCTAATGTGTGAACAACTGAAAAGGAAATCACAAACATTTGGTACTGTTAATTCTTTAATTGTGTACATTAGCTGGGGAAGTTTATGTGTGAATGCGCTGGTTGTTGCGTACTCCAAAAGGCAAGGAGCTACGTGCTGTACAGCGCTAAATTAACGGGTGTAGCTGATAGCACATTGAACTACATTGTGATGTTGCTCTCAGCATTCCCATCATTCATTTTGTACTGCATCACTTGTATGTGATACCTCTGAAGTGCTTATCAGAAAAATGATCTCTTTGTAAATGCTATATTATGAAATAATTTTTTATTATACAAAAGGGAGGTATTGCGTTAACGTTTGAGCTATGGCCATGATTTGAACCCGGGCTCTCCACGTACACGGTAAGCACTTTAGAACGCTCAGCTGAGACAGCGTTGAAGACTAAGCGACTACACAGACTGTCTAAAAGCATGACTCCCTTGACACCACAGACTGTAATTCTGCATCAGTGTTACATGTGAAATGTGTATCAAATTAGTTTGTGAACATTTGTTTAGGGAAGAGGCAAACTAATTTAATGGTTAATTCAAAGTTAGAATAATGTTGCTCATGTCTGAGTATTTGCTAGCATGTGTGTGGGGTCACAGAAATATGTATTTTGACATTCTGTATCATTTAGTTTCCAATGCAGAAAGTTGTTAAGTATCATGAGACATAACAGGTATCTTTATGCTGAGATGCTAAACATAATTCGGTGATTATGGAACGTATGTATAAAGTGATTTGTTATAAATATTTTTAATAGCTATTTTTCTTCTGATTACAGGAAAGAGGCTACTAAGAGTCCAAATACTCAACTGTGGGGTTGAAGACCATGTTAATGAGGTATTCCCTCATAATATTTTTATGAATGAGACATATATCATATAAGTATATTTTGCAGTAGCATCAAGTTAATAGGTTTTGCACCTTGTGAAATTTGTTACAACTCATAGTGGGTGTGAGGCTATCTCGATGTGCATAACAGGTATAGGTGAAATTAAGTTAATAGTTGTGATATTCTTTGAGAAAAGTAAATATTGGTTCCCTGAGTTAGCTTATAGGCTTTAAAGTAAATTATTTTGAGAAAATGGAAAACATAAGAGTACCAAATTTAACATCTATGACTGTATTTTGCACTGCTAATAGACACTGCCCTTACCCACAGTGTCAAGTATAGTGAAGCAACTCTCTATTACATACTAATATTAATGAGCGTAATGTTTTAGTGTATTTATTGTGAGTTCAGTGAGAGTATGTAGTCCCCCTAAATTCAGTTATGATTCATCATATATGCATGTGTGATACAGAAATATAGTGAATTATTAAACAGTGTGAATTGTAATGGATTAATCTCATATGCCAATTAAGATTCCCCCATGAGCCCTAATGTGTGAACAACTGAAAAGGAAATCACAAACATCTTGGTACTGTTAATGCTTTAATTGATTACATTAGCTGGGGAAGTTTGTGTGTGAATGCGCTGGTTGTTGCGTACTCCAAAAGGCAAGGAGCTACGTGGTGTACAGCGCTAAATTAACGGGTGTAACTGATAGCACATTGAACTACATTTTGATGTTTCTCTCAGCATTCCCAACATTCATTTTGTACTGCATTACTTGGATGTGATACCTCTGAAGTGCTTATCAGAAAAATGATCTCTTTGTAAATGGTATATTATGAAATTAATTTTTATTAAACAAAAGGAGAGTTATTGAGGTAACGTTTGAGCTATGGCCATGATTTGAACCCGGGCCCTCTACTTACATGTTAAGCACTTTAGAACGCTCAGCTAAGACAGCGTTGAAGACAAAGCGACTACACAGACTGTCTAAAACCATGACTCCCTTGACACCACAGACTGTAATTCTGCCTCAATGTTTACTGTGAAATGCATATCAAATTACTTTGTGAACATTTGTCTTGGGAAGAAGAAAATTAATTTGGTGGTTAATACATAGTTGGAATAATGTTACTCATGTCTGAGTATGTGTTAGCATGTGTGTGGTGTCACAGAAATATGTATATTGACATTCTGTATTACTTAGTTCCCAATGCAGAGAATTGTTAAATATCATAAGACATAACAGGTATTATTATGCTGAGATGCTAAGCATAATTTTGTGACTATGGAAAGTGATTCATTATAAATATTTTTAATAGCTATTTTTCTTCTGATTACAGGAAAGAGGCTACTAAGAGTCCAAATACTCACCTGTGGGTTAGAAGACCATGTTAGTCAGGTATTTCCTCATAATATTTTTATGAATGAGACATATATGATATCAGTATATTTTGCAGTAGCATGAAGGTAATAGGTTTTGCACGTTGTGAAATTTGTTGCAAATCATAGTGGGTGTGAAGTTATCTCGATGTGAATTACAGGTATAGGTGAAATCAAGTTAATAGTTGTGATATTCTTTGAGAAAAGTAAATATTGGTTCACTGAGTTAGCTTATAGGCTTTAAAGTGAATTATTTTGAGAAAATGGAAAACATAAGAGCACCAGATTTAACATCTTTGACTGTATTTTGCACTGCTAATAGACACTGCCCTTACCCACAGTGTCAAGTGTAGTGCAACAACTCTCTATAACATACTAATATTAATGTGCGTAATGTTTTTGTGTATTTATTGTGAGTTCAGTGAGAGTATGTAGTGGCCCTAAATGCAGTTATGATTCAGCATATATGCATGTGTGATACAGAAATATAGTGAATTATTAAATAGTATGAATTGTAATGGATTAATCTCATATGCCAATTAATATTCCCCCATGAGCCCTAATGTGTGAACAACTGAAAAGGAAATCACAAACATCTTGGTACTGTTAATTCTTTAATTGTTTACATTAGCTGGGGAAGTTTGTGTGTGAATGCGCTGGTTGTTGCGTACTCCAAAAGGCAAGGAGCTACGTGCTGTACAGCGCTAAATTAACGGGTGTAGCTGATAGCACATTGAACTACATTTTGATGTTGCTCTCAGCATTCCCAACATTGATTTTGCACTGCATCACTTGTATGTGATACCTCTGAAGTGCTTATCAGAAAAATGATCTCTTTGTAAATGCTATATAATGAAATAATTTTTTATTATACAAAAGGGAGGTATTGCGTTAACGTTTGAGCTATGGCCATGATTTGAACCCGGGCTCTCTACGTACACGGTAATCACTTTAGAACGCTCAGCTGAGACAGCGTTGAAGACTAAGCGACTACACAGACTGTCTAAAAGCATGACTCCCTTGACACCACAGACTGTAATTCTGCATCAGTGTTACATGTGAAATGTGTATCAATTTAGTTTGTGAACATTTGTTTAGGGAAGAGGCAAACTAATTTAATGGTTAATTCAAAGTTAGAATAATGTTGCTCATGTCTGAGTATTTGTTAGCATGTGTGTGGGGTCACAGAAATATGTATTTTGACATTCTGTATCATTTAGTTTCCAATGCAGAAATTTTTAAGTATCATGAGACATAACAGGTATCTTTATGCTGAGATGCTAAACATAATTCGGTGATTATGGAACGTATGTATAAAGTGATTCGTTATAAATGTTTTTAATAGCTATTTTTCTTCTGATTACAGGAAAGAGGCTACTAAGAGTCCAAATACTCAACTGTGGGGTTGAAGACCATGTTAATGAGGTATTCCCTCATAATATTTTTATGAATGAGACATATATCATATAAGTATATTTTGCAGTAGCATCAAGTTAATAGGTTTTGCACCTTGTGAAATTTGTTACAACTCATAGTGGGTGTGAGGCTATCTCGATGTGCATAACAGGTATAGGTGAAATCAAGTTAATAGTTGTGATATTCTTTGAGAAAAGTAAATATTGGTTCACTGAGTTAGGTTATATGCTTTAAAGGAAATTATTATGAGAAAATGGAAAACATAAGAGCACCAAATTTAACATCTATGACTGTATTTTGCACTGCTAATAGACACTGCCCTTACCCACAGTGACAAGTATAGTGTAGCAACTCTCTATTACATACTAATATTAATGAGCATAATGTTTTAGTGTATTTATTGTGAGTTCAGTGTGAGTATGTAGTGCCCCTAAATTCAGTTATGATTCATCATATATGCATGTGTGATACAGAAATATAGTGAATTATTAAACAGTGTGAATTGTATTGGATTAATCTCATATGCCAATTAAGATTCCCCCATGAGCCTTAATGTGTGAACAACTGAAAAGGAAATCGGAAAAATCTTGGTACTGTTAATGCTTTAATTGATTACATTGGCTGGGGAAGTTTGTGTGTGAATGCGCTGGTTGTTGCGTACTCCAAAAGGCAAGGAGCTACGTGGTGTACAGCGCTAAATTAACGGGTGTAGCTGATTGCACATTGAACTACATTTTGATGTTGCTCTCAGCATTCCCAACATTCATTTTGTACTGCATCACTTGGATGTGATACCTCTGAAGTGCTTATCAGAAAAATGATGTCTTTGTAAATGGTATATTATGAAATAAATTTTTATTATACAAAAGGGAGGTATTGCACTAACGTTTGAGCTATGGCCATGATTAGAACCCGGGCTCTCAACTTACATGGTAAGCGCTTTAGAACGCTCAGTTAAGACAGCGTTGAAGACAAAGCGACTACACAGACTGTCTAAAAGCATGACTCCCTTGACACCACAGACTGTAATTCTGCATCAATGTTACATGTGAAATGTGTATCAAATTAGTTTGTGAACATTTGTTTTGGGAAGAAGGAAATTAATTTGGTGGTTAATACATAGTTGGAATAATGTTACTCATGTCTGAGTATGTGTTAGCATGTGTGTGGTGTCACAGAAATATGTATATTGACATTCTGTATAACTTAGTTCCCAATGCAGAAAATTGTTAAATATCATAAGACATAACAGGTATCATTATGCTGAGATGCTGAGCATAATTTTGTGACTATGGAAAGTGATTCATTATAAATATTTTTAATAGCTATTTTTCTTCTGATTACAGGAAAGAGGCTACTAAGAGTCCAAATACTCACCTGTGGGTTAGAAGACCATGTTAGTCAGGTATTTCCTCATAATATTTTTATGAATGAGACATATATGATATCAGTATATTTTGCAGTAGCATGAAGGTAATAGGTTTAGCACGTTGTGAAATTTGTTGCAAATCATAGTGGGTGTGAGGTTATCTCGATGTAAATTACAGGTATAGGTGAAATCAAGTTAATAGTTGTGATATTCTTTGAGAAAAGTAAATATTGGTTCACTGAGTTAGCTTATAGGCTTTAAAGTGAATTATTTTGAGAAAATGTAAAACATAAGAGCACCAGATTTAACATATTTGACTGTATTTTGCACTGCTAATAGACACTGCCCTTACCCACAGTGTCAGGTGTAGTGCAACAACTCTCTATAACATACTAATATTAATGTGTGTAATGTTTTTGTGTATTTATTGTGAGTTCAGTGAGAGTATGTAGTGGCCCTAAATTCAGTTATGATTCATCATATAGGCACGTGTGATACAGAAATAAAGTGAATTATTAAATAGTATGAATTGTAATGGATTAATCTCATATGCCAATTAATATTCCCCCATGAGCCCTAATGTGTGAACAACTGAAAAGGAAATCACAAACATCTTCGTACTGTTAATGCTTTAATTGATTACATTAGCTGGGGAAGTTTGTGTGTGAATGTGCTGGTTGTTGCGTACTCCAAAAGGCAAGGAGCTATGTGCTGTACAGCGCTAAATTAACGTGTGTAGCTGATAGCACATTGAACTACATTTTGATGTTGCTCTCAGCATTCCCAACATTCATTTTGTACTGCATCACTTGGATGTGATACCTCTGAAGTGCTTATCAGAAAAATGATCTCTTTGTAAATGGTATATTATGAAATAAATTCTTATTATACAAAAGGGAGGTATTGCGCTAACGTTTGAGCTATGGCCATGATTTGAACCCGGGCTCTCTACTTACACGGTAAGCGCTTTAGAACGCTCAGTTAAGACAGCGTTGAAGACAAAGCGACTACACAGACTGTCTAAAAGCATGACTCCCTTGACACCACAGACTGTAATTCTGCATCAATGTTACATGTGAAATGTGTATCAAATTAGTTTGTGAACATTTGTTTAGGGAAGAGGCAAACTAATTTATTGGTTAATTCAAAGTTAGAATAATGTTGCTCATGTCTGAGTATGTGTTAGCATGTGTGTGGGGTCACAGAAATATGTATTTTGACATTCTGCATCATTTAGTTTCCAATGCAGAAAGTTGTTAAGTATCATGAGACATAACAGGTATTTTTATGCTGAGATGCTAAACATAATTCGGTGATTATGGAACGTATGTATAAAGTGATTCGTTATAAAAGTTTTAAATACCTATTTTTCTTCTGATTACAGGAAAGAGGCTACTAAGAGTCCAAATACTCAACTGTGGGGTTGAAGACCATGTTAATGAGGTATTCCCTCATAATATTTTTATGAATGAGACATATATCATATAAGTATATTTTGCAGTAGCATCAAGTTAATAGGTTTTGCACCTTGTGAAATTTGTTACAACTCATAGTGGGTGTGAGGCTATCTCGATGTGCATAACAGGTATAGGTGATGTCAAGTTAATGGTTGTGATATTCTTTCAGAACAGTAAATATTGGTTCCCTGAGTTAGCTTATAGGCTTTAAAGTAAATTATTATGAGAAAATGGAAAACATAAGAGCACCAAATTTAACATCTATGACTGCATTTTGCACTGCTAATAGACACTGCCCTTACCCACAGAGTCATGTATAGTGAAGCAACTCTCTATTACATACTAATATTAATGAGCGTAATGTTTTAGTGTATTTATTGTGAGTTCAGTGAGAGTATGTAGTCACCCGAAATTCAGTTATGATTCAATATATATGCATGTGTGATACAGAAATATAGTGAATTATTAAACAGTGTGAATTGTATTGGATTAATCTCATATGCCAATTAAGATTCCCCCATGAGCCTTAATGTGTGAACAACTGAAAAGGAAATCGGAAACATCTTGGTGCTGTTAATGCTTTAATTGATTACATTGGCTGGGGAAGTTTGTGTGTGAATGCGCTGGTTGTTGCGTAGTCCAAAAGGCAAGGAGCTACGTAGCTGAACAGCGCAAAATTAACGGGTGTAGCTGATAGCACATTGAACTACATTTTGATGTTGCTCTCAGCATTCCCAACATTCATTTTGTACTGCATCACTTGAATGTGATACCTCTGAAGTGCTTATCAGAAAAATGATCTCTTTGTAAATGGTATATTATGAAATAAATTTTTATTATACAAAAGGGAGGTATTGCGTTAACGTTTGAGCTATGGCCATGATTTGAACCCGGGCTCTCTACGTACACGGTAAGCACTTTAGAACGCTCAGCTGAGACAGCGTTGAAGACAAAGCGACTACACAGACTGTCTAAAAACATGACTCCCTTGACACCACAGACTGTAATTCTGCATCAATGTTACATGTGAAATGTGTATCAAATTAGTTTGTGAACATTTGTTTTGGGAAGAAGCAAACTAATTAAATGGTTAATACAAATTTAGAATAATGTTGCTCATGTCTGAGTTGTGATAGCATGTGTGTGGTGTCACAGAAATATGTATATTGACATTCTGTATCATTTAGTTTCCAATGCAGAAATTTTTAAGTATCATGAAACATAACAGGTTTCATTAAACTGAGAAGCTAAACATAATTTTGTGATTATGGAATGTATGTATAAAGTTATTCATTATAAATATTTGTAATAGCTATTTTTCTTCTGATTACAGGAAAGAGGCTACTAAGAGTCCAAATACTCAACCGTTGGGTTGAAGACCATGTTAATGAGGTATTCCCTCATAATATTTTTATGAATGAGACATATATCATATAAGTATATTTTGCAGTAGCATCAAGTTAATAGGATTTGCACCTTGTGAAATTTGTTACAACTCATAGTGGGTGTGAGGCTATCTCGATGTGCATAACAGGTATAGGTGAAATCAAGTTAATAGTTGTGATATTCTTTGAGAAAAGTAAATATTGGTTCACTGAGTTAGGTATATAGGCTTTAAAGTGAATTATTTTGAGAAAATGGAAAACATAAGAGCACCAGATTTAACATCTTTGACTGTATTTTGCACTGCTAATAGACACTGCCCTTACCCACAGTGTCAAGTGTAGTGCAACAACTCTCTATAACATACTAATATTAATGAGCATAATGTTTTAGTGTATTTATTGTGAGTTCAGTGTGAGTATGTAGTGCCCCTAAATTCAGTTATGATTCATCATATATGCATGTGTGATACAGAAATATAGTGAATTATTAAACAGTGTGAATTGTATTGGATTAATCTCATATGCCAATTAAGATTCCCCCATGAGCCTTAATGTGTGAACAACTGAAAAGGAAATCGGAAAAATCTTGGTACTGTTAATGCTTTAATTGATTACATTGGCTGGGGAAGTTTGTGTGTGAATGCGCTGGTTGTTGCGTACTCCAAAAGGCAAGGAGCTACGTGGTGTACAGCGCTAAATTAACGGGTGTAGCTGATTGCACATTGAACTACATTTTGATGTTGCTCTCAGCATTCCCAACATTCATTTTGTACTGCATCACTTGGATGTGATACCTCTGAAGTGCTTATCAGAAAAATGATGTCTTTGTAAATGGTATATTATGAAATAAATTTTTATTATACAAAAGGGAGGTATTGCACTAACGTTTGAGCTATGGCCATGATTAGAACCCGGGCTCTCAACTTACATGGTAAGCGCTTTAGAACGCTCAGTTAAGACAGCGTTGAAGACAAAGCGACTACACAGACTGTCTAAAAGCATGACTCCCTTGACACCACAGACTGTAATTCTGCATCAATGTTACATGTGAAATGTGTATCAAATTAGTTTGTGAACATTTGTTTTGGGAAGAAGGAAATTAATTTGGTGGTTAATACATAGTTGGAATAATGTTACTCATGTCTGAGTATGTGTTAGCATGTGTGTGGTGTCACAGAAATATGTATATTGACATTCTGTATAACTTAGTTCCCAATGCAGAAAATTGTTAAATATCATAAGACATAACAGGTATCATTATGCTGAGATGCTGAGCATAATTTTGTGACTATGGAAAGTGATTCATTATAAATATTTTTAATAGCTATTTTTCTTCTGATTACAGGAAAGAGGCTACTAAGAGTCCAAATACTCACCTGTGGGTTAGAAGACCATGTTAGTCAGGTATTTCCTCATAATATTTTTATGAATGAGACATATATGATATCAGTATATTTTGCAGTAGCATGAAGGTAATAGGTTTAGCACGTTGTGAAATTTGTTGCAAATCATAGTGGGTGTGAGGTTATCTCGATGTGAATTACAGGTATAGGTGAAATCAAGTTAATAGTTGTGATATTCTTTGAGAAAAGTAAATATTGGTTCACTGAGTTAGCTTATAGGCTTTAAAGTGAATTATTTTGAGAAAATGTAAAACATAAGAGCACCAGATTTAACATATTTGACTGTATTTTGCACTGCTAATAGACACTGCCCTTACCCACAGTGTCAGGTGTAGTGCAACAACTCTCTATAACATACTAATATTAATGTGCGTAATGTTTTTGTGTATTTATTGTGAGTTCAGTGAGAGTATGTAGTGGCCCTAAATTCAGTTATGATTCATCATATAGGCACGTGTGATACAGAAATAAAGTGAATTATTAAATAGTATGAATTGTAATGGATTAATCTCATATGCCAATTAATATTCCCCCATGAGCCCTAATGTGTGAACAACTGAAAAGGAAATCACAAACATCTTCGTACTGTTAATGCTTTAATTGATTACATTAGCTGGGGAAGTTTGTGTGTGAATGTGCTGGTTGTTGCGTACTCCAAAAGGCAAGGAGCTATGTGCTGTACAGCGCTAAATTAACGTGTGTAGCTGATAGCACATTGAACTACATTTTGATGTTGCTCTCAGCATTCCCAACATTCATTTTGTACTGCATCACTTGGATGTGATACCTCTGAAGTGCTTATCAGAAAAATGATCTCTTTGTAAATGGTATATTATGAAATAAATTCTTATTATACAAAAGGGAGGTATTGCGCTAACGTTTGTGCTATGGCCATGATTTGAACCCGGGCTCTCTACTTACACGGTAAGCGCTTTAGAACGCTCAGTTAAGACAGCGTTGAAGACAAAGCGACTACACAGACTGTCTAAAAGCATGACTCCCTTGACACCACAGACTGTAATTCTGCATCAATGTTACATGTGAAATGTGTATCAAATTAGTTTGTGAACATTTGTTTAGGGAAGAGGCAAACTAATTTATTGGTTAATTCAAAGTTAGAATAATGTTGCTCATGTCTGAGTATGTGTTAGCATGTGTGTGGGGTCACAGAAATATGTATTTTGACATTCTGCATCATTTAGTTTCCAATGCAGAAAGTTGTTAAGTATCATGAGACATAACAGGTATTTTTATGCTGAGATGCTAAACATAATTCGGTGATTATGGAACGTATGTATAAAGTGATTCGTTATAAAAGTTTTAAATACCTATTTTTCTTCTGATTACAGGAAAGAGGCTACTAAGAGTCCAAATACTCAACTGTGGGGTTGAAGACCATGTTAATGAGGTATTCCCTCATAATATTTTTATGAATGAGACATATATCATATAAGTATATTTTGCAGTAGCATCAAGTTAATAGGTTTTGCACCTTGTGAAATTTGTTACAACTCATAGTGGGTGTGAGGCTATCTCGATGTGCATAACAGGTATAGGTGATGTCAAGTTAATGGTTGTGATATTCTTTCAGAACAGTAAATATTGGTTCCCTGAGTTAGCTTATAGGCTTTAAAGTAAATTATTATGAGAAAATGGAAAACATAAGAGCACCAAATTTAACATCTATGACTGCATTTTGCACTGCTAATAGACACTGCCCTTACCCACAGAGTCATGTATAGTGAAGCAACTCTCTATTACATACTAATATTAATGAGCGTAATGTTTTAGTGTATTTATTGTGAGTTCAGTGAGAGTATGTAGTCACCCGAAATTCAGTTATGATTCAATATATATGCATGTGTGATACAGAAATATAGTGAATTATTAAACAGTGTGAATTGTATTGGATTAATCTCATATGCCAATTAAGATTCCCCCATGAGCCTTAATGTGTGAACAACTGAAAAGGAAATCGGAAACATCTTGGTGCTGTTAATGCTTTAATTGATTACATTGGCTGGGGAAGTTTGTGTGTGAATGCGCTGGTTGTTGCGTAGTCCAAAAGGCAAGGAGCTACGTAGCTGAACAGCGCAAAATTAACGGGTGTAGCTGATAGCACATTGAACTACATTTTGATGTTGCTCTCAGCATTCCCAACATTCATTTTGTACTGCATCACTTGAATGTGATACCTCTGAAGTGCTTATCAGAAAAATGATCTCTTTGTAAATGGTATATTATGAAATAAATTTTTATTATACAAAAGGGAGGTATTGCGTTAACGTTTGAGCTATGGCCATGATTTGAACCCGGGCTCTCTACGTACACGGTAAGCACTTTAGAACGCTCAGCTGAGACAGCGTTGAAGACAAAGCGACTACACAGACTGTCTAAAAACATGACTCCCTTGACACCACAGACTGTAATTCTGCATCAATGTTACATGTGAAATGTGTATCAAATTAGTTTGTGAACATTTGTTTTGGGAAGAAGCAAACTAATTAAATGGTTAATACAAATTTAGAATAATGTTGCTCATGTCTGAGTTGTGATAGCATGTGTGTGGTGTCACAGAAATATGTATATTGACATTCTGTATCATTTAGTTTCCAATGCAGAAATTTTTAAGTATCATGAAACATAACAGGTTTCATTAAACTGAGAAGCTAAACATAATTTTGTGATTATGGAATGTATGTATAAAGTTATTCATTATAAATATTTGTAATAGCTATTTTTCTTCTGATTACAGGAAAGAGGCTACTAAGAGTCCAAATACTCAACCGTTGGGTTGAAGACCATGTTAATGAGGTATTCCCTCATAATATTTTTATGAATGAGACATATATCATATAAGTATATTTTGCAGTAGCATCAAGTTAATAGGATTTGCACCTTGTGAAATTTGTTACAACTCATAGTGGGTGTGAGGCTATCTCGATGTGCATAACAGGTATAGGTGAAATCAAGTTAATAGTTGTGATATTCTTTGAGAAAAGTAAATATTGGTTCACTGAGTTAGGTATATAGGCTTTAAAGTGAATTATTTTGAGAAAATGGAAAACATAAGAGCACCAGATTTAACATCTTTGACTGTATTTTGCACTGCTAATAGACACTGCCCTTACCCACAGTGTCAAGTGTAGTGCAACAACTCTCTATAACATACTAATATTAATGTGCGTAATGTTTTTGTGTATTTATTGTGAGTTCAGTGAAAGTATGTAGTGGCCCTAAATTCAGTTATGATTCAGCATATATGCATGTGTGATACAGAAATATAGTCAATTATTAAATAGTATGAATTGTAATGGATTAATCTCATATGCCAATTAAGATTCCCCCATGAGCCCTAATGTGTGAACAACTGAAAAGGAAATCACAAACATCTTGGTACTGTTAATGCTTTAAATGTTTACATTAGCTGGGGACGTTTGTGTGTGAATGCGCTGGTTGTTGCGTACTCCAAAAGGCAAGGAGCTACGTGGTGTACAGCGCTAAATTAACGGGTGTAGCTGATAGCACATTGAATTACATTTTGATGTTGCTCTCAGCATTCCCAACATTCATTTTGTATGGCATCACTTGGATGTGATACCTCTGCAGTGTTTATTAGAAAAATGATCTCTTTGTAAATGGTATATTATGAAATTAATTATTATTAAACAAAAGGAGAGTTATTGAGTTGACGTTTGAGCTATGGCCATGATTTGAACCCGGGCCCTCTACTTACATGTTAAGCACTTTAGAACGCTCAGCTAAGACAGCGTTGAAGACAAAGCGACTACACAGACTGTCTAAAAGCATGACTCCCTTGACACCACAGACTGTAATTCTGCCTCAATGTTTACTGTGAAATGCATATCAAATTACTTTGTGAACATTTGTCTTGGGAAGAAGGAAATTAATTTGGTGGTTAATACATAGTTGGAATAATGTTACTCATGTCTGAGTATGTGTTAGCATGTGTGTGGTGTCACAGAAATATGTATATTGAAATTCTGTATCATTTTGTTCCCAATGCAGAAAATTGTTAAATATCATAAGACATAACAGGTATCATTATGCTGAGATGCTAAGCATAATTTGGTGACTATGGAAAGTGATTCATTATAAATATTTTTAATAGCTATTTTTCTTCTGATTACAGGAAAGAGGCTACTAAGAGTCCAAATACTCAACTGTGGGTTAGAAGACCATGTTAGTCAGGTATTTCCTCATAATATTTTTATGAATGAGACATATATGATATCAGTATATTTTGCAGTAGCATGAAGGTAACAGGTTTTGCACGTTGTGAAATTTGTTGCAAATCATCGTGGGTGTGAGGTTATTTCGATGTGAATTACAGGTATCGGTGAAATCAAGTTAATGGTTGTGATATTCTTTCAGAAAAGTAAATATTGGTTCCCTGAGTTAGATTATAGGCTTTAAAGTAAATTATTTTGAGAAAATGGAAAACTTAAGATCACCAGATTTAACATCTTTGACTGTATTTTGCACTGCTAATAGACACTGCCCTTACCCACAGTGTCAAGTATAGTCGAGCAACACTCTACAACATACTAATATTAATGTGCGTAATGATTTTGTGTATTTATTGTGAGTTCAGTGAGAGTATGTAGTGGCCCTAAATTCAGTTATGATTCATCATATATGCATGTGTGATACAGAAATAAAGTGAATTATTAAACAGAATGAATTGTAATGGATTAATCTCATATGCCAATTAAGATTCCCCCATGAGCCCTAATGTGTGAACAACTGAAAAGGAAATCACAAACATCTTGGTACTGTTAATGCTTTAAATGTTTACATTAGCTGGGGAAGTTTGTGTGTGAATGCGCTGGTTGTTGCGTACTCCAAAAGGCAAGGAGCTACGTGCTGTACAGCGCTAAATTAACGGGTGTAGCTGATAGCACATTGAACTACATTTTGATGTTGCTCTCAGCATTCCCAACATTCATTTTGTACTGCATCACTTCGATGTGATACCTCCGAAGTGCTTATCAGAAAAATGATCTCTTTGTAAATGGTATATTATGAAATAATTTTTTATTATACAAAAGGGAGGTATTGCGTTAACGTTTGAGCTATGGCCATGATTTGAACCCGGGCTGTCTACGTACACGGTAAGCACTTTAGAACGCTCAGCTGAGACAGCGTTGAAGACAAAGCGACTACACAGACTGTCTAAAAGCATGACTCCCTTGACACCACAGACTGTAATTCTGCCTCAATGTTTACTGTGAAATGCATATCAAATTACTTTGTGAACATTTGTCTTGGGAAGAAGGAAATTAATTTGGTGGTTAATACATAGTTGGAATAATGTTGCTCATGTCTGAGTATGTGTTAGCATGTGTGTGGTGTCACAGAAATATGTATATTGACATTCTGTATCACTTAGTTCCCAATGCAGAAAATTGTTAAATATCATAAGACATAACAGGTATCATTATGCTGAGATGCTAAGCATAATTTTGTGACTATGGAAAGTGATTCATTATAAATATTTTTAATAGCTATTTTTCTTCTGATTACAGGAAAGAGGCTACTAAGAGTCCAATTACTCAACTGTGGGGTTGAAGACCATGTTAATGAGGTATTCCCTCATAATATTTTTATGAATGAGACATATATCATATAAGTATATATTGCAGTAGCATCAAGTTAATAGGTTTTGCGCCTTGTGAAATTTGTTGCAAATCATAGTGGGTGTGAGGTTATCTCGATGGGAAATACAGGTATAGGTGAAATCCAGTTAATTGTTGTGATATTCTTTGAGAAAAGTAAATATTGGTTCACTGAGTTAGCTTATAGGCTTTAAAGTAAATTATTATGAGAAAATGGAAAACTTAAGATCACCAAATTTAACATCTGTGACTGTATTTTGCACTGCTAATAGATACTGCCCTTACCCACAGTGTCAAGTACAGTGAAGCTACTCTCTATTACATACTAATATTAATGTGCGTAATGTTTTTGTGTATTTATTGTGAGTTCAGCGAGAGTATGTAGTCGCCCTAAATTCAGTTATGATTCATCATATATGCATGTGTGATACAGAAATATAGTGAATTATTAAACAGTGTGAATTGTATTGTAATTAATCTCATATGCCAATTAAGATTCCTCCATGAGCCCTAATGTGTGAACAACTGAAAAGGAAAAAACAAACATCTTGGTACTGTTAATCCTTTAATTGTTTACATTAGCTGGGGAAGTTTGTGTGTGAATGCGCTGGTTGATACGTACTCCAAACGACAAGGAGTAACGTGGTTCACAGCGCTAAATTAACGGGTGTAGCTAATAGCACATTGAACTACATTTTGATGTTGCTCTCAGCATTCCCAACATTCATTTTGTACTGCATCACTTCGATGTGATACCTCCGAAGTGCTTATCAGAAAAATGATCTCTTTGTAAATGGTATATTATGAAATAATTTTTTATTATACAAAAGGGAGGTATTGCGTTAACGTTTGAGCTATGGCCATGATTTGAACCCGGGCTGTCTACGTACACGGTAAGCACTTTAGAACGCTCAGCTGAGACAGCGTTGAAGACAAAGCGACTACACAGACTGTCTAAAAGCATGACTCCCTTGACACCACAGACTGTAATTCTGCCTCAATGTTTACTGTGAAATGCATATCAAATTACTTTGTGAACATTTGTCTTGGGAAGAAGGAAATTAATTTGGTGGTTAATACATAGTTGGAATAATGTTGCTCATGTCTGAGTATGTGTTAGCATGTGTGTGGTGTCACAGAAATATGTATATTGACATTCTGTATCACTTAGTTCCCAATGCAGAAAATTGTTAAATATCATAAGACATAACAGGTATCATTATGCTGAGATGCTAAGCATAATTTTGTGATTATGGAACGTATGTATAAAGTGATTCATTATAAATATTTTTAATAGCTATTTTTCTTCTGATTACAGGAAAGAGGCTACCAAGAGTCCAAATACTCAACTGTGGGGTTGAAGACCATGTTAATGAGGTATTGCCTCATAATATTTTTATGAATGAGACATATATCATATAAGTATATATTGCAGTAGCATCAAGTTAATAGGTTTTGCACCTTTTGAAATTTCTTGCAATTCAGAGTGGGTGTGAGGTTATCTCGATGTGAATTACAGGTATAGGTGAAATCAAGTTAATTGTTGTGATATTCTTTGAGAAAAGTAAATATTGGTTCACTGAGTTAGCTTATAGGCTTTAAAGTGAATTATTTTGAGAAAGTGGAAAACATAAGAGCACCGGATTTAACTTCTTTGACTGTATTTTGCACTGCTAATAGACACTGCTCTTATCCTCAGTGTCAAGTATAGTGCGGCAACTCTCTATAGCATACTAATATTAATGTGCGTAATGTATTGGTGTATTTAATGTGAGTTTAGTGTGAGTTTGTAGTGCAACCAAATTCAGTTATGATTCATCATATATGCATGTGTGATACAGAAATATAGTGAATTATTAAATAGTATGAATTGTAATGGATTAATCTCATATGCCAATTAATATTCCCCCATAAGCCCTAATGTGTGAACAACTGAAAAGGAAATCACAAACATCTTAGTACTGTTAATGCTTTAATTGTTTACATTAGCTGGGGAAGTTTGTGTGTGAATGCGCTGGTTGTTGCGTACTCCAAAAGGCAAGGAGCTACGTGCTGTACAGCGCTAAATTAACGGGTGTAGCTGATAGCACATTGAACTACATTTTGATGTTGCTCTCAGCATTCCCAACATTCATTTTGTACGGCATAACTTGGATGTGATACCTCTGAAGTGCTTATCAGAAAAATGATCTCTTTGTAAATGCTATATTATGAAATAAATTTTTATTATACAAAAGAGAGGTATTGCGCTAACGTTTGAGCTATGGCCATGATTAGAACACGGGCTCTCTACTTACACGGTAAGCGCTTTAGAACGCTCAGTTAAGACAGCGTTGAAGACAAAGCGACTACACAGACTGTCTAAAAGCATGACTCCTTTGACACCACAGACGGTAATTCTGCATCAATGTTACATGTGAAATGTGTATCAAATTAGTTTGTGAACATTTGTTTTGGGAAGAAGCAAAGTAATTTAATGGTTAATACAAAGTTAGAATAATGTTGCTGATGTCTGAGTATGTGTTAGCATGTGTGTGGTGTCACAGAAATATGTATATTGACATTCTGTATCATTTAGTTTCCAATGCAGAAATTTTTAAGTATCATGAGACATAACAGGTTTCATTAAACGGAGAAGCTAAACATAATTTTGTGATTATGGAACGTATGTATAAAGTGATTCATTATAAATATTTTTAGTAGCTATTTTTCTTCTGATTACAGGAAAGAGGCTACTAAGAGTCCAAATACTCAACCGTTGGGTTGAAGACCATGTTAATGAGGTATTTCCTCATAATATTTTTATGAATGCGACATATATCATATAAGTATATTTTGCAGTAGCATCAAGTTAATAGGTTTTGCACCTTGTGAAATTTGTTACAACTCATAGTGGGTGTGAGGCTATCTCGATGTGCATAACAGGTATAGGTGAAATCAAGTTAATAGTTGTGATATTCTTTGAGAAAAGTAAATATTGGTTCACTGAGTTAACTTATAGGCTTTAATGTGAATTATTTTGAAAAAATGGAAAACATAAGATCACCAGATTTAACATCTTTGACTGTATTTTGCACTGCTAATAGACACTGCCCTTTCCCACAGTGTCAAGTATAGTGGAACAACACTCTACAACATACTAATATTAATGTGCGTAATGTTTTTGTGTATTTATTGTGAGTTCAGTGAGAGTATGTAGTGGCCCTAAATTCAGTTATGATTCATCATATATGCATGTGTGATACAGAAATAAAGTGAATTATTAAATAGTATGAATTGTAATGGATTAATCTCATATGCCAATTAAGATTCCCCCATGAGCCCTAATGTGTGAACAACTGAAAAGGAAATCACAAACATCTTGGTACTGTTAATGCTTTAAATGTTTACATTAGCTTGGGAAGTTTGTGTGTGAATGCGCTGGTTGTTGCGTACTCCAAAAGGCAAGGAGCTACGTGCTGTACAGCGCTAAATTAACGGGTGTAGCTGATAGCACATTGAACTACATTTTGATGTTGCTCTCAGCATTCCCAACATTCATTTTGTACTGCATCACTTGGATGTGATACCTCTGAAGTGCTTATCAGAAAAATGATCTTTTTGTAAATGGTATATTATGAAATAAATTTTTATTATACAAAAGGGAGGTATTGCGTTAACGTTTGAGCTATGGCCATGATTTGAACCCGGGCTGTCTACGTACACGGTAAGCACTTTAGAACGCTCAGCTGAGACAGCGTTGAAGACAAAGCGACTACACAGACTGTCTAAAAGCATTACTCCCTTGACACCACAGACTGTAATTCTGCCTCAATGTTTACTGTGAAATGCATATCAAATTACTTTGTGAACATTTGTCTTGTGAAGAAGGATATTAATTTGGTGGTTAATACATAGTTGGAATAATGTTGCTCATGTCTGAGTATGTGTTAGCATGTGTGTGGTGTCACAGAAATATGTATATTGACATTCTGTATCACTTAGTTCCCAATGCAGAAAATTGTTAAATATCATAAGACATAACAGGTATCATTATGCTGAGATGCTAAGCATAATTTTGTGACTATGGAAAGTGATTCATTATAAATATTTTTAATAGCTATTTTTCTTCTGATTACAGGAAAGAGGCTACTAAGAGTCCAATTACTCAACTGTGGGGTTGAAGACCATGTTAATGAGGTATTCCCTCATAATATTTTTATGAATGAGACATATATCATATAAGTATATATTGCAGTAGCATCAAGTTAATAGGTTTTGCACCTTGTGAAATTTGTTGCAAATCATAGTGGGTGTGAGGTTATCTCGATGTGAAATACAGGTATAGGTGAAATCCAGTTAATTGTTGTGATATTCTTTGAGAAAAGTAAATATTGGTTCACTGAGTTAGCTTATAGGCTTTAAAGTAAATTATTATGAGAAAATGGAAAACATAAGAGCACCAAATTTAACATTTATGACTGTATTTTGCACTGCTAATAGATACTGCCCTTACCCACAGTGTCAAGTACAGTGAAGCTACTCTCTATTACATACTAATATTAATGTGCGTAATGTTTTTGTGTATTTATTGTGAGTTCAGTGAGAGTATGTAGTCGCCCTAAATTCAGTTATGATTCATCATATATGCATATGTGATACAGAAATATAGTGAATTATTAAACAGTGTGAATTGTATTGTAATTAATCTCATATGCCAATTAAGATTCCTCCATGAGCCCTAATGTGTGAACAACTGAAAAGGAAATCACAAACATCTTGGTACTGTTAATCCTTTAATTGTTTACATTAGCTGGGGAAGTTTGTGTGTGAATGCGCTGGTTGTTGCGTACTCCAAAAGGCAAGGAGCTACGTGGTGTACAGCGCTAAATTAACGGGTGTAGCTGATAGCACATTGAACTACATTTTGATGTTGCTCTCAGCATTCCCAACATTCATTTTGTACTGCATCACTTGGATGTGATACCTCTAAAGTGCTTTTCAGAAAAATGATCTCTTTGTAAATGGTATATTATGAAATAACTTATTGTTAAACAAAAGGGAGGTTTGCTTTAACGTTTGAGCTATGGCCATGATTTGAACCCGGGCTCTCTACTTACACGGTAAGCACTTTAGAATGCTCAGTTAAGACAGCGTTGAAGACAAAGCGACTACACAGACTGTCTAAAAGCATGACTCCCTTGAGACCACAGACTGTAAATCGGCCTCAATGTTACCTGTGAAATGCGTATCAAATTAGTTTGCAAACGTTTGTTTTGGGAAGAAGCAAACTAATTTAATGGTTAATACAAAGTTAGAATAATGTTGCTCATGTCTGAGTATGTGTTAGCATGTGTGTGGTGTCACAGAAATATGTATATTGACATTCTGTATCCCTTAGTTCCCAATGCAGAAAATTGTTAAGTATCATGAGACATAACAGATATCATTATGCTGAGATGCTAAACATAATTTTGTGATTATGGAACGTATGTATAAAGTGATTGATTATAAATTTTTTAATAGCTATTTTTCTTCTGATTACAGGAAAGAGGCTACTAAGAGTCCAAATACTCAACTGTGGGGTTGAAGACCATGTTAATGAGGTATTCCCTCATAATATTTTTATGAATGAGACATTTATCATATAAGTATATTTTGCAGTAGCATGAAGTTAATAGGTTTAGCACCTTGTGGAATTTTGTTGCAAATCATAGTGGGTGTGAGGTTATCTCGATGTGCATAACAGGTATAGGTGAAATCAAGTTAATAGTTGTGATATTCTTTGAGAAAAGTAAATATTGGTTCACTGAGTTAGCTTATAGGCTTTAAAGTGAATTATTTTGAGAAAATGGAAAACATAAGTGCACTAGATTTAACATGTTTAACTGTATTTTGCACTGCTAATAGACACTGCCCTTCCCAACAGTGTCAAGTATAGTGGAGCAACACACTACAACATACTAATATTAATGTGCGTAATGTATTAGTGTATTTATTGTGAGTTCAGTGAGAGTATGTAGTGGCCCTAAATTCAGTTATGATTCATTATATATGCATGTGTGATACAGAAATATAGTGAATTATTAAATACTGTGAATTGTATTGGATTAATCTCATATGCCAATTAAGATTCCCCCATGAGCTCTAATGTGTGAACAACTGAAAACGAAATCACAAACATCTTGGTACTGTTAATGCTTTAATTGTGTACATTAGCTGGGGAAGTTTGTGTGTGAATGCGCTGGTTGTGGCGTACTCCAAAAGGCAAGGAGCTACGTGGTGTACAGCGCTAAAGTAACGGGTGTAGCTGATAGCACATTGAACTACATTTTGATGTTGCTCTCAGCATTCCCAACATTCATTTTGTACTGCATCACTTGGATGTGATACCTCTGAAGAGCTTATCAGAAAAATGATCTCTTTTTGTAAATGGTATATTATGAAATAAATTTTTATTATACAAAAGGGAGGTATTGCGTTAACGTTTGAGCTATGGCCATGATTTGAACCCGGGCTCTCTACTTACACGGTAAGCACATTAGAACTCTTAGTTAAGACAGCGTTGAAGACAAAGCGACTACACAGACTGTCTAAAAGCATGACTCCCTTGACACCACAGACTGTAATTCTGCCTCAATGTTACCAGTGAAATGCGTATCAAATTAGTTTGTGAACATTTGTTTTGGGAAGAAGGAAACTAATTTAATGGTTAATACATAGTTAGAATAATGTTGCTCATGTCTGAGTATGTGTTAGCATGTGTGTGGTGTCTCAGAAATATGTATATTGACATTCTGAGTCACTTGGTTCCCAATGCAGAAAATTTTCAAGTATCATGAGACATAACAGGTATCAATATGCTGAGATGCACACCATAATTCTGGAATGTATGTATAAACTGATTCATTATAACTTTTGTCGTTAGGTAATTGTCTTCTGATTACAGGTAATACTAAGAATATAGATACTTAGCTGTGGGATAGAAGACCATGTTCATCAGGAATTTTCCATTTAATATTTTTTTGAATAAGACATTTATCATATAGGTATTGCTGTAGTATAGTGTGCGCCGCATAAGTCGAATCGAGCTCATCAACTATGTAGTTGCAGTGCCCTCCGTCAGAGAATGGAGACAAACAGCCCACCCTTTATGAATGAAGGCGGAGGTAGTGCTGAGTCATGCAGGCAGTTGCTTAGTGCATGCCACATGGTTATGTTCTGTTCTATATGTAACATCCGAAGCAGGCCATTTATGTTAGTCTTTATGTGATAGACTTCGGTTGGTGCAACACTCATTGGTGAAGAGTATGTTTGATTGCACATGTTCTGTTTTTGTCTAGGTTCAAGAGTGGCCTTTGAAATGACAGAAGCTACACTCGATGAAGTCATATGCGACCTTGTTGATCAACAGATGAGTCTTGGTGCAGCTTTGCTAAGCCAGACTCAGCCGTTGCAAAAGCAGAAGCAGGTCTTTGCAACAGCTTTGGAGAACGTTTCCCATGTATTTCAGTCTTCAGCAATGTCCGCGCACATTTATCCCGCAGTACCACCAAAAGTGTCTGTGACAACATTTTCAGGCTTTTGATGTCTGGGATGCCCGATTGTATCACACCCTATTTCTTTCATGGATTTCTCCTAAGATTTATCATCTTTGGTGTCAACTGGCCCCCCTGCAAGATCGCACATCTCTTACCTTCGTTCAGATGTGTCTTCTTTCTACTGCAAGCATACTCATGTTGCAGCTGCTCGTGTGGAGTTTTATAGATGACGTAAACAACCACACCAGTCATAGCAGGCATGGGCGGCCAAATTACACGGTATTAGTCACCGTTGCAATTTTGTTTCAGAGGTGCACAAAGAATCTTATGTGGATCAGATTGTCAGGGATGTGATTATTCGTCTTGAGCCTGACAGGAATGTCAGGGAGCGCACCTTACAACACAAAAACCCTTAGTTGCCAGAGGTCTTAAAAATTGCCGAAGCTTTCAAAGTGTTGATGACGGCAGGAAATGAAGTTGACGCTTGGTGTGACATATTGTCTGTTCATCCTGCCCCTCTCGCAACCCTCAGGAAGACAAGCCCCCTGAGGAGGACATTGCTGCGGTTACCCAATGCTCTGTACAGTCGAGTGGTAGGCATCCTTTGCAACAGCAGATACCGTGAGCGTGTGGTCCGCAACAACAGACGACACAGGGCCGCTCTATTGTCCCATTGCCCTCCTGCCCGTCTTGCTTTGTCAGTCATGATCAGGCCACTTGCCCTTGGCCGTGGGCCACATGCCATCGGTGCAGTAAAAAAGGTCATATTTTGTCCGTGTGCAAGTCAAAACCCACCATGTGGGATCAGGATATGGATGTAGATAGGGAAGTCAACTGTGAGGCAACACTGTCCGTGGGTCCTTCTAAACTTTTCCTGGACCTAAAAGTTTGCAACAAGGTCCTCCGTATGCAGGTCGATACGGGCGCCACTGTTACTCTGTTAAACTCACAAAAGTATGTCAAGTTAGGCTGCCCTTTCCTGCAGCCAGTCAGTCACAAGTTGCTCAGTTACAACAAACAACAGATTCCAGTGCTTGGACAATTTACCACTCAGGCGGCATACTGCACTGTCATTTGCCCCTTAACCTTTCTGGTAGTGGACAATGCAACCACAGAGAATCTTTTCGGTTTGGCCGCATTCCAGTTGTTCGGGTTTTCTATTTTGGATGATGTCAACCCAGTTCCGAACAAGGTACCCTACCCACTACTGGACAAGCTCTGCTCTGAATTTTCTTCCTTGTTTACACCGGGTTTGGGTTGCGCCACGTCTTTTCAGGCACATATATCTATGAAACCTTCCACGCACCTTCATTTTTTTTCAGATGTGCCAGAACCCGTGGCCCTCAATGATTCTTTCCTGGGGGTTATTTGTCCTATTTGCTCGAGTGAATGGTCTTCTCTGTTGGTCATCGTAATAAAGCCAACTGGAAAGTTGCGGCTTTGTGGCAATTAAAAGATCATAATCAATGCACAGTCAGT
This sequence comes from Locusta migratoria, assembly GCA_026315105.1. Taxonomy (NCBI): domain Eukaryota; kingdom Metazoa; phylum Arthropoda; class Insecta; order Orthoptera; family Acrididae; genus Locusta; species Locusta migratoria. The sequence continues at coordinate 359,993,279 of CM048755.1, read as the reverse complement.
CATTGACACTTATCCATTGCCTCGCCAGGAGGAATTGTTTACCAAGTTGTCAGGAGGACTTTCTTTTTCAAAGGTGGAGTTGGCAGTGGTCTGTGTTCAGCTTACCTTGGATGAGGATTCACAGTTGCTTTTGGTGGTTAAGACACCATTTGGCCATTTTGGGTTGCCAGTGCCCAAGCCATATTCCAGCAGTTCCTGGAACAGCTCACACCATCGATTCCAGGCTGTATAAATTATCTGGATGACATCGTGGTGTCAGGAACGTCTGCTGAAGACCACTTGCGGAATCTACGGTCCCTTTTTTTAGCACTTCAGGCCGCTGGACTCAAATGCAATCTAGACAAGTGCAACTTCTTCCAACCCACTATTGTCAATCTAGGTTTTGAAGTTTCACGCGAGGCTGTCATTCCTTTACACCAGCACGTCACAGCCATTTTGGCCTTACCTCGACCTATGTCGGTGCAGGAGTTACAGGTTTTCCTCGCTAAGATTGCATATTACCACAAATTTCTTCCCGATGCAGTGCCATTGCACAACCATTGCATGCCATTTTGCACAAAAGCATGCATTTCCAGTGGTGAAGAAGTACACAGTTCAATCTGCACCCGACATGATGTTAGACAGATTCCTGGCTTCTTACCATTTTACTCCAGTCAGTGATAAGAGCCCAGCAGAGCTCTTACACGGCCGACAGCCTCGGATGCCGCTTCACCTGCTGCGTCCCTGCAGGGCCACCTCCGTGTGGCAGCGCCGGCCCATTTCCGTACGGGCACTGCGGTGTGGGCCCACGGGTTCGGCAGCCGCCACAAATGGAGCCCGGCAGTCGTCACGCGCCGTTCTGGCCGCCGTCTCTGTGAGGTCTGCACGGAGGACGGCCTCACATCTCGACATGTGGCTCAACTGAGTCCTAGGGTGGCAGGTCGGGTGTGGGAGGATGCCCCGATACACCCTCGGGTACGTACACCTGTCACTTGACGAGGCCGAGCACCAAACCCAGCCTCCTTCCGGCTGACCCTCCGTGGAGTCTGGGGAGCAGGGTCCAGCAACACCTACGACTTGGCTGGCATCAGCCCCTCCCACGGTACTGGCCCCGCATCCATCGCACTCTCAGTCTGACGACCCGTATTCCTCGGTTCCGGCTCGGCATTTTGGTCAGAGGATAAAATGGATGTCATGTGTAACGGTTTAGTTTTTCCCCGGAGAAGAGGAAGATGTGCTGTAGTGTAGTGCATGCCGCATAATTCGAATCGAGAACACTGACTATGTAGTTGCAGTGCCCGCCACCAGAGGTGCACGACAATAGAGACATGCAGCCTGCCTCTATGAATGAAGGCGGAGGTAGCGCGGAGTCTCGCAGGCAGTTGTTTAGCGCATGCCAAACAGTTATGTTGTTACATTCTGTTCTATACTTAACAGCCGACACGGGCCATTTATGTTAGTCTTTTTGTGATAAAGTTCGGAGGTTACAACAGCTATATTTCACAGTAGACTAAAGTTAAAAGGTTTCACACCTTGTGAAATATATTCCAAATCATAGAGACTGTCAGGTTATTAGACATGTATAAGAGGTATAGGTGAAATCAAGTTAATGGTTTAGGCTTTGAAGTGAATCATTACGGTATGAGCAATTGGATAACATAAGAGCTTCAAATTCTACACCTTAGACTGTACTTCACACTGTAGTTGTCATTACCCTAACCCACAGTGTCAGGTATATTGGAAGTACTCTCTCATAACAGACTGATATTATGTGTGTTGATATTTTAGTGTATTTATTGTGACATCATTTAGTATAAGCAGTGGCCATAAATTCAGTTATGATTCATGGGATATGCCTATGTGATACAGAAATGTAGTTAATTATTAAATTGTATGAATTGTAATGGATTAATCTCAGATTAGCTTCTTGTTACTCAAATACTAAGGACGATTACCCCATAAGCGCTAATATGTGAACAACAGAAAAGGAAATCACAAACATCTAGGTACTGTTAATAGATTAATTGCTTACATTAGCTGGGGAAGTTTGTGTTTGAATGCGCTGGTTCTTGCATACTCCAAAAGACAAGGAGCTACGTTGTGCACAGTGCTAAATTAACAGGTGTAGCTGATAGCACAATGTATTACATTATGATGTTGCTCTCAGCATTCCCAACATTCATTTGTATTGCATCACTTGGATGCGAAGCCACTGCAGTACTTATTAGAAACATGGTCTCTTTGTAAATGGTATATTGTGAAATAAATTTTAATTAAACATAAGGAGAGGCATTGAATTAACGTTTGTGCTGTGGCCGGGATTCTAACCTGGCCCCTTTACATACTAAGTAAGTGCTTTAGACCACGCAGCTAACACAGCATTGCAGACAAAGCGACTACACGGACTGTCATAAAGCACTTTTCCCTCCACACCACAATCTTTAAGTCTGACTTATTGTTGGAATAGCACCCTAGCAAAGAATCACTGTAGTAATTATTAGAAACATGCTCTTTACATAAATGGTATATTATGACATGTATTTTAATTAATTTGTCAATATTTGTTTTGCAAAGAAGTTACCTTATTTGATGGTTAATACCAGTGGTGGATCACACTCAATTTCATTTCTGTGGCCCAGACGAAAAGTTAGTACCCAGTATAATGGAATCAGTCTTAAGTGTTTATTATATAACCTCTATTTACACAACATAATTTAAACACCAGAATGAAACTTTCACTCTGCATGGAGTGTGCACTGATATTAAACTTCCTGACAGATTAAATCTATGCGCTGGAACCAGTCTTCAAACGTGGGTGCTTTGCCTTTTGTGGGCAAGTACTCTACCACTGAGGTATCCCGACACGACTCATGGTCCGTCCTCACAACTTTAAATCTACCAGTACCTTGCCTCGTACTTTCCAAACTTCCAGGACTGCCAGCCTAGGAGGTTTGCAGGAGAACTTCTGTAAAGTTTAGAAAGTAGGAGGTGAGGGTTCTGGCAGAACTGAAGTTGTGAGGACAGATCGTGAGTCATGTAGAGATAGCAAAGTGGTAGAGCGCTTGCTCGTGAAAGGCAAAGGTCCCAGGTTGAAGCCCTGGTTTCAGCACATAATTTTAATCTACCACAAAGTTATGTCACTTAAATACATTTGAAAGATATTAAATATGCTAATTATGCAGTCATTAATATAATCAATGAAACACTGTACCTAATAAAATTTATAAAAAATGTGCAATAACTATTTTTTTTAATAACTGTTATTAATTTTTTTGAGAGGGGGAGTGGTTATGGCCGGCCGCGGTGGCCGAGGTGACTGAGGCACTCCAGTCACGGTCAGCACGGCCACTACGGTCGGGGGTTCGAATCCCCCCTCGGGCATGGATATTTGTGCCGTCCTAGTTCGTAAGTAGTTCATAAGTAGTTTGTAAGTTTAGGGACTGATGACCCCGTAGTTAAGTCCCATAAGCTTAACAAACATTTGAACATTTTTTTGAGTGGTTATGTGTGTAATACAGGTTATTTATACAGTAAATGGGCATGTCGGTTTTTCTGATTGGCAACTTTGCAATTACTCTGTTGTTGGAGTTTGGAATACCACTGATTTTCTCCTTGTGAGTGGAACATACAGCCAGTGAGTTCAGCCTTTCCTGACTCATAGTGTTCCTGAAGAAGGTTTTGATTCTTTTTAAGGTTCTAAAAATGTGCTCTGCTTCTGCTGTTGAAATTACTGTAGTTAATGCAATTTGTAATGTTTTGTGCACTTCAGATAATAATAATTCTTCAAAGGAATGTTCCACAAAGAAAGTAAATAGCTCACAAACCGATGTAATGCCTCTGAATGCATCATTACAATAAATCACTGACAGTTCATTTTCACTTTTTCATGGCAAATAAACAGTTTAATGATGAAGTATTGACCAAAGTGGCTGGGGAATATTCTCTATAAGAAGCAAACTTTTTTTGTAGTTTAATGAGAAAGTATTGACCAAACTGTCTGGGCAATGTTCTCTAAAAGAAGCAAACTTTTTTGTTTGCTAAATGAAAAAGTATTGTCCAAAGTGGCTGGGAAATGTTCTCTTACTAAAGAAAACTTTTTTGGATCAATGATTTTGAAACTGCTAAATACATCAGAGTTTTGAAATCATCCTTTCAGTTGGTCGGTCATAATGTCACACACTTCTTTGACATTTGCTGTCAGATTAACTTCACTGTTACAATTGAAACTTCTTCCTGGTGGACCAATACACTCATAATCAGAAACTGAAAATGATGTAATGCATTGGACATGGTAATGGCATTTGCACTCTGTATCTGGACTATGTTATAGAAAATATCAACATGTTTCATGATATCATAGAAAAAATTTAGGAGGAACAAAATGCATGGATTGTGAAGTGAATTTCTTAAGGCAAATGCTTCTCTTATTATAACATCATCCCAGGAATCCTATTCATCAATGTTTTCAAAACATTCCAATAATTAAAATTTGTTTTCTTTGATAGTATTTACAATGTGGGACTGGAACTTCCCCTTAAACATTGATAGGTTCCACACTTCTTTGTAAAATCTCACTAAGTCTATATGCTATGCTATAATTAATGTTTTCAAGGGAAAGAAATCTTTCAACAGGTTTCTTCCCTTTAGTACACCGCATTATAATGACAAATTGACTTCTGCACATAATATCTGTTCTTTTGTAAGTCTGTACAGAAACGAAAGTGGCATTGTTAATCTCTTCAATCAGTTCTTCGATATAAACTTGATACATACAGTCCAGAAGCTCATTTTGTATTATGTGTGATGCATATTTACACACGGAATTACAAGAGCTGCTTAAGTGATCATCTAATACACTGTCAAGATTTCCAAAAAGACATAACAAGTCAAAGAAATTACCATGATTTGCTACCTGTTGTTTTTCATTGTAACCTCTTAATGCTAACTCATGAGTTCCACAGAACACTAAGGACTTTACATTCTGTTTAATATGTGTCTGTTCTTTGTAACTAATTAATTATGTTTTTGAATTGACATTTTAAAACCAAATCAATCGGAGCAGCAATGTTAATTGTGCCATAAATTTTATATTTACAAGCATTTTCTAAATGAAGTTCACTTTCCTCGTGTTTCTTAATACTGACGTGTTTTACGGCCCACTTTAGATTTGTAGTTTTATACATTTTTGCAAACATTTTGGACCAAAATAATAATCTAAATAATAAAAAAATTAATTAATAAGAGTGTCTGTTTCTTAGGGGGAAAAATATTTAGGTAGTGGCTTGATCCGAACCACTGACTTTCAGCATTAGAGGCTAACGCATTACCAACTACGCTACGGCCAACAGATAGAAGCTGAGTACTTAAAACTGATACTATTGATGGCCATAGTTAACTGATGCTAATTGCCATTTCTAGATACTAGATTATCATTTATCGTACGAAGAACGACGCGTTTTTGTTAATTCTTCAGTGCGCCATTACTTTCAAGTTACAATAAGAAAATCGTCAAATACGCAATGCAAGATGGCGTATGCCACAGCGAGTTCTGGGTGAGGAGTGTCACGTGACATCCCCGAACGGCTGGTTTTTCTTAATTTAATGGAGGGTGTCAAATCATCTTTATTTTTGCAAATATCTTTCAAACGATACGAGATATGAAAAAACATAAGGAGCTAAGTTGTAGTGAATTTGCTCCTCTACAAATTCGTTCATTCAATTTTTGCGTCAGATGAACCGTTTGTTTGAAATTAAAATTACATTACAAACGGCTTTTGTATTACTAATGTATTTCTTGTCTGAAATATTTCAAAAAGCGAGGTTCTGATCTCTGGTAGCCAACAATTATGTCTGTAAAATTTGGTGCTGATCGGTTGAACGATTCGACCTAAAAAGTGGGCACTTAAATGTGATTTGCAGAGTATTCCATGTAGATGTGGAGTATCCCATGTAGAACACGTTACAGACAGACATCATCAAATCGCCATTATTTTTACAAATATCTCTGAAACGATGCAAGGTATGAAAAAAACATAATAGAGCGAAGATGTAGAGAATTTTCCCCTCTACCAATTAGGCTATTCAATTTTCGTCAGATGAACAGCTCGTTTGCAATTACAATTACATTACAAACGGCTTTTTTTGGTATTATTACCGTATTTTTTGTCCGAAAAATTTGAAAAAGGGTGGTTCTGGTTCCTGGCAGCCTACAATTATGTCCGTAAAATTTGGGGCTGATCGATTGAACGGTTCGTCTTAAAAACAGGAAACACGTTACGGACAGACAGACAGAATCCCAAAATCGCCGTTATTTTTGCAAATATCTCTGAAACGATACAAGATATGAAAGAAACATAATAGAGCAAAGTTGTAGAGAATTTTCTCCTCTACAAATTCAGTTATTCAATGTTTGTGTCAGATGAATGGTTAAGCTGTTATGTTCATTTAAATTTAGAGTTGTCAAAAGACGATCGCAAAGGCCCACTTTTGGTGTTACTACCGTAACCTAAAGATGGCCAATAGGTTAGGTGATGGGGTGGGGTGGTGAGGGGGGGTTTGGAGCCCTCAGACGTCCCCTTTGGCTACGTCCTTGATGGTGAGCATGATCCAGTTTAGAGGAAATAGCTGACAGAATTGAAGACAAATAAGTCGCCTGGTCTTAAAGGAATTCCAATTCGCTTTTACATATAGTAAGCTATAACCTACATTACGGCATTGGTCCATTGCTTAGCTTGCATTTACCACGAATATTTGGTCCAGTGCAAAGTTCCAAGAGATTGGAAAAGAACACAGGGGGACACCTGTTTATAAGAAAGGGAAAAATACAGACCTGCAAAGTTACAAATCAGTATAATTAACGCCTGTTTACTGCTGAATTCCTTAACATTCTTTCAGTTCCAATACAATATATTTCCTTGAGATGGGAAAGAAAAATGTTGAAATGCTTTTTAAGTTTATGGGACTTAACTGTGGGGTCATAAGTCCCTGAACTTACAAACTACTTATAAACTAACTTATACTAAAGGCAGCACAAACATACATGCCCGAGGGAGGATTCGAACCCCTGACTAGGATACCAACTCTCCCGTATTTCCTGGGATCTTCCATATTTGAACACTTTTTTTCCATTTTTCAGTCTCAGGGGCAGTTTTTCACCCGTGTTTAACTTATTCCCTCTCTCTCTCTCTCTCTCTTTTTCTTTATTTCTTTTCTTTTCTTTTTTTACATGATGTACAAATGTATTTTTTCAATCATTCAAGTTTTGTGCGAACTGTCAAAATTCGTTGAAACATTAAGACAGCAGAGACCACTAATTCAATATTGATATTACGTCTATCAATTATCTTAGAAATGGTTGACCGACACTTGGCGGTTAGAAATTTAGATGTGACTTTGTTTCTGTGCGGGTGCTTACTGTGAATCGTTGTTCAAGAGTTTATGATGGGCAGCGAGGACAAAGCTAAAACACCACCAAAAAAAAAAGTATATGTGTACATATCTTACGAAGCAGGAAGTTTTATATTTCTGAATTGGACCAGCACGGTCAAACGCTTATAAAGCAAAATGCTCAATCAAATAATGTTAATTTTGAGAACTTTGATAAACTGGTATCTTACGTTATGAGTATACCAGGAAGTCATGCTCAAATAGAGAGGGTCTTTTCTCTTATGAATAATAAGTAGACAGATGTAACGAATAGAAGTAGCACAAACCTAATCAAATTTGAATTTCAAGTTGCCAAGAGTTTTTCTTATTCATTCAGGTAATTGTCTGCATTTGCTAAAAAAAACGAAAAAAGAAAAAATAGTGATGAGGCAAAATCCATTGCAAATTATGTATTTGTGTTGTCTAATTAAATAGTCATCTTTTACAAATACTGCTCTGATCTTTTGTGAAATTTTGCCGTGCTCTTAATCACCCTTATTTTTTGTCAAGAACGTAAGTATCTCACTTATTTTCATTTGAAAAAGTTGGTCACCCTACCCCGACAGGGAACGGCCTCGCTCACCGGAGCATAGCGCCTCAGAGACAGGAAAGCTGCTATCCATGCTTCAGCACAGCTGTAGAATGCATCGCTCATCTGAAACTCAGCTTGCCCATTCTTGCGAGTCACAGATGAAGGGCAACAGGCAGACGGCATATCCTTGGTTTCTGAAAGGCGTTTGACATGGTGCCCCACTGCAGAATGCTATCGAAGCAACAAACATGTAGAATAGCGTCCCAGGTAAGTGACTGACTTGAAGAACTCTTAAATAATAGGATATAACATGTTGTCCTTGATGGCGCATATTCATCAGGAAAAAAATGGAGACCTAGAGCAGTGTGATAGAAGATGAATGATCACAGGAAGAGAGCAAGTAGTAATCTAAGGCTGCTTGCTGGTGATGCAGTGGCGGCCGGGAATGTGTGTGGTGGTGTTCAGTTGTTAGCTAAACGTTAAATGTTTGTAAGTCTATGGGACTTAACTGCTGGCTAATTAGTCCCTAGCTTACAAACTACTTAAACTAAGTTAAACTAAGCTAAGGACAACACACCCATCCATGCCCAAGAGAGGATTCGAACCTTGAAAGACGACCGTTTGTCATCTTCCATATTTTTTGCATATTTCTGTAAAGTTATAATTTATTTAATGTCGCTAGATTATCATTTTGTTAAAACTTGAACCCCACTCTTTTCAAGGTCTGAGGAATAGCATTTTTATTTTCTGTGTTAGAATATTAGTTAATATTGCTAGGTTTCTCTTATTTTGTTAGGTTAATAATTTATTATTATATTAATTAATGTGACATAAGTACGGCTTCTCCGGTACACCACTGTACCTGTGAGAATGTGCGTTGTTTTACCTTAAAGTGTGTACGAGAATCTATGGCTGTCTGAATGTGGGGAGTGATAGCTCGCTTTGCATTGTTCTCTCTGGCTCAGAGTCGATAGCTGCTGAATTTACCAAAGAGGTTTTTACGCCCTTTGGATGCGAGCTAGTTAGCGATCCTTCTCTCCAGCACGAGTCTCGCTGTCTGTCCCCACCACCACTGTTTTCTTGGATTTTCCGGCTTCCGGTGGCTCCCCGCGTCCGGTAGCAGTTTCCCGCCTCATGACCACTGGATCTTCATTCTGGGCTGGTCGTCCGGTGAGGAACGGTTGGTTCTGCTCTTGTTTTTGGAGATGGTAGCGTTTCATTGACTAGCACGTTTAACTTAGACTCATGAACTTAGAATCATTTTTGGAATATTTTTTGCGATCGTGTGCGGAAATGTGTTCTCGTTTTTCAATTGAGTGATTTCCAATAGATAAATGTGGTGTGTGTGATTCTAGTTGCAGTTTGATAACGGGCTGGTATGTTAAAACCTTGGTGATCATGTGGCGGCATATGAACTCTGTGTAAATACTTTCAAGCTTTGTGGGGCCCGATTTCTAATAGGTGATATGTTCATTTTATACAGTGCATGTAAAAATCTTCTCATCATTTCCTTCTGTGAGTGATATGTGTTCCACGTGGTTGGTTCATAGAAAAAAAGCCTTCAGCTTCCACTCTGGTTTGTTCCATGCCCATCAGGCAAGTAGCTATGCGGGTATCATTCTGATTTCCACTAATATTTCGCGATCTTCTCTCCCCGCTTATTTTAATTTTGAGGTCTCTTCTCCGTCTGGTAGTCCGTACTCAGTCTTTGTCAGTAATTCTCTCTGAGCCTTGTACAATCTCCTTCAATAGCTTCCTTATGTAATTCTAAACATTTCTATGGGTTACATGTTGTAATTCTTAATTTTATTTTTCCGGCTTTGTAATTATTTCACTTTTACGGGTTTTGGAGATTGGACTTCATCCGTCTCTGTAATCGCCCCCAATCGCGTGTAGCTGTATTTCATTCACTTCCCTATATAATTCTAAGCATTTCTATGAGTTGCAGCTGTAATTAATTTTCTTTATTTTTTGGAAACTGAATTTATTCAATTTTATCAGTTTTCGGAAACCACGTGGGTCCAAGTTCCAACTTACAGGGTTTGCAGCTAGTCGCCTGAATTCAGACCACTTATCATATAAAACCAGTTCCTAGATCTATTTCTAAGGTACCTAGATCGATTTCTAACAGACTGCAATTTAATAATCCAACATGATTTTATATAATCAATCCGATTTTCAACCACTTCACCTTAAGTGGAGTGCGTTGATGTAACGTAGCCGTTTGTCGCTGTTAGCGTGTTTGCTCGCAGTGCAATTCAGATGTAATTTGACTTGGCTATACACACCCACCATCTCAAAACAGGCACAACAGATCAAAGCCAGCTTCAATGTGTTTTTATATATTGTGTTTTGTGCTACCTCCAACTTGCTGAATTTCGCCTACGATCGCGGCGCCTACTTTCGCCTCGTCTCAGCACGCTGATTTTGGTGAGTTTCGCTGTGGCATTGCATGTGTGTGAGCAAATGAATGTTGTTTGTGAATCCTTCCCCCCAGTAACGTTAAATCACGTATAATTTAGGTTGGGCACCGTCCGCATTAATCCATGTAAGAGATGAATTTTATTGTATTAACAAAATTGGTTTCCCATTTTGCTTGTTTTCTATCTGAATAAACAAGTTTAAGTTCAGCATAATCCATAAGTTGCCTATAAATTGTAGTTTTAGAGCACCTTCCCTCTTTTATTTAATATTGTTCTTCACAAGTGCTGAGAACTAGCTCAGATGCAAATTTTATGTTTAAATTCTGTTGCGCCATAAATGTTTTCTTAGCCACCATGCCACCATTCTAAGATAACTTTAATTGTGATGGCTTGCTTATTAATATCTGTGTGTAATAACATGTGAGCTGCTATGTAAATTGACCACTGTAGTATTAACTTCCTGTTATTGAAGTAATTTGAAACGTGTCAGTTCTCAGTTTGGGCCAGGGAACAAGGCTTTATAGCAAGGAGTATCCGATAGTCCACACGGACCTCATTTACTAACTTTAGAGATAAAACAAGGCTCTTGTTGCGTACAATGGTCGACTCTTAACCTCCAACGCGGGAGGCCGTACAATCCGTAACATGTGGCTCCAGACCGCTCGATACTCCCACGCGGCGGTTGTTAGCACTAAATATGGAAAAATATGTAGTAAAAATCGCACTGACGTGTTTTAGGGCCCACTTTAGATTTGTAGTTTTATAAATTTTTGCAAACATTTTGGACCAAAATAATAATCTAAATAATAAAAATTTAATTAATAAGAGTGTCTGAAACCCTTATAGGAAAAAATAAAAAAAATTGTTAGTGATGGGTTCCGAACCACCGACCCTTAGTGTCATAGTCCAACGGCTTGTCCACTATGCTACGACTATCAATAAAAAAAAATCAGTCCTTTAATCTCATACTATTGATGGCCATTGTTAACTGATGCTAATATGGCATTTGTAGACACTAGATTATCATTTATCGTACGAAGAACGATGTGTATTTGTTAATTCTTCAGTGCGCCATTGCTTTGAAATGACAACGTGTAAGTTTCAATAGGAAAATCATCAAATATGCAATGCAAGATGGCGTATGCTAGAACAGAGTTCTGGGCGAGGAATGTCACGTGACATCTCGGAACGGCTGGTTTTCGTTAATTCAATGGAGGGTGTCAAATCTCTGATATTTTTGCAAATATGTCTCAAACGATACGAGATATGAGAAAAACATAAGGGAACTAAGTTGTAGAGAATTTTATCTTCTAGCAATTAGGTTATTCAATTTTCGTGTCAGATGAACGGTTCGTTTTCAATTACAATTATATTACAAACGGCTATTTTTTTAATTATTACTTCCGTATTTTTGTTCGAAAAATTTGAAAAAGGTAGGTTCTGGTCTCTAATGGCCTACAATCATTTCTGTAAATTTGGTACTGATTGGTTGAACGGGTCGTCTTAAAGACAGGCAACACGTTACTGACAGACAGACACACAGATATACATCCCAAAATCACAGTTATTTTTGCAAATATCTTTGAAACACTATGAGATATGAAAAAAACACAAGAGAGCAAAGGTGTAGAGAATTTTCTCCTCTACAAATTCGGTTATTCAATTTTCATGTCAGATGAATAGTTAAGCCATTATTTTCATTTACATTTCGAGCTCTGAAAAGACGATCACAAAGGCCCAATTTTAGTGTTACTACCGTAACCTGAAGTGGGCCAAAACAATCCCTTAATTTTCGAATACAGTATCAGTAGTGCGCTGTTTGACACAGTCGCCTAGCTTAGATATGTAGGCGTGACGTTGCGTGGGTGTGAGGACAGTTGTGAAGAAGCTGGATGAACGCGGTGGAATGGCCGAGTGCCTAAGGCGCCTTGATGCGGAGAGTCCAGTCCCCCCTCGGGCATGGGTGTGTGTGTTGTCCTTAACATAAGTCAGTGTAACTAGTTTGTAAGCCTAAGGACTGATAACATCAGCAAAGACACATTTAAAAACATTTGAATATTTGAAGCTGGGTGATCGACTTGGGTTTATTGGAAGAATTTAGAGAAGACGTGGTTCATCTGTAAAGGAAACCGCTTATAGAATGCTAGTGTGTCCCATTATTAAGTAGGCCCACTGGTCAAGTGTTTTGTATCCCGACCAGATCAGACTTGAAGGAAGCAGGAAGTCATAGAAATTAGAAGCTTCTCAGTGGCGGGATTGTACATTTGTTAATATTATGTTCGATCAACATGAGACTGTCACACACACAATTCGGGAAGACGACATTCTTTCCAAGGAGTATTATTGAGGAAATTTAGAGGCCTGTCATTTTAAGCTGACTGCAGAACGGGTCTGCTGCCACCAACTTCCATTTCGCAGAAGGACCACAAAGAAAAGATAAGAGAAATTAGGGTACATACATAAGTATATAAACAGCTGTTCTTCCGTCACTTTTTTTTTTTTTTTTGGGAGTGAAAGGGTTAGTTACCCTTTGTCTCGCACCCTGTTGGTAGCTTGCGGAATAAGAAAGTAGGTTTAAATTGGAGATCAAAGTTATTAAGATTCATGTGTTTGCAAAGTATTTTTAATATGCTTCATTCTGTTTATCTTGGAATGTGAAATAAGAAAATTAAATTTTGTGACACTGTTAATAGCTAATAAATCATCGATTGCAAATATGTTAATCGAAAGAAATGAGTGGTCAAAGTTAATAGTTAATGTTAATCCATAGGTTCGTTCCAGCAGCTGCCAGACGGCTACTTTCAAGCGCTAAGAAACAGGTGTTACTGCGCATGCGCAGCTAGTATAACGTAAAAACCCTTGTTTGATACTTTCACTCCTGGAATGCTTTTTGCACTGTTTCTGGCTGCAGGCAATGTTGAGTTTAAATGAATAATTAAAATACTTTCCTTCCTAATAATGAAGAAGTGTAAACGAGAAATATCTGATCTCAAGTGGAGTTGCAGTGACTTCGAAATAATCGAAAAACATGCTACAAACACACACGTATCACGTGATGGCTACACCCCACTCTAACTAAGTACTTTCTGCGCATGCGCAAATTGGCAGCTTGACCGCGCCAGAAATATTTTTCCGGGCAGCGTCTGGCTGCTTGCGGCAACTGCTGGAACACCAAACAGCCACACTCCAAGTAGCCAGAAGCGGGAGAAGGCGCTGCTGGAACACAATTTCAGCGTTGCGCATGCGCGTCAAGCAGTCTGGCAGCTGCTGGATCGAACCTTATGTAATAAGCGCGTGTCAAATTTACAACTGATTGTTATTATCTTTGCCAATGACGTGGTGAGATTTAAATAATTTGTAACTGATGGCAACTATGGCTGAATCAACGAGGCGGCAGGGATACTGTAAGTATTTCATAAAACCTTGTTTCGGGATAGAATCTACATAAAGGAGACGCACTTAGGCACGGTAACAAAATGTGCGTAAAGTGAATGTATGTTTTTGAATGTTTTCTTCATCATACAGAAGGAAACGGTTGCGAATAAACTATTATGTTCATTTCACACCCAAGACGTTTCATACATATGTTCTTTTTCTGTTGACGACGTGATTGCATTCTGAGAGGTTGTTTGCCGTATTGTATTTCCCCCGCAAGACCGCTTTTCGTTTCGTAGACAATGTTTCAATTAATGTTGCACGGTTTGTAGACGGTTCGAATTTCATAGACGGTGAGCATTGTTTTGTTCTCAAAACACCTACCGGTACCTCAGCTTAAGTTACAGGCAAATTTCTCTCTAAAGTTAGACCCTCCTATGTAGGCAGACGTTGTTAACATGCAACACCAATCTTAAAAATGCCTCATGAGCACATATTATTTACCATTGTTATTTTCACATCACCTTTCGTTGTATCAGTGTGACGCTATTAGAGCATTTCAGATCTTTTTTGTCACCAGAAAGGAGCAAAAAGTAGTCTTGTCATAAGTGAAAAAGAATTTCTAAACGCAAAGCATTTATTCAGTTACTACCGCGTGTATCTAGGCACCGACTTAAATTACGGAATGGCGACACCTGCCATGGAGGGTTGCAGAATAAACACCTTTCTTATATTAAAAAAAACCTTTAATTAGCTACCGCTAAATCATTTCTTAAATTTAAAGCAAAATGTAGGTCCATTATTTGTTATTAGATACGGTACGATACTTGCTTTAATGGTAATCAGAAACACTTGTATGAGAAAGCATTTAGTTTATAAAAAATGGTGATGTAGGAGTTGTTTATTCAGTCTGGGAAAGTCAGCGCTGAGAAGAGCAACAGATTTGCCACGTATTTTCTGAAACGTCTATTATTGTAGTTATTGTTGACTTCGAGGCGATATGGTAACATTACAGTACAATCACATTTCAGTTCAGAGCATATACATTCATTTGTGTTACCGCTACCTATTGTTATTTGTTCGTGTGAGTACTTAGCGTTTGGCACGGGACTGTGACTGGGTACATGTGCCCCTAGCAATGAGTTTTTCTTAAACATTGAAAGGTTCCACATTTCTTTTTAAAACCTCACTAATTCTATATGCTGTCCTATCATTAATGTTTTCAAAGGAAATAAAACCCTCAACGGGTTTCTTCCCCTTAATATACCGCAGTATATTGACAAATTGACTTCCGCACCTAATTTCTGGATGGAAACAAAAGTGGCATCGTTCTTTGATGTAAACTTGATACATACAGTCCAGAAGCTCATTTTCTATTATGTGTGATGCATATTTACACATGGAATTACTAGAGCTGCTTAAGTGATCATCTAATACACTGACAAGATTTCCCAAAAGAGATAACAAGTCGAAGAAATTGCCATGATTTGCTGACTTGTTTTTCATTGTGAGCTCTTAATGCTAACTAATGAGTTGCACAAAACATTAAGCATCTATATTCTGTTTAATGTGTCTGTTCTTTGTAACTAATTAATTATGTTTCTGGACTGACATTTTACACACCAAATCAATCTGAGCAACAATGTTAATTGTGCCAAATGTTTTATATTTACAAGCATTTTCTAAATGAGGCCCACTTTCCTGGTGTTTAATAATTTGTTCACTTAAATGCTTTAGATCCTTGCAGCTGATTATTGTCCAGAATCCATCACCGCCATACAACATACAGTAGAAACGAAACAATTTTCGTTTCTCTTCACTCACAGTTAGCCAAGACTTTTTGCAGAACCATGTATTGCAGAAAGTTCTCTTCTTCTTTTTCATCGTGTGGAGACATCAAGAAATCTTTTGATTGAAGTGTGCCTAACTGCTTAATTTCTAGCTTTCTTTCCGTACTTAATCAACGAAAGGGCATTTTGAGCAAAGAGTCTACTTCATTGAATTTATACTCTGCAAGGGGTGGGGACTGGGAGCGAGACAGGTACAGCCAGCTTTACTGGGACCCACTTTGCTGGGCCCCAAGCATCACTAGGGAAAGCAGTTCTGCAACGACACTGTGACTGCAGTCTTAGGAGCAAGGGGTGCAAGGAAAGTAAGAGCCAGCCACTGCTGGACCTCAGCTGCCGGCATGGCTAAGTACACCAGGCAGATGCTAGTGGGGCCTCAGCCATGCTGCAGTGAGAGGCAAGCAAAACCATTTGATCACATCATTATAAATTGAGCTAGAAAGTCAAGGGGATCATGACACACTCCAAAAGTATGATATAATTTTGCTAATATATATATCACTAATTATACAGTGGGACAGGGTCCCTGTGCCCTTTAGAACAGGCTGCTCCTGGTAAATATATAGTTAGAATAATGTGTGCTAATGACAGTGTGTGTTTGTGCATGTGTTAATGGTTAATGTGCAAGTTAATGGTTCTGTTATTCTTTGAGAAAGGTAAATATTGGTTTACTGGAAAATATAAGAGCACCACATTTAACATCTTTGACTGTATTTTGCACTGAAAATTGACACTGCCCTTACCCACAGACTCAAGTATAGTGGAGCAACTCTCTATAACATATTAATATTAATGTGCGTAATGTTTTAGTATATTTATTGTGAGTTCAGTAAGAGTATGTAGTGCCCCAAAATTCAGTTATGATTCATCATATATGCATGTGTGATACAGAATTATAGTGAAATATTAAATAGTATGAATAGTAATGGATTAATCTCAGATTAGATACATTTTGATGCAGCTCTCAGCATTCCCAACATTCATTTGTATTGCATCACTTGGATGTGAAACCACTGCAGTGCTTATTAGAAAAAATATCTCTTTGTAAATGGTATATTATGAAATAAATTTTAATTAAAAAAGGAGAGGCATTGATTATAGTTTGTGCTATGGCCACGGTTCGAACCGGGGCCCTCTACTTACAAAAGTAAGCACTTTAGAACGCATTGCTAACAAAGTGTTGCAGACAACACTAAAAGCGTCTAAAAGCGCTACTCTCTCCACACCACGTACTGTTATTCTGCCTCAGTGTTACCTGTGAAATGCATATCAAATTAGTTTGTGAACAGTTGTTTTGGGAAGAAGGGAACTTATTTTATGGTTAATAGATTATTAGAATAATGTGTGCTCATGACTGAGATATAACAGGTATCATTATGCTGAGATGCACACCATAATTGTGTGATTACAGAACGTATGTATAAAGTGATTCATTATGCATTTTGTTATAAGCTAATTGTCTTCTGATTACAGGAAATACTAAGAAAATAGATACTGAAGACCATGTTAATCAGGTGTTTTCCATTTAATATTTGTATGTATGAGACTTTTATCGCGGAGGTATATTTCACAGTAGATTAAAGTTAATGGGTTTCACATCTTGCTAAATATATTCCAAATCATAGCGATTGTCCGGTTATTAATCATGTATAAGAGGTATAGGTGATATCAACTCAGTCTTTGAAGTTATAACAATGTTTCACACTGTTATAACCTGATTTTTCCACTTGTTATACAAATAAAAGTCAAACACCACCTCAGAATAGATGTACAGTGGTAGCTACAGTATTTTGAACAGCTCCAATTGTTTCAATAGCTCGCCTGCTTGTATATAATTATGAAAGCATTAAGACGATGGGTACTTTAGAGTCATTTGAATCGCAAATATGACACGTTTCATTTTATATATGTTTTTCTACATTCTTGGTGAAGCACACAAACATAAGCTGACATGATGTAGACATATAATTAACTTAAAAAAGACTGACTGACTGTGCGCTAAAACCGAGCGTATAAATACACCAGTTCGACATCATTCTAGAACAAGGAAGTAAATATTATCACTATTTAATAATAAGTAATATTAATAAACATGAATGAATCCTTTATTAAGATGATACATACAAAATTACTACAAATGCATTAGAAGTATTATTATTTCAAAACAACACATAAATTAGAATCATAAATAATTTATGATTAGAGCAGTAAACAGATTTGTTTATACAGATAATTCTACCCAGATTAAAGTAATTATACAGCTCTGAAATAAAATGATCTTCATAAACAGGTCAGTATATAGTAAGATACATCAGATAAAATTAGTTATTGATATGATTAACATGAATGTGTTACTGCACAACATTAATGTTATGTTCCTTGCGATCAAAAAATACTTAAATACCAAAAAAACATTATTGTTATTCTAACCAAACATTCCTGTGTCATTTTATGATTAAGCGTAGGAATCGGTACAATTCCAATTGGTATCCTAAACTTCATGTTAGTTTCTTGGGTACTAAAAGCATTATAAAATGAATCATTGTAGTATGAGCAATTGGAAAACATAAGTCCACTAAATTCAACACATTTGACAGTACTTCACACTATAGTTGGCATTACCCTTGCACTCAATGTCAGGTACATTGGAAGAACCCTCTCAAAAAGGATTGATATTATTTGTGTAGATATTTTAGTGTATTTATTGTGAGATCAGATAGAATAAGTAGTGGCTGTAAATTCATTATGATTCATCAGATATGCCTATGTGATACATATGTGTAGTGAAATATTATAGTATGACTTGTAATGGATTAATCTCAGAAAGAAACTTATTTGATGGTTAATACATAGTTAGAATAATGTTGCTCATGACTGAGTATGTGTTAGCATGTGTGTGGTGTCACAGAAATATGTATATTGACATATTGTATCACATAGTTCCCAATGCAGAAAATTGTTAAGTATCATGAGATATAACAGGTATCATTATGCTGAGATGCACACAATAGTTTTGTGATTATGGAATGTATACGTAAAGTGATACATTATAAATTTTGTTAATAGCTAATTTTCTTCTGATTGCAGGAAAGAGGCTATTAAGAGCCCAGATACTCAACTGTGGGGTAGGAGACCATGTTAATCAGGTATATCCTCCTAATATTTTTATGAATGAGACATATATCATATAAGTATATTTTGCAGTAGAATAAAGTTAATAGGTATTGTTACTCATATGCCAAGGACGATTCCCCCATTAGCCCTTATGTGTGAGCAACTGAAATGGAAATGACAAACATTTTGAAACTGTTAATGGATTAATTGTTTACATTAGCTGGGAAAGTTTGTGTTTGAATGCGCTGGTTGTTGCGTACTCCAAAAGACAAGGAGCTACGTTTTGTACAGCGCTAAAATAATGCGTGTAGCTGATAGCACATTGAACTACATTTTGATGTTGCTCTCAGCATTCCCAACATTCAATTGAATTGCTTCACTTGGATGTGAAACCACTGCAGTACTTATTAGAAAAATGGTGTATTATGAAACAAATTTTAATTAAACAAAAGGAGAGGCATTGAGTTAAAGTTTGTGCTATGCCCGGGATACTAACAGCGGCCCTCTACTTACTAGGTAAGCACTTTAGACAGCTCAGCTAACACAGTGTTGCGGGAAAGAGACTTAACAGAATGTCTAAAAGCACACTTCCCACGTACTGTAATTCTGCCCCATGTTACCTGTGAATGGTGTATCAAATTAGTTTGTGAATATTTACTATGAGGAGAAGTAAACTTATTTATGCCTAATACATGGTTAGTAAAATGTGTGCTCATGACTGACTGTGTGTTAGCATGTGTGTGGTGTCACAAATATTTATATATTGACGTTCTGTATCACTTAGTTCACAATGCAGAAAATTGTAAAGTATAATGAGATATAACAGGTATCATTATGCCGAGATGCACACCATAATTATGTGATTATGAAATGTATGTATAAAGTGGTTCATTTTAAATTTCGTTAATCGCTAATTGTCTTCTGATTACAGGAAAGAGGCTACTAAGACTCCAAATACTCAACTATGGTGTAGAAGACCATGTTAATCAGGTATTTCCTCATAATATGTTTATGAATGAGACATATATAAATATATTTTGCAGTAGCATGAAGTTAATAGGTTTTGCACCTTGCGAAATTTGTTGGAAATCATAGTGAGTGTGAGGTTATCTAGATGTGCATCAGATGTATAAGTGAAATCAAGTTATTGGTTGTGTTATTCTTTGAGAAAAGTAAATATTGGTTCACTGTGTTTGCTTATAGGCTTTAAAGCAAATCATTATGAGAAACTGGGAAAGATAAGAGCCCCAGATTTAACATCTTTGTATTTTGCACTGCAAATAGACACTCTCCTTACCCACAGTGTCAAGTATAGTGGAGCAACTCTCTATAACATACTAATATAAATGTGTGTAATGTTTTAGTATATTTATTGTTTGTTCATTGAGAATAAGTAGTGGCCCTAGATTCAGTTATGATTCATCATATATGCATGTGTGATAAAGAAATACAGTGAATTATTAAATAATATGAATTCTAATGGAATAATCTCAGATTAGCTTCTTGTTACTCATATGCCAAGGATGATTCCCCCATGAGCCCTTATGTGTGAACAACTGAAAAGGAAATCACAAACATCTTGGTACTGTGAATGGATTAATTGTGTACGTAAGCTGGGAAAGTTTGTGTTTGAATGCGCTGGTTAGGGCGTACTCCAAACAACAAGGAGCTACGTTATGTACAGCGCTAAATTAACGGGTGTAGCTGTTAGCACATTGAATTACATTTTGATGTTGCTCTCAGCATTCCCAACATTCATTTGTATATCATCACTTCGATGTGATACCTCTGCAGTGCTTATTAGAATAATTATCCCTTTGTAAATGGTATATTATAAAATAAATTTCTATTAAACAAAAGGAGAGGTGTTTAGTTAACATTAGAGCTATGGCTGCGATTTGAACCAGGGCCCTCTACTTACAAGGTAAGCACTTTAGAACGCTACGAAAGTGTTGAAGACAAAGCGACAACACCGACTGTCTAAAGGCATGACTTCCTAGACACCACAGACTGTAGTTCTTCCTCAATGTTACCTGTGAAATGGGTATCAAATTAATTTGTGAATATTTGTTTTGGGAAGAAGGAAACTTATTTGATGGTTAATACATAGTTAGAATAATGTTGCTCATGACTGAGTATGTGTTAGCATGAGTGTGGTGTCACAGAAATATGTATATTGACATACTCTGTCACTTAGTTCCCAATGCAGAAAATTGTTAAGTATCATGAGATATAACAGGTATCATTGTACTGAGAGGCACACCATAGTTTTATGATTATGGAATGTAAAATGTAAAGTGATTCATTATATATTTTGTTAATAGCTAATTTTCTTCTGATTGCAGGAAAGAGGCTACTAAGAGTCCAAATAATCAACTGTGGAGTTGGAGACCATGTAACTCAGGTATTTCCTCATAATATTTTTATGCATGAGACATATATCAAAGTTAATAGGTTTTGTTACTCATATGCCAAGAACGATTTCCACATGAGCCCTTATGTGTGAGCAACTGAAACGTAAATGACAATCATGTTGGTACTGTGAATGGATTAATTGTTTACATTAGCTGGGAGAGTTTGTGTTTGAATGCGCTGGTTGTTGCGTACTCCAAAAGACAAGGAGCTACGTTTTGTACAGCGCTAAATTAACGCGTGTAGCTGATAGCACATTGAACTACATTTTGATGTTGCTCTCAGCATTTCCAACATTCAGTTGTATTTCTTCACTTGGATGTGAAATCACTGAAGTACTTATTACAAAAATGGTATATTATGAAATAAATTTTAATTAAACTAAAGAAGAGGCATTGAGTTAAAGTTTGTGCTATGCCCATGATACGAACCGGCGACCTCTACGTACTAGGTAAGCACTTTAGACTGCTCAGCTAACACAGTGTTGCGGACAAAGAGACTTCACAGATTGTCTAAAAGTACGTTTCCCTCCACACCTCGTAGTGTAATTCTGCCACAGTGTTACCTGTGAATGGTGTATCAAATTAGTTTGTGAATATTTGCTATGAGGAGAAGTAAACTTATTTGATGCCTAAAAGATAGTTAGAAAAATGTGTGCTCATGACTTAGTGTGTGTGGTGTCACAGAAATATGTATATTGACATTCTGTATCACTTAGTTCCGAATCCAGAAAATTGTAAAGTATAATGAGATATAACAGGTATCATTATGCTGAGATGCACACCATAATTTTGTGATTATGGGATGTATGTATAAAGTGATTCACTTTAAATTACGTTAATCGCTAATTGCCTTCTGATTACAGGAAAGAGGCTACTAAGAGTCCAAATACTCAACTATGGTGTAGAAGACCATGTTAATCAGGTATTTCCTCATAATATGTTTATGAATGAGACATATATAAATATATTTTGCAGTAGCATGAAGTTAATAGGTTTTGCACCTTGCGAAATTTGTTGGAAATCATAGTGAGTGTGAGGTTATCTAGATCTGCATAAGATGTATAAGTGAAATCAAGTTATTGGTTGTGTTATTCTTTGAGAAAAGTAAATATTGGTTCACTGTGTTTGCTTATAGGCTTTAAAGCAAATCATTATGAGAAACTGGGAAACATAAGAGCATCAGATTTAACATCTTTGACTGTATTTTGCACTGCAAATAGACACTATCCTTACCCACAATGTCAAGTATAGTGGAGCAACTCTCTATAACATACTAATATAAATGTGTGTAATGTTTTAGTATATTTATTGTTTGTTCAGTGAGAATAAGTAGTGGCCCTAGATACAGTTATGATTCATCATATATGCATGTGTGATAAAGAAATACAGTGAATTATTAAATAATATGAATTGTGATGGAATAATCTCAGATTAGCTTCTTGTTACTCATATGCCAAGGTTGATTCCCCCATGAGCCCTTATGTGTGAACAACTGAGAAGGAAATCACAAATATCTTGGTACTCTGAATGGATTAATTGTGTACATTAGCTGGGAAAGTTTGTATTTGAATGCGCTGGTTAGCGCATACTCCAAACGACAAGGATCTACGTTGTGTACAGCGCTAAATTAATGGGTGTAGCTGTTAGCACATTGAATTACATTTTGATGTTGCTCTCGGCATTCCCAACATTCATTTGTATGGCATCACTTGGATGCGATACCTCTGCAGTGCTTATTAGAAAAATTATCCCTTTGTAAATGGTATATTATGAAATAAATTTCTATTAAACAAAAGGAGAGGTGTTTAGTTAACGTTAGAGCTATGGCTGCGATTTGAACCAGGGCCCTCTACTTACAAGGTAAGCACTTTAGAACGCTACGACAGTGTTGAAGACAAAGCGACAACACGGACTGTCTAAAAGCATGACTTCCTAGACACCACAGACTGTAATTCTGCCTCAATGTTACCTGTGAAATGGGTATCAAATTAGTTTGTGAATATTTGTTTTGGGAAGAAGGAAACTTATTTGATGGTTAATACAGAGTTAGAATAATGTTGCTCATGACTGAGTATGTGTTAGCATGAGTGTGGTGTCACAGAAATATGTATATTGACATACTCTGTCACTTAGTTCCCAATGCAGAAAATTGTTAAGTATCATGAGATATAACAGGTATCATTGTACTGAGAGGCACACCATAGTTTTATGATTATGGAATGTATATGTAAAGTGATTCATTATATATTTAGTTAATAGCTAATTTTCTTCTGATTGCAGGAAAGAGGCTACTAAGAGTCCAAATAATCAACTGTTGGGTAGGAGACCATGTTACTCAGGTATTTCCTCATAATATTTTTATGAATGAGACATATATCAAAGTTAATAGGTTTTGTTACTCATATGCCAAGAACGATTTCCACATGAGCCCTTATGTGTGAGCAACTGAAACGTAAATGACAATCATTTTGGTACTGTGAATGGATTAATTGTTTACATTAGCTGGGAAAGTTTGTGTTTGAATGCGCTGGTTGTTGCGTACTCGAAAAGACAAGGTGCTACGTTTTGTACAGCGCTAAATTAACGCGTGTAGCTGATAGCACATTGAACTACATTTTGATGTTGCTCTCAGCATTTCCAACATTCAGTTGTATTTCTTCACTGGGATGTGAAACCACTGAAGTACTTATTACAAAAATGGTATATTATGAAATAAATTTTATTTAAACTAAAGGAGAGGCATTGAGTTAAAGTTTGCGCTATGCCCATGATACGAACCGGGGGAGCTCTACGTACTAGGTAAGCACTTTAGACTGCTCAGCTAACACAGTGTTGCGGACAAAGAGACTTCACACATTGTCTAAAAGCACGTTTCCCTCCACACCTCGTAGTGTAATTCTGCCACAGTGTTACCTGTGAATGGTGTATCAAATTAGTTTGTGAATATTTGCTATGAGGAGAAGTAAACTTATTTGATGCCTAAAAGATAGTTAGAAAAATGTGTGCTCATGACTTAGTGTGTGTTTGCATGTGTGTGGTGTCACAGAAATATGTATATTGACACTCTGTATCACTTAGTTCCGAATCCAGAAAATTGTAAAGTATAATGAGATATAACAGGAATCATTATGCTGAGATGCACACCATAATTTTGTGATTATGGGATGTATGTATAAAGTGATTCATTTTAAATTTCGTTAATCGCTAATTGCCTTCTGATTACAGGAAAGAGGCTACTAAGAGTCCAAATACTCAACTGTGGTGTAGAAGACCATGTTAATCAGGTATTTCCTCATAATATGTTTATGAATGAGACATATATCATATAAATATATTTTGCAGTAGCATGAAGTTAATAGGTTTTGCACCTTGTGAAATTTGTTGGAAATCATAGTGAGTGTGAGGTTATCTAGATCTGCATAAGATGTATAAGTGAAATCAAGTTATTGGTTGTGTTATTCTTTGAGAAAAGTAAATATTGGTTCACTGTGTTTGCTTATAGGCTTTAAAGCAAATCATTATGAGAAACTGGGAAACATAAGAGCCCCAGATTTAACATCTTTGACTGTATTTTGCACTGCAAATAGACACTATCCTTACCCACAATGTCAAGTATAGTGGAGCAACTCTCTATAACATACTAATATAAATGTGTGTAATGTTTTAGTATATTTATTGTTTGTTCAGTGAGAATAAGTAGTGGCCCTAGATTCAGTTATGATTCATCATATATGCATGTGTGATAAAGAAATACAGTGAATTATTAAATAATATGAATTCTAATGGAATAATCTCAGATTAGCTTCTTGTTACTCATATGCCAAGGATGATTCCTCCATGAGCCCTTATGTGTGAACAACTGAGAAGGAAATCACAAATATCTTGGTACTGTGAATGGATTAATTGTGTACATTAGCTGGGAAAGTTTGTGTTTGAATGCGCTGGGTAGCGCGTACTCCAAACAACAAGGATCTACGTTGTGTACAGCGCTAAATTAACGGGTGTAGCTGTTAGCACATTGAATTACATTTTGATGTTGCTCTCGGTATTCCCAACATTCATTTGTATGGTATCACTTGGATGTGATACCTCTGCAGTGCTTATTAGAAAAATTATCCCTTTGTAAATGGTATATTATGAAATAAATTTGTATTAAACAAAAGGAGAGGTGTTTAGTTATGTTAGGGCTATGGCTGCGATCTGAACCAGGGCCCTCTACTTACAAGGTAAGCACTTTAGAACGCTACGATAGTGTTGAAGACAAAGCGACAACATGGACTGTCTAATGGCATGACTTCCTAGACACCATAGACTGTAATTATGCCTCCATGTTACCTGTGAAATGCGTATCAAATTAGTTTGTGAATATTTGTTTTGGGAATAAGGAAACCTATTTCATGGTTAATACATCGTTAGAATGCTGTTGCTCATAACTGAGTATGTGTTAGCATGTGTGTGGTGTCACAGAAATATGTATATTGACATACTCTGTCACTTAGTTCCCAATGCAAAAAATTGTTAAGTATCATGGGATATAACAGGTATAATTTTACTGAGAGGCACACCATAGTTTTATGATTATGGAATGTATTTGTAAAGTGATTCATTATATAATTTGTTAATAGCTAATTTTCTTCTGATTGCAGGAAAGAGGGTACTAAGAGTCCAAATAATCATCTGTGAGGAGGAGACCATGGTAATCAGGTATTTCCTCATAACATTTTAATGAATGACACCTATATCGTATAAGTATATTTTGCAGTAGCATAAAGCTAATAGGTTTTGTTACTCATATGCCAGGGACGTTTTTCCCTTGAGCCCTCATGTGTGAACAACTGAGAAGGAAATCACTAACCTCTTGGTACTGTGAATGAATTAATTGTGTGAATTAGCTTGGGAAGTTTGTGTTTGAATGCGCTGGTTAGTGCGTACTCCAAACGACAAGGAGCTACGTTGTGTACAGAGCTAAATTAACGGTTGTAGCTGTTAGCACATTGATCTACATTTTTATGTTGCTCTCAGCATTCCCAACATTCATTTGTACGGCATCACTTGGATGTGATACCTCTGCAGTGCTTATTAGAAAAATTACACCTTTGTAAATGGTATATTATGAAATAAATATTTATCAAACAAAATGAGAGGTGTTTAGTTAACGATAGAGATAGGGCTGTGATTTGAACCAGGGCCATCTACTTACAAGGTAACCAATTTAGTACGCTACGACAGTGTTGAAGATAAAGCAACAGCACGGACTGACTGAAAGCATGACTTCCTAAACACCACAGACTGTAATTCTGCCTCAATGTTACCTGTGAAAAGCGTATCAAAATAGTTTTTGAATATTTGCTATGAGGAGAAGTAAACTTATTTGATGCCTAAAAGATAGTTAGAAAAATGTGTGCTCATGACTTAGTGTGTGTGGTGTCACAGAAATATGTATATTGACATTCTGTATCACTTAGTTCCGAATCCAGAAAATTGTAAAGTATAATGAGATATAACAGGTATCATTATGCTGAGATGCACACGATAATTTTGTGATTATGGGATGTATGTATAAAGTGATTCATTTTAAATTTCGTTAATCGCTAATTGCCTTCTGATTACAGAAAAGAGGCTACTAAGAGTCCAAATACTCAACTGTGGTGTAGAAGACCATGTTAATCAGGTATTTCCTCATAATATGTTTATGAGTAAGACATATATAAATATATTTTGCAGTAGCATGTACTTAATAGGTTTTGCACCTTGCGAAATTTGTTGGAAATCATAGTGAGTGTGAGGTTATCTAGATCTGCATAAGATGTATAAGTGAAATCAAGTTATTGGTTGTGTTATTCTTTGAGAAAAGTAAATATTGGTTCACTGTGTTTGCTTATAGGCTTTAAAGCTAATCATTATGAGAAACTGGGAAACATAAGAGCCCCAGATTTAACATCTTTGACTGTATTTTGCACTGCAAATAGACACTATCCTTACCCACAATGTCAAGTATAGTGGAGCAACTCTCTATAACATACTAATATAAATGTGTGTAATGCTTTGGTTTGTTCAGTGAGAATAAGTAGTGGCCCTAGATTCAGTTATGATTCATCTTATATGCATGTGTGATACAGAAATACAGTGAATAATTAAATAATACGAATTGTAATGGAATAATCTCAGATTAGCTTCTTGTTATTCATATGCCAAGGATGATTCCTTATGTGTGAACAAATGAGAAGGAAATCACAAACATCTTGGTACTGTGAATGGATTAATTGTGTAAGTGAGCTGGGGAAGTTTGTGTTTGAATGCACTGGTTAGTGCGTACTCCAAACGACAAGGAGCTACGTTGTGTACAGCGCTAAATTAACGGGTGTAGCTGTTAGCACATTGAATTACATTTTGATGTTGCTCTCGGCATTCCCAACATTCATTTGTATGGCATCACTTGGATGTGATACCTCTGCAGTGCTTATTAGAAAAATTATCCCTTTGTAAATGGTATATTATGAAATAAATTTCTATTAAACAAAAGGAGAGGTGTTTAGTTAACGTTAGAGCTATGGCTGCGATTTGAACCAGGGCCCTCTACTTACAAGGTAAGCACTTTAGAACGCTACGACAGTGTTGAAGACAAAGCGACAACACGGACTGTCTAAAAGCATGGCTTCCTAGACACCACAGACTGTAATTCTGCCTCAATGTTACCTGTGAAATGGGTATCAAATTAGTTTGTGAATATTTGTTTTGGGAAGAAGGAAACTTATTTGATGGTTAATACATAGTTAGAATAATGTTGCTCATGACTGAGTATGTGTTAGCATGAGTGTGGTGTCACAGAAATATATATATTGACATACTCTGTCACTTAGTTCCCAATGCAGAAAACTGTTATATCATGAGATATAACAGTTATATCATGAGATATAACAGTTATATCATGAGATATAACAGGTATCATTGTACTGAGAGGCACACCATAGTTTTATGATTACGGAATGTATATGTAAAGTGATTCATTATATATTTTGTTAATAGCTAATTTTCTTCTGATTGCAGGAAAGAGGCTACTAAGAGTCCAAATAATCAACTGTGGGGTAGGAGACCATGTTAATCAGGTATTTCCTCATAATATTTTTATGAATGAGACATATATCAAAGTTAATAGGTTTTGTTACTCATATGCCAAGAACGATTTCCACATGAGCCCTTATGTGTGAGCAACTGAAACGTAAATGACAATCATTTTGGTACTCTGAATGGATTAATTGTTTACATTAGCTGGGAAAGTTTGTGTTTGAATGCCTTGGTTGTTGCATACTCCAAAAGACAAGGAGCTACGTTTTGTACAGCGCTAAATTAACGCGTGTAGCTGATAGCACACTGAACTACATTTTGATGTTGCTCTCAGCATTTTCAACATTCAGTTGTATTTCTTCACTTGGATGTGAAACCACTGAAGTACTTATTACAAAAATGGTATATTATGAAATAAATTCTAATTAAACTAAAGGAGAGTGAATGAGTTAAAGTTTGTGCTATGCCCATGATACGAACCGGGGACCTCTACGTACTAGGTAAGCACTTTAGACTGCTCAGCTAACACAGTGTTGCGGACAAAGAGACTTCACAGATTGTCTAAAAAGCACGTTTCCCTCCACACCTCGTAGTGTAATTCTGCCACAGTGTTACCTGTGAATGGTGTATCAAATTAGTTTGTGAATATTTGCTATGAGGAGAAGTAAACTTATTTGATGCCTAAAAGATAGTTAGAAAAATGTGTGCTCATGACTTAGTGTGTGTTTGCATGTGTGTGGTGTCACAGAAATATGTATATTGACATTCTGTATCACTTAGTTCCGAATCCAGAAAATTGTAAAGTATAATGAGATATAACAGGTATCATTATGCTGAGATGCACACCATAATTTTGTGATTATGGGATGTATGTATAAAGTGATACATTTTAAATTTCGTTAATCGCTAATTGCCCTCTAATTACAGGAAGAGGCTACTAAGAGTCCAAATACTCAACTGTGGTGTAGAAGACCATGTTAATCAGGTATTTCCTCATAATATGTTTATGAATGAGACATATATCATATAAATATATTTTGCAGTAGCATGAAGTTAATAGGTTTTGCACCTTGCGAAATTTGTTGGAAATCATAGTGAGTGTGAGGTTATCTAGATCTGCATAAGATGTATAAGTGAAAGGAGCTACGTTGTGTACAGCGCTAAATTAACGGGTGTAGCTGTTAGCACATTGAATTGCATTTTGATGTTGGAATAATAACCTGGAAATTCAAAAGAAACAGGTACGAAGACTGTTTAACCTTGCGAGGCGCAAAGGACAATGGGCAAAATATCGTGAGTCCCTTGTCAATTACAACCTTGCCCTCAGACGGACAAAGGAGGCATCCTGGAAGGTATTCTGTGAGGAAGTGGAGGGCACAGCTGCTCAAGCGAGACTTCATAAAATCCTCACTAGGGTACCAACTAATCCAGGAGGAAGGAGGATGGTGAGTATACAAAGACAGCACATGAAACGCTGGAACTGCTCCTCAAGACTCACTTTCCTCAATATACTCTGGGGAATAACTCAGACCAGAATGTGATTCTTGAGGGACAACGGTTCTCAGGTATTTGCAAAGAGGACTGGGATCTGGCCAAGGAGTGTGTCGATTTCGGTAAGGTCGGATGGGCGATGGGAACATTTCAACTGTTCAAGTCACCTGGCCCCGATGAAATCTATCCAGCTCTCCTGCAATAAGTGGGAGAAAATCTTATTAGATTCCTATGCAGGTTATTCAGGGTTAGCCTAGCAGCAGGAATCATTCCCAATGCCTGGAGGGCAGTGAAAGTTGCCTTCATTCCAAAGCCAGGGAGAATTGATCATACCAAGGCCAAGGATATGAGACCAATCAGCCTGTCCTCCTTCATTCTTAAGACATTGGAAAAGCTGGTTAATGTGCATCTTGGAGAAAGGAGGTTAAGTAGGGCTCCTCTACATTCAAACCAACATGCATATCAACCAGGTAAATCATGTGAGACAGCTCTCCACCAACTTGTTGGGAAGTTGGAGAAAGCACTACACTTTCAGGAGATAGCCCTTTGTATCTTCCTGGACATTGAGGGGGCTTTTAGCAACACGACCTTCGATTCCATGGTTAGGGCAGCAGAGGTGCATGACCTAGGGACCACTATATGTAGGTGGACTAGTGCCATGCGCAGTGGAAGAAAGGTAGAGGCTACCATGATGGATGAAAAAATGATAATCAACACCACTAGGGGTTGCCCGCAAGGAGGAGTTCTTTCCACTTTATTGTGGAATCTAGTGGTGAATGATCTCATTGGAGAATTAAACTCTAGGCAGTACTTTTGCCAAGGATACGCAGATGATCTTGTCATAGTAATACTTGGCAAATTTGCTGACACAGTAAAGAATATGGCACAAGGTGCATTGGACATTGTGCAAGACTGGTGCAGAAAACAGGATCTGGGGGTTAGTCCTAAGAAGACTGTTGTTGTACCATTCACAAGGAAACAAATCCAACACTCAAGTTGGAATCTAAAGCTTGTCAATGAAGCACTACCTGTGAAGGGGACAGTGAAATATCTACGGGTTACCCTAGATGAGAAACTGACATGGACCCCTCACATTAGGAATATTTGCTCCAAGGCAAAAGGTACTTTAGTAAGTACCAGGAGAGCTTGTGGCAAAAATTGGGGCCTGAGCCCCAAGGGTATGCACTGGATATACACCACAGTGATTAGACCCAGGATCACCTATGGGGTGGTCGTGTGGTGGAAGAAGGTAGAAGAGCAGGTTGCTGCTAAGGAGCTTGGTAAGGTGCAGAGACTAGCCTGCTTAGCCATAACAGGCGGAATTAGCAGCACACCAACTGCTGGGATGGATACCATGCTGGATATGCCCCCATTACACCTTTGGGTCAAGATGGAGGCAGCAGCTGGTGCATACAAGCTCAAAACTGGTAACAACTGGAACTCTTTGGGATATCCAGAATCACACACTAAAATAGTGAGTGAGGTAAATATAGGAAAGGTTGGGGAAATGCCAGCCGACTATATTATAACACCATACTGCTTCAACAAGCCTTTCAGTATAACAATTGGAAGTCGGGAGCAGTGGGAGACAATAGTTCGACATCGTACGGGGGATATTGTCTGGTTCACTGACGGGTCGAAATCAGACCAAGGCATTGGGGCCGGGGTATACGGGGTGCAGCCAAGACTGGAGGGCGTCATCTCTCTAGGGAAACTGGCCTCAGTATTCACTGCCATCAGGGCATGTGTGGAGGAGAATTTTCGTAGGTGCTACAAAGATTGTAGCATCTACATCTATTCAGACAGCCAGGCAGCCCTGAGATCACTGGCAGCTCCTGCAACAAGGTCTAAAATTGTTGCAGAATGTCACAGGGTTCTGGTGGAGCTAGGGGAAAGCAATAGAGTAAACCCATTGTGGGTCCCTGGCCACTCGGGGATCAGTGGCAACGAACATGCCAACACATTAGCCAGGATGGGGGCAGAGACTCCATTTATTGGACCAGAACCTGTCCTGACAATCACCAAGGCAATGATCAAATTGGAGCTACGTAACTGGCTCAGAAGACAGCAAGTAGAATATTGGACCAAAGTCCATCAACAAAAACATGGCAAGGTAATGATGCCAAAGCCATGTATTAAAAGAAGCTCTGCAATCCTGGGCCTGAACAGGAGAGAGATTAGACACATGGTTGGATTGCTGACAGGCCATGGGAATTTCAAAAAACACCTACATACAATGGGATAACAGAAGAGGACCCTAAATGTAGGATCTGTGATGACAGTGATGAAACTGCGTCGCATCTAATCTTCGAATGCATTGCATTCGAGAGTAAAAGGCACAGAACATTTGGGACAACCAGACCCAAAGAAATTGTGTCTAATAAAGAACTGGTAAAGGGACTCCTTGGACTGTTCAAGGGCAGTGGTTGGCTTTATTAGATATACAGGGAGCGATACCGCACAATAAACTTAGTTTCGGTGCAGGCAGTGGCGGGTTCGACCAAGAATGTTTTGGCTTCCCTGGAAAAATAAAATCAAATCAAATCAATGACACACTTGACAAAACAGCCTGTAATTCTGCCTCAATGTTTTCTGTGAAATGCATATCAAATTAGTTTGTGAACATTTGTTATGGGGAAAAGGAAACTAATTTGATGGTTAATACAGAGTTAGATTAATGTTGCTCATGTCTGAGTATGTGTTAGCATGTGTGTGGTGTCACAGAAATTTGTATATTGACATTCTGTATCACTTAGTTCCCAATGCAGAAAATTGTTAAGTACTATGAGACATAACAGGTTTCATTAAACTGAGATGCTAAACATAATTTTGTAATTATTGAACATCTGTATAAAGTTATTTATTATAAATTTTGTTAATAGCTATTTTTCTTCTGACTACAGGAAAGAGGCTACTAAGAGGCCAAATACTCAACTGTGGGGTAGAAGACCGTGTTAATGAGGTATTTCCTCACAATATTTTTATGAATGAGACATATATCATATAAGTATATTTTACAGTAGCATCAAGTTAATAGGTTTTGCACCTTGTGAAATTTGTTGCAACTCATAGTGGGTGTGAGGCTATCTCGATGTGCATAACAGGTATAGGTTAAATCAAGTTAATGGTTGTGATATTCATTGAGAAAATTAAATATTGGTTCACTGAGTTAGCTTATAGGCTTTAAAGTGAATTATTTTGAGAAAATGGAAAACATAAGATCACCAGATTTAACATCTTTGACTGTATTTTGCACTGCTAATAGACACTGCCCTTTCCGACAGTGTCAAGTATAGTGGAGCAACTCTCTATAACATACTAATATTAATGTGCGTAATGTTTTAGTGTATTTATTGTGAGTTCAGTGAGAGTATGTAGTGGCCCTAAATTCAGTTATGATTCCTCATATATGCATGTGTGATACAGAAATAAAGTGAATTATTAAATAGAACGAATTGTAATGGATTAATCTCATATGCCAATTAAGATTCCCCCATGAGCCCTAAAGTGTGAACAACTGAAAAGGAAATCACAAACATCTTGGTACAGTTAATGCTTTAATTGTTTACATTAGCTGGGAAAGTTTGTGTGTGAATGCGCTGGTTGCTACATACTCCAAACGACAAGGAGTTACGTGGTTCACAGCGCTAAATTAACGGGTGTAGCTGATAGCACATTGAATTACATTTTGATGTTGCTCTCAGCATTCCCAACATTCCTTATGTACTGCATCACTTGGATGTTACCCCCCTGCAGTGTGTATTAGAAAAATGATCTCTTTGTAAATGGTATATTATGAAAAAAATTTCTATTAAACAAAAGGAGAAGTACTGAGTTAACATTTGAGCTATGGCCATGATTTGAACCCTGACCCTCTACTTACACGGTAAGCACTTTAGAACACTCAGCTAACACAGCGTAGAAGACAATGCGACTACACAGACTGTCAAAAAGCATGACTCACTTGACACCACTGACTGTAATTCTGCCTCAATGTTTTCTGTGAAATGCATATCAAATTAGTATGTGAACGTTTGTTCTGGAAAGAAGGAAACTAATTTGATGGTTAATACATAGTTAGAATAATGTTGCTCATGTCTGAGTATGTGTTAGCATGTGTGTGGTGTCACAGAAATTTGTATATTGACATTCTGTATCACTAAGTTCCCAATGCAGAAAATTGTTAAGTATCATGAGACATAACATGTTTCTTTAAACTGAGATGCTAAACATAATTTTGTGACTATTGAAAATATGTATAAAGTTATTTATTATAAATTTTATTAATAGCTATTTTTCTTCTGATTACAGGAAAGTGGCTACTAAGAGTCCACATACTCAACTGTGGGGTAGAAGACCATGTTAATGAGGTATTTCCTTATAATATTTTTATGAATGAGACATATATCATATAATTATATTTTGCAGTAGCATGAAATTAATAGGTTTTGCACCTTGTGAAATTTGCTGCAAATCGTAGGGGGTGTGAGGTTATCTTGAAGTGCATAACAGGTACATGTGAAATCAAGTTAATGGTTTTGTTATTCTTCGAGAAAGTAAATATTGGTTCACTGAGTTAGCTTATAGGTTTTAATATAAATTATTATGAGAAAATGAAAAACATAAGAGCATCAGATTTAACATCTTTGACTGTATTTTGCACTGCTAATAGACACTGCCCTTCCCAACAGTGTCAAGTATAGTGGAACAACTCTCTATAACATACTAATATTAATGTGCGTAGTGTTTTAGTGTATTTATTGTGAGTTCAGTGAGAGTATGTAGTGGCCCTAAATTCAGTTATGATTCATCATATATGCATGTGTGATACAGAAATAAAGTGAATTATTAAATAGAACTAATTGTAATGGATTAATCTCATATGCCAATTAAGATTCCCCCATGAGCCCTAATGTGTGAACAACTGAAAAGGAAATCACAAACATCTTGGTACAGTTAATGCTTTAATTGTTTACATTAGCTGGGGAAGTTTGTGTGTGAATGCGCTGGTTGCTACGTACTCCAAACGACAAGGAGTTACGTGGTTCACAGCGCTAAATTAACGGGTGTAGCTGATAGCACTTTGAATTACATTTGGATGTTGCTCTCAGCATTCCCAACATTCATTTTGTACTGCATCAATTGGATGTTATCCCCCTGCAGTGTGTATTAGAAAAATGATCTCTTTGTAAATGGGTCAATCCAAATGAAGTGGTACAATAAAAATTGGTTGGTTGCTTGACCATTTTTAAATATTTTAATTTTTCTATATGTGATTGCCCTATATCTGAGAAGTTCAAAACGGTTTTTTAAAGTCATTTATCTTGCATCTTTACTGAATGGCGGCCATTTTTATTTGTCGGCGCGTGGCGTTTTTTCAGTCTGGAGACATTAGCGAAAATTTGAATATCTCTGCACTGGGTTAAGTTACAACATTGCAATTGACATGATTGTTTTTAGAAAAGTGTCGTCTACAACATTGTTTATTACACAAAATACCCTAAATTCAAAAATAATCAGTCAAACTGACCTCCAAAATTTGGTATCCAAATTTTCAAAAATCCACTTTTTAGGCCCAAAAATAACCAACAAGGAGTGACTTATGAGAGTCTATTTTTTCCTGTAGTTAGATATCATACACTACTAGCCTAATACAGAACAAGAACACTCACAAATGTTTCCTTAATTTTTTATGAATTTTTGAAATTTGAAAATTTTCATTTTTTGTAAAGTTTGAGGCTAGTTATCTCAGATGGGACTGAATATAAAAATATGATTTTTGCACAGTTTGTACACCTATATGATAGCAACATGCTGTAAAAGTTTAAACATTGATATTTGAGTGTCAACAAAGGTATGAATTTTTGAAAATGTGGAAATAATTCACATTACTATACAACTGATCTTATGGCTGTTACCTATTCATTTGTGATAATGGTGGAATATAATCAATTATTATTGAAGCAAGGTACTGAATTATATACAAAAAGTGGAAACATCACTGAAATTAACATTTATGGTATTTTGAAATACGAAATTTTAAAATAAATATTCTCAATTAACATCCTTCGAAATGCGACTATTCCTGAACCTGGTGGTGAATGTTAAG
The DNA here is from genome assembly GCA_026315105.1 of Locusta migratoria. Taxonomy (NCBI): domain Eukaryota; kingdom Metazoa; phylum Arthropoda; class Insecta; order Orthoptera; family Acrididae; genus Locusta; species Locusta migratoria. Next base: position 359,957,505 of record CM048755.1, on the reverse strand, counting down.
AACACTTATTTCTTGTGACAGCTTCTGTGATATAGACTAATGCCCCCCAGTTGCTGTGGTAAGTACAAGCACTGAAAGTTTCCTTAAAACAGTTTTCATTGAAATCCAAACTTTGTCACTATTAGATTTCTTGAATTATGTTCTTGGGCCAGCAGGGTGGTAAAAATGCACAAAAACATCATTGTTTTGCAAACTAATTGTTTCAACCACAGATAGCCACCACTGTCCATTATACACACATGCTACTATGTCATTCAACATTAAAGAGAAATATGTAATTTTACTGACAGTATGATCCTCATAAATTTCCGTTTATGATGTTACATAGCATTGAACTAAGTTTTCTGTAATGGCAAAAAATTTGTGGAAATGCCTTGTTCCTTTTATTGCTATACAGTTTTCAAATCTGGTTTTAAGTGTTGTTTTCATATGCAGAACCACTTCTTCTTTCTTGATCAGAAAATAGGTAATGCCTTTAATATTATACTTGCAAAAGGCATACATGTCTTTTACTGTGAGAAGTTGGTCTGTGATTGGTCTTTGTAGGGTGGCTTTACTTACGTCTCATTTTGTTGTACCTCCTACTCCATCGAATGCACTTTTACGATGGCAAGATGCAAAAAAGTGCCATGCAGCCTCCAACCCAAAGTCCACTTTGTGGTTGCACAGATTTGAAAAATTCTTTTTGTTCTTATACTGACTGCCACTTCCATCTGAAAAGTATATCAGCTTCTCAACCTTTGGAAAGTTTTCTTTTATGTAATTTATTGCATAGTTTTGAAACACATGTACAGCCAAAGTTTGTGCTACAAGTAGTCACTTAGAATTGCAAACTGCATCTTTGTCATCTTTAAAGAAGTGAATAAATGGATGCACTGTTGCCTGGTCATTCACCCAGTGGTACCCTTGTATTGCATCCTGAATCACAAATGTAAAATTTTCTGTAAAATCAGCTAGCACTATGCATTCAGTTTCATCAAGTTGTACTTTTTTGTTCTTCAAAAACTGACTTTGGATTTTAGAAACATATTGATGACTTTTGAGTTTGTGTAAGTTATCAATTAAAGATTCCAAGTACTCTTCCTAAGCTTTAACCACTGTTATCATTTCTGCCCTGTCAGTTGTAACCCACTGTTTGAAGGTAATACTGTCTGGCATTTCCTCAGAATATTTGTGAAACAATTCCAGAACAGTTTCCTTACCAGGGCATTTATTACACAAACTCATCATGCAGTCATAACTGTTGGTGTCACCGACCATTAAATCTAGTAACTCTTTGTAGTTAAGATCACTAAATTTTGCACCCGCAATCATCAGTTTGACATTTTGATGATAGAAACAATCACATATGGAGTGTTAGGAGTATAAATGTCATTAGCAAGGTTACATGATTCTGGTTCTGGATTCACAACAAATATTTTTGCGAAACAATTTGGGCACAGGGAATTTCCTTGAATCATTAAGTTTTATTTCAGAAGCTGTTTCAGTCTCTCATAACCAGGAGAAATGTTCAAGTTTTATTTCCCTCAAACCTTTTGTAATAGGCTTTTTATGAACTTTAAGTGGATCACAGCACGTTTTTGTGCATTTTTACCACTCTGCTTGCCCAAGAACATCATTCAAGAAATCTAATAGTGACAAAGTTTGGATATCAATGAAAAATGTTTTAAGGAAACTTTCAGTGCTTGTACTTACCACAGCAACTGGGGGGCATTAGTCTATATCACAGAAGCTGTCACAAGAAGTAAGTGTTCTTAAAATTCACCTCCAGGTTCAGGAATAGTCACATTTTGAAGGATGTAAATTGAGAATATTTATTTTAAAATTTCGCATTTCAAAATACCATAAATGTTAATTTCAGTGATGTTTCCACTTTTTGTATATAATTAAATACCTTGCTTCAATAATAATTGATTATATTCCACCATTATCACAAATGAATAGGTAACAGCCATAAGATCAGTTGTATAGTAATGTGCATTATTTCCTCATTATCAAAAATTCATATCTATGTTCACACTCAAATATCAATGTTTAAACTTTTACAGCATGTTGCTATCATATAGATGTACAAACTGTGCAAAAATCATATTTTTATATTCAGTCCCATCTGAGATAACTAGCCTCAATCTTTACAAAAAATGAAAATTTTCAAATTTCAAAAATTCATAAAAAATTAAGAAAACATTTGTGAGTGTTCTTGTTCTGTATGAGGCTAGTAGTGTATGATATCTAACTACAGTAAAAAAATAGACTCTCATAAGTCACTCCTTGTTTGTTATTTTAGGGCCTAAAAAGTGGATTTTTGAAAATTTGGATACCAAATTTTGGAGGTCAGTTTGACTGGTTATTTTTGAATTTAGGGTATTTTGTGTAATAGACAATGTTGTAGAGGACACTTTTCTAAAAACAATAATGTCAATTGCAATGTTGTAACTTAACCCAGTGCAGAGATATTCAAATTTTCGCTAATGTCTCCAGACTGAAAAATCGCCGCGCGCCGACAAATAAAAATGGCCGCCATTCAGTAAAGATGCAAGATAAATGACTTTAAAAAACCGTTTTGAACTTCTCAAATATAGGGCAATCACATAAAAAGATTAAAATATTTAAAAATGGTCAAGCTACCATCCCTGTACCACTTCATATGGATTGACCCAAATGCTATATTATGAAAAAAATTTCTATTAAACAAAAGGAGAAGTATTGAGTTAACATTTGAGCTATGGCCATGCTTTGAACCCGGACCCTCTACTTACACGGTAAGCACTTTAGAACACTCAGCTAACACACCGTTGAAGACAATGCGACTACACAGACTGTCAAAAAGCATGACTCACATGACACCACTGACTGTAATTCTGCCTCAATGTTTTCTGTGAAATGCATATCAAATTAGTATGTGAACATTTGCTCTGGGAAGAAGGAAACTAATTTGATGGTTAATACATGGTTAGAATAATGTTGCTCATGTCTGAGTATGTGTTAGCATGTGTGTGGTGTCACAGAAATTTGTATATTGACATTCTGTATCACTTAGTTCCCAACGCAGAAAATTGTTAAGTATCATGAGACATAACAGATATCATTATGCTGAGATGCTAAACATAATTTTGTGATTATGGAACGTATGTATAAAGTGATTAATTATAAATTTTTTAATAGCTATTTTTCTTCTGATTACAGGAAAGAGGCTACTAAGAGTCCAAATACTCAACTGTGGGGTTGAAGACCATGTTAATGAGGTATTCCCTCATAATATTTTTATGAATGAGACATTTATCATATAAGTATATTTTGCAGTAGCATGAAGTTAATAGGTTTTGCACCTTGTGGAATTTTGTTGCAAATCATAGTGGGTGTGAGGTTATCTCGATGTGCATAACAGGTATATGTGAAATCAAGTTAATGGTTGTGTTATTCTTCGAGAAAAGTATATATTGGTTCACTGAGTTAACTTAAAGGCTTTAAAGTAAATTATTATGAGAAAATGGAAAACATAAGAGCACCAGATTTAACAACTTTGACTGTATTTTGCACTGCTAATAGACACTGCCCTTACCCACAGTATCAATTACAGTGGAGCAACGCTCTATAACATACTAATATTAATGTGCATAATGTTTCAGCGTATTTATTGAGAGTTCAGTAACAGTATGTAGTAGCCCAAAATTCAGTTATGATTCATCATATATGCATGTGTGATACAGAAATATAGTGAATTATTAATTAGTATCAATTGTAATGGATTAATCTCATATGCCAATTAAGATCCCCCATGAGCCCTAATGTGTGAACAACTGAAAAGGAAATCATAAACATATTGGTAATGTTAATGCTTTAATTGTTTACATTAGCTGGGGAAGTTTGTGTGTGAATGCGCTGGTTGCTATGTACTCCAAACGACAAGGAGTTACGTGGTTCACAGCGCTAAATTAACGGGTGTAGCTGATAGTACATTGACTTACATTTTGATGATGCTCTCAGCATTCCCAACATTCATTTATTACTGCATCACTTGGATGTTATCCCCCTGCAGTGTGTATTAGAAAAATGATCTCTATGTAAATGGTATATTATGAAATATATTTCTATTAAACAAAAGGAGAAGTATTGAGTTAAGATTTGAGCTATGGCCATGATTTGAACCCAGGCCCTCTACTTACACGGTAAGCACTTTAGAACACTCAGCTAAGACAGAGTTGAAGACAAAGAGACTACACAGACTGTCTTAAGGAATTACTCCCTTGACACCACAGACTGTAATTCTGCCTCAATATTACATGTGAAATGCGTATCTAATTAGTTTGTTAACATTTGTTTTGGGAGGAAAGAAACTAATTTGGTGGTTAATACATAGTTAGAATAATTTTGTTCATGTCTGAGTCTGTGTTAGCATATGTCTGGTGCCACAGAAATATGTATACTGTCATTATGTATCACTTAGTTCCCAATGGAGAAAATTGTTAAGTATCATGAGACATAACAGATATCATTATGCTGAGATGCTCAGCATAATTTTCGACTATGCAACGTAGGTATAAAGTGATTCATTATAAATTTTGTTAATAGCTATATTTCTGCTGATTACAGAAAAGAGGCTACTAAGAGTCCAAATACTCAACTGTGGGGTTGAAGACCATGTTAATGAGGTATTTCCTCATAATATTTTTATGAATGAGAAATATATGATATCAGTATATTTTGCAGTAGCAATAAGGTAATAGGTTTTGCACCTTGTGAAATTTGTTGCAAATCATAGTGGGTGTGAGGTTATCTCGATGTGAATTACAGGTATAGGTGAAATCAAGTTAATGGTTGTGATATTCTTTGAGAAAAGTAAATATTGGTTCCCTGAGTTAGTTTATAGGCTTTAAAGTAAATTATTTTGAGAAAATGGAAAACATAAGAGCACCAAATTTAACATCTATGACTGTATTTTGCACTGCTAATAGACACTGCCCTTCCCAACAGTGTCAAGTATAGTGGAACAACTCTCTATAACATACTAATATTAATGTGCGTAATGTTTTTGTGTATTTATTGTGAGTTCAGTGAGAGTATGTAGTGGCCCTAAATTCAGTTATGATTCATCATATATGCATGTGTGATACAGAAATAAAGTGAATTATTAAATAGAATGAATTGTAATGGATTAATCTCATATGCTAATTAAGATTCCCCCATGAGCCCTAATGTGTGAACTACTGAAAAGGAAATCACATAGTGAATTATTAAATAGTGTGAATTGTATTGGATTAATCTCATATGCCAATTAAGATTCCCCCATGAGCCCTAATGTGTGAACAACTGAAAAGGAAATCACAAACATCTTGGTACTGTTAATGCTTTAATTGTTTACATTAGCTGGGGAAGTTTGTGTGTGAATGCGCTGGTTGTTGCGTACTCCAAAAGGCAAGGAGCTACGTGGTGTACAGCGCTAAATTAACGGGTGTAGCTGATAGCACATTGAACTACATTTTGATGTTGCTCTCAGCATTCCCAACATTCATTTTGTACGGCATCACTTGGATGTGATACCTCTGCAGTGTTTATTAGAAAAATGATCTCTTTGTAAATGGTATATTATGAAATTAATTATTATTAAACAAAAGGAGAGTTATTGAGTTAACGTTTGAGCTATGGCCATGATTTGAACCCGGGCCCTCTACTTACATGGTAAGCACTTTAGAACGCTCAGCTAAGACAGCGTTGAAGACAAAGCGACTACACAGACTGTCTAAAAGCATGACTCCCTTGACACCACAGACTGTAATTCTGCCTCAATGTTTACTGTGAAATGCATATCAAATTACTTTGTGCACATTTGTCTTGGGAAGAAGGAAATTAATTTGGTGGTTAATACATAGTTGGAATAATGTTACTCATGTCTGAGTATGTGTTAGCATGTGTGTGGTGTCACAGAAATATGTATATTGAAATTCTGTATCATTTAGTTTCCAATGCAGAAAATTGTTAAATATCATAAGACATAACAGGTATCATTATGCTGAGATGCTAAGCATAATTTGGTGACTATGGAAAGTGATTCATTATAAATATTTTTAATAGCTATTTTTCTTCTGATTACAGGAAAGAGGCTACTAAGAGTCCAAATACTCAACTGTGGGTTAGAAGACCATGTTAGTCAGGTATTTCCTCATAATATTTTTATGAATGAGACATATATGATATCAGTATATTTTGCAGTAGCATGAAGGTAACAGGTTTTGCACGTTGTGAAATTTGTTGCAAATCATCGTGGGTGTGAGGTTATTTCGATATGAATTACAGGTATCGGTGAAATCAAGTTAATGGTTGTGATATTCTTTGAGAAAAGTGAATATTGGTTCACTGAGTTAGCTTATAGGCTTTAAAGTGAATTATTTTGAGAAAATGGAAAACATAAGAGCACCGGATTTAACTTCTTTGACTGTATTTTGCACTGCTAATAGACACTGCCCTTCCCAACAGTGTCAAGTATAGTGGAACAACTCTCTATAACATACTAATATTAATGTGCGTAATGTTTTTATGTATTTATTGTGAGTTCAGTGAGAGTATGTAGTGGCCCTACATTCAGTTATGATTCATCATATATGCATGTGTGATACAGAAATATATTGAATTATTAAATAGTGTGAATTGTATTGTAATTAATCTCATATGCCAATTAAGATTCCTCCATGAGCCCTAATGTGTGAACAACTGAAAAGGAAATCACAAACATCTTGGTACTGTTAATGCTTTAAATGTTTACATTAGCTGGGGAAGTTTGTGTGTGAATGCGCTGGTTGTTGCGTACTCCAAAAGGCAAGGAGCTACGTGCTGTACAGCGCTAAATTAACGGGTGTAGCTGATAGCACATTGAACTACATTTTGATGTTGCTCTCAGCATTCCCAACATTCATTTTGTACTGCATCAATTCGATGTGATACCTCCGAAGTGCTTATCAGAAAAATGATCTCTTTGTAAATGGTATATTATGAAATAAATTTTTATTATACAAAAGGGAGGTATTGCGTTAACGTTTGAGCTATGGCCATGATTTGAACCCAGGCTCTCTACTTACACGGTAGGCACTTTAGAATGCTCAGTTAAGACAGCGTTGAAGACAAAGCGACTACACAGACTGTCCAAAAGCATGACTCCCTTGACACCACAGACTGTAATTCTGCATCAATGTTACATGTGAAATGTGTATCAAATTAATTTGTGAACATTTGTTTTGGGAAGAAGGAAACTAATTTAATGGTTAATACAAAGTTAGAATAATGTTGCTGATGTCTGAGTATGTGTTAGCATGTGTGTGGTGTCACAGAAATATGAATATTGACATTTTGTATCATTTAGTTCACAATGCAGAAAATTGTTAAGTATCATAAGACATAACTAATATCATTATGCTGAGATGCTAATCGTAATTTTGTGATTATGGAACATATGTATAAAGTGTTTCATTATAAATATTTTTAATAGCTATTTTTCTTCTGATTACAGGAAAGAGGCTACAAAGAGTCCAAATACTCAACTGTGGGGTTGAAGACCAAGTTAATGAGGTATTATCTCATAATATTTTTATGAATGAGACATATATCATATAAGTATATTTTGCAGTAGCATGAAGGTAATAGGTTTTACACCTTGTGAAATTTGTTGCAAATCATAGTGGGTGTGAGGTTATCTCGATGTGCAAAACAGGTATAGATGAAATCAAGTTAATAGTTGTGATATTCTTTGAGAAAAGTAAATATTGGTTCACTGAGTTAGGTTATAGGCTTTAAAGTAAATTATTTTGAGAAAATGGAAAACATAAGATCACCAGATTTAACATCTTTGACTGTATTTTGCACTGCTAATAGACACTGCCCTTACCCACAGTGTCAAGTATAGTGGAGTAACACTCTACAACATACTAATATTAATGTGCGTAATGTTTTTGTGTATTTATTGTGAGTTCAGTGAGAGTATGTAGTCGCCCTAAATTCAGTTATGATTCATCATATATGCATATGTGATACAGAAATATAGTGAATTATTAAACAGTGTGAATTGTATTGTAATTAATCTCATATGCCAATTACGATTCCTCCATGAGCCCTAATGTGTGAACAACTGAAAAGGAAATCACAAACATCTTGGTACTGTTAATGCTTTAATTGTTTACATTAGCTGGGGAAGTTTGTGTGTGAATGTGCTGGTTGATACGTACTCCAAACGACAAGGAGTAACGTGGTTCACAGCGCTAAATTAACGGGTGTAGCTAATAGCACATTGAACTACATTTTGATGTTGCTCTCAGCATTCCCAACATTCATTTTGTACTGCATCACTTGGTTGTGAGACCTCTGAAGTGCTTATCAGAAAAATGATCTCTTTGTAAATGGTATATTATGAAATAAATATTTATTATACAAAAGGGAGGTATTGCGTTAACGTTTGAGCTATGCCCATGATTTGAACCCGGGCTGTCTACGTACACGGTAAGCACTTTAGAACGCTCAGCTGAGACAGCGTTGAAGACAAAGCGACTACACAGACTGTCTAAAAGCATGACTCCCTTGACACCACAGACTGTAATTCTGCATCAATGTTACATGTGAAATGTGTATCAAATTAGTTTGTGAACATTTGTTTAGGGAAGAGGCAAACTAATTTAATGGTTAATTCAAAGTTAGAATAATGTTGCTCATGTCTGAGTATTTGTTAGCATGTGTGTGACGTCACAGAAATATGTATTTTGACATTCTGTATCACTTAGTTCCCAATGCAGAAAATTGTTAAATATCATAAGACATAACCGGTATCATTATGCTGAGATGCTAAGCATAATTTTGTGACTATGGAAAGTGATTCATTATAAATATTTTTAATTGCTTTTTTTCTTCTGATTACAGGAAAGAGGCTACTAAGAGGCCAAATACTCAACTGTGAGTTAGAAGACCATGTTAGTCAGGTATTTCCTCATAATATTTTTATGAATGAGACATATATGATATCAGTATATTTTTCAGTAGCATGAAGGTAATAGGTTTTGCACGTTGTGAAATTTGTTGCAAATCATAGTGGGTGTGAGGTTATCTCGATGTGAATTACAGGTATAGGTGAAATCAAGTTAATAGTTGTGATATTCTTTGAGTAAAGTAAATATTGGTTCACTGAGTTAGCTTATAGGCTTTAAAGTGAATTATTTTGAGAAAATGGAAAACATAAGAGCACCAGATTTAACATCTTTGACTGTATTTTGCACTGCTAATAGACACTGCCCTTCCCAACAGTGTCAAGTATAGTGGAACAACTCTCTATAACATACTAATATTAATTTGCGTAATGTTTTTGTGTATTTATTGTGAGTTCAGTGAGAGTATGTAGTGGCCCTAAATTCAGTTATGATTCATCATATATGCATGTGTGATACAGAAATAAAATGAATTATTAAATAGAATGAATTGTAATGGATTAATCTCATATGCCAATTAAGATTCCCCCATGAGCCCTAATGTGTGAACAACTGAAAAGGAAATCACAAACATCTTGGTACTGTTGATGCTTTAATTGTTTACATTAGCTGGGGAAGTTTGTGTGTGAATGCGCTGGTTGTTGCGTACTCCAAAAGGCAGGGAGCTACGTGGTGTACAGCGCTAAATTAACGGGTGTAGCTGATAGCACATTGAACTACATTTTGATGTTGCTCTCAGCATTCCCAACATTCATTTTGTACGGCATCACTTGGATGTGATACCTCTGAAGTGCTTATCAGAAAAATGATCTCTTTGTAAATGGTATATTATGAAATAAATTTTTATTATGCAAAAGAGAGGTATTGCGCTAACGTTTGAGCTATGGCCATGATTAGAACCCCGGCTCTCTACTTACACGGTAAGCGCTTTAGAACGCTCAGTTAAGACAGCGTTGAAGACAAAGCGACTACACAGACTGTCTAAAAGCATGACTCCCTTGACACCACAGACTGTAATTCTGCATCAATGTTACATGTGAAATGTGTATCAAATTAGTTTGTGAACATTTGTTTTGGGAAGAAGCAAACTAATTTAATGGTTCATACAAAGTTAGAATAATGTTGCTCATGTCTGAGTATGTGTTAGCATGTGTGTGGTGTCACAGAAATATGTATATTGACATTCTGTATCATTTAGTTTCCAATGCAGAAATTTTTAAGTATCATGAGACATAACAGGTTTCATTAAACTGAGAAGCTAAACATAATTTTGTGATTATGGAACGTATGTATAAAGTGATTCATTATAAATATTTTTAATAGCTATTTTTCTTCTGATTACAGGAAAGAGGCTACTAAGAGTCCAAATACTCATCCGTTGGGTTGAAGACCAAGTTAATGAGGTATTATCTCATAATATTTTTATGAATGAGACATATATCATATAAGTATATTTTGCAGTAGCATGAAGGTAATAGGTTTTGCACCTTGTGAAATTTGTTGCAAATCATAATGGGTGTGAGGTTATCTCGATGTGAATTACAGGTATAGGTGAAATCAAGTTAATGGTTGTGATATTCTTTCAGAAAAGTAAATATTGGTTCCCTGAGTTAGCTTATAGGCTTTAAAGTAAATTATTATGAGAAAATGGAAAACATAAGAGCACCAAATTTAACATCCATGACTGTATTTTGCACTGCTAATAGACACTGCCCTTACCCACAATGTCAAGTATAGTGAAGCAACTCTCTATTACATACTAATATTAATGTGCGTAATGTTTTTGTGTATTTATTGTGAGTTCAGTGAGAGTATGTAGTGGCCCTAAATTCAGTTATGATTCAGCATATATGCATGTGTGATACAGAAATATAGTGAATTATTAAATAGTATGAATTGTAATGGATTAATCTCATATGGCAATTAAGATTCCCCCATGAGCCCTAATGTGTGAACAACTGAAAAGGAAATCACAAACATCTTGGTACTGTTAATGCTTTAATTGTTTACATTAGCTGGGGAAGTTTGTGTGTGAATGCGCTGGTTGTTGCGTACTCCAAAAGGCAAGGAGCTACGTGGTGTACGGCGCTAAATTAACGGGTGTAGCTGATTGCACATTGAACTACATTTTGATGTTGCTCTCAGCATTCCCAACATTCATTTTGTCCTGCATCACTTGGATGTGATACCTCTGAAGTGCTTATCAGAAAAGTGATCTCTTTGTAAATGGTATATTATGAAATAAATTTTTATTATACAAAAGGGAGGTATTGCGTTAATGTTTGAGCTATGGCCATGATTTGAACCCGGGCTGTCTACGTACACGGTAAGCACTTTAGAACGCTCAGCTGAGACAGCGTTGAAGACAAAGCGACTACACAGACTGTCTAAAAGCATGACTCCCTTGACACCACAGACTGTAATTCTGCCTCAATGTTTACTGTGAAATGCATATCAAATTACTTTGTGAATATTTGTCTTGGGAAGAAGGAAATTAATTTGGTGGTTAATACATAGTTGGAATAATGTTGCTCATGTCTGAGTATGTGTTAGCATGTGTGTGGTGTCACAGAAATATGTATATTGACATTCTGTATCACTTAGTTCCCAATGCAGAAAATTGTTAAATATCATAAGACATAACAGGTATCATTATGCTGAGATGCTAAGCATAATTTTGTGATTATGGAACGTATGTATAAAGTGATTCATTATAAATATTTTTAATAGCTATTTTTCTTCTGATTACAGGAAAGAGGCTACCAAGAGTCCAAATACTCAACTGTGGGGTTGAAGACCATGTTAATGAGGTATTCCCTCATAATATTTTTATGAATGAGACATATATCATATAAGTATATATTGCAGTAGCATCAAGTTAATAGGTTTTGCATCTTTTGAAATTTGTTACAATTCATAGTGGGTGTGAGGTTATCTCGATGTGAATTACAGGTATAGGTGAAATCAAGTTAATTGTTGTGATATTCTTTGAGAAAAGTAAATATTGGTTCACTGAGTTAGCTTATAGGCTTTAAAGTGAATTATTTTGAGAAAATGGAAAACATAAGAGCACCGGATTTAACTTCTTTGACTGTATTTTGCACTGCTAATAGACACTGCCCTTATCCTCAGTGTCAAGTATAGTGCGGCAACTCTCTATAGCATACTAATATTAATGTGCGTAATGTATTGATGTATTTAATGTGAGTTTAGTGTGAGTTTGTAGTGCACCCAAATTCAGTTATGATTCATCATATATGCATGTGTGATACAGAAATATAGTGAATTATTAAATAGTATGAATTGTAATGGATTAATCTCATATGCCAATTAATATTCCCCCATGAGCCCTAATGTGTGAACAACTGAAAAGGAAATCACAAACATCTTAGTACTGTTAATGCTTTAATTGTTTACATTAGCTGGGGAAGTTTGTGTGTGAATGCGCTGGTTGTTGCGTACTCCAAAAGGCAAGGAGCTACGTGCTGTACAGCGCTAAATTAACGGGTGTAGCTGATAGCACATTGAACTACATTTTGATGTTGCTCTCAGCATTCCCAACATTCATTTTGTACTGCATCACTTGGATGCGATACCTCTGAAGTGCTTATCAGAAAAATGATCTCTTTGTAAATGGTATATTATGAAATAAATTTTTATTATACAAAAGAGAGGTATTGCGCTAACATTTGAGCTATGGCCATGATTAGAACCCGGGCTCTCTACTTACACGGTAAGCGCTTTAGAACGCTCAGTTAAGACATCGTTGAAGACAATGCGACTATACAGACTGTCTAAAAGCATGACTCCCTTGACACCACAGACTGTAATTCTGCATCAATGTTACATGTGAAATGTGTATCAAATTAGTTTGTGAACATTTGTTTTGGGAAGAAGCAAACTAATTTAATGGTTAATACAAAGTTAGAATAATGTTGCTCATGTCTGAGTATGTGTTAGCATGTGTGTGGTGTCACAGAAATATGTATATTGCCATTCTGTATCATTTAGTTTCCAATGCAGAAATTTTTAAGTATCATGAGACATAACAGCTTTCATTAAACGGAGAAGCTAAACATAATTTTGTGATTATGGAACGTATGTATAAAGTGATTCATTATAAATATTTTTAATAGCTATTTTTCTTCAGATTACAGGAAAGAGGCTACTAAGAGTCCAAATACTCAACCGTTGGGTTGAAGACCATGTTAATGAGGTATTTCCTCATAATATTTTCATGAATGCGACATATATCATATAAGTATATTTTGCAGTAGCATCAAGTTAATAGGTTTTACACCTTGTGAAATTTGTTGCAAATCATAGTGGGTGTGAGGTTATCTCGATGTGCATAACAGGTATAGGTGAAATCAAGGTAATAGTTGTGATATTCTTTGAGAAAAGTAAATATTGGTTCACTGAGTTAACTTATAGGCTTTAATGTGAATTATTTTGAAAAAATGGAAAACATAAGGGCACCAGATTTAACATCTTTGCCTGTATTTTGTACTGCTAATAGACACTGCCCTTCCCAACAGTGTCAAGTATAGTGGAAAAACTCTTTATAACATACTAATATTAATGTGCGTAATGTTTTAGTGTATTTATTGTGAGTTCAGTGAGAGTATGTAGTGGCCCTACATTCAGTTATGATTCATCATATATGCATGTGTGATACAGAAATATAGTGAATTATTAAATAGTGTGAATTGTATTGTAATTAATCTCATATGCCAATTAAGATTCCCCCATGAGCCCTAATGTGTGAACAACTGAAAAGGAAATCACAAACATCTTGGTACTGTTAATCCTTTAATTGTTTACATTAGCTGGGGAAGTTGGTGTGTGAATGCGCTGGTTGTTGCGTACTCCAAAAGGCAAGGAGCTACGTGGTGTACAGCGCTAAATTAACGGGTGTAGCTGATAGCTCATTGAACTACATTTTGATGTTGCTCTCAGCATTCCCAACATTCATTTTGTACTGCATCACTTGGATGCGATACCTCTGAAGTGCTTATCAGAAAAATGGTCTCTTTGTAAATGGTATATTATGAAATAAATTTTTATTATACAAAAGGGAGGTATTGCGTTAACGTTTGAGCTATGGCCATGATTTGAACCCGGGCTCTCTACTTACACGGTAGGCACTTTAGAATGCTCAGTTAAGACAGCGTTGAAGACAAAGCGACTACACAGACTGTCTAAAAGCATGACTCCCTTGACACCACAGACTGTAATTCTGCATCAATGTTACATGTGAAAAGTGTATCAAATTAGTTTGTGAACATTTGTTTTGGGAAGAAGCAAATTAATTTAATGGTTAATACAAAGTTAGAATAATGTTGCTCATGTCTGAGTATGTCTTAGCATGTGTGTGGTGTCACAGAAATATGAATATTGACATTCTGTATCATTTAGTTCACAATGCAGAAAATTGTTAAGTATCATAAGACATAACTAATATCATTATGCTGAGATGCTAAACGTAATTTTGTGATTATGGAACGTATGTGTAAAGTGATTCATTATAAATATTTTTAATAGCTATTTTTCTTCTGATTACAGGAAAGAGGCTACGAAGAGTCCAAATACTCAACTGTGGGGTTGAAGACCATGTTAATGAGGTATTCCCTCATAATATTTTTGTGAATGCGACATATATCATATAAGTATATTTTGCAGTAGCATCAAGTTAATAGGTTTTACACCTTGTGAAATTTGTTGCAAATCATAGTGGGTGTGAGGTTATCTCGATGTGCAAAACAGGTATAGATGAAATCAAGTTAATAGTTGTGATATTCTTTGAGAAAAGTAAATATTGGTTCACTGAGTTAGCTTATATGCTTTAAAGTAAATTATTTTGAGAAAATGGAAAACATAAGATCACCAGATTTAACATCTTTGACTGTATTTTGCACTGCTAATAGACACTGCCCTTACCCACAGTGTCAAGTATAGTGGAGCAACACTCTACAACATACTAATATTAATGTGCGTAATGTTTTTGTGTATTTATTGTGAGTTCAGTGAGAGTTTGTAGTGGCCCTAAATTCAGTTATGATTCATCATATATGCATGTGTGATACAGAAATAAAGTGAATTATTAAATAGTATGAATTGTAATGGATTAATCTCATATGCCAATTAAGATTTCCCCATGAGCCCTAATGTGTGAACAACTGAAAAGGAAATCACAAACATCTTGGTACTGTTAATGCTTTACATGTTTACATTAGCTGGGGAAGTTTGTGTGTGAATGCGCTGGTTGTTGCGTACTCCAAAAGGCAAGGAGCTACGTGGTGTACAGCGCTAAATTAACGGGTGTAGCTGATAGCACATTGAACTACATTTTGATGTTGCTCTCAGCATTCCCAACATTCATTTTGTACGGCATCACTTGGATGTGATACCTCTGAAGTGCTTATCAGAAAAATGATCTCTTTGTAAATGGTATATTATGAAATAAATTTTTATTATACAAAAGGGAGGTTTTGCGTTAACGTTTGAGCTATGGCCATGATTTGAACCCGGGCTGTCTACGTACACGGTAAGCACTTTAGAACGCTCAGCTGAGACAGCGTTGAAGACAAAGCGACTACACAGACTGTCTAAAAGCATGACTCCCTTGACACCACAGACTGTAATTCTGCCTCAATGTTTACTGTGAAATGCATATCAAATTACTTTGTGAACATTTGTCTTGTGAAGAAGGAAATTAATTTGGTGGTTAATACATAGTTGGAATAATGTTGCTCATGTCTGAGTATGTGTTAGCATGTGTGTGGTGTCACAGAAATATGTATATTGACATTCTGTATCACTTAGTTCCCAATGCAGAAAATTGTTAAATATCATAAGACATAACAGGTATCATTATGCTGAGATGCTAAGCATAATTTTGTGACTATGGAAAAAGATTCATTATAAATATTTTTAATAGCTATTTTTCAACTGATTACAGGAAAGAGGCTACTAAGAGTCCAAATACTCAACTGTGGGGTTGAAGACCATGTTAATGAGGTATTCCCTCATAATATTTTTATGAATGAGACATTTATCATATAAGTATATTTTGCAGTAGCATGAAGTTAATAGGTTTTGCACCTTGTGGAATTTTGTTGCAAATCATAGTGGGTGTGAGGTTATCTCGATGTGCATAACAGGTATAGGTGAAATCAAGTTAATAGTTGTGATATTCTTTGAGAAAAGTAAATATTGGTTCACTGAGTTAGCTTATAGGCTTTAAAGTGAATTATTTTGAGAAAATGGAAAACATAACTGCACTAGATTTAACATATTTAACTGTATTTTGCACTGCTAATAGACACTGCCCTTCCCAACAGTGTCAAGTATAGTGGAGCAACACACTACAACATACTAATATTAATGTGCGTAATGTTTTAGTGTATTTATTGTGAGTTCAGTGAGAGTATGTAGTGGCCCTAAATTCAGTTATGATTCATTATATGTGCATGTGTGATACAGAAATATAGTGAATTATTAAATACTGTGAATTGTATTGGATTAATCTCATATGCCAATTAAGATTCCCCCATGAGCTCTAATGTGTGAACAACTGAAAAGGAAATCACAAACATCTTGGTACTGTTAATGCTTTAATTGTGTACATTAGCTGGGGAAGTTTGTGTGTGAATGCGCTGGTTGTGGCGTACTCCAAAAGGCAAGGAGCTACGTGCTGTACAGCGCTAAAGCTGATAGCACATTGAACTACATTTTGATGTTGCTCTCAGCATTCCCAACATTCATTTTGTACTGCATCACTTGGATGTGATACCTCTGAAGAGCTTATCAGAAAAATGATCTCTTTTTGTAAATGGTATATTATGAAATAAATTTTTATTATACAAAAGGGAGGTATTGCGTTAACGTTTGAGCTATGGCCATGATTTGAACCCGGGCTCTCTACTTACACGGTAAGCACATTAGAACTCTTAGTTAAGACAGCGTTGAAGACAAAGCGACTACACAGACTGTCTAAAAGCATGACTCCCTTGACACCACAGACTGTAATTCTGCCTCAATGTTACCAGTGAAATGCGTATCAAATTAGTTTGTGAACATTTGTTTTGGGAAGAAGGAAACTAATTTAATGGTTAATACATAGTTAGAATAATGTTGCTCATGTCTGAGTATGTGTTAGCATGTGTGTGGTGTCTCAGAAATATGTATATTGACATTCTGAGTCACTTGGTTCCCAATGCAGAAAATTTTCAAGTATCATGAGACATAACAGGTATCAATATGCTGAGTTGCACACCATAATTCTGGAATGTATGTATAAACTGATTCATTATAACTTTTGTCGTTAGGTAATTGTCTTCTGATTACAGTTAATACTAAGAATATAGATACTTAGCTGTGGGATAGAAGACCATGTTCATCAGGAATTTTCCATTTAATATTTTTTTGAATAAGACATTTATCATATAGGTATTGCTGTAGTATAGTGTGCGCCGCATAAGTCAAATCGAGCTCATCAACTATGTAGTTGCAGTGCCCTCCGTCAGAGAATGGAGACAAACAGCCCACCCTTTATGAATGAAGGCGGAGGTAGTGTCATGCAGGAGGTAGTGTCATGCAGGCAGTTGCTTAGTGCATGCCACATGGTTATGTTCTGTTCTATATGTAACATCCGAAGCAGGCCATTTATGTTAGTCTTTATGTGATAGACTTCGGTTGGTGCAACACTCATTGGTGAAGAGTATGTTTGATTGCACATGTTCTGTTTTTGTCTAGGTTCAAGAGTGGCCTTTGAAATGACAGAAGCTACACTCGATGAAGTCATATGCGACCTTGTTGATCAACAGATGAGTCTTGGTGCAGCTTTGCTAAGCCAGACTCAGCCGTTGCAAAACCAGAAGCAGGTCTTTGCAACAGCTTTGGAGAACGTTTCCCATGTATTTCAGTCTTCAGCAATGTCCGCGCACATTCATCCCACAGTACCACCAAAAGTGTCTGTGACAACATTTTCAGGCTTTTGATGTCTGGGATGCCCGATTGTATCACACCCTATTTCTTTCATGGATTTCTCCTAAGATTTATCATCTTTGGTGTCAACTGGCCCCCCTGCAAGATCGCACATCTCTTACCTTCGTTCAGATGTGTCTTCTTTCTACTGCAAGCATACTCATGTTGCAGCTGCTCGTGTAGAGTTTTATAGATGACGTAAACAACCACACCAGTCATAGCAGGCATGGGCGGCCAAATTACACGGTATTAGTCACCGTTGCAATTTTGTTTCAGAGGTGCACAAAGAATCTTATGTGGATCAGATTGTCAGGGATGTGATTATTCGTCTTGAGCCTGACAGGAATGTCAGGGAGCGCACCTTACAACACAAAAACCCTTAGTTGCCAGAGGTCTTAAAAATTGCCGAAGCTTTCAAAGTGTTGATGACGGCAGGAAATGAAGTTGACGCTTGGTGTGACATATTGTCTGTTCATCCTGCCCCTCTCGCAACCCTCAGGAAGACGAGCCCCCTGAGGAGGACATTGCTGCGGTTACCCAATGCTCTGTACAGTCGAGTGGTAGGCATCCTTTGCAACAGCAGATACCGTGAGCGTGTGGTCCGCAACAACAGACGACACAGGGCCGCTCTATTGTCCCATTGCCCTCCTGCCCGTCTTGCTTTGTCAGTCATGATCAGGCCACTTGCCCTTGGCCGTGGGCCACATGCCATCGGTGCAGTAAAAAAGGTCATATTTTTTCCGTGTGCAAGTCAAAACCCACCATGTGGGATCAGGATATGGATGTAGATAGGGAAGTCAACTGTGAGGCAACACTGTCCGTGGGTCCTTCTAAACTTTTCCTGGACCTAAAAGTTTGCAACAAGGTCCTCCGTATGCAGGTCGATACGGGCGCCACTGTTACTCTGTTAAACTCACAAAAGTATGTCAAGTTAGGCTGCCCTTTCCTGCAGCCAGTCAGTCACAAGTTGCTCAGTTACAACAAACAACAGATTCCAGTGCTTGGACAATTTACCACTCAGGCGGCATACTGCACTGTCATTTGCCCCTTAACCTTTCTGGTAGTGGACAATGCAACCACAGAGAATCTTTTCGGTTTGGCCGCATTCCAGTTGTTCGGGTTTTCTATTTTGGATGATGTCAACCCAGTTCCGAACAAGGTACCCTACCCACTACTGGACAAGCTCTGCTCTGAATTTTCTTCCTTGTTTACACCGGGTTTGGGTTGCGCCACGTCTTTTCAGGCACATATATCTATGAAACCTTCCACGCACCTTCATTTTTTTTCAGATGTGCCAGAACCCGTGGCCCTCAATGATTCTTTCCTGGGGGTTATTTGTCCTATTTGCTCGAGTGAATGGTCTTCTCTGTTGGTCATCGTAATAAAGCCAACTGGAAAGTTGCGGCTTTGTGGCAATTAAAAGATCATAATCAATGCACAGTCAGTCATTGACACTTATCCATTGCCTCGCCAGGAGGAATTGTTTACCAAGTTGTCAGGAGGACTTTCTTTTTCAAAGGTGGAGTTGGCAGTGGTCTGTGTTCAGCTTACCTTGGATGAGGATTCACAGTTGCTTTTGGTGGTTAAGACACCATTTGGCCATTTTGGGTTGCCAGTGCCCAAGCCATATTCCAGCAGTTCCTGGAACAGCTCACACCATCGATTCCAGGCTGTATAAATTATCTGGATGACATCGTGGTGTCAGGAACGTCTGCTGAAGACCACTTGCGGAATCTACGGTCCCTTTTTTTAGCACTTCAGGCCGCTGGACTCAAATGCAATCTAGACAAGTGCAACTTCTTCCAACCCACTATTGTCAATCTAGCTTTTGAAGTTTCACGCGAGGCTGTCATTCCTTTACACCAGCACGTCACAGCCATTTTGGCCTTACCTCGACCTATGTCGGTGCAGGAGTTACAGGTTTTCCTCGCTAAGATTGCATATTACCACAAATTTCTTCCCGATGCAGCGCCATTGCACAACCATTGCATGCCATTTTGCACAAAAGCATGCATTTCCAGTGGTGAAGAAGTACACAGTTCAATCTGCACCCGACATGATGTTAGACAGATTCCTGGCTTCTTACCATTTTACTCCAGTCAGTGATAAGAGCCCAGCAGAGCTCTTACACGGCCGACAGCCTCGGATGCCGCTTCACCTGCTGCGTCCCTGCAGGGCCACCTCCGTGTGGCAGCGCCGGCCCATTTCCGTACGGGCACTGCGGTGTGGGCCCACGGGTTCGGCAGCCGCCACAAATGGAGCCCGGCAGTCGTCACGCGCCGTTCTGGCCGCCGTCTCTGTGAGGTCTGCACGGAGGACGGCCTCACATCTCGACATGTGGCTCAACTGAGTCCTAGGGTGGCAGGTCGGGTGTGGGAGGATGCCCCGATACACCCTCGGGTACGTACACCTGTCACTTGACGAGGCCGAGCACCAAACCCAGCCTCCTCCCGGCTGACCCTCCGTGGAGTCTGGGGAGCAGGGTCCAGCAACACCTACGACTTGGCTGGCATCAGCCCCTCCCACGGTACTGGCCCCGCATCCATCGCACTCTCAGTCTGACGACCCGTATTCCTCGGTTCCGGCTCGGCATTTTGGTCAGAGGATAAAATGGATGTCATGTGTAACGGTTTAGTTTTTCCCCGGAGAAGAGGAAGATGTGCTGTAGTGTAGTGCATGCCGCATAATTCGAATCGAGAACACTGACTATGTAGTTGCAGTGCCCGCCACCAGAGGTGCACGACAATAGAGACATGCAGCCTGCCTCTATGAATGAAGGCGGAGGTAGCGCGGAGTCTCGCAGGCAGTTGTTTAGCGCATGCCAAACAGTTATGTTGTTACATTCTGTTCTATACTTAACAGCCGACACGGGCCATTTATGTTAGTCTTTTTGTGATAAAGTTCGGAGGTTACAACAGCTATATTTCACAGTAGACTAAAGTTAAAAGGTTTCACACCTTGTGAAATATATTCCAAATCATAGAGACTGTCAGGTTATTAGACATGTATAAGAGGTATAGGTGAAATCAAGTTAATGGTTTAGGCTTTGAAGTGAATCATTACGGTATGAGCAATTGGATAACATAAGAGCTTCAAATTCTACACCTTAGACTGTACTTCACACTGTAGTTGTCATTACCCTAACCCACAGTGTCAGGTATATTGGAAGTACTCTCTCATAACAGACTGATATTATGTGTGTTGATATTTTAGTGTATTTATTGTGACATCATTTAGTATAAGCAGTGGCCATAAATTCAGTTATGATTCATGGGATATGCCTATGTGATACAGAAATGTAGTTAATTATTAAATAGTATGAATTGTAATGGATTAATCTCAGATTAGCTTCTTGTTACTCAAATACTAAGGACGATTACCCCATAAGCGCTAATATGTGAACAACAGAAAAGGAAATCACAAACATCTAGGTACTGTTAATAGATTAATTGCTTACATTAGCTGGGGAAGTTTGTGTTTGAATGCGCTGGTTCTTGCATACTCCAAAAGACAAGGAGCTACGTTGTGCACAGTGCTAAATTAACAGGTGTAGCTGATAGCACAATGAATTACATTTTGATGTTGCTCTCAGCATTCCCAACATTCATTTGTATTGCATCACTTGGATGCGAAGCCACTGCAGTACTTATTAGAAACATGGTCTCTTTGTAAATGGTATATTGTGAAATAAATTTTAATTAAACATAAGGAGAGGCATTGAATTAACGTTTGTGCTGTGGCCGGGATTCTAACCTGGGCCCTTTACATACTAAGTAAGTGCTTTAGACCACGCAGCTAACACAGCATTGCAGACAAAGCGACTACACGGACTGTCATAAAGCACTTTTCCCTCCACACCACAATCTTTAAGTCTGACTTATTGTTGGAATAGCACCCTAGCAAAGAATCACTGTAGTAATTATTAGAAACATGCTCTTTACATAAATGGTATATTATGACATGTATTTTAATTAATTTGTCAATATTTGTTTTGCAAAGAAGTTACCTTATTTGATGGTTAATACCAGTGGTGGATCACACTCAATTTCATTTCTGTGGCCCAGACGAAAAGTTAGTACCCAGTATAATGGAATCAGTTTTAAGTGTTTATTATATAACCTCTATTTACACAACATAATTTAAACACCAGAATGAAACTTTCACTCTGCATGGAGTGTGCACTGATATTAAACTTCCTGACAGATTAAATCTATGCGCTGGAACCAGTCTTCAAACCTGGGTGCTTTGCCTTTTGTGGGCAAGTACTCTACCACTGAGGTATCCCGACATGACTCATGGTCCGTCCTCACAACTTTAAATCTACCAGTACCTTGCCTCGTACTTTCCAAACTTCCAGGACTGCCAGCCTAGGAGGTTTGCAGGAGAACTTCTGTAAAGTTTAGAAAGTAGGAGGTGAGGGTTCTGGCAGAACTGAAGTTGTGAGGACAGATCGTGAGTCATGTAGAGATAGCAAAGTGGTAGAGCGCTTGCTCGTGAAAGGCAAAGGTCCCAGGTTGAAGCCCTGGTTTCAGCACATAATTTTAATCTACCACAAAGTTATGTCACTTAAATACATTTGAAAGATATTAAATATGCTAATTATGCAGTCATTAATATAATCAATGAAACACTGTACCTAATAAAATTTATAAAAAATGTGCAATAACTATTTTTTTAATAACTGTTATTAATTTTTTTGAGAGGGGGAGTGGTTATGGCCGGCCGCGGTGGCCGAGGTGACTGAGGCACTCCAGTCACGGTCAGCACGGCCACTACGGTCGGGGGTTCGAATCCCCCCTCGGGCATGGATATTTGTGCCGTCCTAGTTCGTAAGTAGTTCATAAGTAGTTTGTAAGTTTAGGGACTGATGACCCCATAGTTAAGTCCCATAAGCTTAACAAACATTTGAACATTTTTTTGAGTGGTTATGTGTGTAATACAGGTTATTTATACAGTAAATGGGCATGTCGGTTTTTCTGATTGGCAACTTTGCAATTACTCTGTTGTTGGAGTTTGGAATACCACTGATTTTCTCCTTGTGAGTGGAACATACAGCCAGTGAGTTCAGCCTTTCCTGACTCATAGTGTTCCTGAAGAAGGTTTTGATTCTTTTTAAGGTTCTAAAAATGTGCTCTGCTTCTGCTGTTGAAATTACTGTAGTTAATGCAATTTGTAATGTTTTGTGCACTTCAGATAATAATAATTCTTCAAAGGAATGTTCCACAAAGAAAGTAAATAGCTCACAAACCGATGTAATGCCTCTGAATGCATCATTACAATAAATCACTGACAGTTCATTTTCACTTTTTCATGGCAAATAAACAGTTTAATGATGAAGCATTGACCAAAGTGGCTGGGGAATATTCTCTATAAGAAGCAAACTTTTTTCGTAGTTTAATGAGAAAGTATTGACCAAACTGTCTGGGCAATGTTCTCTAAAAGAAGCAAACTTTTTTGTTGCTAAATGAAAAAGTATTGTCCAAAGTGGCTGGGAAATGTTCTCTTACTAAAGAAAACTTTTTTGGATCAATGATTTTGAAACTGCTAAATACATCAGAGTTTTGAAATCATCCTTTCAGTTGGTCGGTCATAATGTCACACACTTCTTTGACATTTGCTGTCAGATTAACTTCACTGTTACAATTGAAACTTCTTCCTGGTGGACCAATACACTCATAATCAGAAACTGAAAATGATGTAATGCATTGGACATGGTAATGGCATTTGCACTCTGTATCTGGACTATGTTATAGAAAATATCAACATGTTTCATGATATCATAGAAAAAATTTAGGAGGAACAAAATGCATGGATTGTGAAGTGAATTTCTTAAGGCAAATGCTTCTCTTATTATAACATCATCCCAGGAATCCTATTCATCAATGTTTTCAAAACATTCCAATAATTAAAATTTGTTTTCTTTGATAGTATTTACAATGTGGGACTGGAACTTCCCCTTAAACATTGATAGGTTCCACACTTCTTTGTAAAATCTCACTAAGTCTATATGCTAGGCTATAATTAATGTTTTCAAGGGAAAGAAATCTTTCAACAGGTTTCTTCCCTTTAGTACACCGCATTATAATGACAAATTGACTTCTGCACATAATATCTGTTCTTTTGTAAGTCTGTACAGAAACGAAAGTGGCATTGTTAATCTCTTCAATCAGTTCTTCGATATAAACTTGATACATACAGTCCAGAAGCTCATTTTGTATTATGTGTGATGCATATTTACAAACGGAATTACAAGAGCTGCTTAAGTGATCATCTAATACACTGTCAAGATTTCCAAAAAGACATAACAAGTCAAAGAAATTACCATGATTTGCTACCTGTTGTTTTTCATTGTAACCTCTTAATGCTAACTCATGAGTTCCACAGAACACTAAGGACTTTACATTCTGTTTAATATGTGTCTGTTCTTTGTAACTAATTAATTATGTTTTTGAATTGACATTTTAAAACCAAATCAATCGGAGCAGCAATGTTAATTGTGCCATAAATTTTATATTTACAAGCATTTTCTAAATGAAGTTCACTTTCCTCGTGTTTCTTAATACTGACGTGTTTTACGGCCCACTTTAGATTTGTAGTTTTATACATTTTTGCAAACATTTTGGACCAAAATAATAATCTAAATAATAAAAAAATTAATTAATAAGAGTGTCTGTTTCTTAGGGGGAAAAATATTTAGGTAGTGGCTTGATCCGAACCACTGACTTTCAGCATTAGAGGCTAACGCATTACCCACTACGCTACGGCCAACAGATAGAAGCTGAGTACTTAAAACTGATACTATTGATGGCCATAGTTAACTGATGCTAATTGCCATTTCTAGATACTAGATTATCATTTATCGTACGAAGAACGACGCGTTTTTGTTAATTCTTCAGTGCGCCATTACTTTCAAGTTACAATAAGAAAATCGTCAAATACGCAATGCAAGATGGCGTATGCCACAGCGAGTTCTGGGTGAGGAGTGTCACGTGACATCCCCGAACGGCTGGTTTTTCTTAATTTAATGGAGGGTGTCAAATCATCTTTATTTTTGCAAATATCTTTCAAACGATACGAGATATGAAAAAACATAAGGAGCTAAGTTTTAGTGAATTTGCTCCTCTACAAATTCGTTCATTCAATTTTTGCGTCAGATGAACCATTTGTTTGAAATTAAAATTACATTACAAACGGCTTTTGTATTACTAATGTATTTCTTGTCTGAAATATTTCAAAAAGCGAGGTTCTGATCTCTGGTAGCCAACAATTATGTCTGTAAAATTTGGTGCTGATCGGTTGAACGATTCGACCTAAAAAGTGGGCACTTAAATGTGATTTGCAGAGTATTCCATGTAGATGTGGAGTATCCCATGTAGAACACGTAACAGACAGACATCATCAAATCGCCATTATTTTTACAAATATCTCTGAAACGATGCAATGTATGAAAAAAACATAATAGAGCGAAGATGTAGAGAATTTTCCCCTCTACCAATTAGGCTATTCAATTTTCGTCAGATGAACAGCTCGTTTGCAATTACAATTACATTACAAACGGCTTTTTTTGGTATTATTACCGTATTTTTTGTCCGAAAAATTTGAAAAAGGGTGGTTCTGGTTCCTGGCAGCCTACAATTATGTCCGTAAAATTTGGGGCTGATCGATTGAACGGTTCGTCTTAAAAACAGGAAACACGTTACGGACAGACAGACAGAATCCCAAAATCGCCGTTATTTTTGCAAATATCTCTGAAACGATACAAGATATGAAAGAAACATAATAGAGCAAAGTTGTAGAGAATTTTCTCCTCTACAAATTCAGTTATTCAATGTTTGTGTCAGATGAATGGTTAAGCTGTTATGTTCATTTAAATTTCGAGTTGTCAAAAGACGATCGCAAAGGCCCACTTTTGGTGTTACTACCGTAACCTAAAGATGGCCAATAGGTTAGGTGATGGGGTGGGGTGGTGAGGGGGGTTTGGAGCCCTCAGACGTCCCCTTTGGCTACGTCCTTGATGGTGAGCATGATCCAGTTTAGAGGAAATAGCTGACAGAATTGAAGACAAATAAGTCGCCTGGTCTTAAAGGAATTCCAATTCGCTTTTACATATAGTAAGCTATAACCTACATTACGGCATTGGTCCATTGCTTAGCTTGCATTTACCATGAATATTTGGTCCAGTGCAAAGTTCCAAGAGATCGTAAAAGAACACAGGGGGACACCTGTTTATAAGAAAGGGAAAAATACAGACCTGCAAAGTTACAAATCAGTATAATTAACGCCTGTTTACTGCTGAATTCCTTAACATTCTTTCAGTTCCAATACAATATATTTCCTTGAGATGGGAAAGAAAAATGTTGAAATGCTTTTTAAGTTTATGGGACTTAACTGTGGGGTCATAAGTCCCTGAACTTACAAACTACTTATAAACTAACTTATACTAAAGGCAGCACAAACATACATGCCCGAGGGAGGATTCGAACCCCCGACTAGGATACCAACTCTCCCGTATTTCCTGGGATCTTCCATATTTGAACACTTTTTTTCCATTTTTCAGTCTCAGGGGCAGTTTTTCACCCGTGTTTAACTTATTCCCTCTCTCTCTCTCTCTCTTTTTCTTTATTTCTTTTCTTTTCTTTTTTTACATGATGTACAAATGTATTTTTTCAATCATTCAAGTTTTGTGCGAACTGTCAGAATTCGTTGAAACATTAAGACAGCAGAGACCACTAATTCAATATTGATATTACGTCTATCAATTATCTTAGAAATGGTTGACCGACACTTGGCGGTTAGAAATTTAGATGTGACTTTGTTTCTGTGCGGGTGCTTACTGTGAATCGTTGTTCAAGAGTTTATGATGGGCAGCGAGGACAAAGCTAAAACACCACCAAAAAAAAAAAAAAAGTATATGTGTACATATCTTACGAAGCAGGAAGTTTTATATTTCTGAATTGGACCAGCACGGTCAAACGCTTATAAAGCAAAATGCTCAATCAAATAATGTTAATTTTGAGAACTTTGATAAACTGGTATCTTACGTTATGAGTATACCAGGAAGTCATGCTCAAATAGAGAGGGTCTTTTCTCTTATGAATAATAAGTAGACAGATGTAACGAATAGAAGTAGCACAAACCTAATCAAATTTGAATTTCAAGTTGCCAAGAGTTTTTCTTATTCATTCAGGTAATTGTCTGCATTTGCTAAAAAAAACGAAAAAAGAAAAAATAGTGATGAGGCAAAATCCATTGCAAATTATGTATTTGTGTTGTCTAATTAAATAGTCATCTTTTACAAATACTGCTCTGATCTTTTGTGAAATTTTGCCGTGCTCTTAATCACCCTTATTTTTTGTCAAGAACGTAAGTATCTCACTTATTTTCATTTGAAAAAGTTGGTCACCCTACCCCGACAGGGAACGGCCTCGCTCACCGGAGCATAGCGCCTCAGAGACAGGAAAGCTGCTATCCATGCTTCAGCACAGCTGTAGAATGCATCGCTCATCTGAAACTCAGCTTGCCCATTCTTGCGAGTCACAGATGAAGGGCAACAGGCAGACGGCATATCCTTGGTTTCTGAAAGGCGTTTGACATGGTGCCCCACTGCAGAATGCTATCGAAGCAACAAACATGTAGAATAGCGTCCCAGGTAAGTGACTGACTTGAAGAACTCTTAAATAATAGGATATAACATGTTGTCCTTGATGGCGCATATTCATCAGGAAAAAAATGGAGACCTAGAGCAGTGTGATAGAAGATGAATGATCACAGGAAGAGAGCAAGTAGTAATCTAAGGCTGCTTGCTGGTGATGCAGTGGCGGCCGGGAATGTGTGTGGTGGTGTTCAGTTGTTAGCTAAATGTTAAATGTTTGTAAGTCTATGGGACTTAACTGCTGGCTAATTAGTCCCTAGCTTACAAACTACTTAAACTAAGTTAAACTAAGCTAAGGACAACACACCCATCCATGCCCAAGAGAGGATTCGAACCTTGAAAGACGACCGTTTGTCATCTTCCATATTTTTTGCATATTTCTGTAAAGTTATAATTTATTTAATGTCGCTAGATTATCATTTTGTTAAAACTTGAACCCCACTCTTTTCAAGGTCTGAGGAATAGCATTTTTATTTTCTGTGTTAGAATATTAGTTAATATTGCTAGGTTTCTCTTATTTTGTTAGGTTAATAATTTATTATTATATTAATTAATGTGACATAAGTACGGCTTCTCCGGTACACCACTGTACCTGTGAGAATGTGCGTTGTTTTACCTTAAAGTGTGTACGAGAATCTATGGCTGTCTGAATGTGGGGAGTGATAGCTCGCTTTGCATTGTTCTCTCTGGCTCAGAGTCGATAGCTGCTGAATTTACCAAAGAGGTTTTTACGCCCTTTGGATGCGAGCTAGTTAGCGATCCTTCTCTCCAGCACGAGTCTCGCTGTCTGTCCCCACCACCACTGTTTTCTTGGATTTTCCGGCTTCCGGTGGCTCCCCGCGTCCGGTAGCAGTTTCCCGCCTCATGACCACTGGATCTTCATTCTGGGCTGGTCGTCCGGTGAGGAACGGTTGGTTCTGCTCTTGTTTTTGGAGATGGTAGCGTTTCATTGACTAGCACGTTTAACTTAGACTCATGAACTTAGAATCATTTTTGGAATATTTTTTGCGATCGTGTGCGGAAATGTGTTCTCGTTTTTCAATTGAGTGATTTCCAATAGATAAATGTGGTGTGTGTGATTCTAGTTGCAGTTTGATAACGGGCTGGTATGTTAAAACCTTGGTGATCATGTGGCGGCATATGAACTCTGTGTAAATACTTTCAAGCTTTGTGGGGCCCGATTTCTAATAGGTGATATGTTCATTTTATACAGTGCATGTAAAAATCTTCTCATCATTTCCTTCTGTGAGTGATATGTGTTCCACGTGGTTGGTTCATAGAAAAAAAGCCTTCAGCTTCCACTCTGGTTTGTTCCATGCCCATCAGGCAAGTAGCTATGCGGGTATCATTCTGATTTCCACTAATATTTCGCGATCTTCTCTCCCCGCTTATTTTAATTTTGAGGTCTCTTCTCCGTCTGGTAGTCCGTACTCAGTCTTTGTCAGTAATTCTCTCTGAGCCTTGTACAATCTCCTTCAATAGCTTCCTTATGTAATTCTAAACATTTCTATGGGTTACATGTTGTAATTCTTAATTTTATTTTTCCGGCTTTGTAATTATTTCACTTTTACGGGTTTTGGAGATTGGACTTCATCCGTCTCTGTAATCGCCCCCAATCGCGTGTAGCTGTATTTCATTCACTTCCCTATATAATTCTAAGCATTTCTATGAGTTGCAGCTGTAATTAATTTTCTTTATTTTTTGGAAACTGAATTTATTCAATTTTATCAGTTTTCGGAAACCACGTGGGTCCAAGTTCCAACTTACAGGGTTTGCAGCTAGTCGCCTGAATTCAGACCACTTATCATATAAAACCAGTTCCTAGATCTATTTCTAAGGTACCTAGATCGATTTCTAACAGACTGCAATTTAATAATCCAACATGATTTTATATAATCAATCCGATTTTCAACCACTTCACCTTAAGTGGAGTGCGTTGATGTAACGTAGCCGTTTGTCGCTGTTAGCGTGTTTGCTCGCAGTGCAATTCAGATGTAATTTGACTTGGCTATACACACCCACCATCTCAAAACAGGCACAACAGATCAAAGCCAGCTTCAATGTGTTTTTATATATTGTGTTTTGTGCTACCTCCAACTTGCTGAATTTCGCCTACGATCGCGGCGCCTACTTTCGCCTCGTCTCAGCACGCTGATTTTGGTGAGTTTCGCTGTGGCATTGCATGTGTGTGAGCAAATGAATGTTGTTTGTGAATCCTTCCCCCCAGTAACGTTAAATCACGTATAATTTAGGTTGGGCACCGTCCGCATTAATCCATGTAAGAGATGAATTTTATTGTATTAACAAAATTGGTTTCCCATTTTGCTTGTTTTCTATCTGAATAAACAAGTTTAAGTTCAGCATAATCCATAAGTTGCCTATAAATTGTAGTTTTAGAGCACCTTCCCTCTTTTATTTAATATTGTTCTTCACAAGTGCTGAGAACTAGCTCAGATGCAAATTTTATGTTTAAATTCTGTTGCGCCATAAATGTTTTCTTAGCCACCATGCCACCATTCTAAGATAACTTTAATTGTGATGGCTTGCTTATTAATATCTGTGTGTAATAACATGTGAGCTGCTATGTAAATTGACCACTGTAGTATTAACTTCCTGTTATTGAAGTAATTTGAAACGTGTCAGTTCTCAGTTTGGGCCAGGGAACAAGGCTTTATAGCAAGGAGTATCCGATAGTCCACACGGACCTCATTTACTAACTTTAGAGATAAAACAAGGCTCTTGTTGCGTACAATGGTCGACTCTTAACCTCCAACGCGGGAGGCCGTACAATCCGTAACATGTGGCTCCAGACCGCTCGATACTCCCACGCGGCGGTTGTTAGCACTAAATATGGAAAAATATGTAGTAAAAATCGCACTGACGTGTTTTAGGGCCCACTTTAGATTTGTAGTTTTATAAATTTTTGCAAACATTTTGGACCAAAATAATAATCTAAATAATAAAAATTTAATTAATAAGAGTGTCTGAAACCCTTATAGGAAAAAATAAAAAAAATTGTTAGTGATGGGTTCCGAACCACCGACCCTTAGTGTCATAGTCCAACGGCTTGTCCACTATGCTACGACTATCAATAAAAAAAAATCAGTCCTTTAATCTCATACTATTGATGGCCATTGTTAACTGATGCTAATATGGCATTTGTAGACACTAGATTATCATTTATCGTACGAAGAACGATGTGTATTTGTTAATTCTTCAGTGCGCCATTGCTTTGAAATGACAACGTGTAAGTTTCAATAGGAAAATCATCAAATATGCAATGCAAGATGGCGTATGCTAGAACAGAGTTCTGGGCGAGGAATGTCACGTGACATCTCGGAACGGCTGGTTTTCGTTAATTCAATGGAGGGTGTCAAATCTCTGATATTTTTGCAAATATGTCTCAAACGATACGAGATATGAGAAAAACATAAGGGAACTAAGTTGTAGAGAATTTTATCTTCTAGCAATTAGGTTATTCAATTTTCGTGTCAGATGAACGGTTCGTTTTCAATTACAATTATATTACAAACGGCTATTTTTTTAATTATTACTTCCGTATTTTTGTTCGAAAAATTTGAAAAAGGTAGGTTCTGGTCTCTAATGGCCTACAATCATTTCTGTAAATTTGGTACTGATTGGTTGAACGAGTCGTCTTAAAGACAGGCAACACGTTACTGACAGACAGACACACAGATATACATCCCAAAATCACAGTTATTTTTGCAAATATCTTTGAAACACTATGAGATATGAAAAAAACACAAGAGAGCAAAGGTGTAGAGATTTTTTTCTCCTCTACAAATTCGGTTATTCAATTTTCATGTCAGATGAATAGTTAAGCCATTATTTTCATTTACATTTCGAGCTCTGAAAATACGATCACAAAGGCCCAATTTTAGTGTTACTACCGTAACCTGAAGTGGGCCAAAACAATCCCTTAATTTACGAATACAGTATCAGTAGTGCGCTGTTTGACACAGTCGCCTAGCTTAGATATGTAGGCGTGACGTTGCGTGGGTGTGAGGACAGTTGTGAAGAAGCTGGATGGCCGCAGTGGAATGGCCGAGTGCCTAAGGCGCCTTGATGCGGAGAGTCCAGTCCCCCCTCGGGCATGGGTGTGTGTGTTGTCCTTAACATAAGTCAGTGTAACTAGTTTGTAAGCCTAAGGACTGATAACATCAGCAAAGACACATTTAAAAACATTTGAATATTTGAAGCTGGGTGATCGACTTGGGTTTATTGGAAGAATTTAGAGAAGACGTGGTTCATCTGTAAAGGAAACCGCTTATAGAATGCTAGTGTGTCCCATTATTAAGTAGGCCCACTGGTCAAGTGTTTTGTATCCCGACCAGATCAGACTTGAAGGAAGCAGGAAGTCATAGAAATTAGAAGCTTCTCAGTGGCGGGATTGTACATTTGTTAATATTATGTTCGATCAACATGAGACTGTCACACACACAATTCGGGATGACGACATTCTTTCCAAGGAGTATTATTGAGGAAATTTAGAGGCCTGTCATTTTAAGCTGACTGCAGAACGGGTCTGCTGCCACCAACTTCCATTTCGCAGAAGGACCACAAAGAAAAGATAAGAGAAATTAGGGTACATACATAAGTATATAAACAGCTGTTCTTCCGTCGCTTTTTTTTTTTTTTTTTTGGGAGTGAAAGGGTTAGTTACCCTTTGTCTCGCACCCTGTTGGTAGCTTGCGGAATAAGAAAGTAGGTTTAAATTGGAGATCAAAGTTATTAAGATTCATGTGTTTGCAAAGTATTTTTAATATGCTTCATTCTGTTTATCTTGGAATGTGAAATAAGAAAATTAAATTTTGTGACACTGTTAATAGCTAATAAATCATCGATTGCAAATATGTTAATCGAAAGAAATGAGTGGTCAAAGTTAATAGTTAATGTTAATCCATAGGTTCGTTCCAGCAGCTGCCAGACGGCTACTTTCAAGCGCTAAGAAACAGGTGTTACTGCGCATGCGCAGCTAGTATAACGTAAAAACCCTTGTTTGATACTTTCACTCCTGGAATGCTTTTTGCACTGTTTCTGGCTGCAGGCAATGTTGAGTTTAAATGAATAATTAAAATACTTTCCTTCCTAATAATGAAGAAGTGTAAACGAGAAATATCTGATCTCAAGTGGAGTTGCAGTGACTTCGAAATAATCGAAAAACACGCTACAAACACACACGTATCACGTGATGGCTACACCCCACTCTAACTAAGTACTTTCTGCGCATGCGCAAATTGGCAGCTTGACCGCGCCAGAAATATTTTTCCGGGCAGCGTCTGGCTGCTTGCGGCAACTGCTGGAACACCAAACAGCCACACTCCAAGTAGCCAGAAGCGGGAGAAGGCGCTGCTGGAACACAATTTCAGCGTTGCGCATGCGCGTCAAGCAGTCTGGCAGCTGCTGGATCGAACCTTATGTAATAAGCGCGTGTCAAATTTACAACTGAGTGTTATTATCTTTGCCAATGACGTGGTGAGATTTAAATAATTTGTAACTGATGGCAACTATGGCTGAATCAACGAGGCGGCAGGGATACTGTAAGTATTTCATAAAACCTTGTTTCGGGGTAGAATCTACATAAAGGAGACGCACTTAGGCACGGTAACAAAATGTGCGTAAAGTGAATGTATGTTTTTGAATGTTTTCTTCATCATACAGAAGGAAACGGTTGCGAATAAACTATTATGTTCATTTCACACCCAAGACGTTTCATACATATGTTCTTTTTCTGTTGACGACGTGATTGCATTCTGAGAGGTTGTTTGCCGTATTGTATTTCCCCCGCAAGACCGCTTTTCGTTTCGTAGACAATGTTTCAATTAATGTTGCACGGTTTGTAGACGGTTCGAATTTCATAGACGGTGAGCATTGTTTTGTTCTCAAAACACCTACCAGTACCTCAGCTTAAGTTACAGGCAAATTTCTCTCTAAAGTTAGACCCTCCTATGTAGGCAGACGTTGTTAACATGCAACACCAATCTAAAAAATGCCTCATGAGCACATATTATTTACCATTGTTATTTTCACATCACCTTTCGTTGTATCAGTGTGACGCTATTAGAGCATTTCAGATCTTTTTTGTCACCAGAAAGGAGCAAAAAGTAGTCTTGTCATAAGTGAAAAAGAATTTCTAAACGCAAAGCATTTATTCAGTTACTACCGCGTGTATCTAGGCACCGACTTAAATTACGGAATGGCGACACCTGCCATGGAGGGTTGCAGAATAAACACCTTTCTTATATTAAAAAAAACCTTTAATTAGCTACCGCTAAATCATTTCTTAAATTTAAAGCAAAATGTAGGTCCATTATTTGTTATTAGATACGGTACGATACTTGCTTTAATGGTAATCAGAAACACTTGTATGAGAAAGCATTTAGTTTATAAAAATGGTGATGTAGGAGTTGTTTATTCAGTCTGGGAAAGTCAGCGCTGAGAAGAGCAACAGATTTGCCACGTATTTTCTGAAACGTCTATTATTGTAGTTATTGTTGACTTCGAGGCGATATGGTAACATTACAGTACAATCACATTTCAGTTCAGAGCATATACATTCATTTGTGTTACCGCTACCTATTGTTATTTGTTCGTGTGAGTACTTAGCGTTTGGCACGGGACTGTGACTGGGTACATGTGCCCCTAGCAATGAGTTTTTCTTAAACATTGAAAGGTTCCACATTTCTTTTTAAAACCTCACTAATTCTATATGCTGTCCTATCATTAATGTTTTCAAAGGAAATAAAACCCTCAACGGGTTTCTTCCCCTTAATATACCGCAGTATATTGACAAATTGACTTCCGCACCTAATTTCTGGATGGAAACAAAAGTGGCATCGTACTTTGATGTAAACTTGATACATACAGTCCAGAAGCTCATTTTCTATTATGTGTGATGCATATTTACACATGGAATTACTAGAGCTGCTTAAGTGATCATCTAATACACTGACAAGATTTCCCAAAAGAGATAACAAGTCGAAGAAATTGCCATGATTTGCTGACTTGTTTTTCATTGTGAGCTCTTAATGCTAACTAATGAGTTGCACAAAACATTAAGCATCTATATTCTGTTTAATGTGTCTGTTCTTTGTAACTAATTAATTATGTTTCTGGACTGACATTTTACACACCAAATCAATCTGAGCAACAATGTTAATTGTGCCAAATGTTTTATATTTACAAGCATTTTCTAAATGAGGCCCACTTTCCTGGTGTTTAATAATTTGTTCACTTAAATGCTTTAGATCCTTGCAGCTGATTATTGTCCAGAATCCATCACCGCCATACAACATACAGTAGAAACGAAACAATTTTCGTTTCTCTTCACTCACAGTTAGCCAAGACTTTTTGCAGAACCATTTATTGCAGAAAGTTCTCTTCTTCTTTTTCATCGTGTGGAGACATCAAGAAATCTTTTGATTGAAGTGTGCCTAACTGCTTAATTTCTAGCTTTCCTTCCGTACTTAATCAACGAAAGGGCATTTTGAGCAAAGAGTCTACTTCATTGAATTTATACTCTGCAAGGGGTGGGGACTGGGAGCGAGACAGGTACAGCCAGCTTTACTGGGACCCACTTTGCTGGGCCCCAAGCATCACTAGGGAAAGCAGTTCTGCAACGACACTGTGACTGCAGTCTTAGGAGCAAGGGGTGCAAGGAAAGTAAGAGCCAGCCACTGCTGGACCTCAGCTGCCGGCATGGCTAAGTACACCAGGCAGATGCTAGTGGGGCCTCAGCCATGCTGCAGTGAGAGGCAAGCAAAACCATTTGATCACATCATTATAAATTGAGCTAGAAAGTCAAGGGGATCATGACACACTCCAAAAGTATGATATAATTTTGCTAATATATATATCACTAATTATACAGTGGGACAGGGTCCCTGTGCCCTTTAGAACAGGCTGCTCCTGGTAAATATATAGTTAGAATAATGTGTGCTAATGACAGTGTGTGTTTGTGCATGTGTTAATGGTTAATGTGCAAGTTAATGGTTCTGTTATTCTTTGAGAAAGGTAAATATTGGTTTACTGGAAAATATAAGAGCACCACATTTAACATCTTTGACTGTATTTTGCACTGAAAATTGACACTGCCCTTACCCACAGACTCAAGTATAGTGGAGCAACTCTCTATAACATACTAATATTAATGTGCGTAATGTTTTAGTATATTTATTGTGAGTTCAGTAAGAGTATGTAGTGCCCCAAAATTCAGTTATGATTCATCATATATGCATGTGTGATACAGAATTATAGTGAAATATTAAATAGTATGAATAGTAATGGATTAATCTCAGATTAGATACATTTTGATGCAGCTCTCAGCATTCCCAACATTCATTTGTATTGCATCACTTGGATGTGAAACCACTGCAGTGCTTATTAGAAAAAATATCTCTTTGTAAATGGTATATTATGAAATAAATTTTAATTAAAAAAGGAGAGGCATTGATTAAAGTTTGTGCTATGGCCACGATTCGAACCGGGGACCTCTACTTACAAAAGTAAGCACTTTAGAACGCATTGCTAACAAAGTGTTGCAGACAACACTAAAAGCGTCTAAAAGCGCTACTCTCTCCACACCACGTACTGTTATTCTGCCTCAGTGTTACCTGTGAAATGCATATCAAATTAGTTTGTGAACAGTTGTTTTGGGAAGAAGGGAACTTATTTTATGGTTAATAGATTATTAGAATAATGTGTGCTGATGACTGAGATATAACAGGTATCATTATGCTGAATGCACACCATAATTGTGTGATTACAGAACATATGTATAAAGTGATTCATTATGCATTTTGTTATAAGCTAATTGTCTTCTGATTACAGGAAATACTAAGAAAATAGATACTGAAGACCATGTTAATCAGGTGTTTTCCATTTAATATTTGTATGTATGAGACTTTTATCGCGGAGGTATATTTCACAGTAGATTAAAGTTAATGGGTTTCACATCTTGCTAAATATATTCCAAATCATAGCGATTGTCCGGTTATTAATCATGTATAAGAGGTATAGGTGATATCAACTCAGTCTTTGAAGTTATAACAATGTTTCACACTGTTATAACCTGATTTTTCCACTTGTTATACAAATAAAAGTCAAACACCACCTCAGAATAGATGTACAGTGGTAGCTACAGTATTTTGAACAGCTCCAATTGTTTCAATAGCTCGCCTGCTTGTATATAATTATGAAAGCATTAAGACGATGGGTACTTTAGAGTCATTTGAATCGCAAATATGACACGTTTCATTTTATATATGTTTTTCTACATTCTTGGTGAAGCACACAAACATAAGCTGACATGATGTAGACATATAATTAACTTAAAAAAGACTGACTGACTGTGCGCTAAAACCGAGCGTATAAATACACCAGTTCGACATCATTCTAGAACAAGGAAGTAAATATTATCACTATTTAATAATAAGTAATATTAATAAACATGAATGAATCCTTTATTAAGATGATACATACAAAATTACTACAAATGCATTAGAAGTATTATTATTTCAAAACAACACATAAATTAGAATCATAAATAATTTATGATTAGAGCAGTAAACAGATTTGTTTATACAGATAATTCTACCCAGATTAAAGTAATTATACAGCTCTGAAATAAAATGATCTTCATAAACAGGTCAGTATATAGTAAGATACATCAGATAAAATTAGTTATTGATATGATTAACATGAATGTGTTACTGCACAACATTAATGTTATGTTCCTTGCGATCAAAAAATACTTAAATACCAAAAAAACATTATTGTTATTCTAACCAAACATTCCTGTGTCATTTTATGATTAAGCGTAGGAATCGGTACAATTCCAATTGGTATCCTAAACTTCATGTTAGTTTCTTGGGTACTAAAAGCATTATAAAATGAATCATTGTAGTATGAGCAATTGGAAAACATAAGTCCACTAAATTCAACACATTTGACAGTACTTCACACTATAGTTGGCATTACCCTTGCACTCAATGTCAGGTACATTGGAAGAACCCTCTCAAAAAGGATTGATATTATTTGTGTAGATATTTTAGTGTATTTATTGTGAGATCAGATAGAATAAGTAGTGGCTGTAAATTCATTATGATTCATCAGATATGCCTATGTGATACATATGAGTAGTGAAATATTATAGTATGACTTGTAATGGATTAATCTCAGAAAGAAACTTATTTGATGGTTAATACATAGTTAGAATAATGTTGCTCATGACTGAGTATGTGTTAGCATGTGTGTGGTGTCACAGAAATATGTATATTGACATATTGTATCACATAGTTCCCAATGCAGAAAATTGTTAAGTATCATGAGATATAACAGGTATCATTATGCTGAGATGCACACAATAGTTTTGTGATTATGGAATGTATACGTAAAGTGATACATTATAAATTTTGTTAATAGCTAATTTTCTTCTGATTGCAGGAAAGAGGCTATTAAGAGCCCAGATACTCAACTGTGGGGTAGGAGACCATGTTAATCAGGTATATCCTCCTAATATTTTTATGAATGAGACATATATCATATAAGTATATTTTGCAGTAGAATAAAGTTAATAGGTATTGTTACTCATATGCCAAGGACGATAGAGGCTACTAAGAGTCCAAATAATCAACTGTGGAGTAGGAGACCATGTAACTCAGGTATTTCCTCATAATATTTTTATGCATGAGACATATATCAAAGTTAATAGGTTTTGTTACTCATATGCCAAGAACGATTTCCACATGAGCCCTTATGTGTGAGCAACTGAAACGTAAATGACAATCATGTTGGTACTGTGAATGGATTAACTGTTTACATTAGCTGGGAGAGTTTGTGTTTGAATGCGCTGGTTGTTGCGTACTCCTAAAGACAAGGAGCTACGTTTTGTACAGCGCTAAATTAACGCGTGTAGCTGATAGCACATTGAACTACATTTTGATGTTGCTCTCAGCATTTCCAACATTCAGTTGTATTTCTTCACTTGGATGTGAAATCACTGAAGTACTTATTACAAAAATGGTATATTATGAAATAAATTTTAATTAAACTAAAGAAGAGGCATTGAGTTAAAGTTTGTGCTATGCCCATGATACGAACCGGCGACCTCTACGTACTAGGTAAGCACTTTAGACTGCTCAGCTAACACAGTGTTGTGGACAAAGAGACTTCACAGATTGTCTAAAAGCACGTTTCCCTCCACACCTCGTAGTGTAATTCTGCCACAATGTTACCTGTGAATGGTGTATCAAATTAGTTTGTGAATATTTGCTATGAGGAGAAGTAAACTTATTTGATGCCTAAAAGATAGTTAGAAAAATGTGTGCTCATGACTTAGTGTGTGTGGTGTCACAGAAATATGTATATTGACATTCTGTATCACTTAGTTCCGAATCCAGAAAATTGTAAAGTATAATGAGATATAACAGGTATCATTATGCTGAGATGCACACCATAATTTTGTGATTATGGGATGTATGTATAAAGTGATTCACTTTAAATTTCGTTAATTGCTAATTGCCTTCTGATTACAGGAAAGAGGCTACTAAGAGTCCAAATACTCAACTGTGGTGTAGAAGACCATGTTAATCAGGTATTTCCTCATAATATGTTTATGAATGAGACATATATCATATAAATATATTTTGCAGTAGCATGAAGTTAATAGGTTTTGCACCTTGCGAAATTTGTTGGAAATCATAGTGAGTGTGAGGTTATCTAGATCTGCATAAGATGTATAAGAGAAATCAAGTAATTGGTTGTGTTATTCTTTGGGAAAAGTAAATATTGGTTCACTGTGTTTGCTTATAGGCTTTAAAGCAAATCATTATGAGAAACTGGGAAACATAAGAGCCCCAGATTTAACATCTTTGACTGTATTTTGCACTGCAAATAGACACTCTCCTTACCCACAGTGTCAAGTATAGTGGAGCAACTCTCTATAACATACTAATATAAATGTGTGTAATGTTTTAGTATATTTATTGTTTGTTCATTGAGAATAAGTAGTGGCCCTAGATTCAGTTATGATTCATCATATATGCATGTGTGATAAAGAAATAAAGTGAATTATTAAATAATATGAAATGTGATGGAATAATCTCAGATTAGCTTCTTGTTACTCATATGCCAAGGATGATTCCCCCAAGAGCCCTTATGTGTGAACAACTGAGAAGGAAATCACAAATATCTTGGTTCTGTGAATGGATTAATAGTGTACATTAGCTGGGAAAGTTTGTGTTTGAATGCGCTGGGTAGCGCGTACTCCAAACGACAAGGATCTACGTTGTGTACAGCGCTAAATTAACGGGTGTAGCTGTTAGCACATTGAATTACATTTTGATGTTGCTCTCGGCATTCCCAACATTCATTTGTATGGCATCACTTGGATGTGATACCTCTGCAGTGCTTATTAGAAAAAATTATCCCTTTGTAAATGGTATATTATGAAATAAATTTCTATTAAACAAAAGGAGAGGTGTTTAGTTAACGTTAGAGCTATGGCTGCGATTTGAACCAGGGCCCTCTACTTACAAGGTAAGCACTTTAGAACGCTACGACAGTGTTGAAGACAAAGCGACAACACGGACTGTCTAAAAGCATGACTTCCTAGACACCACAGACTGTAATTCTGCCTCAATGTTACCTGTGAAATGGGTATCAAATTAGTTTGTGAATATTTGTTTTGGGAAGAAGGAAACTTATTTGATGGTTAATACAGAGTTAGAATAATGTTGCTCATGACTGAGTATGTGTTAGCATGAGTGTGGTGTCACAGAAATATGTATATTGACATACTCTGTCACTTAGTTCCCAATGCAGAAAATTGTTAAGTATCATGAGATATAACAGGTATCATTGTACTGAGAGGCACACCATAGTTTTATGATTATGGAATGTATATGCAAAGTGATTCATTATATATTTTGTTAATAGCTAATTTTCTTCTGATTGCAGGAAAGAGGCTACTAAGAGTCCAAATAATGAACTGTTGGGTAGGAGACCATGTCACTCAGGTATTTCCTCATAATATTTTTATGAATGAGACATATATCAAAGTTAATAGGTTTTGTTACTCATATGCCAAGAACGATTTCCACATGAGCCCTTATGTGTGAGCAACTGAAACGTAAATGACAATCATTTTGGTACTGTGAATGGATTAATTGTTTACATTAGCTGGGAAAGTTTGTGTTTGAATGCGCTGGTTGTTGCGTACTCGAAAAGACAAGGTGCTACGTTTTGTACAGCGCTAAATTAACGCGTGTAGCTGATAGCACATTGAACTACATTTTGATGTTGCTCTCAGCATTTCCAACATTCAGTTGTATTTCTTCACTGGGATGTGAAACCACTGAAGTACTTATTACAAAAATGGTATATTATGAAATAAATTTTATTTAAACTAAAGGAGATGCATTGAGTTAAAGTTTGCGCTATGCCCATGATACGAACCGGGGACCTCTACGTACTAGGTAAGCACTTTAGACTGCTCAGCTAACACAGTGTTGCGGACAAAGAGACTTCACAGATTGTCTAAAAGCACGTTTCCCTCCACACCTCGTAGTGTAATTCTGCCACAGTGTTACCTGTGAATGGTGTATCAAATTAGTTTGTGAATATTTGCTATGAGGAGAAGTAAACTTATTTGATGCCTAAAAGATAGTTAGAAAAATGTGTGCTCATGACTTAGTGTGTGTTTGCATGTGTGTGGTGTCACAGAAATATGTATATTGACACTCTGTATCACTTAGTTCCGAATCCAGAAAATTGTAAAGTATAATGAGATATAACAGGTATCATTATGCTGAGATGCACACCATAATTTTGTGATTATGGGATGTATGTATAAAGTGATTCATTTTAAATTTCGTTAATCGCTAATTGCCTTCTGATTACAGGAAAGAGGCTACTAAGAGTCCAAATACTCAACTGTGGTGTAGAAGACCATGTTAATCAGGTATTTCCTCATAATATGTTAATGAATGAGACATATATCATATAAATATATTTTGCAGTAGCATGAAGTTAATATGTTTTGCACCTTGCGAAATTTGTTGGAAATCATAGTGAGTGTGAGGTTATCTAGATCTGCATAAGATGTATAAGTGAAATCAAGTTATTGGTTGTGTTATTCTTTGAAAAAAGTAAATATTGGTTCACTGTGTTTGCTTATAGGCTTTAAAGCTAATCATTATGAGAAACTGGGAAACATAAGAGCCCCAGATTTAACATCTTTGACTGTATTTTGCACTGCAAATAGACACTATCCTTACCCACAATGTCAAGTATAGTGGAGCAACTCTCTATAACATACTAATATAAATGTGTGTAATGTTTTAGTATATTTATTGTTTGTTCAGTGAGAATAAGTAGTGGCCCTAGATTCAGTTATGATTCATCATATATGCATGTGTGATAAAGAAATACAGTGAATAATTAAATAATACGAATTGTAATGGAATAATCTCAGATTAGCTTCTTGTTATTCATATGCCAAGGATGATTCCTTATGTGTGAACAAATGAGAAGGAAATCACAAACATCTTGGTACTGTGAATGGATTAATTGTGTAAGTGAGCTGGGGAAGTTTGTGTTTGAATGCGCTGGTTAGTGCGTACTCCAAACGACAAGGAGCTACGTTGTGTATAGCGCTAAATTAACGGGTGTAGCTGTTAGCACATTGAATTACATTTTGATGTTGCTCTCGGTATTCCCAACATTCATTTGTATGGCATCACTTGGATGTGATACCTCTGCAGTGCTTATTAGAAAAATTATCCCTTTGTAAATGGTATATTATGAAATAAATTTGTATTAAACAAAAGGAGAGGTGTTTAGTTATGTTAGGGCTATGGCTGCGATTTGAACCAGGGCCCTCTACTTACAAGGTAAGCACTTTAGAACGCTACGATAGTGTTGAAGACAAAGCGACAACACGGACTGTCTAAAGGCATGACTTCCTAGACACCACAGACTGTAATTCTGCCTCAATGTTACCTGTGAAATGCGTATCAAATTAGTTTGTGAATATTTGTTTTGGGAAGAAGGAAACCTATTTCATGGTTAATACATCGTTAGAATGCTGTTGCTCATAACTGAGTATGTGTTAGCATGTGTGTGGTGTCACAGAAATATGTATATTGACATACTCTGTCACTTAGTTCCCAATGCAAAAAATTGTTAAGTATCATGGGATATAACAGGTATAATTTTACTGAGAGGCACACCATAGTTTTATGATTATGGAATGTATTTGTAAAGTGATTCATTATATAATTTGTTAATAGCTAATTTTCTTCTGATTGCAGGAAAGAGGGTACTAAGTGTCCAAATAATCATCTGTGAGGAGGAGACCATGGTAATCAGGTATTTCCTCATAACATTTTTATGAATGACACCTATATCGTATATTTTGCAGTAGCATAAAGCTAATAGGTTTTGTTACTCATATGCCAAGGACGATATTCCCTTGAGCCCTTATGTGTGAACAACTGAGAAGGAAATCACTAACCTCTTGGTACTGTGAATGAATTAATTGTGTGAGTTAGCTTGGGAAGTTTGTGTTTGAATGCCCTGGTTAGCGCGTACTCCAAACGACAAGGAGCTACGTTGTGTACAGAGCTAAATTAACGGTTGTAGCTGTTAGCACATTGATCTACATTTTTATGTTGCTCTCAGCATTCCCAACATTCATTTGTACGGCATCACTTGGATGTGATGCCTCTGCAGTGCTTATTAGAAAAATTACACCTTTGTAAATGGTATATTATGAAATAAATTTTTATCAAACAAAATGAGAGGTGTTTAGTTAATGATAGAGATAGGGCTGTGATTTGAACCAGGGCCATCTACTTACAAGATAACCAATTTAGTACGCTACGACAGTGTTGAAGATAAAGCGACAGCACGGACTGTCTGAAAGCATGACTTCCTAAACACCACAGACTGTAATTCTGCCTCAATGTTACCTGTGAAAAGCGTATCAAATTAGTTTGTGAATATTTGCTATGAGGAGAAGTAAACTTATTTGATGCCTAAAAGATAGATAGAAAAATGTGTGCTCATGACTTAGTGTGTGTTTGCATGTGTGTGGTGTCACAGAAATATGTATATTGACATTCTGTATCACTTAGTTCCGAATCCAGAAAATTGTAAAGTATAATGAGATATAACAGGTATCATTATGCTGAGATGCACACCATAATTTTGTGATTATGGGATGTATGTATAAAGTGATTCATTTTAAATTTCGTTAATCGCTAATTGCCTTCTAATTACAGGAAAGAGGCTACTAAGAGTCCAAATACTCAACTGTGGTGTAGAAGACCATGTTAATCAGGTATTTCCTCATAATATGTTTATGAATGAGACATATATAAATATATTTTGCAGTAGCATGTAGTTAATAGGTTTTGCACCTTGCGAAATTTGTTGGAAATCATAGTGAGTGTGAGGTTATCTAGATCTGCATAAGATGTATAAGTGAAATCAAGTTATTGGTTGTGTTATTCTTTGAGAAAAGTAAATATTGGTTCACTGTGTTTGCTTATAGGCTTTAAAGCAAATCATTATGAGAAACTGGGAAACATAAGAGCCCCAGATTTAACATCTTTGACTGTATTTTGCACTGCAAATAGACACTCTCCTTACCCACAGTGTCAAGTATAGTGGAGCAACTCTCTATAACATACTAATATAAATGTGTGTAATGTTTTAGTATATTTATTGTTTGTTCATTGAGAATAAGTAGTGGCCCTAGATTCAGTTATGATTCATCATATATGCAGGTGTGATAAAGAAATAA
This sequence comes from Locusta migratoria, assembly GCA_026315105.1. Classification (NCBI taxonomy): domain Eukaryota; kingdom Metazoa; phylum Arthropoda; class Insecta; order Orthoptera; family Acrididae; genus Locusta; species Locusta migratoria. The sequence continues at coordinate 359,913,077 of CM048755.1, read as the reverse complement.
AGTGAATTATTAAATAATATGAATTGTGATGGAATAATCTCAGATTAGCTTCTTGTTACTCATATGCCAAGGATGATTCCCCCAAGAGCCCTTATGTGTGAACAACTGAGAAGGAAATCACAAATATCTTGGTTCTGTGAATGGATTAATAGTGTACATTAGCTGGGAAAGTTTGTGTTTGAATGCGCTGGGTAGCGCGTACTCCAAACGACAAGGATCTACGTTGTGTACAGCGCTAAATTAACGGGTGTAGCTGTTAGCACATTGAATTACATTTTGATGTTGCTCTCGGCATTCCCAACATTCATTTGTATGGCATCACTTGGATGTGATACCTCTGCAGTGCTTATTAGAAAAAATTATCCCTTTGTAAATGGTATATTATGAAATAAATTTCTATTAAACAAAAGGAGAGGTGTTTAGTTAACGTTAGAGCTATGGCTGCGATTTGAACCAGGGCCCTCTACTTACAAGGTAAGCACTTTAGAACGCTACGACAGTGTTGAAGACAAAGCGACAACACGGACTGTCTAAAAGCATGACTTCCTAGACACCACAGACTGTAATTCTGCCTCAATGTTACCTGTGAAATGGGTATCAAATTAGTTTGTGAATATTTGTTTTGGGAAGAAGGAAACTTATTTGATGGTTAATACAGAGTTAGAATAATGTTGCTCATGACTGAGTATGTGTTAGCATGAGTGTGGTGTCACAGAAATATGTATATTGACATACTCTGTCACTTAGTTCCCAATGCAGAAAATTGTTAAGTATCATGAGATATAACAGGTATCATTGTACTGAGAGGCACACCATAGTTTTATGATTATGGAATGTATATGCAAAGTGATTCATTATATATTTTGTTAATAGCTAATTTTCTTCTGATTGCAGGAAAGAGGCTACTAAGAGTCCAAATAATGAACTGTTGGGTAGGAGACCATGTCACTCAGGTATTTCCTCATAATATTTTTATGAATGAGACATATATCAAAGTTAATAGGTTTTGTTACTCATATGCCAAGAATGATTTCCACATGAGCCCTTATGTGTGAGCAACTGAAACGTAAATGACAATCATTTTGGTACTGTGAATGGATTAATTGTTTACATTAGCTGGGAAAGTTTGTGTTTGAATGCGCTGGTTGTTGCGTACTCGAAAAGACAAGGTGCTACGTTTTGTACAGCGCTAAATTAACGCGTGTAGCTGATAGCACATTGAACTACATTTTGATGTTGCTCTCAGCATTTCCAACATTCAGTTGTATTTCTTCACTGGGATGTGAAACCACTGAAGTACTTATTACAAAAATGGTATATTATGAAATAAATTTTATTTAAACTAAAGGAGATGCATTGAGTTAAAGTTTGCGCTATGCCCATGATACGAACCGGGGACCTCTACGTACTAGGTAAGCACTTTAGACTGCTCAGCTAACACAGTGTTGCGGACAAAGAGACTTCACAGATTGTCTAAAAGCACGTTTCCCTCCACACCTCGTAGTGTAATTCTGCCACAGTGTTACCTGTGAATGGTGTATCAAATTAGTTTGTGAATATTTGCTATGAGGAGAAGTAAACTTATTTGATGCCTAAAAGATAGTTAGAAAAATGTGTGCTCATGACTTAGTGTGTGTTTGCATGTGTGTGGTGTCACAGAAATATGTATATTGACACTCTGTATCACTTAGTTCCGAATCCAGAAAATTGTAAAGTATAATGAGATATAACAGGTATCATTATGCTGAGATGCACACCATAATTTTGTGATTATGGGATGTATGTATAAAGTGATTCATTTTAAATTTCGTTAATCGCTAATTGCCTTCTGATTACAGGAAAGAGGCTACTAAGAGTCCAAATACTCAACTGTGGTGTAGAAGACCATGTTAATCAGGTATTTCCTCATAATATGTTAATGAATGAGACATATATCATATAAATATATTTTGCAGTAGCATGAAGTTAATAGGTTTTGCACCTTGCGAAATTTGTTGGAAATCATAGTGAGTGTGAGGTTATCTAGATCTGCATAAGATGTATAAGTGAAATCAAGTTATTGGTTGTGTTATTCTTTGAGAAAAGTAAATATTGGTTCACTGTGTTTGCTTATAGGCTTTAAAGCAAATCATTATGAGAAACTGGGAAACATAAGAGCCCCAGATTTAACATCTTTGACTGTATTTTGCACTGCAAATAGACACTATCCTTACCCACAATGTCAAGTATAGTGGAGCAACTCTCTATAACATACTAATATAAATGTGTGTAATGTTTTAGTATATTTATTGTTTGTTCATTGAGAATAAGTAGTGGCCCTAGATTCAGTTATGATTCATCATATATGCATGTGTGATACAGAAATACAGTGAATAATTAAATAATACGAATTGTAATGGAATAATCTCAGATTAGCTTCTTGTTATTCATATGCCAAGGATGATTCCTTATGTGTGAACAAATGAGAAGGAAATCACAAACATCTTGGTACTGTGAATGGATTAATTGTGTAAGTGAGCTGGGGAAGTTTGTGTTTGAATGCGCTGGTTAGTGCGTACTCCAAACGACAAGGAGCTACGTTGTGTACAGCGCTAAATTAACGGGTGTAGCTGTTAGCACATTGAATTACATTTTGATGTTGCTCTCGGTATTCCCAACATTCATTTGTATGGCATCACTTGGATGTGATACCTCTGCAGTGCTTATTAGAAAAATTATCCCTTTGTAAATGGTATATTATGAAATAAATTTGTATTAAACAAAAGGAGAGGTGTTTAGTTATGTTAGGGCTATGGCTGCGATTTGAACCAGGGCCCTCTACTTACAAGGTAAGCACTTTAGAACGCTACGATAGTGTTGAAGACAAAGCGACAACACGGACTGTCTAAAGGCATGACTTCCTAGACACCACAGACTGTAATTCTGCCTCAATGTTACCTGTGAAATGCGTATCAAATTAGTTTGTGAATATTTGTTTTGGGAAGAAGGAAACCTATTTCATGGTTAATACATCGTTAGAATGCTGTTGCTCATAACTGAGTATGTGTTAGCATGTGTGTGGTGTCACAGAAATATGTATATTGACATACTCTGTCACTTAGTTCCCAATGCAAAAAATTGTTAAGTATCATGGGATATAACAGGTATAATTTTACTGAGAGGCACACCATAGTTTTATGATTATGGAATGTATTTGTAAAGTGATTCATTATATAATTTGTTAATAGCTAATTTTCTTCTGATTGCAGGAAAGAGGGTACTAAGTGTCCAAATAATCATCTGTGAGGAGGAGACCATGGTAATCAGGTATTTCCTCATAACATTTTTATGAATGACACCTATATCGTATATTTTGCAGTAGCATAAAGCTAATAGGTTTTGTTACTCATATGCCAAGGACGATATTCCCTTGAGCCCTTATGTGTGAACAACTGAGAAGGAAATCACTAACCTCTTGGTACTGTGAATGAATTAATTGTGTGAATTAGCTTGGGAAGTTTGTGTTTGAATGCCCTGGTTAGCGCGTACTCCAAACGACAAGGAGCTACGTTGTGTACAGAGCTAAATTAACGGTTGTAGCTGTTAGCACATTGATCTACATTTTTATGTTGCTCTCAGCATTCCCAACATTCATTTGTACGGCATCACTTGGATGTGATGCCTCTGCAGTGCTTATTAGAAAAATTACACCTTTGTAAATGGTATATTATGAAATAAATTTTTATCAAACAAAATGAGAGGTGTTTAGTTAATGATAGAGATAGGGCTGTGATTTGAACCAGGGCCATCTACTTACAAGATAACCAATTTAGTACGCTACGACAGTGTTGAAGATAAAGCGACAGCACGGACTGTCTGAAAGCATGACTTCCTAAACACCACAGACTGTAATTCTGCCTCAATGTTACCTGTGAAAAGCGTATCAAATTAGTTTTTGAATATTTGCTATGAGGAGAAGTAAACTTATTTGATGCCTAAAAGATAGTTAGAAAAATGTGTGCTCATGACTTAGTGTGTGTGGTGTCACAGAAATATGTATATTGACATTCTGTATCACTTAGTTCCGAATCCAGAAAATTGTAAAGTATAATGAGATATAACAGGTATCATTATGCTGAGATGCACACCATAATTTTGTGATTATGGGATGTATGTATAAAGTGATTCACTTTAAATTTCGTTAATTGCTAATTGCCTTCTGATTACAGGAAAGAGGCTACTAAGAGTCCAAATACTCAACTGTGGTGTAGAAGACCATGTTAATCAGGTATTTCCTCATAATATGTTAATGAATGAGACATATATCATATAAATATATTTTGCAGTAGCATGAAGTTAATAGGTTTTGCACCTTGCGAAATTTGTTGGAAATCATAGTGAGTGTGAGGTTATCTAGATCTGCATAAGATGTATAAGTGAAATCAAGTTATTGGTTGTGTTATTCTTTGAGAAAAGTAAATATTGGTTCACTGTGTTTGCTTATAGGCTTTAAAGCAAATCATTATGAGAAACTGGGAAACATAAGAGCCCCAGATTTAACATCTTTGACTGTATTTTGCACTGCAAATAGACACTCTCCTTACCCACAGTGTCAAGTATAGTGGAGCAACTGTCTATAACATACTAATATAAATGTGTGTAATGTTTTGGTTTGTTCAGTGAGAATAAGTAGTGGCCCTAGATTCAGTTATGATTCATCTTATATGCATGTGTGATACAGAAATACAGTGAATAATTAAATAATACGAATTGTAATGGAATAATCTCAGATTAGCTTCTTGTTATTCATATGCCAAGGATGATTCCTTATGTGTGAACAAATGAGAAGGAAATCACAAACATCTTGGTACTGTGAATGGATTAATTGTGTAAGTGAGCTGGGGAAGTTTGTGTTTGAATGCGCTGGTTAGTGCATACTCCAAACGACAAGGAGCTACGTTGTGTACAGCGCTAAATTAACGGGTGTAGCTGTTAGCACATTGAATTACATTTTGATGTTGCTCTCGGCATTCCCAACATTCATTTGTATGGCATCACTTGGATGTGATACCTCTGCAGTGCTTATTAGAAAAATTATCCCTTTGTAAATGGTATATTATGAAATAAATTTCTATTAAACAAAAGGAGAGGTGTTTAGTTAACGTTAGAGCTATGGTTGCGATTTGAACCAGGGCCCTCTACTTACAAGGTAAGCACTTTAGAACGCTACGACAGTGTTGAAGACAAAGCGACAACACGGACTGTCTAAAAGCATGGCTTCCTAGACACCACAGACTGTAATTCTGCCTCAATGTTACCTGTGAAATGGGTATCAAATTAGTTTGTGAATATTTGTTTTGGGAAGAAGGAAACTTATTTGATGGTTAATACATAGTTAGAATAATGTTGCTCATGACTGAGTATGTGTTAGCATGAGTGTGGTGTCACAGAAATATATATATTGACATACTCTGTCACTTAGTTCCCAATGCAGAAAACTGTTATATCATGAGATATAACAGTTATATCATGAGATATAACAGGTATCATTGTACTGAGAGGCACACCATAGTTTTATGATTACGGAATGTATATGTAAAGTGATTCATTATATATTTTGTTAATAGCTAATTTTCTTCTGATTGCAGGAAAGAGGCTACTAAGAGTCCAAATAATCAACTGTGGGGTAGGAGACCATGTTAATCAGGTATTTCCTCATAATATTTTTATGAATGAGACATATATCAAAGTTAATAGGTTTTGTTACTCATATGCCAAGAACGATTTTCACATGAGCCCTTATGTGTGAGCAACTGAAACGTAAATGACAATCATTTTGGTACTCTGAATGGATTAATTGTTTACATTAGCTGGGAAATTTTGTGTTTGAATGCCTTGGTTGTTGCGTACTCCAAAAGACAAGGAGCTACGTTTTGTACAGCGTTAAATTAACGCGTGTAGCTGATAGCACATTGAACTACATTTTGATGTTGCTCTCAGCATTTTCAACATTCAGTTGTATTTCTTCACTTGGATGTGAAACCACTGAAGTACTTATTACAAAAATGGTATATTATAAAATAAATTTTAATTAAACTAAAGGAGAGGGATTGAGTTAAAGTTTGTGCTATGCCCATGATACGAACCGGGGACCTCTACGTACTAGGTAAGCACTTTAGACTGCTCAGCTAACACAGTGTTGCGGACAAAGAGACTTCACAGATTGTCTAAAAGCACGTTTCCCTCCACACCTCGTAGTGTAATTCTGCCACAGTGTTACCTGTGAATGGTGTATCAAATTAGTTTGTGAATATTTGCTATGAGGAGAAGTAAACTTATTTGATGCCTAAAAGATAGTTAGAAAAATGTGTGCTCATGACTTAGTGTGTGTTTGCATGTGTGTTTTGTCACAGAAATATGTATATTGACATTCTGTATCACTTAGTTCCGAATCCAGAAAATTGTAAAGTATAATGAGATATAACAGGTATCATTATGCTGAGATGCACACCATAATTTTGTGATTATGGGATGTATGTATAAAGTGATACATTTTAAATTTCGTTAATCGCTAATTGCCCTCTAATTACAGGAAGAGGCTACTAAGAGTCCAAATACTCAACTGTGGTGTAGAAGACCATGTTAATCAGGTATTTCCTCATAATATGTTTATGAATGAGACATATATCATATAAATATATTTTGCAGTAGCATGAAGTTAATAGGTTTTGCACCTTGCGAAATTTGTTGGAAATCATAGTGAGTGTGAGGTTATCTAGATCTGCATAAGATGTATAAGTGAAAGGAGCTACGTTGTGTACAGCGCTAAATTAACGGGTGTAGCTGTTAGCACATTGAATTGCATTTTGATGTTGGAATAATAACCTGGAAATTCAAAAGAAACAGGTACGAAGACTGTTTAACCTTGCGAGGCGCAAAGGACAATGGGCAAAATATCGTGAGTCCCTTGTCAATTACAACCTTGCCCTCAGACGGACAAAGGAGGCATCCTGGAAGGTATTCTGTGAGGAAGTGGAGGGCACAGCTGCTCAAGCGAGACTTCATAAAATCCTCACTAGGGTACCAACTAATCCAGGAGGAAGGAGGATGGTGAGTATACAAAGACAGCACATGAAATGCTGGAACTGCTCCTCAAGACTCACTTTCCTCAATATACTCTGGGGAATAACTCAGACCAGAATGTGATTCTTGAGGGACAACGGTTCTCAGGTATTTGCAAAGAGGACTGGGATCTGGCCAAGGAGTGTGTCGATTTCGGTAAGGTCGGATGGGCGATGGGAACATTTCAACTGTTCAAGTCACCTGGCCCCGATGAAATCTATCCAGCTCTCCTGCAATAAGTGGGAGAAAATCTTATTAGATTCCTATGCAGGTTATTCAGGGTTAGCCTAGCAGCAGGAATCATTCCCAATGCCTGGAGGGCAGTGAAAGTTGCCTTCATTCCAAAGCCAGGGAGAATTGATCATACCAAGGCCAAGGATATGAGACCAATCAGCCTGTCCTCCTTCATTCTTAAGACATTGGAAAAGCTGGTTAATGTGCATCTTGGAGAAAGGAGGTTAAGTAGGGCTCCTCTACATTCAAACCAACATGCATATCAACCAGGTAAATCATGTGAGACAGCTCTCCACCAACTTGTTGGGAAGTTGGAGAAAGCACTACACTTTCAGGAGATAGCCCTTTGTATCTTCCTGGACATTGAGGGGGCTTTTAGCAACACGACCTTCGATTCCATGGTTAGGGCAGCAGAGGTGCATGACCTAGGGACCACTATATGTAGGTGGACTAGTGCCATGCGCAGTGGAAGAAAGGTAGAGGCTACCATGATGGATGAAAAAATGATAATCAACACCACTAGGGGTTGCCCGCAAGGAGGAGTTCTTTCCACTTTATTGTGGAATCTAGTGGTGAATGATCTCATTGGAGAATTAAACTCTAGGCAGTACTTTTGCCAAGGATACGCAGATGATCTTGTCATAGTAATACTTGGCAAATTTGCTGACACAGTAAAGAATATGGCACAAGGTGCATTGGACATTGTGCAAGACTGGTGCAGAAAACAGGATCTGGGGGTTAGTCCTAAGAAGACTGTTGTTGTACCATTCACAAGGAAACAAATCCAACACTCAAGTTGGAATCTAAAGCTTGTCAATGAAGCACTACCTGTGAAGGGGACAGTGAAATATCTACGGGTTACCCTAGATGAGAAACTGACATGGACCCCTCACATTAGGAATATTTGCTCCAAGGCAAAAGGTACTTTAGTAAGTACCAGGAGAGCTTGTGGCAAAAATTGGGGCCTGAGCCCCAAGGGTATGCACTGGATATACACCACAGTGATTAGACCCAGGATCACCTATGGGGTGGTCGTGTGGTGGAAGAAGGTAGAAGAGCAGGTTGCTGCTAAGGAGCTTGGTAAGGTGCAGAGACTAGCCTGCTTAGCCATAACAGGCGGAATTAGCAGCACACCAACTGCTGGGATGGATACCATGCTGGATATGCCCCCATTACACCTTTGGGTCAAGATGGAGGCAGCAGCTGGTGCATACAAGCTCAAAACTGGTAACAACTGGAACTCTTTGGGATATCCAGAATCACACACTAAAATAGTGAGTGAGGTAAATATAGGAAAGGTTGGGGAAATGCCAGCCGACTATATTATAACACCATACTGCTTCAACAAGCCTTTCAGTATAACAATTGGAAGTCGGGAGCAGTGGGAGACAATAGTTCGACATCGTACGGGGGATATTGTCTGGTTCACTGACGGGTCGAAATCAGACCAAGGCATTGGGGCCGGGGTATACGGGGTGCAGCCAAGACTGGAGGGCGTCATCTCTCTAGGGAAACTGGCCTCAGTATTCACTGCCATCAGGGCATGTGTGGAGGAGAATTTTCGTAGGTGCTACAAAGATTGTAGCATCTACATCTATTCAGACAGCCAGGCAGCCCTGAGATCACTGGCAGCTCCTGCAACAAGGTCTAAAATTGTTGCAGAATGTCACAGGGTTCTGGTGGAGCTAGGGGAAAGCAATAGAGTAAACCTATTGTGGGTCCCTGGCCACTCAGGGATCAGTGGCAACGAACATGCCGACACATTAGCCAGGATGGGGGCAGAGACTCCATTTATTGGACCGGAACCTGTCCTGACAATCACCAAGGCAATGATCAAATTGGAGCTACGTAACTGGCTCAGAAGACAGCAAGTAGAATATTGGACCAAAGTCCATCAACAAAAACATGGCAAGGTAATGATGCCAAAGCCATGTATTAAAAGAAGCTCTGCAATCCTGGGCCTGAACAGGAGAGAGATTAGACACATGGTTGGATTGCTGACAGGCCATGGGAATTTCAAAAAACACCTACATACAATGGGATAACAGAAGAGGACCCTAAATGTAGGATCTGTGATGACAGTGATGAAATTGCATCGCATCTAATCTTCGAATGCATTGCATTCGAGAGTAAAAGGCACAGAACATTTCGGACAACCAGACCCAAAGAAATTGTGTCTAATAAAGAACTGGTAAAGGGACTCCTTGCACTGTTCAAGGGCAGTGGTTGGCTTTATTAGATATACAGGGAGCGATACCGCACAATAAACTTAGTTTCGGTGCAGGCAGTGGCGGGTTCGACCAAGAATGTTTTGGCTTCCCTGGAAAAATAAAATCAAATCAAATCAATGACACACTTGACAAAACAGCCTGTAATTCTGCCTCAATGTTTTATGTGAAATGCATATCAAATTAGTTTGTGAACATTTGTTATGGGGAAAAGGAAACTAATTTGATGGTTAATACAGAGTTAGAATAATGTTGCTCATGTCTGAGTATGTGTTAGCATGTGTGTGGTGTCACAGAAATTTGTATATTGACATTCTGTATCACTTAGTTCCCAATGCAGAAAATTGTTAAGTACTATGAGACATAACAGGTTTCATTAAACTGAGATGCTAAACATAATTTTGTAATTATTGAACATCTGTATAAAGTTATTTATTATAAATTTTGTTAATAGCTATTTTTCTTCTGACTACAGGAAAGAGGCTACTAAGAGGCCAAATACTCAACTGTGGGGTAGAAGACCGTGTTAATGAGGTATTTCCTCACAATATTTTTATGAATGAGACATATATCATATAAGTATATTTTACAGTAGCATCAAGTTAATAGGTTTTGCACCTTGTGAAATTTGTTGCAACTCATAGTGGGTGTGAGGCTATCTCGATGTGCATAACAGGTATAGGTGAAATCAAGTTAATGGTTGTGATATTCATTGAGAAAATTAAATATTGGTTCACTGAGTTAGCTTATAGGCTTTAAAGTGAATTATTATGAGAAAATGGAAAACATAAGAGCACCAAATTTAACATCTATGACTGTATTTTGCACTGCTAATAGACACTGCCCTTCCCAACAGTGTCAAGTATAGTGGAACAACTCTCTATAACATACTAATATTAATGTGCGTAATGTTTTAGTGTATTTATTGTGATTTAAGTGAGAGTATGTAGTGGCCCTAAATTCAGTTATGATTCATCATATATGCATGTGTGATACAGAAATAAAGTGAATTATTAAATAGAACTAATTGTAATGGATTAATCTCATATGCCAATTAAGATTCCCCCATGAGCCCTAAAGTGTGAACAACTGAAAAGGAAATCACAAACATCTTGGTACAGTTAATGCTTTAATTGTTTACATTAGCTGGGAAAGTTTGTGTGTGAATGCGCTGGTTGCTACATACTCCAAACGACAAGGAGTTACGTGGTTCACAGCGCTAAATTAACGGGTGTAGCTGATAGCACATTGAATTACATTTTGATGTTGCTCTCAGCATTCCCAACATTCCTTATGTACTGCATCACTTGGATGTTACCCCCCTGCAGTGTGTATTAGAAAAATGATCTCTTTGTAAATGGTATATTATGAAAAATATTTCTATTAAACTAAAGGAGAAGTACTGAGTTAACATTTGAGCTATGGCCATGATTTGAACCCTGACCCTCTACTTACACGGTAAGCACTTTAGAACACTCAGCTAACACAGCGTTGAAGACAATGCGACTACACAGACTGTCAAAAAGCATGACTCACTTGACACCACTGACTGTAATTCTGCCTCAATGTTTTCAGTGAAATGCATATCAAATTAGTATGTGAACGTTTGTTCTGGAAAGAAGGAAACTAATTTGATGGTTAATACATAGTTAGAATAATGTTGCTCATGTCTGAGTATGTGTTAGCATGTGTGTGGTGTCACAGAAATTTGTATATTGACATTCTGTATCACTTAGTTCCCAATGCAGAAAATTGTTAAGTATCATGAGACATAACATGTTTCTTTAAACTGAGATGCTAAACATAATTTTGTGACTATTGAAAATATGTATAAAGTTATTTATTATAAATTTTATTAATAGCTATTTTTCTTCTGATTACAGGAAAGTGGCTACTAAGAGTCCACATACTCAACTGTGGGGTAGAAGACCATGTTAATGAGGTATTTCCTTATAATATTTTTATGAATGAGACATATATCATATAATTATATTTTGCAGTAGCATGAAATTAATAGGTTTTGCACCTTGTGAAATTTGCTGCAAATCGTAGGGGGTGTGAGGTTATCTCGAAGTGCATAACAGGTACATGTGAAATCAAGTTAATGGTTTTGTTATTCTTCGAGAAAGTAAATATTGGTTCACTGAGTTAGCTTATAGGTTTTAATATAAATTATTATGAGAAAATGAAAAACATAAGAGCATCAGATTTAACATCTTTGACTGTATTTTGCACTGCTAATAGACACTGCCCTTCCCAACAGTGTCAAGTATAGTGGAACAACTCTCTATAACATACTAATATTAATGTGCGTAGTGTTTTTGTGTATTTATTGTGAGTTCAGTGAGAGTATGTAGTGGCCCTAAATTCAGTTATGATTCATCATATATGCATGTGTGATACAGAAATAAAGTGAATTATTAAATAGAACTAATTGTAATGGATTAATCTCATATGCCAATTAAGATTCCCCCATGAGCCCTAATGTGTGAACAACTGAAAAGGAAATCACAAACATCTTGGTACAGTTAATGCTTTAATTGTTTACATTAGCTGGGGAAGTTTGTGTGTGAATGCGCTGGTTGCTACGTACTTGGATGTGATACCTTTGAAGTGCTTATCAGAAAAATGATCTCTTTGTAAATGGTATATTATGAAATTAATTTTTATTAAACAAAAGGAGAGTTGTTGAGTTAACGTTTGAGCTATGGCCATGATTTGAACCCGGGCCCTCTACTTACATGTTAAGCACTTTAGAACGCTCAGCTAAGACAGCGTTGAAGACAAAGCGACTACACAGACTGTCTAAAAGCATGACTCCCTTGACACCACAGACTGTAATTCTGCCTCAATGTTTACTGTGAAATGCATATCAAATTACTTCGTTAACATTTGTCTTAGGAAGAAGGAAATTAATTTGGTGGTTAATACATAGTCGGAATAATGTTACTCATGTCTGAGTATGTGTTAGCATGTGTGTGGTGTCACAGAAATATGTATATTGACATTCTGTATCACTTAGTTCCCAATGCAGAAACTTGTTAAATATCATAAGACATAATAGGTATCATTATGCTGAGATGCTAAGCATAATTTTGTGACTATGGAAAGTGATTCATTATAAATATTTTTAATAGCTATTTTTCTTCTGATTACAGGAAAGAGCTACTAAGAGTCCAAATACTCACCTGTGGGTTAGAAGACCATGTTAGTCAGGTATTTCCTCATAATATTTTTATGAATGAGACATATATGATATCAGTATATTTTGCAGTAGCATGAAGGTAATAGGTTTTGCACGTTGTGAAATTTGTTGCAACTCATAGTGGGTGTGAGGCTATCTCGATGTGCATAACAGGTATAGGTGAAATCAAGTTAATGGTTGTGATATTCATTGAGAAAATTAAATATTGGTTCACTGAGTTAGCTTATAGGCTTTAAAGTGAATTATTATGAGAAAATGGAAAACATAAGAGCACCAAATTTAACATCTATGACTGTATTTTGCACTGCTAATAGACACTGCCCTTCCCAACAGTGTCAAGTATAGTGGAACAACTCTCTATAACATACTAATATTAATGTGCGTAATGTTTTAGTGTATTTATTGTGATTTAAGTGAGAGTATGTAGTGGCCCTAAATTCAGTTATGATTCATCATATATGCATGTGTGATACAGAAATAAAGTGAATTATTAAATAGAACTAATTGTAATGGATTAATCTCATATGCCAATTAAGATTCCCCCATGAGCCCTAAAGTGTGAACAACTGAAAAGGAAATCACAAACATCTTGGTACAGTTAATGCTTTAATTGTTTACATTAGCTGGGAAAGTTTGTGTGTGAATGCGCTGGTTGCTACATACTCCAAACGACAAGGAGTTACGTGGTTCACAGCGCTAAATTAACGGGTGTAGCTGATAGCACATTGAATTACATTTTGATGTTGCTCTCAGCATTCCCAACATTCCTTATGTACTGCATCACTTGGATGTTACCCCCCTGCAGTGTGTATTAGAAAAATGATCTCTTTGTAAATGGTATATTATGAAAAATATTTCTATTAAACTAAAGGAGAAGTACTGAGTTAACATTTGAGCTATGGCCATGATTTGAACCCTGACCCTCTACTTACACGGTAAGCACTTTAGAACACTCAGCTAACACAGCGTTGAAGACAATGCGACTACACAGACTGTCAAAAAGCATGACTCACTTGACACCACTGACTGTAATTCTGCCTCAATGTTTTCAGTGAAATGCATATCAAATTAGTATGTGAACGTTTGTTCTGGAAAGAAGGAAACTAATTTGATGGTTAATACATAGTTAGAATAATGTTGCTCATGTCTGAGTATGTGTTAGCATGTGTGTGGTGTCACAGAAATTTGTATATTGACATTCTGTATCACTTAGTTCCCAATGCAGAAAATTGTTAAGTATCATGAGACATAACATGTTTCTTTAAACTGAGATGCTAAACATAATTTTGTGACTATTGAAAATATGTATAAAGTTATTTATTATAAATTTTATTAATAGCTATTTTTCTTCTGATTACAGGAAAGTGGCTACTAAGAGTCCACATACTCAACTGTGGGGTAGAAGACCATGTTAATGAGGTATTTCCTTATAATATTTTTATGAATGAGACATATATCATATAATTATATTTTGCAGTAGCATGAAATTAATAGGTTTTGCACCTTGTGAAATTTGCTGCAAATCGTAGGGGGTGTGAGGTTATCTCGAAGTGCATAACAGGTACATGTGAAATCAAGTTAATGGTTTTGTTATTCTTCGAGAAAGTAAATATTGGTTCACTGAGTTAGCTTATAGGTTTTAATATAAATTATTATGAGAAAATGAAAAACATAAGAGCATCAGATTTAACATCTTTGACTGTATTTTGCACTGCTAATAGACACTGCCCTTCCCAACAGTGTCAAGTATAGTGGAACAACTCTCTATAACATACTAATATTAATGTGCGTAGTGTTTTTGTGTATTTATTGTGAGTTCAGTGAGAGTATGTAGTGGCCCTAAATTCAGTTATGATTCATCATATATGCATGTGTGATACAGAAATAAAGTGAATTATTAAATAGAACTAATTGTAATGGATTAATCTCATATGCCAATTAAGATTCCCCCATGAGCCCTAATGTGTGAACAACTGAAAAGGAAATCACAAACATCTTGGTACAGTTAATGCTTTAATTGTTTACATTAGCTGGGGAAGTTTGTGTGTGAATGCGCTGGTTGCTACGTACTTGGATGTGATACCTTTGAAGTGCTTATCAGAAAAATGATCTCTTTGTAAATGGTATATTATGAAATTAATTTTTATTAAACAAAAGGAGAGTTGTTGAGTTAACGTTTGAGCTATGGCCATGATTTGAACCCGGGCCCTCTACTTACATGTTAAGCACTTTAGAACGCTCAGCTAAGACAGCGTTGAAGACAAAGCGACTACACAGACTGTCTAAAAGCATGACTCCCTTGACACCACAGACTGTAATTCTGCCTCAATGTTTACTGTGAAATGCATATCAAATTACTTCGTTAACATTTGTCTTAGGAAGAAGGAAATTAATTTGGTGGTTAATACATAGTCGGAATAATGTTACTCATGTCTGAGTATGTGTTAGCATGTGTGTGGTGTCACAGAAATATGTATATTGACATTCTGTATCACTTAGTTCCCAATGCAGAAACTTGTTAAATATCATAAGACATAATAGGTATCATTATGCTGAGATGCTAAGCATAATTTTGTGACTATGGAAAGTGATTCATTATAAATATTTTTAATAGCTATTTTTCTTCTGATTACAGGAAAGAGCTACTAAGAGTCCAAATACTCACCTGTGGGTTAGAAGACCATGTTAGTCAGGTATTTCCTCATAATATTTTTATGAATGAGACATATATGATATCAGTATATTTTGCAGTAGCATGAAGGTAATAGGTTTTGCACGTTGTGAAATTTGTTGCAAATCATAGTGGGTGTGAGGTTATCTCGGTGTGAATTACAGGTATAGGTGAAATCAAGTTAATAGTTGTGATATTCCTTGAGAAAATTAAATATTGGTTCACTGAGTTAGCTTATAGGCTTTAAAGTGAATTATTTTGAGAAAATGGAAAACATAAGAGCACCAGATTTAACATCTTTGACTGTATTTTGCACTGCTAATAGACACTGCCCATCCCCACAGTGTCAAGTGTAGTGCAACAACTCTCTATAACATACTAATATTAATGTGCGTAATGTTTTTGTGTATTTATTGTGAGTTCAGTGACAGTATGTAGTGGCCCTAAATTCAGTTATGATTCAGCATATATGCATGTGTGATACAGAAATATAGTGAATTATTAAATAGTATGAATTGTAATGGATTAATCTCATATGCCAATTAATATTCCCCCATGAGCCCTAATGTGTGAACAACTGAAAAGGAAATCACAAACATCTTGGTACTGTTAATTCTTTAATTGTTTACATTAGCTGGGGAAGTTTGTGTGTGAATGCGCTGGTTGTTGCGTACTCCAAAAGGCAAGGAGCTACGTGCTGTACAGCGCTAAATTAACGGGTGTAGCTGATAGCACATTGAACTACATTTTGATGTTGCTCTCAGCATTTCCAACATTCATTTTGTACTGCATCACTTCGATGTGATACCTCCGAAGTGCTTATCAGAAAAATGATCTCTTTGTATATGGTATATTATGAAATAAATTTTTATTATACAAAAGGGAGGTATTGCGTTAACGTTTGAGCTATGGCCATGATTTGAACCCGGGCTCTCTACGTACACGGTAAGCACTTTAGAACGCTCAGCTGAGACAGCGTTGAAGACAAAGCGACTACACAGACTGTCTAAAAGCATGACTCCCTTGACACCACAGACTGTAATTCTGCCTCAATGTTTACTGTGAAATGCATATCAAATTACTTTGTGAACATTTGTCTTGGGAAGAAGGAAATTAATTTGGTGGTTAATACATAGTTGGAATAATGTTGCTCATGTCTGAGTATGTGTTAGCATGTGTGTGTTGTCACACAAATATGTATATTGACATTCTGTATCACTTAGTTCCCAATGCAGAAAATTGTTAAATATCATAAGACATAACAGGTATCATTATGCTGAGATGCTAAGCATAATTTTGTGACTATGGAAAGTGATTCATTATAAATATTTTTAATAGCTATTTTTCTTCTGATTACAGGAAAGAGGCTACTAAGTGTCCAAATACTCAACTGTGGGGTTGAAGACCATGTTAATGAGGTATTCCCTCATAATATTTTTATGAATGAGACATATATCATATAAGTATATATTGCAGTAGCATCAAGTTAATAGGTTTTGCACCTTGTGAAATTTGTTGCAAATCATAGTGGGTGTGAGGTTATCTCGATGTGAATTACAGGTATAGGTGAAATCCAGTTAATTGTTGTGATATTCTTTGAGAAAAGTAAATATTGGTTCACTGAGTTAGCTTATAGGCTTTAAAGTAAATTATTATGAGAAAATGGAAAACATAAGAGCACCAAATTTAACATCTATGACTGTATTTTGCACTGCTAATAGATACTGCCCATCCCCACAGTGTCAAGTGTAGTGCAACAACTCTCTATAACATACTAATATTAATGTGCGTAATGTTTTTGTGTATTTATTGTGAGTTCAGTGAGAGTATGTAGTCGCCCTAAATTCAGTTATGATTCATCATATATGCATATGTGATACAGAAATATAGTGAATTATTAAACAGTGTGAATTGTAATGGATTAATCTCATATGCCAATTAAGATTCCCCCATGAGCCCTAATGTGTGAACAACTGAAAAGGAAATCACAAACATCTTGGTACTGTTAATGCTTTAATTGTTTACATTAGCTGGGGAAGTTTGTGTGTGAGTGCGCTGGTTGTTACGTACTCCAAAAGGCAAGGAGCTACGTGCTGTACAGCGCTAAATTAACGGGTGTAGCTGATAGCACATTGAACTACATTTTGATGTTGCTCTCAGCATTCCCAACATTCATTTTGTACTGCATCACTTGGATGTGATACCTCTGAAGTGCTTATCAGAAAAATGATCTCTTTGTAAATGGTATATTATGAAATAATTTTTTATTATACAAAAGGGAGGTATTGCGTTAACGTTTGAGCTATGGCCATGATTTGAACACGGGCTACTACGTACACGGTAAGCACTTTAGAACGCTCAGCTGAGACAGCGTTGAAGACAAAGCAACTACACAGACTGTCTAAAAGCATGACTCCCTAGACACCACAGACTGTAATTCTGCCTCAATGTTTACTGTGAAATGCATATCAAATTACTTTGTGAACATTTGTCTTGGGAAGAAGGAAATTAATTTGGTGGTTAATACATAGTTGGAATAATGTTGCTCATGTCTGAGTATGTGTTAGCATGTGTGTGTTGTCACACAAATATGTATATTGACAT
The DNA here is from genome assembly GCA_026315105.1 of Locusta migratoria. Classification (NCBI taxonomy): domain Eukaryota; kingdom Metazoa; phylum Arthropoda; class Insecta; order Orthoptera; family Acrididae; genus Locusta; species Locusta migratoria. The sequence goes on along the minus strand of CM048755.1, from coordinate 359,895,034 downwards.
TCTGTATCACTTAGTTCCCAATGCAGAAAATTGTTAAATATCATAAGACATAACAGGTATCATTATGCTGAGATGCTAAGCATAATTTTGTGACTATGGAAAGTGATTCATTATAAATATTTTTAATAGCTATTTTTCTTCTGATTACAGGAAAGAGGCTACGAAGAGTCCAAATACTCAACCGTTGGGTTGAAGACCATGTTAATGAGGTATTTCCTCATAATATTTTTATGAATGCGACATATATGATATCAGTATATTTTGCAGTAGCATCAAGTTAATAGGTTTTACACCTTGTGAAATTTGTTGCAAATCATAGTGGGTGTGAGGTTATCTCGATGTGCATAACAGGTATAGGTGAAATCAAGTTAATGGTTGTGATATTCTTTGAGAAAAGTAAATATTGGTTCACTGAGTTAGCTTATAGGCTTTAAAGTAAATTATTATGAGAAAATGGAAAACATAAGAGCACCAAATTTAACATCTATGACTGTATTTTGCACTGCTAATAGATACTGCCCATCCCCACAGTGTCAAGTGTAGTGCAACAACTCTCTATAACATACTAATATTAATGTGCGTAATGTTTTTGTGTATTTATTGTGGGTTCAGTGAGAGTATGTAGTCGCCCTAAATTCAGTTATGATTCATCGTATATGCATATGTGATACAGAAATATAGTGAATTATTAAACAGTGTGAATTGTAATGGATTAATCTCATATGCCAATTAAGATTCCCCCATGAGCCCTAATGTGTGAACAACTGAAAAGGAAATCACAAACATCTTGGTACTGTTAATGCTTTAATTGTTTACATTAGCTGGGGAAGTTTGTGTGTGAGTGCGCTGGTTGTTACGTACTCCAAAAGGCAAGGAGCTACGTGCTGTACAGCGCTAAATTAACGGGTGTAGCTGATAGCACATTGAACTACATTTTGATGTTGCTCTCAGCATTCCCAACATTCATTTTGTACTGCATCACTTGGATGTGATACCTCTGAAGTGCTTATCAGAAAAATGATCTCTTTGTAAATGGTATATTATGAAATAATTTTTTATTATACAAAAGGGAGGTATTGCGTTAACGTTTGAGCTATGGCCATGATTTGAACACGGGCTACTACGTACACGGTAAGCACTTTAGAACGCTCAGCTGAGACAGCGTTGAAGACAAAGCAACTACACAGACTGTCTAAAAGCATGACTCCCTAGACACCACAGACTGTAATTCTGCATCAATGTTACATGTGAAATGTGTATCAAATTAGTTTGTGAACATTTGTTTAGGGAAGAGGCAAACTAATTTAATGGTTAATTCAAAGTTAGAATAATGTTGCTCATATCTGAGTATGTGTTAGCATGTGTGTGGTGTCACAGAAATATGTATATTGACATTCTGTATCATTTAGTTTCCAATGCAGAAAATTGTTAAGTTTCATGAGACATAAAAGGTGTCATTATGCTGAGATGCTAAACGTAATTTTGTGATTATGGAACATATGTATAAAGTGATTCATTATAAATTTTTTTAATAGCTATTTTTCTTCTGATTACAGGAAAGAGGCTACGAAGAGTCCAAATACTCAACCGTTGGGTTGAAGACCATGTTAATGAGGTATTTCCTCATAATATTTTTATGAATGCGACATATATGATATCAGTATATTTTGCAGTAGCATCAAGTTAATAGGTTTTACACCTTGTGAAATTTGTTGCAAATCATAGTGGGTGTGAGGTTATCTCGATGTGCATAACAGGTATAGGTGAAATCAAGTTAATGGTTGTGATATTCTTTGAGAAAAGTAAATATTGGTTCACTGAGTTAGCTTATAGGCTTTAATGTGAATTATTTTGAAAAAATGGAAAACATAAGAGCACCAGATTTAACATCTTTACCTGTATTTTGTACTGCTAATAGACACTGCCCTTATCCACAGTGTCAAGTATAGTGGAGCAACACTCTACAACATACTAATATTAATGTGCGTAATGTTTTTGTGTATTTATTGTGAGTTCAGTGAGAGTATGTAGTGGCCCTAAATTTAGTTATGATTCATCATATATGCATGTGTGATCCAAAAATATAGTGAATTATTAAATAGTGTGAATTGGATTAATCTCATATGCCAATTAAGATTCCTCCATGAACCCTAATGTGTGAACATCTGAAAAAGAAATCACAAACATCTTGGTACTGTTAATCCTTTAAATGTTTACATTAGCTGGGGAAGTTTGTGCGTGAATGCGCTGGTTGTTGCGTACTCCAAAAGGTTAGGAGCTACGTGCTGTACAGCGCTAAATTAACGGGTGTAGCTGATAGCACATTGAACTACATTTTGATGTTGCTCTCAGCATTCCCAACATTCATTTTGTACTGCATCACTTGCATGTGTTACCTCTGAAGTGCTTATCAGAAAAATGATCTCTTTGTAAATGATATATTATGAAATAAATTTTTATTATACAAAAGGGAGGTATTGCGTTAACGTTTGAGCTATGGCCATGATTTGAACCCAGGCTCTCTACGTACACGGTAGGCACTTTAGAACGCTCAGCTAAGACAGCGTTGAAGACAAAGCGACTACACAGACTGTCTAAAAGCATGACTCCCTTGACACCACAGACTGTAATTCTGCATCAGTGTTACATGTGAAATGTGTATCAAATTAGTTTGTGAACATTTGTTTTGGGAAGAAGCAAACTAATTTAATGGTTAATACAAAGTTAGAATAATGTTGCTCATGTCTGAGTATGTGTTAGCATGTGTGTGGTGTCACAGAAATATGTATATTGACATTCTGTATCATTTAGTTTCCAATGCAGAAATTTTTAAGTAACTTGAGTTATAACAGGTATCATTATGCTGAGATGCACACCATAATTGTGATATTATGGAATGTATTTATAAAGTAATTCATTATAAATTTTGTTAATAGCTAATTGTCTTCTGATTACAGGAAATCCTAAGAAACTAGATATTGAACTGTGGACTTGAAGACCATGTTAATCAGGTATTTTCCATTTAATATTTTTATGTATGAGACTTTTATCTTGTAGGTATATTTCGCAGTAGACTAATTTTAATAGGTTTCACATCTTGCCAAATAAATTCCGATTCATAGTGACTGTCCGGTTATTAATCATGTATAAGAGGTATATGTGATATTAAAATGATGGTTTAGGCTTTGAAGTTATAACGATGTTTCACACTGTTATATCCAGCTTTTTACATGTTTTACACATATAAAAGTCATACAGCACCTTGGAATCGATGTTTAGTGGTAGCTACAGTATATTGAACAGCTCTAATAGTTTCAATAGATTGCCTGCCTGTATATAATTATGAAAGCATGAAGACGATGGTTACTTTAGAGTCATTTTAATCACTAACATGACACATTTAATTTTATATATGTTTCTTTGCATTCTTGGTGAAGCACACAAACATAACCTGACATTATGTAGACATATAAGTTGCTGACGTAAGACTCAATAACTTCGTGCCAAAATTGCACGTATAAATACATCAGTTCTACATCACTCTAGAACAATGAAGTAAATATTATCACTATTTAATAATAAGTAACAATGTTGCATTGAAATTGAAGCATGCTTGACCTTGTAGGCAACTAAACACAGCACTTATACTGTAAGCACATTTATTACGAACTTAACATACACCCAGCACTGACTGCCTCTCGGGCAGGGTGCTCTTCTATTTATACACAGACAGAATGTACCAGAAATTAGAAGAATAGTTAAATTAAGAAACAAGTAGAATTTACAAGTGAACATAAGAAAGCCATAGAACATTCTGGAATTGTTAATTACAAAGAAATAAATTTTAGCTGGTGGTCGGGATTGAACCGGCGACTTTTAGCACCCCTGTCTGTGACTCTATTCCCTGCGCCACGCCAGCGGTCGGTTTACATGGTTTCTCGCGGCATTGCTCCCTCTTCTGGAAAAACAGCGACCCACTGTTATGTTCCCTGTGGAGCCAGCTGCAATGTCCTGGATCTTGACCTTGTCATGTGTCGTCTGTATGGCAGTTCTAGAGAATCCTTCCCTTCTTCACCATTATCAATGACAGACGTTCCTGTCATGGCTTCATCAGTAAAATTTTGTCCTTAGAGTCCATGAACAAGAATCCATTGTCGCCTACCTGCTCTTCAGGATCGTAGTAAGGCTGCATGCGCAGGACGTGAACATTGTCTCTCTGTTTTTGTCATTTTGATGACGGCTCATATTCCTCAACTTCGTATGTGATGTCTGACAGGCAGCGTATGATATGGTACGGACCAAAGTATCGCTTCAATAGCTTTTCTGACCGCCCAACCTTCCGTATAGGGGTAAAAATCCATACCACATCTCCTGGGCTGTACACAACAGGTCGGTGCTTGTCGTTATACCGCTGCCGGTCCTTCTCCTGGGCGTCCAGTGTCCGTATGCGAGCCAGCTGTCTTGCTTCTTCGACCCTGGTGATTAGCTGTTTAAAATAATCATCCTGAGTGTCATCCGGTTGGAACGGGAACAGTGTATCCATTGTCGACTCAGCTTCATGGCCATGGAGCAGGAAAAACGGCATGAAGCCTGGGGTGTCTTGTCTTTCGGTATTGTAAGCAAAAGTCACGAGTGGCAGAATTGTATCCCATCCTTCTGCTCAACATCGGCGTAGATTGAAATCATATAGGCTAACGTCTTGTTAAAACGTTCCGTAAGACCATTTGTCTGAGGATGGTATGTGGTTGTCATTCTGTGGACAATGTCGCACCGTGACATTACCTCTGATCCTAGTTTTGACTGGAATACTTTTCCACGATCAGATATCATGACACGTGGTGCTCCATGCTTCAAAATAATGTCTTCTACAAGAAATTTTGTGATCTCTGTTGCTTCTGCCGTCGGCATAGGTTTGGTGACAGCGTAGCATGTGAGGTAGTCAGTGCAGACTATTATCCATCGGTTACCAGTTGTCGACTTTAGCAACCTCCCTAAAAGATCGATCCCAACTTGGTAGAATGGAGCTGCTGCTGGCGGAATCGGTATGAGGTACCCTGGAGGTAATTGCGACACATGCTGGCACTCTTTACAGTGACTCACATAGTGCTTGACAGATTAGTAAAGACCTTTCCAGTAATACCTTTATCTGATTCCATCTAGGGTCTTCACGAATCCCAGATGACCGGATATCGGAGCATCGTGGAAATGTTTGAGAATAGCTGGCTGGAGATCAGCTTGAATGATCAGTAGCCATTTGGGGCCCAGTGGATCGTAGTTGCTCTTATACAACGTTCCATTTATAAGTTGGAACTCTCCATTGGTCGATTCTTCTTTCTCCAAGGCCTGTATCGTTTTTAATAGTGCTGGATATTTCCTCTGTTCAGCTGTAACGTTATCTAATTCAGTGAGGGCTGAAATTTCATTAATGCTGTTGTGTTCCACTAATGAATTCCTCGAAAGGCAGTCGGCATCCTTGTGTTTGTGCCTGTTCTTGTATACCACTGTGACATCGTACTCTTGGAGTCTTAGTGCCCATCTTGCTAGTCGACCTGATGGATCCTTCAAGCTAGTCAGCCAACACAAATAATGGTGGTCTGTCACGACAGTTTATGGTTTGCCAAATAAATGCGGCCGGAACTTGTTGATAGCCCAGATAACTGCAGACATTCTTTCTCAGTTGTAGAGTAGTTTATCTTTGAGAGTACTCGTGATGCATAGGCTATCACTTTTTCAGCACCTTCCTAAACTTGTACAGGGTGCATTCAAGTTCTAAGGTCTCCGATTTTTTTTTTTTCTAATTAACTACTCACCCGGAATCAATGAAACTGGTGTTACTTCTCGACATAATCACCCTGCAGACGTACACATTTTGCACAATGCTGATGCAATGATTCCATGGCAGCAGCGAAGGCTTCTTTAGGAGTCTGTTTTGACCACTGGAAAATCGCTGAGGCAATAGCAGCACGGCTGGTGAATGTGCGGCCACAGAGAGTGTCTTTCATTGATGGAAAAACCCAAAAGTCACTAGGAGCCAGGTCAGGTGAGTAGGGAGCACGAGGAATCACATCAAAGTTGTTATCAAGAACAAGCTGTTGCGTAACATTAGCTCAATGCGCGGGTATGTTGTCTTGGTGAAACAGCACACGTACAGCCCTTCCGGACGTTTTTGTTGCAGTGCAGGAAGGAATTTGATCTTCAAAACATTTTCGTAGGATGCACCTGTAACCGTAGTGCCCTTTGGAATGCAATGGGTAAGGATTACACCCTTGCTGTCCCAGAACATGGACACCACTATTTTTTCAGCACTGGCGGTTACCCGAAATTTTTTTGGTGGCGGTGAATCTGTGTGCTTCCATTGAGCTGACTGGCGCTTTGTTTCTGGATTGAAAAATGGCAACCACGTCTCATCCATTGTCACAACAGATGAAAAGAAAGTCCAATTCATGCTGTCGTTGCGCGTCAACATTGCTTGGCAACATGCCACAGGGGCAGCCTTGTGGTCGTCCGTCAGCATTCGTGGCACCCACCTGAATGACACTTTTCGCATTTTCAGGTCGTCATGCAGGATTGTTTCCACAGAACCCACAGAAATGCCATCTCTGGAAGCGATCTGTTCAACAGTCATTCGGCGATCTCCCAAAACAATTCTCTCCACTTTCTCGATAATGTCGTCAGACCGGCTTGTGCAAGCCCGAGGTTGTTTCGGTTTGTTGTCACAAGATGTTCTGCGTTCATTAAACTGTCGCACTCACGAACGCACTTTTGACACATCCATAACTCCATCACCACATGTCGCCTTCAACTGTCGATGAATTTCAATTTGTGTCACACAACGCAAATTCAGAAAAATGAATGATTGCACGCTGTTCAAGTAAGGAAAATGTCGCCATTTTAAGTATCCAAAACAGTTCTCATTCTCGCCGCTGGCTGTAAAATTCCATCTGCCGTATGGTGCTGCCATCTCTAGAAAGTATTGACAATGAATGTGGCCTCATTTTAAAGCAATGCGCATGTTTCTATCTCTTTCCAGTCCAGAGAAATAAAATCGGAGGCCTTAGAACTTGAATGCTCCTCGTAAAAGCACTGCACCAATCACATAACCACTTGTGTGAAGTTCCGTTTTCACAGTCTTGTCGTACAAGGCTAGCACCGGTACGGAAGTTAGAGCCTCCTTAAGTGCCCGGAAAGATCTTTCTTTTGCCTCATCCCAGTAAAACTTCGCGTCTCCCTGCAGAAGTTCTTGTAATTGACGTGCCTTGTTAGAAAATCCTTTTATGAAACGTCGGTAGTATGAGCACAGCCCGAGAAAACTTCTCACATCATGAATGTGCTGAGGTGTTGGAAATTCTATGACTGCCCTTATTTTATCTGGATCAGGACGGACACTATCTCCATTGACTAGGTGCCCCAGGATTTTTATCTCTTTGGATTTAAGTGGAGGTCTGCAGCCTGAACACACTTCAACACAGTTGACAGGCGACTCAGGTGTTCTTCAAATGTTTTCGAGAAAATGACAATGTCATCTAAATAGCAAAGACACGTCGTCTATTTAAGGTGTCGAAGCAAGTTGTCTGTCATGCGTTCGAATGTGGCTGGAGCATTACATAATCCAAATGGCATTACTTCGAATTCGTAGAGGTCGTCAGGTGTAATAAAAGCTGTCTTCTCCCTGTCAACATTGTCATCCTTGATTTGCCAGTAACCTGTCTGGCTGTCCATAGTTGAAAAGTATGTAGCTCCTTTCAAGCAGTCTAAGGTATCGTCAATGCGCGGTAGGGGGTAGACATCTTTCTTTGTGATTTTGTTCAGCCACCGATAATTGCCACAGAATCGCCATGTGCCATCATTCTTCTTTACAAGGACCACCGGAGACGACCAAGGACTCTCCGAAGGTTGAATAATGTCATCGTGCAACATCTTCTCCACTTCCTCCCGAATTATCCGTCTTTCAGCTGCCGACAATCTATACGAACGCTGGCTAATTGGTGGATGATACCCAGTATTTATTCGGTGCTTTATCATGGGCCGTTTCGTCTGACTTTTCCCCTGCTGAGGTGTGAATGCAACCGAAAATTGACATAGTATAGCTAACACCCACTGGTGTTGTTCCTTGGTCAGTCCGGACCCTATTGGCAGTTCCACGTTTGTTTCCTGCAGCGTGTTGTCTGTACTAACAGCAGAGCATGGGTCTTCGTTTATGACGTTGAGCTCACCATTCTGGATTGGTTCATCTGTCACGATACACATTCCCTTGGGGATAAGTTGTGACTGCTCATGACAATTTGTGATCCAAATCTCTCCTCGACCTCTGGTAATGGTTATGATTGCCGCTGGTATGTACATTTCTTTGGGGAGCCTGATAAACTTTGTACTATCAACAAGCACTTCACAGTTTAATCGCTCATCTGTATTTGTGACTTCAACTCTTCTCATTGTCAATGGCGGGATCGTCGCATTGTCAACGTCAAATAACTTCCCAGAAAATTCTGTATTATGTGTATCTGTTGGAACAACTTCTTCAATTTGCAGCTCAGATCTTCCACAGTCAATGATAGCTTGGGATGCCTGAAGGAAGTCCCATCCGAGGATGACATTGTGTACATTCTGTTAACATGACAAATTCAAACGGCTGGGTCCTGTTGTTGATGGTTATTCTTGCGACACAAGTTCCTGCTGGCTGGATGTACTTTCCATTCACGACTGTCAGCACAGTTTCCCCAGTATCACAGAATATTGTCTTCTTTAGTGTGCGCCGGTAAGTATCCGACAATACAGAAAAAGAAGATCCTGAATCAACAAGTGCCTAACAGGTTGGCCATCGAACATCTTAGCGACTTTCATCCATGGAGGATTTTCATCTGTGGCGGCTTCACCTCTGTAGATGGTCGTCTCGCTTACTTTTCCTGTGCGTGGCGTCTAGGGGAGCGTCTGGTACCGCTCTATGGCGATGGTGAATGGCTGTGGCGCGTTAGGGAGCGACCTCGTCTAGGGTACGGCAATGGGCTTCTTTCCATAGGTCGACTGAACTCATCAGCAGGTGATTGCCTGGTATAGAACTGCTCTGATGGCTGACGTCTTGCGGCAAAATAATCGTTGAATACTCGCCTTCTCTCTCTGCAGTAGGGTACGACATGTCCAGGGCACCCACAGTGGAAACAAAGTGGTGTGTTGTCTTCTGTCCTCCAGACATCTGTTCTTCTGGTTGGCGTAATAGTTGCCAGGGGAATTGCTTGTTGCGGCGTCGTTTGGTTCGTAGGCTGCTGTTTGTCTGGTGCAGCATAAGTCATAGCAAGGTGACACAATTCTTCACATCGGGTGTGTCTGGCAGGGCAAGCAGGAGCTAATTTCTAAAATACCTCTTCTTCAGTGGCGTTGGCTCCCTCGTCATTACAGGGCTTACATTCATGGCCATAATCTGATGACCGCTTGGTCTAATAGTCCCAGCTGCCGTAAGTTGTAATTCTTCTCTAACAATTTGTCGTATGAGAGAAGCGAAGTCATGCTGGTCTTCCACAATGGCCATATGGACTACATTGGGAAGTCTGTCATTCTTCTTTCGTGCAACCCTCCATTGTTGCATCTCTTCAATACGCTGGCACACTTAATGAACTCTTCCGTCATAGCGATATCTTTTATCAGAAGAGCTTGGTACATGTCTTCAGCGATACCCTTCATCAGGTGCGTGATTTTGTCACCCTTAGTCATATTCGGATTCACTATGTTACACAGGGCCAAACTTTCTGTATGTACGACTGTGTCAGATCACAATGTCGTTGGGCCTGGTTCTTCAGTTGTTCTTCTGCCGAGCAGATTTGTCGCTGGCGGTCTCCAAACATCTTCTTAAGTTCCTCCTGGAACGTCTCCCAGTCATTCAACTTGTCTTCGTTGTTTTCACACCATTGCTAAGCTGTTCCGTCCAGGCAGAAATAAACGTTGGCCAAGCACATGGTATGATCCCATTGGTTGTGCTTGGCGACTCGGTCGAACCCTTTTAGCCATTTGTTGGTGTCCTGTCCAACGTCTCCAGAGAACACCGACGGGTGTCTGATGTGCAGCTGGTTTCGTGTCCATGGTTCTTCTGATGATACGGTCTTTTGGAAGGATGTACTCGGTGTATGCCTCGTATTCCGGTTCCAGTCCGTGTAAGCGACGGCTTTTACATTGCTTAATCGGAGCCACGGTAATGCAGCTGTCGCACAGTGTACCCAGCGCCTCCACCAAACAATGTAGCTTTGAAATGGAAGCAGGCTTGACTTCGAAGGCAACTAAACATAGCACTTATACTGAAAGCACGTTTATTACGAACTTAATATACACACAGCACTGACTGCCTCTCGGGCAGAGTGCTCTGCTATTTATACACAGACAGAATGTACCAGAAATTAATAGTTAACATAAAAAACAAGTAGAATTTACAAGTGAACATAAGAAAGACATAGAAAATTCTGAAATTGTTAATTACAAAGAAATAAATTTATGCCGGTGGTCGGGATTGAACGAGCAACCTTCAGCACCGCAGTCTGTGACGCTATCCTCTGTGCCACGTCGGAAGTCGGTTTACATGGAGTCTCGCGACAATATTAATAAACATGAATTAATCCATTATTAAGATGATACATTTAAAATTACTACAAATGCATTGGAAGTATTATTATTTTAGAACAAAACAGAAATTAGAATCGTAAATAATTTACGATTAGAGCAGTAAACAGATTTGTTTATACAGTTAATTCTACCCAGATTAAAGTAATGATACAGTTTTGAAATGAGATGATCTACATAAACAGGTCAGTATATAGTAAGACACATCAGATAAAGTTAGTTATTGCATTTCTCCTACTGAAATGCTTGCAGTGACCTTGAGGTAAGTACACAATTGAAATTTACTTATTAGTAACTATTTATTTGCTGTATAAAAATTAACACAACAATTTGAAAAAGCTCTTTATTAACAAAGTAGAATGACAATAAATAGGTTTTTTTGTATTTGCATTAAGATCAAAGAAATAATGTTCGATTTACAATTAGTTTCAAAAATCAAATGTGTCGGAAATGTTGGATACAGGACATGCATATGTTTCCAAAGACATGTCTTCGTTAAGTGGCCTTGTACAAATTGATACTTGATAGTGTTCTGTAGAGGTGTACGCCGAATAGTTCTTATCTTGATTTGGCCTTGGTGCATGGTACGATGATGTACCACCAAACGTTTCGTATTCCTGTGGTGCATAATTCCAGGAATCTTGTGCAGATTGCTGATACATGTTTCTGTATTGTGGTTTTGAACTAATTCTTTTTATGTTTCTTGACTTCATACTGGAAGTCTACGATATCATCATCGTTAAATTTATCTACAGTTGGAGCAATCCCCCTAAAAATGACATACTTCTACTTTGGCCCTGCTCAATAGAGGTGTCAATGATATTCATCATCTTTCGGTCCAACTCATTTGTAGCTGTTCTGTTTTTCTGCGGCTTTTGTTTAACTTGGTGACAATGTTTTTCCGACTGATTGTCCGCGGGGTTTACGTCGTCACTATTATCCAGCATATTTGATGAACTTTCTCGTCTGTCTGCAATTTTTGTAGAAATTGCATCTGCTCATAAAATACATATTTGCGCTTCTTGCTTGCTCCAGAACTGCTCTTATTTCCTTCGTTCAATTTCCTGTGGCACTTCATCCATTTATCTCTTATGTTTGCCCATTTTTTTTACCACCATCTTTCCTGAAAAGAAAAAGCCATTGTAGAATCAAACCTATATGTTTTTCTCATTTCGGGTATGTTGCGAAAGGAAATACTTTCACCGATCTCCATTGCAGTTTCAGACTGGAAATAAGGACGATTGGTAGAATAGTACTTGAGATTTGTATGAAGATGTGGTTGTTATTATATAATATATATATATGCCCATTCTGGATAAAATGACTGGATGAATATAGCGCATATGTTTGAAACTACTGCAAAATTTCCAAATTGCGTAGGGGCCATTGATGGTAAACATAACAGAGTTATCAAACCAGAAGAAAGTGGATCAATGTTTTTCAGTTATAAAGGCTATTATTCTTTAGGCCTGATGGCGGTAGTGGATACAAATTACAATTTTATTTTTGTGGCTGTCGGTGCTTATGGTAAAGATTGTGACTTAAGTTCGCCTAATGTATTCATATTATATGTGAAATAAACAATAAGTGTAGGGAGAAGGAATGTGTGTAATGAAAGTGAAAAAATAAATTTGAGATGAAGTTAAAGTGTATACCTATATCATTTCTTTCCTTATCTTCCAGCGTTTTAAAATCTTCTTTAAGTTGTGTACACACATTCTTCCATGCTTCCACAGTCAGTGGTCTATCCTTATATTCTTCGGGTGTTTTATCCCACAGGACTGGTCAATTCTCCACCAACGCAATTAAAACTACACAATATTCAGTTCAGCACGCATCTTGAAACTCGACAGGTAGCACGTAAGACGGCTCAGGCACGACTTAAGTCACGCACCCGGCTCGTGGACACGCAGCCATGTTCCAAAACGTCCAACTGAGAACCCGGCGCACCTCCCGACTGCCGGCCCTGCAGTGGGCAACCAGAGGTGCATCCTGTAGCCGGGCCGGTCGTTTTGCTGTGTTGTCCTGTGGACAGCCCCTCATAATAGACAATGTGTCACAACAAACCCAGCGAATTTGCCGGACCGGTGGCCGGCGGAAATTCTTGTTGTCGACAAGCGCTTAAAAGCACATCTCCCTCCACACCACGTACTGTAATTCTGCCCCAGTGTTACCTGTGAATGGCGAATCATATTAGTTTGTGAATATTTGTTATGAGGAGAAGTAAACTTATTTGATGGTTAATACGTCGTTAGAAAAATGTTTGCTCATGACTGAGTGTGTGATAGCATGTGTGTGGTGTCACCGAAATATGTATATTGACATTCTGTATCTCTTAAATCCCAATGCAGAAAATTATAAAGTATCATGAGATATAACAGCAGGTATCATTATGCTGAGATCCACACCATAATTTTGTGATTATGGAATGTTTGTATAAAGTGATTCATTATAAATTTTGTTAATAGCTAATTGTCTTCTGAATACAAGAAAGAGGCTACTAAGAGTCCAAATACTCAACTCTGGAGTAGAAGACCATGTTAATCAGGTATTACCTCATAATATTTTTATGAATGAGACATAAGTCATATTAGTATATTTTGCAGTAGCATGAAGTTAATAGGTTTTGCACCTTGTGAAATTTGTTGCAAATCATAGTGGGTGGGACGTTATCTAGATGTGCATAAGATGTATAGGTGAAATCAAGTTAATGGTTGTGATATTCTTTGAGAAAAGTAAATATTGGTTCACTGCATTTGCTTATAGGCTTTAATGTAAATCGTGATTCATCATATATGCATGTGTGATACAGAAATACAGTGAATTATTAAATAATATGAATTGTAATGGAATAACCTCAGATTAGCTTCTTGTTACTCATATGCCAAGGATGAATCCCCCATGACCCCTAATGTGTGAACAACTGATAAGGAAATCACAGACATATTGGTACTGTTATGGATTAATTGATTACATTGATGGAAAAGTATGTGTGTGAATGCGCTGGATGTTGCTTACTCCAAATGGCAAGGAGCTACGATATGTACAGCGCTAAATAAACAGGTGTAGCTGATAGCACATTGAAATATATATTGACGTTGCTCTCAGCATTCCCAACATTCATTTGTATTGCATCAGTTGGATGTGATACCACTGCAGTACTTATTAGAAAAATGATCTCTTTGTAAATGGTATATTATGAAATAAATTTTAATTAAGCAAAAGGAGAGGTATTGAGTTAAAGTTTGAGCTATGCCCGCGATTCGAACTCGGGCCCTCTACTTACAAAGTAAGCTCTTTAGAACGCTCAGCTAAGACATTGTTGACGACAAAGCAACTACACGGACTGTCTAACTGTGTGTCTTTCTTGACACCACCACTGTAATTCTGCCTCAATGTTACTTGTGAAATACGTATCAAATTAGTTTGTTAACATTTGTTTTTGGAAGAAGGAAACTAATTTGATGGTTAATACATAGTTAGAATAATGTTGCTCATGACAGAGTATGTGTTAGCATGTGTGTGGTGTCACAGAAATAAGTATATTGACATTCTGTATTACTTAGTTCCCAATGCTGAAAATTGGTAAGAATCATGAGACATAATAGGTATCGTTATGCTGAGCTGGTCAACATAATTTTATGATTATGGAATGTATGTATAAAGAGATTGATTATAAATTTTGTTAATAGCTAAATTTCTTCTGATTACTGGAAAGAGACTACTATGAGTTCAAATACTCAACTGTGGGGTAGAAGACCATGTTAATGAAGTATTTCCTCATAATATTTTTATGAATGAGGCATATGTCATATAAGTATATTTTGCAGTAGCAGGAAGTAAATAGGTTTTGCACCTTGTGAAATTTGTTGCAAATCATAGAGAGTGTTTGGTTATCTCGATGTGCGTAACAGGTATAGGAGAAATAGAGTTAATGGTTGTGTTATTCTTTGAGAAAAGTAAATATTAGTTCACTGTGTTTGCTTATAGGCTTTAAAGTAAATTATTATGAGAAAATGGAAAATAGAAGATCACCAGATTTAACATCTTTGACTGTATTTTGCACTGCTAATAGACACTGCCCTTGCCCACAGTGTCAAGTATGGTGGAGCAACTCTCTATAACATACTAATATTAATGTGCGTAATGTTTCGTGTATTTATTGTGAGTTCAGTGAGAGTATTTAGTGGCCCTAAATTCAGTTATGTTTCATCATACATGCATGTGTGATACAGAAATATAGTGAATTATTAAATAGTGTGAATTGTAATGGATTATTCTCAGATTAGCTTCTTGTTATTTGCCAAAGACGATTCCTCCATGAGCCCTAATGTGTGAACAACTGAACAGAAAATCACTGGTACTGTTAATGGTTTGTTTACATTTGTTGGGGAAGTTTGTGTGTGAATGCGCTGGTTGTTGCGTACTCCAATTGACATGGAGCTACGTGGTGTACAGCGCTAAATTAATGGGTGTATAATATGAAATAAATTATAAATTATAATAATATGAAATAAATTTTTATTAAACAAAAGGAGAGTGCTGTATGGCACACACACACAGCCGATAACATATGTCGGGAGTCGGCCGCGAGAGTGCGCCTCGGGAAAATGTGGCAAACGCTAGAGCATGCCACGGGCTATTCAATGACATAATGCTGTGGCTGAGGAGACTAAGGCGCTTCAGTCACGGTCTGCACGGCCACTACGGTCGGGGGTTCGAATCCCCCTCGGACATAGATATTTGTGCCGTCCTAGTTCGTAAGTAGTTCATAAGTAGTTTGTATGTTTAGGGACTGATGACCCCGTAGTTAAGTCCCATAGACTATACAAACATTTGAACATTTCAACGACATAAATAGTGCGGAGTTGTGCTCTGCGCACAGTGTGTCGTTTACCAGGTACGAGATCACTTCGCTGGTATTCATACAGCCAGTGCACGCCAGTGTTCTGTGCAGTAGTGAAAGTGTTTTTGTCCGTGAATACAACATTTGGTTGTTCGTCTTACACAATGTCTACTGGTTCTTCCGATGAGATTCTGTGTCGCCTCGTCGAACAACAAGAGGTTTTTGCAACGTTGATTCACGCTCAAAACCAGGTATTACAATCTCTTGCTACAGCCTTGTCTAGTGGGTCCCACCGCCCGTCCACCCCACATGTTGTTTCGCCCCCCGCGTCCCCTCTGTCTTATCCGCCACCATTTCCTGCGTACGACGAGTCCGTCGAAGAGTGGGACGCTTATGAAAAACGGTTAAGACAACATTTTCAGGCTTTTGGCTGGTCTGGTGGCACCGTATTTCGTGGGTTATTTCTGTCGTGGCTGTCGCCTCGTCTGTATCAGCTCCTTTGCCAACTCGCCCCTTTGCAGGATCCTTCGTCGCTGTCTTCCTATCAAATGTGTGGCCTTTTTTCACAATATTACCGCAAACGGACTCATGTGATAGCAGCCCGCGTTGAGTTTTACCACTGCAGGAAGCAGCCACAACAGTCTTATCGGGCGTGGGCCGCGGATCTCCGTGGTTTAAGCCGTCATTGTCATTTTGTTATGGATGTGCATAAAGAATCTTATGCCGATCATATGGTCCGTGACGCTATTATTCGGCTCGCCCCCGATCACAAGGTTCGCGAACGTGCTCTCCTGTGTGAAAATCCTTCTTTTTCAGAGGTCCTTAACATAGCGCAGTCTTTCGAGGTTTTGCGGGCAGCGGGCAACCAAATTGAGGCTTGGCGTGAGGTGGCGGAAATCCAACCCACTTCTTCTCCGTTACAAGCAGGGTCGCAAAGGGATGACGTGGTCGTGGCAGTCCATGCGCACCCTCGGTACCGGGGCGATCGGCCCATTGCACGGCAGCAGAAACTCGGGCCAGACGGCGTGCAGTCACGCAACCGGAAAATGCTTCCTTCGTGTCCCTCCTGTTTTGTCCATCATGATAGACCTGACTACCCCAAGCGGTGGTCCACGTGTCATCAGTGCCACAAGAAAAGTCACATTGCTTCTGTTTGTGCCTCCAAAATCCAAGATTCCGATGCCGAGATGGACGTAAATTGCGTCTCAGCCATTTCGGTTGCACGCAACAAGCTCTTTATTGAGGTCACGGTTTTCCACAAACTGTTGCGTATGCAAGTGGACACAGGCGCAACCATCACGTTATTGAACTCAAAGACTTAATTGGATCTGGGTTCTCCCTCTCTCTTACCGGTGTGACGGAAATTGGTCAGTTACAATAAACAATATATTTCGATCCTGGGACAGTTCTCAGCCCCTGTTACGTACAAATATGTCACTCGTAGGCTCACTTTTTTTGTTGTAAACAATGCTCTCACAGACAACTTGTTTGGTCTTGACGCCTTTCAGGGGTTTGGGTTCACTAACATTGTCTCTGACCAGGTGCCTTTTCCGCAACTAGACTCTTTATGCGCCAAATTTTCGACGCTGTTTTTGGCGGGGTTGGGCTGTGCTAATAATTTCCAAGCCCACATCAACTTGAAGCCCTCTGCCAGGCCCCGTTTTTTCCATGCTTGGCCGGTTCCAATTGCACTCCGTGACCACGTCAAAGCGGAGCTGGACCGCCTGGAGGAGGCTGGGGTGGTAAAACGCATTCCGTCTAGTGAATGGGCGACTCCCATGGTCATTGTAAAAAAACCGTTGGGGCGGTTGTGCCTTTGTGGCGATTTCAAACGTTCTGTGAACGCCCAATCTATCATCGACACTTATCCATTGCCACTCCCTGACGAGCTTCTTGCGAAATTGGCGGGTGGACAGTACTTCTCCAAGATAGATCTCTCTGATGCATATTTGCAAGTTCCTCTCAATGCTGACTCTCAATGTCTCTTGGTCCTGAACACGCCCTTTGGTTTGTACCAATACTTGAGGTTGCGCTTCGGGGTGGCCAGCACTTCCAGCAATTTTTCAGAGTTTCCTCAAACAACTCACACTGTCGGTGCCCGGTTGTGTCAATTATCTTGACGATAGAGTAGTGTCCGGGTCCTCAGCCGATGAACATTTACACAACTTACGTGCGCTGTTCACAGTACTACAGGAGGCGGGGTTGACGTGCAACCTGGAGAAATGCTACTTTTTTCAGCCTTCTATCACTTTTTTGGGGTTTGAGGTTTCTAGTTACTAGTGATTGGAAAAAAGCGCAAGTGACTCCCGTTTATAAGAAAGGAAAGGGAATGGACCCACACAATTACAGACCAATATCGTTGACATTAGTTTCATGTAGAATTTTTGAGCATATTCTCAGTTCGAATATAGTAACTTTCCTTGAAACGGAAAAGCTCAAAAATGTTCAAATGTTTGTAAATCTTATGGGACTTAACTACGGGGTCATCAGTTCCTAAACTTACAAACTACTTATGAACTACTTACGAACTAGGACGGCACAAATATCCAAGCCCGAGGGGGGATTCGAACCCCCGACCATAGTGGCCGTGCAGACCGTGACTGAAGCGCCTCAGTCCCCTCGGCCACCGCGGCTGGCCAGAAAAGCTCCTTTCCATGAATCAGCACAGGTTTAGGAAACATCGTTCATATGAACTCAGCTCGCCCTTTTCTCACATGACATCTTGCGAGCCATGGACGAAGGGCAACAGGCGGATTGTGTTTTTCTCAACTTGAAAAAGGCGTTCGACGCGATGCCACACTGCAGACTGCTAACGAAGATACGAGCTTATGGAATAGGTTCACAGATTTGTGACTGGCTGGAAGACTTCTTAAGTAACAGAACGCAGTTCGTTGTTCTCGACGGAGAGTGTTCATCAGAGACGAGTGTATCGTCAGGCATGCCCCAGGGGAGTGTGATAGGACCGCTATTATTTTCTATCTATATAAATGATCTGATGAACAGAGTAAGTTGTAATTTGCGGTTGTTTGCTGATGATGCTGTGGTGTATGGGAGGGTGTCGTCTGTAACTGACTGTAATAGCATACAGGATGACTTAGACAAAATTTCTAGTTGGTGCAAAGATTGGTAGCCAGCTCTCAATGTAGAAAAATGTAAGGTGATGCGCATGAGTAGAAAAAACAATCCTATACTGTTCCAATACAGCATTAGACATGGACATTGCTCGCATCCGAGCCTCCCCAAGGGAAAAGGAATGCTGTAAGGCACACACACATCCGATAACATATGTCGGGAGTCGGCCGCAAGAGTGCGCCACGGAAAAATGCAGCAAATGTCAGAGCATGCCACGGACGAGTCAATGACATAAATATTGCGGACTTGTGTGTTGTTTACCAGGTATGAGCTCACTTCGCGGGGATTCGTACAGCCAGTGCACGCCAGTGTTCTGTGTGGTAGTGAGAGTGTTGTTGTCCGTGAATACAACAGAGAGGTATTGAGTTAACGTTTGAGCTATGGCCACAATTTGAAACCGGGCCCTCTACTTACATCATGGTAAGCACTTTAGAATGCTCAGCTAAGACAGCGTTGAAGACAAAGCGACTATACAGATTGTCTAAAAGCATGACTCCCTCGACACCACAGATTGTAATTCTGCCTCAATGTTACCTGTGAAATGCGTACCAAATTAGTTTGTGAACACTTGTTTTGGGAAGAAGGAAACTAATTTGATGGTTAATACATAGTTAGAATAATGTTGTTCATGACTGACTATGTGTTAGCATGTGTATGAAGTCACAGAAATATGTATATTGACATTCTGTATCACTTAGTTCCCAATGTTCTTTGGTAATTTTATATAAAGTTTTGTCCCTGCCTGCAGGGGGCCTTTTTGCTTTAGTGTCGTATGAGCAAACTGTACATGTATATCATGATAATAGAAGAAAAGAGAAGATCACCAGATTTAAAATCTTTTACTGTATTTAGCACTGCTAATTGAACTGTCCTTACCCACAGTGTCAAGTATAGTGGATCAACTCTCTATAACATACTAATATTAATGTGCGTAATGTTTTAGGGTATTTATTGTGAGTTCAGTGAGCGTATGTAGTGGCCCTAAATTCATTTATGATTCATCATATATACATGTGTGATACAGAAATATAGTGAATTATTAAATAGTGTGAATTGTAATGGATTAATCTCAGATTAGCTTCTTGTTATTTGCCAAGGTCGATTACTCCATGAGCCCTAATGTGTGAACAACTGAACAGGAAATCACAAACATCTTGGTACTGTTAATTGTTTACATTAGCTGCGGAATTTTGTGTTTGAATGCGCTGGTTGTTGCATACTCCAAATTACAAGGAGCTACGTTGTGTACAGTGCTAAATTCACGGGTGTAGCTGATAGCACATTGAACTACATTTTGATGTTGCTCTCAGCATTCCCAACATTCATTTGTATGGCATCACTTGGATGTGATACCCCTGCAATCCTCATTAGAAAAATGATCTCTTTGTTAGAGGTATATTATGAAATAAATTTTTATTAAACAAATGGAGAGGTATTGAGTTAACATTTGAGCTATGGCCGGGATTTGAACCCGGGCCCTCTACTTACATGGTAAGCACTTTAGAACGCTCAGCTAAGACAGCGTTGAAGACAAAGCGTCTACATAGCCTGTCTAAAAGCATGACTCCCTTGACACAACAGACAGTAATTCTGCCTCAATGTTACCTGTAAAATGCGTATCAAATTAGTTTGTGAACATTCGTTTTGGGAAGAATTAAAGTTATTTGATGGTTAATACATAGTTAAAATAATGTAGCTCATGACTGAGTAGGTGTTAGCATATGTGTGGCGTCACAGATATACGTATATTTACATTCTGTATCACTTAGTTCCCAATGCAAAATATTGTTAAGTATCATGAGATACAACAAGTATCATTATGCTGAGATGCACACCACCATTTTTTGATTATGGAATGTGTGTATAATGTGATTGATTATAAATTTTGTTAATAACTAATTGTCTTCTGATTACAGGAAAGAAGCTACCAAGAGTCCAAAAACTCAACTGTCGGGTAGAAGACCATATTATTCAGGCACTTCCTCATAATATTTTTATGAATGAGACATATATCATATAAGTATATTTTGCACTAGCATGAAGTTAAAAAGTTTTCACCTTGTGAAATTTGTTGCAAATCATAGTGGGTGTGAGGTTATCTAGATGTGCATAGTATAGGTGAATTCAAGTTAATGGTTGTGTTATTCTTTGAGAAAAGTAAATATTGGTTCAGTGAGTTTGCTTATAGGCTTTAAAGTAAATTATTATTAGAAAATGGACAAACAAAGAGCCCGAGATTTAACATCTTTTACTGTATTTTTCACTGCAAATTGACACTGCCCTTACTCACAGTGTGAAGTATAGTGGAACAACTCTCTATAACATACTAATATTAATGTGCGTAATGTTTTAGTGTATTAATTGTGAGTTCAGTAAGAATATGTAGTGGCCCTAAATTCAGCTATCAGTTGTCATGTATGCATGTGCGATACAGAAATATATTGAATTATTAAATAGTATGAATTGTAATTGATTAACCTCAGATTAGCTTCATGTTTCTCATATGCCAATTAAGATTCCACCATGAGCCCTAATGTGTGAACATCTGAAAAGGAAATCACTAACATCTAGGTACTGTTAATGCTTTAATTGTTTACATTAGCTGGGGTGGTGTTTCAGGAGTGTGGATGTCAGAGATACTGCATCTATGTACTGAGCGAAGCCAGAGAGGTTATATTTATCCTCTCTGGCTTGGCTCAGTACATACAGGCAGTATCTCTGACTTCCACTCTCCTCAAACACCATCTTCATGACCTAGGTCGTGAACTACCTTGTCCTTCTGTTCCCATACTTTCTTCTTCCTTTCTTTCCCACCTGATGAAGGAACTGTGTTCGGAAAGCTTGTCCTTTTTGTCCCCTTTTTTTGTTTCTTCATTTGTGTTACTATCGGAGGTACAGCATAAAGGTAAGTACTGGCCAGCCATTCTATCTCGTTTCAACAATACATATATCATATAAGTATATTTTGCAGTAGCATGAAGTTAATAGGTTTGGCACCTTGTGAAATTTGTTGCAAATCACAGTGGGTGTGAGGTTATGGATTATTCTCACATTAGCTTTTTGTTACTCATATGCCAAGGACGATTCCCTTATGAGCCCTAATGTCCGAACAACTGAAAAGGAAATCACCAACATCTTGGTACAGTTAATGGATTAATTGTTTACATTAGCTGGGGAATTTTGTGTTTGAATGCGCTGGTTGTTGCATACTCCAAATTACAAGGAGCTACGTTGTGTACAGCGCTAAATTAACGGGTGTAGCTGATAGCACATTGAACTACATTTTGATGTTGCTCTCAGCATTCCCAACATTCATTTGTATGGCATCACTTGGATGAGATACCTCCGCAGTCCTCATTAGAAAAATGATCTCTTTGTAAGAGGTATATTATGAATAAATTTTTATTAAACAAAAGGAGAGGTATTGAGTTAATGTTTGAGTTATGGCTGCGATTTGATCCCGGTCTGTCTACTTACACGCTTACGCTTTAGACCACTCAGCTAACACAGCGTTGAAGACAAAGTGACTATTCGGACTGTCTTAAACCACATCTCCCTCCACACTACAAACTTTAATTCTGCCTCAATATTACCTGGGAAATGCATTCAATTTGCCAGGGCTCTCCTATATTGGAATAGCACTCTAGCAAAGAATCACTAGTAATTATTAGAAACATGCTCTTTACATAAATGGTATATTAAGAAATGTATTTTAATTAATTTGTCAATATTTGTTTTGCAAAGAAGTTACATTATTTGATGGTTAATACCAGTGGTGGATCACACTCAATTTCATTTCTGTGGCTCAGATGAAAAGTTAGTACCCAGTATAATGGAATCAGTCTTAAGTGTTTATTATATAACCTCTATTTTTACAACATAATTTAAACACCAGAATGAAACTTTCACTCTGCATGGAGTGTGCACTGATATTAATCTTCCTGACAGATTAAATCTATGCGCTGGAGCCAGTCTTCAAACCTGGGACATTTGCCTTTTGTGGGCAAGTGCTCTACCACTGAGGTAACCCGACACGACTCATGGTCCATCCTCACAACTTTAAATCTGCCAGTACCTTGCCTCGTACTTTCCAAACTTCCAGGACTGCCAGCCTAGGAGGTTTGCAGGAGAACTTCTGTAAAGTTTAGAAAGTAGGAGGTGAGGGTTCTGGCAGAACTAAGTTGTAAGGACAGATCATGAGTCATGTAGAGATAGCAAAGTGGTAGAGCGCATGTTCGTGAAAGACAAAGGGCTCAGGTTCAAGCTCTGGTTCCAGCACATAATTGTAATCTGCCACAAAGTTATGTCTCTTAAATACATTTGAAAGATATTAAATCTGATAATTATGCAGTAATTAATATAATCAATGAAACACTGTACCTAATAAAATTTATAAAAAAATGTGCAATAACTATTTTTATTTTATAACTATTATTAATTTTTGAGGGGGTAGGGAGGGGAGTGGTTGTGTGTGTAATACTGTAGTTTGTCTGGTCCACCAGCTCCACTGGTTTTCCATGTACTTTTGTGGGTGTCTAAGTTTATGCTCTGGTGACACATTTTATTGAAGAATGTGGGGAGGGGGGGGGGCTTGGAGGTCTTGGATTCAAACCAAATTTCACTATCTCTTCTCATGCTGAAGTTCGTACTTATTGTAGTTGTGCTTCTATGTACTGATTATGATGTCAACATCAAAATGAACTGTGGGTGGACGTATCTGACATCTTCCCCTTTGGGATTGCACCATAGAGACAACAGCAACCCTCATGTCTTTTGCCGGGCAAGGTAAAAACTATGGGAAAAACATTGAGTAAGAGAAATTTCATGTGTATTTCACCTAACTTTCATGTTAACTAATGAGGTCTTTGTTCTGACAGGTTATTTATACAGTAAATGGGCATATCAGTTCTTCTGATTGCCAACTTTGTCAATTACTCTGTTGTTGGAGTTTGGAATACCACTGATTTTCTTCTTGTGAATGGAATAAACAGCCAGTGAGTTCAACCTTTCCTGACTCATAGTGTTCCTGAGGAAAGTTTTGATTCTTTTTAAGGTGCTGAAAATGTGCTCCGCTTCTGCTGTTGAAATTACTGTAGTTAATGCAATTTGTAATGTTTTGTGCACTTCAGATAATAATAATTCTTCAAAGGAATGTTCCACAAAGAAAGTAAATAGCTCACAAACCGATGTAATGCCTCTGAATGCATCATTACAATAAATCACTGACAGTTCATTTTCAATTTGTCATGGCAAATAAACAGTTTAATGAAGAAGTATTGACCAAAATGGCTGGGAAATATTCTGTATAAGAAGAAAACTGTTTTGGTAGTTTAATGAGAAAGTATTGACCAAACTCGCTGGGCAATGTTCTCTAAAAGAAGCAAACTTTTTTGTTGCTAAATGAAAAAGTATTGTCCAAAGTGGCTGGGAAATGTTCTCTAACTAAAGAAAACTTTTTTGGATCAATGATTTTGAAACTGCTAAATACATCAGAGTTTTGAAATCATCCTTTCAGTTGGTTGGTCTTAATGTCACACACTCCTTTGGCATTTGCTGTCAGGTTAACTTCACTGTTACAATTGAAACTTCTTCCTGGTGGACCAATACACTCATAATCAGAAACTGAAAATGATGTAATGCATTGGACATGGTAATGGCATTTGCACTCTGTATCTGGACTATGTTATAGAAAATATCAACATGTTTCATGATATCATAGAAAAAATTTAGGAGGAACAAAATGCATGGATTGTGAAGTGAATTTCTTAAGGCAAATGCTACTCTTATTATAACATCATCCCAGGAATCCTATTCGTCAACGTTTTCAAAACATTCCAATAATTAAAATTTGTTTTCTTTGATAGTATTTACAATGTGGGACTGGAACTTCCCCTTAAACATTGATAGGTTCCACACTTCTTTGTAAAATCTCACTAAGTCTATATGCTATGCTATAATTAATGTTTTCAAGGGAAAGAAATCTTTCAACAGGTTTCTTCCCTTTAGTACACCGCATTATAATGACAAATTGACTTCTGCACATAATATCTGTTCTTTTGTAAGTCTGTACAGAAACGAAAGTGGCATTGTTAATCTCTTTAATCAGTTCTTCGATATAAACTTGATACATACAGTCCAGAAGCTCATTTTGTATTATGTGTGATGCATATTTACACACAGAATTACTAGAGCTGCTTAAGTGATCATCTAATACACTATCAAGATTTCCAAAAAGAGATAACAAGTCAAAGAAATTACCATGATTTGCTGTCTGTTGTTTTTCATTGTGACCTCTTAATGCTAACTCATGAGTTCCACAGAACACTAAGGACTTTACATTCTGTTTAATATGTGTCTGTTCTATGTAACTAATTCATTATGTTTTTGAATTGACATTTTTGCACCAAATCAATCGGAGCAGCAATGTTAATTGTGCCATAAATTTTATATTTACAATCATTTTCTAAATGAAGTCCACTTTCCTCATGTTTCTTAATTTGTTCACTTAAATACTTTAGATCCTTGCGGCTGACTGTTGTCCATGATCCTTCACCACCAAACAACACACAGTAGAAAGAAAACAATTTTAGTTTCTTTTCACTCACAGTTAGCCAAGACCTTTTGCAGACCCATGTATTGCAGAAAGTTCTCTTCTTCTTTCCATTAAGTTGAGACATGAAGAAATCTTTTGGTTGATGCACCTAACTGCTTGATTTCTAGCTTCTCTTCCATATTTAATAAATGAAAGGGCATTATAAGCAAAGAGTCTACTTTATTCATTTTATACTCAGTTTACGAACACTCAAGTTGAAATGACACAGCTCCAGAATATGTTATGATGTACGTGCTAAGGTCACAAGGTTGCTGGCCCCAAATTCTGGGAACATGTGGACAGGTGTGCAATGAGTGGGTAGTGGGAGCACGACCAGTACAGCGCACTTCACCGGGGCCCACTTTCCTGGCCCCCAAGCAGCACTAGGGTGAGAGGCAAGGAGGGGAAAGGAAAGCAGTTTTGCTACATCACTGTGACTGCAATCTTAGAAGCGAGGGGTGCAGGGTGCTGCTGTCCCTCATCTGTCAGCGTGGCTAAGTCCACCAGGCACATGCTGCGACGAGAGGCGAGGGAGACCGTTTGATCGAGTCATTGTAAATTGAGTTAGGAAGTTGAGGGGATCATGACACACTCCAACTGTTTGATATAATACTGCAAAAGTATATCACAAATTTTCTGGTGGGGCCAGGTCCCTGTGCCCTTTAGAACGAGCTGCCCCTGGTTAATACACTTGTGGCCATTAACATTGCTACACCACGAAGATGATGTACTACAAATGGGAAATTTAACCAACAGGAAGATGATGCTTTAATATGCAAACGATTAGCTTTTCAGAGCATTCACACAAGATTGGCGCCGGTGGCGACACCTACAACGTGCTGACATGAGGAAAGTTTCCAACCTATTTCTCATACACAAACAGCAGTTGACCAGCGTTGCCTGGTGAAACGTTGTTGTGATGCCTCGTGTCACGAGGAGAAATGCATACCATCATGTTTCTGACTTTGATTAAGGTCGGATTGTAGCCTATTGCAATTGCAGTTCATCGTATTGCGACCTTGCTACTCGCGTTGGTAGCGATCCAATGACTGTTAGCACAATATGGCATCGGTGGGTTCAGGAGGGCAATACGGAATGCCGTGCTGGATACCAACGGCCTTGTATCACTAGCAGTTGAGATGAAAGGCATCTTATCCACTTGGCTGTAACGGATTGTGCAGCCACATCTCGATACCTGAGTCAACAGATGGGGATGTTTGCAAGACAACAACCATCTGCACAAACAGTTCAGTGACATTTACAGCAGCATGGACTTTTAGTTCAGAGAGCATGGCTGTGGTTACCCTTGCACCTGCATTATAGACAAGAGTGCCTGCAATGGTGTACACAACGATGAACCTGGGAGCACGAATGGCAAAATGTCATTTTATCAGATGAATCCAGGTTCTGTTTACAGCATCATGATGGTCGCACCTGTGTTTGGCGACATGGCAGTGAACGCACATTGGAAGTGTGTATTCATCAATGCCATTCTGGCGTATCACCCGGCATGATCATATGGTGTGTCATTGGTTACACGTCTCGATCACCTCTTGTTTGCATCGTCGGCACTTTGAACAGTGGTCGTTACATTTCAGATGTGTTACGTGGCTCTACCCTTCATTCGATCTCTGTGAAACCCTACATTTCAGCAGGGTAATGCACGACTGATGTGCAGGTCTTGTACGGGATTCTCTAGATCTCTCACCAACTGAAAACGCCTGGTCAATGGTGGTGTTACAATACACCAGTCACTACTCTTGATGAACTGTGGTATTGTGTTGAAGCTGCATGGGCATCTGTACCTGTTCACACCCAAATTGCATGAAAATGTAATCAGATGTCAGTTCTAGGATAATATATTTGTCCAGTGAATACCCGTTTATCATCTGTGTTTCTTCTTGGTGTAGCAATTTTAATGTATATAGTTAGAATAATGTGTGCTTGTGACTAAGTGTGTGTGTGCATGTGTGTGGTGTCACAGAAATATGTAACCTTCTGTAACACTTAGTTTCCAATTCAGAAAATCATGAAGTATTATGAGACATCACAGGAATGCTTATCCTGAGATGCACACCATAATTTTATGTTTGTAGAATGTATCTATAAAGTGCTTCGTTAAAAATTTTGTTAATAGCTCATTGTCTTCTGATTACAGGAAATACTAAGAATATAGATACTCAACTGGTCGATGGAAGACCGTGTTCATCAAGGAATTTCCACATAACATTTTGATAAATGAGTCACGCATATCATATAGGTATATTTTACAGTAGCATAAAGTCAGTATGTTTTGCACCTTGTGAAATATGATGCAAATCATAGTGACTGTGAGGTTATCTAGTCATGTATAATAGGTATAGGTGAAATCAAGTTAATGGTTGTGATATTCTTTGAGAAAAGTAAATATTGGTTCACTGAGTTAACTTATAGGCTTTAATGTAAATTATTATGAGAAAATGGAAAACATAAGAGCACTGGATTTAACATCTTTGACTGTATTTTGCACTGCTAATAGACACTGTCCTTACCCACAGTGCCAAGCATAGTGGAGCAACTCTCTATAACATACTAATATTAATGTGTGTAATGTTTTACTGTATTTATTGTGAGTTCAGTGAGAGTATGTAGTGGCCCTAAATTCAGTTATGATTCATCATATATGCATGTGTGATACAGAAATATAGTGAATTATTAAATAGTATGAATTGTAATGGATTAATCTCATATGCCAATTAAGATTCCCCCATGAGCCCTAACGTGTGAACAACTGAAAAGGAAATCACAAACATCTTGGTACTGTTAATTCTTTAATTGTTTACATTAGCTGGGGAAGTTTGTGTGTGAATGCGCTGGTTGATGCGTACTCCAAACGACAAGGAGTTACGTGGTTCACAGCGCTAAATTAACGGGTGTAGCTGATTGCAGATTGAATTACATTTTGATGTTGCTCTCAGCATTCCCAACATTTCATTTTGTACTGCATCACTTGGATGTGATACCTCTGCAGTGCTTATTAGAAAAATGATCTCTTTGTAAATGGTATATTATGAAATTAATTTTTATTAAACAAAAGGAGAGGTATTGAGTTAACGTTTGAGCTATGGCCATGATTTGAACCCGGGCCCTCTACTTACATGGTATGCACTTTAGAACACTCAGCTAAGACAGCGACACAGACTGTCTGAAGGAATGACTCCCTTGACACCACAGACTGTAATTCTGCCTCAATGTTTACTGTGAAATGCATATCAAATTACTTTGTGAACATTTGTTTTGGGAAGAAGGAAATTAATTTGTTGGTTAATACATAGTTCGAATAATGTTGCTCATGTCTGAGTATGTGTTAGCATGTGTGTGGTGTCACAGAAATATGTATATTGACATTCTGTATCACTTAGTTCCCAATGCAATAAAATTGTTAAATATCATGAGTCATAACAGGTATCATTATGCTGAGATGCTAAGTATAATTTTGTGACTATGGAACGTATGTATAAAGTGATTCATTATAAATTTTGCTAATAGCTATTTTTCTTCTGATTACAGGAAAGAGGCTACTAAGAGTCCAAATACTCAACTGTGGGTTAGAAGACCATGTTAGTCAGGTATTTCCTCATAATATTTTTATGAATGAGACATATATCATATCAGTATATTTTGCAGTAGCATGAAGTTAATAGGTTTTGCACCTTGTGAAATTTGTTGCAAATCATAGTGGGTGTGAGGTTATCGCAATGTGAATTACAGGTATAGGTGAAATCAAGTTAATGGTTGTGATATTCTTTGAGAAAAGTAAATATTGGTTCCCTGAGTTAGCTTATAGGCTTTAATGTAAATTATTATGAGAAAATGGAAAACATAAGAGCACCAGATTTAACATCTTTGACTGTATTTTGCACTGCTAATAGACACTGTCCTTACCCACAGTGCCAAGCACAGTGGAGCAACTCTCTATAACATACTAATATTAATGTGTGTAATGTTTTAGCATCATGTTTTGACCCTAAATTCAGTTATGTTTCATCATATATGCATGTGTGATACAGAAATATAGTGAATTATTAAATAGTATGAATTGTAATGGATTAATCTCATATGCCAATTAAGATTCCCCCATGAGCCCTAATGTGTGAATGAGTGAAAAGTAAAATAACAAACATCTTGGTACTGTTAATTCTTTAATTGTTTACATTAGCTGGGGAAGTTTGTGTGTGAATGCGCTGGTTGATGCGTACTCCAAACGACAAGGAGCTACGTGGTTCACAGCGCTAAATTAACGGGTGTAGCTGATAGCACATTGAACTACATTTTGATGTTGCTCTTGGCATTCCCAACATTCATTTTGTACTGCATCACTTGGATGTGATACCTCTGCATTGCTTATTAGAAAAATGATCTCTTTGTAAATGGTATATTATGATATAAATCTTTATTCAACAAAAGGAGAGGTATTGAGTTAACATTTGAGCTATGGCCACGATTTGAACCTGGGCCCTCTACTTACATGGTAAGCACTTTAGAACGCTGAGCTAAGACAGCGTTGTAGTCGTCCCGGGCACGGCGTTAAACTGCCCCCCCAACCCAAGGTCCTTATGAGCAATTGAAAACATAAGAGCACCAAATTTAACACCTTTGACTGTATTTCACACTGTAGTTGACACTGACCTTGCCCACAGTGTGAGGTATAGTGGAACAACTGTCTCATAACAGACTGATATAATGTGTGCTAATATTTTATTGTATTTATTGTGAGGTAAGGTAGATTAAGTATTGGTCCTAAATTCTGATTCATTGGATATGCCTATGTGATACAGAATAGTGCTGGATTATTAAATAGAATGAATTCCAATGGATTAATCTCACATTATATTCTTGTTACTGATATTCCAAGGATGGGTTCCTTGTTAGCTCTAAAGTGTGAGCAACTGCAAATGGGAATCACAAACGTCTAGGTACTGTTAATGGATTAATCGTTTACATTACCAAGGGTAGTTTATTTTGAATGCACTGGTTGTTGCATACTCCAAAAGACAAGGAGCTACATTTTGTACAACACTAAATTCACAGGTATTGCTGATAGCACATTGAACTCTCAGCATTCCCAACATTAAGTTGTATTGCATCACTTGGATGTGAAACAACTGCAGTACTGATTAGAAACATGGGCTTTTCTTAAATGGTATATTATGAAATGCATTTTAATTAGTTTGTGAATATTTGTTTTGGGAAGAAGTAACCTTATTTGATGGTTAATTTATAGTTAGTACAATGTGTGCTCGTGACTGAGTGTGTGTGACCATGTGTGTAGTGTCACAGAAATATGTATATTGACATTCTTTAATGCAGAAAATCATTAAGTATAATGAGATATGATAGGTATCATTATGCTGAGATGCACACCATAATTTTGTGTTTACAGAATATATCTATAAATTGCTTCATTGTAAATTTTGTTAATAGCTAATTGTCTTCTGATTACAGGCAATAGGCTACGAAGAGTCCGAATAGTCAACTGTGGGGTAGAAGACCATGTTCATCAGGTATTTTCCACACAAATTTTTATGAATGAGTCACATATATCATATAGATATATTTTTCAGTTGCACACAGTTAATAGGTTTTGCACTTTGTGAAATATGTTTTAAATCATATGTTTATCTAGACATATACAACAGGTATAGGTGAAATGAAGTTAATGGTTTCGTGATTTTACTAGCTTTCTAGTTCCATTGTCACAGTGCTATAGACATTTAAAGTAAGTTTACAATCAGTAGCACAAAGGTACCCAGACAATGTATTATTAGTGTGGGCAAGGTCATTCTTTCGAATATAGACCTTGTTGGTCGAGGACAACACTTGCTGTTTGTACAAGGAGAAAACGTGGTAAAGGAATACCCAGAATTCAGAAGTTAGGACTCCATGGAATATTGTTAATGTAACAATGACCCAGATGACCGGATATTGGAGCATCATGGAAATATTTGCGAATAGCTGGCTGGAGATGAGCTGGAACAAGAAGTAGCCATTTGGGGCCCAGTGGATCATAGTTGCTCTTGTACAATGTTCCATTTATAAGTTGGAAATCTCCATTGGTCGGTTCTCCTTTCTCCAAGGCTTCCATCATTTTTAATAGTGTTGGATCTTTCCTCTGTTCAGCTGTAACGTCATCTAATTCAGTGAGAGCTGAAATTTCATTAATGCTGTTGTGTTCCACTAATGGATTCCTCGAAAGGCAGTCGGCATCCTTGTGTTTGCGCCCGTTCTTGAATACCACTGTGACATCGTACTCTTGGAGTCTTAGTGCCCATCTTGCTAGTCGACCTGATGGATCCTTCAAGCTAGTCAGCCAACACAAAGAATGGTGGTCTGTCACGACAGTGAATGGTTTGCCGAATAAATACGGCCGGAACTTGTTGATAGCCCAGATAACCGCGAGACATTCTTTCTCAGTTGTAGAGTAGTTTATCTCAGACTTTGAGAGTACTCTTGACGCATAGGCTATAACTTTTTCGGCACCTTCCTGAACTTGTACAAGCACTGCAATAATCCCATAGCCACTGGCGCCTATGTGAAGATCCGTTTCTGCATTCTCGTCGTACAAGGCTAGCACTGGTGCGGAAGTTAGAGCCTCCTTAAGTGCTCGGAAAGCTCTTTCTTTTGTCTCATCCCAGTAAAATTTGGCGTCTCCCTACAGAATTTCTTGTAATGGACGTGCCTTGTTACAAAATCCTTTTATGAAACGTCGGTAGTATGAGCACAGCCCGAGAAAACTTCTCACATCACGAATGTGCTGAGGAGTTGGAAATTCTGTGACTGCCCTTACTTTATCTGGATCAGGACGGACACCATCTCCGTTGACTAGGTGCCCCAGAATTTTTATCTCTTTGGCGACGAAGAGGCACTTCTTTGGATTGAGGCGGAGACCTGCAGCCTGAACACATTTCAACACAGTTGACAGGCGACTCAGATGTTCTTCAAATGTTTTCGAGAAAACGACAATGTCATCTAAATAGCAGAGACACGTCGTCCACTTAAGGTGCCGAAGCAAGTTGTCCATCATGCGTTCGAATGTAGCTGGAGCATTACATAATCCAAATGGCATTACTTTAAATTCATAGAGACCGTCAGGTGTAATAAAAGACACAGAATCGCCACGTGCCATTCTTCTTCTTTACGAGGACCACCTGAGACGACGAAGGACTCTCCGAAGCTTGAATAATGTCATCTCGCAACATCTTCTCCACTTCCTCCTGAATTATCCATCTTTCAGCTAGCGACACTCGATACGAACGCTGGCTAATTGGCGGATGGTCCCCAGTATTGATACGGTGCTTTATCGTGGGCCGTTTCGTCTGACTTTTCCCCTGCTGAGGTGTGAATGCAACCAAAAATTGGCATAGTATACCTAACACCCGCTGGCGTTGTTCCTTGGTCAGTCCAGGCCCTATTGGCAGTTCCACGTTTGTTTCCTGCAGAGTGTTGTCTATACTAATAGCAGGGCATGGGTCTTCATTGATGACGTTGAGCTCACCGTCCTGGATTGGTTCAGCTGTCCCGATACACATTCCCTTGGGGATAAGTTGTGACTGCTCATGACAATTTGTGATCCAAATCTCTCCTTGACCACCGGTAATGCTTATGAGAGCCGCTGGTACGTAAATTTCTTTTGTGAGCCTGATAAACTTTTTCCTTTCAACAAGAATTTCACAGTTCAACCAGTCATCTGTGTTAGTGACTGCAACTCTTCTCATTGTCAACGGCGCTATCGTCACATTGTCAACGACGAATAACTTCCCAGAAAATTCTGTATTACGTGTATCTGGCGGAACAACTTCTTCAATTTGCAGCTCAGATCTTCCACAGTCAATGATAGCTTGGGATGCCTGAAGGAAGTCCCATCCGAGGATGACATTGTGACTACATTCTGTAAACACTACAAATTCAAACGGCTGCGTCCTGTTGTTGATGGTTATTCTTGCGACACAAGTTCCTGCTGGATAGACGTACTTTTCATTCGTGACCTTCAGCACAGTTGCTCCTGTATCACAGAACATTGTCTTCTGTAGTGTGCGGCGGTAATTATGCGATAATACAGAAAAAGAGGCTCTTGAATCAACAAGTGCCCGGAGAGGGTGGCCGTCGATTATGACGTCGATGAGATTTCCTGACATCTTAGCGACTGTCGTCCATGGAGGATTTTCATCTGTGGCGGCCTCACCTCCGTAGATGGTCGCCTCGCTTAGTTTTCCTGGGCGCGGTGGCTAGGGGAGCGGCTGGTACCTCTGTACGGCGACGGTGAACGGCTGTGGCGCGTCGGGGAACGACTTCGTCTAGGGTACGGCGATGGGCTTCTTCCTATAGGTCGACTGAACTCATTAGCAGGTGACTGCCTTAGATAGAACTGCTCCGACGGCTGATGTCTTGCGGCAAAATAATCATCGAATACTCCCCTCCTGTCTCTGCAGTAGCGTATGACATGTCCAGGGCATTCACAGTGGAAACACAGTGGTGTGTTGTCTTCTGTCCTCCAGACGTGTGTTCTTCTGCGGGGCATCATAGTTACCGGGGGAGTTGGCTGTGGTCGCGTCGGTCGGTTCACGGGCTGCCGTTTGGCGGCTGCAGCGTAAGTCATAGCAGGGCGACGCCATTCTTCACGTCGGGTGCGATTGACGGGGCAGACAGGAGCTAATGTTTGAAATACCTCTTCCTCAGCGGCGTCGGCTACCTCGTGACTTACAGGGCTCACATCCATGGCCATAATCTGATGCTCGCTCGGTCTAATAGTCCCGGCTGCCATGCACTGTTGTAATTCTTCTCTCACGATTTGTCGTATGAGAGAAGCCAAGTCCTGCTGGTCTTCCACAACGGCCATAGGGACTACATTTGGGAATCTGTCATACTTCTTGCGGCCAACCCTCCTTTGTTGCATCTCTTCAATACACTGGCACCACTTGATGAACTCTTCTGTCGTAGCGACGTCTTTTATCAGAAGAGCTTGGTACATATCTTCTGCAATTCCCTTCATCAGGTGTGTGATTTTGTCCGCTTCAGTCATGTTCGGATTGACTACGTTACACAGGGCCAAAACACTCTGTATGTAGGATTGTGTCGGCTCACCATGTCGTTGGGCCCGGTTCTTCAGTTGTTCTTCCGCCGAGCAGATTTGTCGCTGGCGGTCTCCAAACGTCTTCTTAAGTTCCTCCTGGAACGTCTCCCAGTCATTCAACTTGTCTTTGTTGTTTTCGAACCATTGCTGGGCTGTTCCGTCCAGGTAGAAATAAACGTTGGCCAAGCACATCGTATGATCCCACCTGTTGTACTTGGCGACTCGGTCAAACCCTATTAGCCATTTGTTGGGGTCCTGTCCAGCATCTCCAGAGAACACCGACGGGTGTCTGATGTGCTGCTGGTTTATTGCTGGTTTCGTCTCCATCTTTCTTCTGATAATACGGACTTTTGGAAGGATGGACTCGGTGTATCCCTTGTACGGTTTCAGTCCGTGTAAGCGACGGCTTTTACGTTGCCTAATCGGAGCCACGGTGATGCAGTTGTTGCACAGTGTACCCTACGCCTCCACCAAACAATGTCACGTTGCAATGGAAGTAGGCTTGACTTCGAAGGCAACTAAACACAGCACTTATACTGAAAGCACATTTAATACGAACTCAACATACACGCAGCACTGACTGCTTCTCAGGCAGAGTGCTCTGCTATTTATACACAGACAGAATTTACCAGAAATTAGAAGAACAGTTAACATAAGAAACAAGTAGAATTTACAAGTGAACATAAGAAAGATGTAGAACCTTCTGGAATTGTAAATTACAAAGAAATAAATTTTTGCCGGTGGGCAGGATTGAACCGACGACCTTCCGCTCCGCAGTCGGTGACGCTATCCCCTGCGCCACGCCGGCAGTTGGGGTTCATGGTCTCTCGCGGCAATATTTTATTTGTGACCAGAAATTTTATGTTTGGTGACGCCTCAACCTGGATGTACTCTTTTAGTATATAAAAAATGTTGTGAAGTTATGTACATTACGACAGGTCTGAAGATGACACTGAGCACGCCGAAACCGGTAACATAATAAATGAAAAATATGATCTTGGCTGCAAAATCATTATTAAATAATGAGGTATATTTTCATGAAACTAATTACAATATCATTCAGTAAGCTAAATCTTTTTTCGTATTCTTCTGTGCATTCTGTCTCTTGATAAATGTGTCATACTACATACTATGCATCCAGATGTGCTTTCACTTTATTTCTGAAAACTATAAGAAAGTTTATTGCTTAAACTGATTAGGTTTCTGTAATGGTAGTAATGTTTCTGAAGTACTTTATACAAAACAGTTTGAGACTCTTGATATAAACAAATTTAAGTATGTAATGAGAATTTTTGGATAAGATGATATTTCTCAGAACACATACAGTCTTTTAACTAATACGAAAATTTTCTGATAGTATTTGCCACTGTTTTAAAAATCTTGTAGCAGCCATTAGCAGACACTTTCATTGTAAGAAAACTCTTGAATTGATTCAGCAGCTGACTGTACCTATCACACTAAACTAAAATTGTTGCATAATCCACGTTATTTACTGGTGCCACAAGCTATAGTTGTGAAATGTTTAATGTTTAAACTAATAGTCAAAGTTTCTGATATGTCTTTGTTTTCTAAAGTATTTTATGTAGGATATTCTGAGAATCTTTAGGCATAATTAAAATTAACTGTCTGTAATATTATTCTTTTGGTAAAACTATTTTCATGTCACAGTCTCTTGTTTGATTAATCTGAAATACTTGTATGTTACATGCTTTTGTAGCTAATGTTTGATTTTTCACTAAATCTTGAGATCTTGCATAAGTCATATTCATGATTGATACCTTCATTTCATGAAATTTCTCAAATTGGTTTCTGTAAGCAAACTGTATATTCATGTTTTACGGAGTATGTTGCGAATTGATCTGTATAAGCAGGCTGTGTGTTTATGCGTTACTAAATATGTTACAAAATGGTTTCTGTAAGTAAGCTGTATCTTTCATGCTTCACTAAATCTGACAGACACCATAATCATGAAATGTTTTTGAACTGTATGAGTAGTACATATTTTTATTATTAGATGCTTTC
This sequence comes from Locusta migratoria, assembly GCA_026315105.1. NCBI lineage: Eukaryota > Metazoa > Arthropoda > Insecta > Orthoptera > Acrididae > Locusta > Locusta migratoria. Next base: position 359,858,731 of record CM048755.1, on the reverse strand, counting down.
ATGACAGATTTCAAATTAATTGCCGAATTTTATGTATTAGTTGTAATTTTTATCCTGGTAACAGTCTTGTACAAAATCCTATACATATTATAAATGCGAAAGTTTGTATGTTTGTTACTGCATCACGCTAAAACTACAGCACTGATTTACATGAAATTTCATATAGAGATTTCTTATGTCTTGGATTAGGACATAGGCTACTTTTCAAAATGTTTATTACAAGTTATTTATTTGAAATATATCCATAGAAATACGTAACCGTTGTAAGAAGCTTCTAATACAACAGCAGATGAACCTTGTAGGATATGTCATGTTTAGCCGCGAGGGTTAACGCGTCATTTAATAGACATCCGTTATTTTGGGCAATGGTTCGGGTCCTGCTATAGTGAAATTTTTTTTCTTTGTTATTGTCATCTTTTTTACTTTCGAATATACAAAAAGATTCTTGGATACTGCCAAAACGGCTTAACTGATATATAATTACATACACAAGAAATCTGAATGTTGGCGTTTATGCCGCATTCATTTTCATTTGTTGTAACAAATGAAGGAAGTATGTATATAAATTGAAGACTTTAAATAAAATATACTCTAAGTGCCATGGCAAGAAAAATCATTGACGTTTTGTGTAGAATGGGATCTAGATACCAAGCTCTATTTTGTGTACAAAGCGCGAACTGCCACGTATAAATAGCGTACGTAAACTGCAACGAAAGTAGTAGCAAATGCACTCAACAGATGGCAGGCGGTACGCTGCAGTTAACACATGAAACGTTATAGATGTTCGAACATTGTGATGTTATCGTAATTCTTTAAAATTGTATTCTCTTTGGATTTCAATGAATAATAGTTTCTTTGGTGATTTCGATTATTTACAGCATTCGAACGTTTGCATTTAGTTCTTTTGTTGGTGCACTTTGCATTTGTAGGATCTCAACAGTTCATTTCTCCGTTAGATGTCTTTCTTATCTCTTTACTTTTCTCCGTTATGTTTGTTGTTTATTTCGTTACATTTCTCCGTTAGGTTTGCTGTTTATTTTGTTCCTTTACTTGGCATTTGTTTTCGATTACTGTATTATTGTTATTGTAGTTACTTCCTGTCAGGGGTGCCATCCCACAAGTTGGAGCTGAAGGTGGGTGTGCCTGTTTTATTGATGCGTAACTTGGATGCACCACGATTACGCAATGGCACCAGGTTACGCATCACGGACCTGAGAAGGCATATCGTGCAGGCCACCATCATCACCGGTGGAGCCAAGGGAGAGACTGTATTAATACCACGAATTCCCATCATCCCAACAAACTTGCCATTCCAGGTTAACCGGTTACAGTTCCCATTGAAAGTGGCCTTCTCGATTACTATAAAGAGTCAAGGACAAACAAAAGTGGCAGGTATCCATGTGGCCACCCCATGTTTCTCGCATGGACAGCTCTACGTAGGCTGCTCCCGTGTAGCTAGAAATCTCTACGTATACTCGGAGAACAAGAAGTCTCGAAACGTCGTTTACAGGGACGTAATGCAATAGATTTTTGGCTCTCCATCCGTTCCAAGACAATTATATATTCCGTGCTAACAATGTCGCTAACAGTCATGTAGTTATTTATGCCCTTTCTTGGCACTTTAATATCCGACTATAGAGCAGCTAGCTATTTATAAAGAGGATGGTTAAATGATCTTTGTGTAAGAAACTTGTAGGGGTACCTGTCATTTAAAAATTTGATTATGATTATGTAACTAAAGTGACACATTGTATATTAACTTTGACTGTGACTTGCATACCAAGCCTGACTATGTATTTTGTGTTTTGATGATGTAAAGCTTTGATGTGGTTAACTTTGACCATGACGGCTGTGGTCTTTTGTTGTCATTTATGAAGGTTTTTGAGATGAGACTTGTCTTAAATAATTTATTCATAAAATAATGTGAAATAGTAATGCATTCATGAAACAATATGAATTTAATAATTTTTATAAGTGAATTTCTTTGGTAAACTCAACAGCCGTGTATTTGGTGGCGTCGTGCCCATCTGCTGTCCTGTAGCTGTGCAGGCTGTGGATGTACAGTTTACAGCAGCAGTTTTTTTCCTTCAAATTTTTAGGTGCTTGTGTGCGGTTTGCACAAGTGCCAAGTGAATATGAATAATTTTTTTTATAAAGAACAAAACTTGTGAGATTAATTTATGTCTGTATGATCATATACATATGTTAGCCTGTAGCTGTGCAGGCTGTGGATGTAAAATTTACAGTAGCATATTTTGTTCATATTTTTAGGTACTTGTGTGCGGTTCGCACAAGCGCCGAACTGGTAGGGTTGTGTTCGTAAAACTTCTGGTCACATTTGTTGATGTATTATGTCATAAATTAGATTCACACTTTTATATTGTCATTGAAACATATTACTGATTATTTTGCTGTTAATATTCACATAGCAATAATCTTCACATAATTATCATAATCAATTTTTTTTATGGCTGTTTGATAAGGAAGACACGATAAAGTTCTCATGTTTGTTTGCAATTTGAAAATTGGTAATTTTGCATTGTCAAATTACTTCCAGTGTTTAAAAATTGTAATAACTTCTTAAGAGTTCACTTAATGTACACTTGCAACCAAAAGTTTGTTACACTGATACTTATAGTAACCATTTTCATACTGTCTTTCTGGATCTTGATGTTTTCTCAGTTTTTGAAATTTATGTACTGTTTACACGAATGAAGTGTATACCTATTAACATGCAACCTCATTAAGTTTATTCGGTATGACTTTAGACTGTGCTGGTGCTATGTAAATTTGGTTCAACAAAGCTTTGTCTTCTTGTTCGTGCTTCTTCTGTAAAACAGTTTATTGTTCTTCTGTATCTAATGTCATGGTAATTTAATTTAAATAGTTGTGCATTTTAGAAATCATATCATCAGTAGTAAAATATTATTTTGGTAACATTTTTCTATAAAATCAGTCATTTTATGTTACTGTAGCATGATTTAAAATTGAATTTCAGTAATATAGTATAAATTTTGTATGATTTAAAAAAATGTGTACTATTGTTCATGCTAAAAACTGATCATAATTTTGTCTTGTGTGGTATAAATTTAAAATATTTGCCGATTGTGTGTTATCACACAATGTCATCCACATGTGATGTCTGACATTGTGTGAGGGGGGTATTGTAATGTATTTAGCCAGGAGGGTCCCGTTTGCTTGTAATATTGAAGTATTCGATACCATAGTTGGTCATGGTGTTGTAACCTAATATTCCATGTTTATATTACATAAGTATTTTATGACACCTCTGGCTGGTCACTTTGATTTGGTCGCTTCTTCACTTGGATCTCCTAACAAACTAAATTAATTACTTATTGAAAGTCGTAAACTTAATGTTGAACAATAATGTAAACATATATTAATACTGCACTAATTGTTATTTACTTACGAGTCTCCGTTGAGAGAGAGTTGTGGCATTGGAGGGCAGTTTTAAGTGTCCTGTGCAACCACTCTAAGAATTCGTTGCACTGGGGATGGGAGGCGGTGGTGTGGATGTATTTAATGCCACAGAGGTCTGAGTAGGGCCGATTCAAACTGCCTGCCTTGGTCTGTAGTTAAGACCGAGGGGCAGCCGAAATGGGCAATCCGTGATTGTAAGAAAGCCCTCGCAACTGTTTACACCGTGATGTTGGTAAGGGGGTTGGCCTCCACCCAACGAATGGTGTGGTCATTGGCAGAGGGAATATAACAGAACCCGTCGACAGGACGAAGTGGACCGAGTAGGTCGATGTGAACACGTTGAAAGCTGCCTGCAGGAACAGGAAAGGGACCCGAAGGAGGGGAAGTGTGTATGGAGATTTTATTGCATTTACAGGGTATAAGGTGCGTGCCCAAGCTTGGCAGTCACTTTTCATATACCTCCAGATCTTTCAATAAGGCCGGAATCAAGCAGCTCAGAAATCTGTGTCTCTACTGCCACAGAATTCTCAGCCCACAGACAGTGTGATTTGCTAGTAACAGGAATGTCATCTGTTAGTCATAGCTTGTGTACATTACCATTCATAACAACTGGAACACACTGCTGTGAAACTGTATCAGTGAAAGAAGTAGCAGAGTGGAAAGCGGGGTCATGCGAGTCTGCAGGGAGCATGGCGGAAAGAATGTTTGCGTGCACAGTTGTGACAGGAGGTGCCGCATGCTGCAGTGACAGCTGAGCTACCATGCAATCGTGACCATTTCGTGCAACTCTGCTAAGCTGTGTACTGGAGAGATAAAGGCAACAACCCCTGTAACAATAAATGATGACATGGATTGTTTGGATAATGTTTCAACCTCAGGACCTGAGTCCAGTCTCACTTTTGATCAATCCAGTTACCCAAACTGAAGTACTGGACAAAATACAAGTATGTGTTATGAGAAGTTTGTTTAGTACAAAAAAAGAGGGTATGAGAGTACTGGTGAGTGTGAATAATTTTGGGATAAAAGTCGCTATAATACTGTGTGGAAACATTTTAGCAAGTGTACAGAGTGAGGTAAGAGGTGACATGCCACCCACTCAGAGTAACAATAATCCAAATAGAGAAGTAAGAGTTTTTATTATTGATATGCCAGATTATTTACTTACCGTCAGTACTCCATGCCACTGATTTGGTATGCCACAAAATTCTTACTGGGAATGCAAGACTTATGGCACAAAAAGTATATTGACTTTCTTATCACCTGCAACCTGTGGCTGATGAAATTGTTCAACACAGGTTGAGGCAGGAATCAGTCTTTAGCTAGACCTTGGTCATCATCAATCATGCTTGCACCTAAGAAATTGGTAAATGGAGAGAAATTGTGTTGTATGTGGACCTAAGGGCAGTAGATACCTACCCACTGACAAGAATTGATGAAGCTCTGGACAGAATGGGAAACTGTAAATACTTTACCACATTGGATATGAAATTGGGCTACCACCAAATTAAAAACCTTAAGAGAGACCTCCCTCTGGATTGTATGAATTTCTGAGAATGCCTTTTGGATTGCTGAATGCCCCTAATACCTTAAAAAGTTTTCTGATTTGCCATTATGTGTATTGAAATCTATCACCTGTCTTGTCTCTCTTGATGATATTAACAGTATTTTCTAAAACTATTCAAGAGCACACTGAGTGTATGAAGAACATTCTAACGAGACACATCTAACGAGGAGACCAAGTGGGTATCAGTTTTTAGAATTTTTTAAATATTTTTGATATGTGAAATTCAGAACTCAAATAACAATCAGCCAAAGCCATTCAACACAACTCTCAAAAATTCTAGAGAAAATTGACTTCAAAGTTTTGCAAGTACATGTTAGTACGGATAAATAACACACTTCCAGCTCCTGTCAGTGTAGAGCAGATGGTATCACCCTAGCCTTACAACCATAGGGTGACTGGTTCGAATGCCTCAGTGACAAATATGTATTTTTTTTCTTTTTTAGCTTATTGGAAAGCTGTGGAGATGACTTTCCAAAAACAGCATCATAGCTCTTCACAAACTGAACAATCAAAGACAACTGTCATCAACTAATAGTGAAGCCAATACATTAAGAAATGTAACTTATTATGTTTGTTTGATATAAACCATTATTATTAACGACCTTTTACAAAACATAGAAAATTACGAGTAAACAAAAATACATGCTTTTTTGTAAAAATTACCATTACATATTAAAATTGTGTATGAACACAATGGGGAAAAAAAAACCTGGCGTAGCAGGATTCGAACCATTGACCATAAAGTTGTAAGGCCTGAACACTACCACCTGAGCTACACCGACAGATGTTGCAAATTTTTCAATTATTCATACTTACATGTACTTGCAGAACTTGAAAGTCGATTTTCTCAAAAGGTTTTGAGAGTTATGTTGAATGGCTTTGGCTGATGTTATTTAAGTTCTGAACTTCACATACAATATATATATATATATATATATATATATATATATATATATATATATATATATATATATATAAGTTCTAAAATCTGATACCCGTATGGTCTCCTTGTAAGTCTGAAATTATAAAAGTTCTTTTGTGCAGAGTCACAGGTTCAATACCTAGGTCACATAATTAGTTCTGATGGAGTGAAACCAGATCCCTGTTTGGCTGAAGCTGTGAGAACCTTTACAATACCCAGCAATGTTCTGGAATTATGTATTTTTTATCATCAAACCACTTACCCACCTAGTGAAAAATGGCTATTGTTGTTGCTGTTGTGGTCTTCAGTCCGGAGACTGGTTTGATGCAGCTCTCCACCCTACTCTATACTGAGCGAGCCTCTTCATCTCCTCATAAGAACGGTAACCCACATCCATCTGAATCTGCTTACTAAATTCATCTCTTGGTCTCCCTATGCAATTTTTCCCCCACGCACTTTCCTCCAATGCTAAATTTATGATTCCTTGATCTCTAAGAATGTGTCCTACGAATCAATCCCTTCTTTTATTGAAGGTATGCCAAAAATTCTTTTTCTCCCCAATTTTGTTCAGTACCTATTCATTAGTTACGCGATCCGTCCACCTAATCTTCAGCATTCTTCTGTAGCACCAAATTTCAAAATCCTCTATTATCTTCCTGTCTAAACTATTTATCATCCAAGTTTCACTCCCACACAAGGCGACACTCCACACAACTGCCTTCAGAAATGAGGTCCTTACACTTAAATTAATATTTGATGCTAGCAAATTTCTCTTTTTAAAAAATGATTTTCTTTCCATTGCCATTCTGCATTTTATAACATATATTATTTTACTGCCCAAGTAACAAAACTTGTCTACCACCTTTATTGTTTTGTTACTTAATCTAATTCCTTTAGCATATCCTGATTTTCTAAGAATACATTCCATTACCCTTGTTTTGCTTTTGATAATGTTAATCTTGTACGCGCCTTTCAACACACTGTCCATTCCGTTCAACTGCTCTTCCAGATCCTTTGCTGTCTCTGACAGAATTACAATGTCATCAGGAAAACGCAATGTTTTTATTTCGTCAGCCTGAACTCTAATTCCTTCTCCAAATTGCTCTTTGCTTTCATTAACAGCTTGCTAAATGTACAAATTAAATAACATTGGAGAAAGGCTACAACCCTGTCTCATTTCCTTCCCAACCACTGTGTCCCTTCGACTCTAATAACTGTTGTCTGGTTTTTGTATAAGTTGAATATAATTCTTCGCTCCCTATATTTTACCCCTTCTATCATCAGAATTGAAAGAATATTCTAGTCAACGCTGTGGAAAGCTGTCTCCAAATCTGCAAATGCTAAAATTTTAGGTTTGCGTTTCCTTAATATATCCTCTAAGATAAGTGGTAAGGTCAGTATTGCCTCCCATGTTCCTACATTTCTCCTGAATCTGAACTGATCTTCCCTGAGGTCAGCATCTATCAGCATTTTCATTCTTCTGTAAATAATTCATTTTAAAATTTTGCAACCGGTCGCAGTTGCCGAGAGGTCTACAGTGCGCCAGACACAGTCTGCATGGCCGCTATGGTCGGGAATTCGAATCTCCCCTCGGGCATGGATGTTTGTGTCATCTTTAGTATAGGGTAGTTCATAAGCAGTTTGTAAGTTTAGGGTCTGATGACCTCATAGTTAAGTCCCTTAAGCTTCACAAAAATTTGAACATTTTTGAAAATTTTGTAACCATGGCTTAGTAAACTGACTCCGCCTGCTTTCTTTGGAATGGGGATTATTACATTTTTCTTGGAGTCTGAGGGTATTTACTCACAAGGTGAAATAGTTGAGACTTCAGTAGCTCTGAGGGAATGTCATTTACTCCAGGGGTCTTGTTTTAGCTTAGGGCTTTCAGTGACCTGTCAAATTAATCTCTCAGTATAGTATCTCCTATTTCATCTTCTTCTACTTCTCTTCCCTTCTTACAATATTGTCTCAAAGTTAATTTCTTTTGTAGAGGCCTCTATATACTCTTTCCACTTTTCAGCTTTCCCTTCTTTCCTGAAAACTGGTTTCCCACCTGAGTTCTTGATATTCATGCAGCTATTTTTCTTATCTCCAAATATCTCTTTTTATTTTCCTGTAGGCAGTATCTATTTTTCCCCTCGTTATACATTCTTCTACAGATATGTATTTGCCTTCTAGCCACTCCAGCTTAGCCATTTTGCACTTCCTGACAATCTCATTTCTTAGTCATCTATACTCCATTTTACCTGCTTTATTAATTGTATTTTTATGTCCTCTCCTTTTGTCAATTAAATTTAGTATTTCCAGAGGTATCGAATAATTTTTTGTAGGTCTTGCCTTTCTACCTATTTAGCCATCTGCTGCCTTGACTATTTCATCTCTTAAAGCTAACTATTCCTTTTCTACTGTTTTATTTTCCCTGTTTCTGTCAATTGTTGTCTAAATCTCCCTCTGAAATTCTCAAGAACTTAAGGTACCTTCAATTTATCCAAGTTCTCTCCTTATATTCCTACCTTTCTGCAGTTTCTTCAGTTTCGGTCTACAGTTCATAACCAATAAGATATGGTCAGAGTCTATATATGCCCCTGGATATGTCTTACAGTTTAAAATCTGGTTCTGAAATCTATGTCTTACCATTATAAAATCTATCTGGTACCTTCAACTGTCTCCTGATTGCTTACAAATATACAACCTTCTTTCATGATTCTTGAACCAGGTGTTTGTTATGATTAAATTATGTTCTGTTCAAATTTCTACCAGATGGCTTCCTCTTTTGTTCCTTTTTCCCAGTCAATATTCACCTTCTATTTTTCCTTCCTTTTCCTATTACTGAATTCCAGTCCTCCATCACAAGTAAGTTTTCCTCTCCCTTAACTGTCTGAATAATTTCCTTTACTACTTCATACATTTCTTCGCTCTCCTCATCACCAGCAATATAACCTTGTACAACTGTGGTCAGTGTTGGCTTCATATCTATCTTGACTACAATAATGGGATCACTGCACTGTTCGTAGTAGTTTACCCGCATTCCTATTTTCTTATCCATTATTAGACATACCGACAAATGGGATGATTTCAGACAGTTTTCAGATTATTGTCACTGTAACTTTTGTCAGATTTCATTGTTTTTTACAGAAGTGGTTGGTTATATGTACAACCAATAAAATATACTAGAAATAGAAAGCCCATGTGAATCCACTTTTTCCTGAGACAGACAAATAAAGTGCCCAAAATCACCCCATGGTCTGGGGTGATTTTGGACACATGTGTATTTTCAATCTCTGTCTGGTGTTTCAAAGTGTATGGGGTGATTTTTGACACAAATGGACTTTTTTTATATTCTATTTTCTTTCTGTTTGATTTTAATGACTTTTAACATATTTTAAGGACTTCCATCATTAAAATAAGAGATAACGACAGAAATAAGACATTTTATTTATTAAAGGCTTTTCTATACATTAATATGCCACACTGAATATTCAAACTGTTTTTCTTAAAATTTCCACGTCATAATTACACCGATCTTGAACACCTTTCTTACTTTTATATGTTCTCGGCATGTCCAAATCACCCCACCAGGGCTGTCCTTATTTGGGGTATGCGATGACCCTGTGCAGTAATTTATTTTACCCCCCCCCCCCCCCCCCCCACACCCGGCATCTGGGATTCAAGCAGATATTTTTTTTTCTTTTTTTTTTATATATAAAGAACCTGAATTTTAAAATGTATTGCTGTAATCGAAACCCTGAATAAAATTTTTTTAAATTAATTATTTAGGTAACATACACCATAACACTAAGCACATGTCAAATTTAAAGTTAATATACAATAAAATTACAGAATTAAACACTGTTGTAGTTAATTAAACTTGGATGCAATACACGGTAAATATACAGTGATAATCACAGCATTTAGATATCACATACCAAAATTTAATGTGAATTTTAGTCAGTATGAACAACATATTACAGTACCATGTAACTGACCTTTTCCAAAATCTAGCAAAATCACAAAAAGGACTTCCTTCTCGCTTTGGTATTTGAGAATTTGTTTATCATTTCTTCAAAATCCAGGCAGAGTGTCATAGCTGTTTTAGTGTTTAGAACTCCAAGATTGACCAGTCGTTCTTGATTCTCTGCAGTCTGGAGGTAGTTCTTAGTCTGCTTTAGAACAGAAAAAGACCTTTCAGCAGAACGGATGGTTACTGGAGTGCATTTGTAAAATTTGAAAACTGTGTATACATTTGGGCAGTCATCATAAACATTTTTTTAAAATCAGCATTCTAAGAGAAATCGAAGAGAGGATGACACATCACCATCTTCTTTCTTCAGAGACAGTAGATAACTTTTAAAATGTGTACATTCTTCATCAAAGTTGTTCTCAATGTTAGAATTATAAATGACTGGAAGTTTCTCTGCAGCATCATAAATTTGAACAGCTTCTAATTCGATAACATTTGAGAGAAATGAATATCTGGATCCATATTCTTTGTAGACATTGGCTCTCTGCTGTTACTCATCCTACAAAGTTTTTATTATCTTACAATACAATGTTCCCATTTTCCTCCTAATATCAACAGAATCTGATATTTTTTCTTCTTCAGAACATTTTGATTCTTCTCCTGAGTCAGATGAACCACCAAAAAATCTATTGCATTTAATTTGACATTTTCCTTTTGGATTTTCAGTTGCTGAAGGAGGGGGAACTGAATCTGAATTCCTAATCTCCATAAGTTTCTTTTCAGCTGAAACCTTATGAATTGAAAAAGATGTCTGATGCTTAGCTAAAAACAATGCAAGAGAGTCATACAGTTCAAGAGAACTGCTTGCAGTTTTTTCATTACTTTGTCAAACTGTAGAAGAAAACAGCCCTACACTGATGTCATGAAAGCTACTTCAATTCTACTTAACATCCTAAAACGATCCTCAGCTTCACATCTAACTCTACCATTCTCATTTACTGAAATTCTTCTTAATGCAGAGAACACTGCTTTCCAGTCTGCATTCAAACCCTTACAAGCATCCTCATGCCATCGAGTTGTAGGCAGTCACTTAGGTGAGACATTTATACAATCTAAAAAAGCTTGCAAAATGTTCCTCCTACCTGTAGAATCTGAAAAGAAGTTGTGTAGACCTTGAATTAACTCAAAAAACTCTCTCCCGGCTGTGCAGCGTGAAAACCGACTAAATTCAGCGAGTGAACTGAACACGGAATGTAGAAAATTAGAGTTTTGGTCCTTCAGTCTACCTTGCGAGCTTGAATATACACCAGACATATTCAGAATGTTATCATCGTATGACTGAACTTTACAGTTTTCAAGTTTCAGTCCATGAAATTCTAAGGAATTCGAAACTGCTTCAGAAAGCTCCTTTCCAGTATGGCCTGCATTTTTTATGAAAAACAGGAATCTTTCAGCTGAGAGTCCATCTTCACTTACATATCTAATGATTACACTTAAATGGTTATTATGGGATATATCTGGTGTAGAATCTACAACGACTGAAAAATATTTAGAAGAAATAACTTCATTACATATTTTTTGGGATAAGGCATATTAAATCTTCATAAGTTGCTGGTGACAAGTATAAAGTACATCCTTTTATGGGGTTACCAAACCTTGCTATATGGTCAGCCAAAAAAGAATTGTACTCTGCAATTAATTCCAGGCACATCATGAAATTTCCATTTTTAACAGAGCCATACACATCTGTGTCCCCACAAAATGCTGGACCCCTGGAACCAGCTTTTTAACTACAGAAACAACTCTTTTCAGCACATTTCTCCAATAGGCAAATTCATACTCATTCTGGGTTGGTAAATGTTTGTCAATTCTGTTCAACTCATTTGCTCTGTTTTTCAATTTTAACAATCAGTCTCTGTGAGAGGCAGTATTTTCATGTTGCACTATTCATATTCCAACGTGGCTTCAATCACTAAAACCAGATGGTGCAAATTGAGATGCACCACCGAATAATTTACAACATGTGCAGAAGAATGATCCTTGGCTAGAAGAATACACAAGACAGTCACGGTTCATAATTTTCCCATTCACCAAAACTCTCTGAAACTACTGCAAAATCGCTGTAATCTATCCCCATATCACCTCGAGGACATAGAAAAATCAACATCTTTGTCTTGAGTAATACCATTTTGAATCAAATAATCCAGTGTCTGATTAGTGTTTTCCCAATAAAATTGGTCATTATTGGGAACAGAAATATTTTCTACTTTAGAACATGTAGCAACGTGCTTCCAGAACTCCAAAATTCAGAACTTTTTGATTCTGTGTGATGTTTAGACCCTACTTTGACCTGCACTTCCAGAGCTACACTGTTCATTGATGCAGTTTTCAACTGCAGCTTCACCTGTATGTTTAAAGAGAGACAGTTCACTGTCACTTTTACCACTAAAGTAAGAGTCCAGTCACAGTACGTTCTATAAAAGCTTACTGTCCCTCTGTCGTTTCTCTTCAGCTTTCTTTTTATATGCAGCATCACTTAATCTAGATCATCCATCCATACCACTACCATGAACTACTGTATAAAACTACGAAGAAAAAAAAAAAAAACTTCGGTATAGTGCCGGAAATCGACTGCACTTTCATTATATCAATTACAGCAGAACCAACTGTACAATATCCAGTTTCTACTCTAAGCACATATCTTGATTTTAAATTGTGAAACACTTGGAACAATGTATTCCTGAGTGATTTTAAAGGCTGAGTTAGAGCGGACTGCCCCTGCGGTGAGAAATCGGTGTTGCCCTCTGCTGTACGGGCAAGACGCAAGCCACCCAGTTGAATGGTGCTCATTGCGAGTGAATCAGCTGTTGCCCACCTGACAGTTCCGAGACCAACCATCTGACGCCTGTATTTGTACCCACTTTGATGAAGCAAAGAAACTGTAAATATAACACCAATCAACAAGATTTCATCATTTAATACCTCAATCAGTCTCTATTACTCTAATTTGGTGTATTCGCTTAAAAGCAAGAATATTTTCAAGACTTATAGACATAGGTACAACATGATACTGCAGAAGATGTCACAGCAGCTTGTTTGATTTACACCCACGTCAATTTTCTTTCTTATTTCTGCATTTTACATTTTTATAATAACAATGTTGTATATCTTACAAAAATACAGTTGCCTCATCAAGAGAGTCTTTATCTGTTTCTTCCCCCTTTTTGCGCGCACTTGCCTGCTGCCATCTCTGTAGAAAATCACAAGCAGCAGCTGATCGCTGCGGGGGAGGGAGGTGTAGTGTGGCCGGAAGCCACTCAGGCTGCTAGCACTCCTTCTGACCGAGACTTAAAACGAGTCACACATGGAAGCTATCATACATGTTTATGAGTAGAGTTTAAAGACAAGCCTATCCATTCCCATTTTTAAATATTTTAGAATATCCGATTAAGAAATCTAAGATTTCATACTCCAATCTGTAGAATGCCAATTTTGTCTTCCCTGAAGACGACATCCTCCTGAGTAGTTCCCACCCTGAGGTCTAACTGGGGGACTATTTTACACCCGGAATATTTTACCCAAGAGGATGCCATCATCATATATTCATGCAGTAGAGCTGCATGTCCTTGGGAAAAGTAATGGCTGTAGTTTTCCCTTGGTTTCAGCCATTTGCAGTAACTGTATGGCAAAGCCACATTAGCTTGCATTACAAGGCACAGTCAGTCAGACTGTTGTCCCTGCAATTACTGAAAAGGCTGCTGCCCCTCTTCAAGAACCACACATCTGTCTGGCCTCTCCACAGATACCTCTCCACTGTGGTTGCACCTATGGTATGGCTATCTGAATTGTTGAGGCATGGAGCCACTCCACCTCAGCAATGTCTGTGGTTCATGGGGATAGACTGAAGAAAGGAATTGTCTTTAATTGGACTTTTGAATGTTATAGTGCTACGTATGAAGTTGTAACTAGCTCCCATGTGATAATTTATCCTGATTTCAAAAAGCCATTTATTATGCCACGTGACACTTCAAATTTTACTGTCATGTGCATCCTGAGCCAAGAGCAAAATGAAAAAGAAAAATATTGGTTATGCTTCTTGTCAGCACAACAAGGCTATACAAGAATATAGCATTACTGAAAAGTAATTATTAGCCAAGGTTCTTGGTACCAACCATTTAGCCGCGGTGGAGTAGCCGAGCGGTCTAAGGCACCTTGCTGCGGAGCATGCGGTTGCTCGCCGTGTAGGTTCGAGTCCTTCCTGGGGCATGGGTGTGTGTGTGTGTGTGTGTGTGTGTGTGTGTGTGTGTGTGTGTGTGTGTGTTGTCCTTAGGTTAGTTTACCTTAGTTTAAGTAGTTTGTAAGCTACAAACTGATGACCACGCAGTTTGGTCCGATAGATTTACAAACATTTGAATCAACTATTTAGATGCTACCTATGTAGCAGATGGTTTACAGCTGTAATTGACCATGCTAGTGGGTGCTAAGCCTTAAGAATCCAAGTAATCTTTTAACAAGGTGGGGGTCTGTAAGTGGTTGCCTCGCAGGTTGTCAGAGAAGTCAAGGTTGTTGGCCTGTTCTCACATTCCCAGTAAAATACTAAATACATTTTTACTATCATTAACCATTTCTCAGATATTTACTATTGATGCCTTTTGAAGATATGACTACAGAGGCCATAGCCCAAGCAGTTGTCAACCATATGATATTGCCTTTTGGAAGCCAGAAAACTATCCATTCTAATCAAGGGACTAACTTCATGATCATTTTTTGTTCAAATACGTAAACTATTGAGAACTAAGAACTGACAAATTATGCCCTTCCACCCTAAAACCAATGATGGGGGAGAGAGAGTGAATAAAACCAGATGAATATGATACCCACCAACTGGGATAAATCTACAGCTTTCACACAATTAGCATATAAAAGTAGAATACATGAATCAACAGGGCATCCCCCATATGAGGTCCCTTATGGACACCCTACAATTCTCTTTTAGATAAGTTACTCCTGATGTAGACACTCAAGAGGTGAAGAGCTGGTCCCACTACATAAAAGCAATGTGAAAGGGGTGCAAAAAGAAATAATTTTTACCCCTTACCAGCCTGGTTTAACAATGTTTCATGAAATATATTTTAATACATCACCTGATATTTCTTGTTCAGTGGTAGATCCAGTAGCTCACCTGCCTATACATTATTAAGAAATGACAGGTTCTTCCAGGGCGTATGAATCACAAATATGTCATATTTCATTGAAATGGTGGATTTATTTATTTATTTATTTTAACACACAATCAAAGGCTGACATGTTTAAACTTCACAAATTAAATGACTGTACCAAGATTCTTAAGACATATTGTTGACAAACTTATGGCTGAAAGACATTCTTCTTAACAGTAAAAGGACTGACTTAATGACTCATAACAAACTAATGCTTGACTGACTGTGCATGCCAATTTCACGCATATATATACAATGTATGGTACATGGTTTTCTAGAACAAGGAAGTTGCAACATAATGTCTTTATAAGCTTGTTTACTGAACATAAATGAATCCATCGCAACCAAGAATCATATAAAATTATAACAATAAATTTGTAAATGTTTTCGTAACAAAAAAAAAAAAAAAAAAAAAAAAAAAAAAAGGATGTGGTATATAAAGAAAGTAAAACTAGAGCAGTATCTGATTTTGTTTACATGATTTATAATGGCTAAATTAAAATAATTATGCAGTTTTAAGGTAAGCAGAACATCGCAAACAGGTCAGTACACAGTGAAAGACATCAGGAAATGTTGATATCAAAATTTGTCATCAAACAATAATGATTGCACAACTTACTTTAATAAATCAATTTAGTATGTCAGAAGATCGAAATTATTAGCCTAATATAATGAATGTGATCAGACAGTGGTGTTATAAAATGTTTATATAAAATGTGTCAGTATTTTAGAATATTAGTGTACCATTAAACTTCGATAATAGACAGTATTGTACACTTCAACATAGTATTTTTGGGTATTAAAACCAGGATACTGTTGACGGAGTATTGTTGGGAAAATGGTCATTAAAAAGGGATGAATAAAAAAATGCACTCCTTTGTTTGAGGGACCATATTACATCATAGTCTGATGCTTTGGTCTTTAGTCCGCAGACTGGTTTGATGCAGTTCTCTACTCTACCCTGTCCTGTGCAAGTTTCTTCATTTGAGATTAAGTTCAGCAACCTACATCCTTTTTAATTTGCTTACTGTATTTGTCCCTTGTTCTCCCTCTATGATTTTTACCCAACACACTTCCTTCTAATGCTAACAATTCCTTGATGTATCAGATTGTGTCCCACCAATCTATCCCTTCTCTTAGTCAGGATATGCCAGAAACTCTTTCACCCCAATTCAGTTAAGCACCTCCTAATTAGTTACGTGATCTACCCATCTAATTTTCATCATTTGTCTGTAGCACCACAGTTCAAAAGCTTCTATCATGTTTTTATCTGAACCCCTTATCACCCATGTTTCACTCCCATACAATGGTAGACTCCAGACAAATGCTTTCAGAAAGGACTTTCTAACATTTTAATTAATATTGGATGTTAACAAGTTTTGCTTCTTTAGAAATGCTTTTCTTCCCATAGCCATTCTGCATTTTATATATTCTTTACTTCGGCCATCAGACGTTATCTTGCTACCCAAATAACAAAATTCATCTACTGCTTTAGGTAATTACCTAATCTAATTCCTTCAGCATCACCTGATTTTCTGACATTGCATTCCATTACCTTCGTTTTACTTTTGTTAATGTTCATCTTATATCTTCCTTTCAAGACTGTCCATTCCATTCAATTGCTCTTCCAGATCTTTTGCAGTCTCTGAGATAATTACTATGTCATCGGCAAACCACGATGTTTTTATTTCTTCTCCCTGCACTTTAATGCCCTCTCCAAAATTCTCCTTCCATTCCTTCACTGCCTGTTCAATGTACAGATTGAACAACATTGGGGAACGGCTACAACCCTGCCTTACTCCCTTCTCAACCTCTGCATCCCTTTCTTACCCTTCGACTCTAATAACCGCTGTCTGTTTTTTGTATAGGTTGAATATAACTCTTCGCTCCCTATATTTTACCCCTTCTACCTTCAGAGTTTGGAAGAGTGTATTCCAGTCGACATTGTCAAAAGCTTTCTCCAAATCTACAAAAGCCAAAAACGTAGGTTTGCCCTTCCTTAGCCTATCTTCTAAGATAAGTTGTAATGTGAGTATTGCCTCCCATGTTCCTACATTTCTCCTAAATCCAAACTGATCTTCCCCAAGGTCAGATTCCAAAAGCTTTTCCATTGGTCTGTAAATAATTTGTGTCAGTATTTTGCAACATTTGGTGCCATGACTTATTAAACTGATAGTTCTGTAATTTTCACACTTGTCTGCGCTTGCTTTCTTCAGAATTGGAATTACGATATTCTTCTTGAAGTCGGAGGGTATTTCCCCTGTCTCATACATCTTGCATACCAGGTGATACAATTTTTTCACGACTGGCTCTCCTAACGAAATCAGCAATTTAGACGGAATATCATCTACTCCAGGGGCCTTGTTTCGACTCAAGTTCTTCAGCCCTCTGTCAAATTCTTCTCGCAGTATCATATCTCCTACCGGTATCTCAAGTTCTTCCACTTTGTCTTCCATTTCTAGAATATTGCCTTCAAGTTTATTTCCTTTGTATAGGCCCTCTATATATTCCTTCCACAGTTCAGCTTTCCCCTCTTTGCTTAGTACTGGTTTTCCATCTGAGTTCTTGATATTCATACAGCTGATTTTCTTGTCTCCAAATATCTCTTTTATTTTCCTGTATTCGGTATCTATCTTTCCCCTAGTTAGGCATTCTTCTATGGTTCTGTATTTGTCCTCTAGCCACTCCTGCTTAGCGAGTCTGCACTTTCTCTAAATCTCATTTTTCAGACGTTTGTACACCCTTTTTTCCTGTTTAACTTGCTGAATTTTTATATTTTCTCCTCTCATCAATTAAGTTCAGTATATCATGTGTTATCCAGGGATTTCTATTAGGCCTTGTCCTTCTGCCTATACAGTCCTCTGCTGCCTTCACTACCCTATCTCTCAGAGCTACCCATTCTTCTTCTACTGTATTACTTTCCCCCGTTTCAGCCAGTCCTTGCCTAATGGTCCCTCTAAAATTCTCAACCATCTCTGGTTCCTTCAATTTGTCCAGATTCCATCTCCTAACCTTTCTACCTTTCTGGAGTCTCTTAAATTTTAATCTGCAGTTCATAACCAATAAGTTATGGTCAGAGTCTATATCTGCCCCTGGATATGTCTTACAGTTTAGAATCTGGTTTCTAAATCTATTCCTTACCATTACAAAGTGAATCTGGTACCTTCCAGTGTCTCCTGGTCTCTTCCACGTACACAGCCTTCTTTCATGATGTTTGAACCAAGTGTTGGTGATCATTAAATTGTGCTCTGCGCAAAATTCCACCAAGCAATCTCCTCTTTCATTCCTTTTTCCCATTCCATATTCACCTACTACATTTCCTTTCCTTCCCTTTCCCTTAACTTTCTGAATGATTTTTTTTATCTCCTCATACATTTCTTCGATATCATCATCATCGGCCATGCTAGTAGCCATATAAACTTGCACTACTGTGGTTGGTGTAGGCTTTGTGTCTATCTTTATTACGATAATGCGTTCAATATGCTGTTCATAGTAACTTCCACGCATTCCTATTTTCTTATTCATTAGTAGACCTACTCCTGCGTTACCACCAACTGATTTTTTATTGATAACCCTGTACACCAGAAATCTTGTTCATCCTGCCACCGAACTTCAGTAATCCCTACCATATCTAACTTTAACCTATCCATTTCTCTTTTCAAATTTTCTAGCTTACCTACACGATTAAGGGTTAGAATATTCCACGCTCCGACCCATAGAAAGCCGTTTTGTTTTATTGATGGCGACATCCTTCTGGGGATTCCCCGCCTGGAGATCCGAATGGGGGACTATTTTACCTCTGGAATATTTTACGCAAGAAGACGCCATCATCTTATAGTCATACAGTACAGCTACATGGCCTCGGGAAAAGTAACGGCTGTAGTTTCCCCTTGCTTTCAGACATTCGCAGTAACTGCATGGCAAAGCCATGTTAGCTGATGTTACAAGGCCAGCTCAGTCAATCATCCAGACTGTTGCCCCTGTAACTACTGAAACGGCTGCTGCCCCTCTTTAGGAACCACACGTTTGTCTGGCATCTACACAGATACCCCTCCACTGTGGTTGCACCTATGGTATGGCTATCTGCATCGTTGAGGCACGCAAGCCACCCCACCTTGGCAATACTCCTACTTTGTTTTTAAAAATATAAATAAAATATTTAGATAGGTTTAGGTTTATATGGATCTGGACTTCTTGTTCAAAATAAACACATTTTTTGGTTTTTAATATTTTAAATATGAAAGAACTAGCCCTAGAACTACCAAGCATCTAAATTTATGAGTCTTATATTTCCTAGAACTGCCAACCTTGAAATAATCAACCCTTAGATAAACCTAATTTATGATATTGATATGCCATCTAGTGAGTAGCCACTAAATATTAAAGTACACAGAAGGTTTGTTTATTTGATTTGTTAAGTTTCCTGTCGATGTTGGAGATATATTAGGCTATAAAGTGTGAAATGAACTGGTTCGAATTTGTAAACATTAGTCAATGAAAACGGCATTTCTGGGAAAAATTATGCAAAGAAACAGGCTGAGATTTCTGATTTACTTGAAAATGCAAGACATTGTAAGACATCAATTAAAGTATCTAAAATTGAAATCAATAGCAATATTTTAGAAAATAAGTTTTTATAAATCATAATTCATAGCAGGAATTGAGGAGTCTTTGCATTCTTAAAGGAAACACCTCACTTCATTCTTTTGAAAAAAAAAAAAAAAAAAAAAAAAAAAAAAAATAGTACAGATGATGGCCAATTGAGAATTATATCTCCAGAGAAATATTTTGTAAGTTTAGGTTTTGTACAGAGAAATGTTGGCTTCAACTTGCCAACAAATTGTAGCTACAGTGAATATTTTAAATTATTTTTTCCCACCAGACTTAAAGTAAATGATGTTCTGCATGGAATTAGCAAGGAAATTAATGCAGAGAATGATAAATTTTGGTTAAAATGTATAATTTACTTAGTTGACCTAGTTATAAGGTTCTTTAACTGTTAATACATGTTAAAACTTTCAAAATCTAAAAATTTTCATAAATTACCAAATTTTGGAATCTTCCCAGGCTAAAGAAATATTCCTGGCAATATTCCCATTTTATAAGTTCCTTGCCACTAGGAATATACCTAGCCCACATCACTAGTCGCACAATACCTTCTGACTAAAGGAAATACTACAAATCCAATAACTCAACTGTTGGGTTGAAGATCACATTCATCAGGTTTTGCTAATATATTACCTTATTTCATGTTTACCCTGTATTAAGTTTGACTAGTGGTTAGGACTGAATATGAGAGGTGTTCCAGATATATGAGGGTTGGAACTTAACACTTTCGCTGCAGCTGACACTATCCTACATTGACGCTTATAAGCGTCAGCCACAGTGAAAGTGTTAAATAGTGGCAACTATTTATTCACAACCAATACAAAGGTATTACATGTTTGCACCAGTCACTGTCCTTCAAAGTGGTCACTGGCATTGTGTAGAACCCAATGTCAGTGATGTGGAAGGCATAGTATACCATTGGCAGAGCCTGTTCTGTTGATGGAGTGGTCTCCTGCCTATCAAATCACTGGAACGGTTCTGAAGCAAATGACATGAAATGGTTCCTTCATTTTTGGAATTAAATCAAAATCACAGATCGCTCTGTATGCGCCCACACATTGTCATACAAAGTAAAGGGTGGGTTAAGCAAAAAGTGTTGCTGCTTAATTAGCAAAGCTGGTCGCAGTTGATGCTAAAAAAACAAACAGTAATACTCTGCATTGGCATTAGGATAACACCAGAATAGTCATGGATAGTGACACCATTACATTAGACTGCTCACTCACAAGTGACTGTGTTTCCCTCCATTGTGCTTACCCTGGTGACAAGGTAGGTATGTCAACAATGTGTGCTATCAGTGACAGTAGTAGATTCCATTGCGTAGTGTTTCCATAGCAGTGTTGCCACTATTTAAGTTCCAGCCCTCATATATACAATGACATATGGTAACAGTTTCCAGTGCAACAAATGAGAATGTCAAATGAGATGTCACACAGTGTAATATTGTAACATAATAAGAATAGTGTACAACTCAATGCAGTTGGAAAATCTCATGGCTTCTTTCACAAGTGGCACAGTGTTTGAAGGTGCAGGATATGCCTGTGACTGGACTGGAATAGGAAGTGCTTGGTGGATGGACTGGGAATGTATTGCAACAGGATCTTCCATGGGGATATCAGCCAAGTGACAGGGAACAGGGGTTAGGGAGGCATACAGATGGACTAGAATATTTTGACTTTTGTGTGGGCAAAGAGCACCACTTTAGGAGGGGCGAGGGAAAACTTGTGTAGGATATATGTCGTTTCTGGACATCTATAAGGCCATGCTGTTTCCATCCCCACCACTACCTTACAACGTGTCTGTTACCATTTCGCTCCCCACCCAGCCCATCATCACAGAGTATTACTTAGAACACAGCAGTATGTCTGTGTAGTGTACCTCTGTGACTGTATGGATGACTGTATGATGAAGGTTAGTGAGTATGTTATGAAACTTCCTGGCAGATTAAAACTGTGTGCCGGAACCGGGACTCGTACCTGGAACCTTTGCCTTTTGCGGGCAAGTGCTCTACCACTGAGCTATCCTGTCATGACTCATGGCCCGTCCTCACAACTTTACTTCTGCCATTATCTTAACTCCTAGTTTCTAAACTTCACAGAAGTTCTCCTGTGAAACTTGCAAGACTAGCACTCCTGGAAGAAAGGATAAAGTGGAGACATGGCTTAGCCAGAGCCAAAGAGATGTTTCCAGAATGAGTCCTGGTTCCGGCACAGAGTTCTAATGTGCCAGGAAGATTCATATCAGCACAGATACCACTGCAGAGTGGAAGTTTCATTCTGGAAATATCCCATAGGATGTAGCTAAGCCATATTTCCACCATAACCTTTCTTGCAGGAGTGCTAGTCTTGCAAGTTTCACAGGAGAACTTCTGTGAAGTTTGGAAAGAAGGAGGCAAGGTACTGAAAGAAGTAAAGTTGTGAGGACATGTCGTGAGTCATGCCAGGGTAGCTCAGTGGTAGAGCAGTTGCCTGCAAAAGGCAAAGTTCTCAGGTTTGAGTGCCGGTTAGGGCACACCATTTTAACCTGCCAGGAAGTTTTATATCAGCGCACACTCCACTGCAGAGTGAAAGTTTCATTCAGGTATGTTATGTATAGATGAGTCTTTTTTAGACCCAGTCGCATCTCTGTGTAGGTCTTTTCAGTGAGTTGCATACTATCCTCTTAATATTAGTGATTTTTAAATCTGCCTAAGTAGCATAGTCAACAGTATTGCTAAGTACCATGCAGCGGACTTGGTTGTATTCCTGGAAAGGGTCTGGATGTTGTGTGTGGTCCTTATCATCATCATCAATGCCATGCAAATCACCAAAGTGATGTCAACTAAAAAGACTTGCACTAGGTGCCAAAACTATCTCAGATGGGATCTTCTGGACAAAAATACCATATGATATTTTCATTTATTGAATTTCAACCTGTACTTTCCATTGTTTGATGAAATATCATATGTATAGTTTCTGCTGGCATGCACACCTTTGTTTTGTGTGAATTAAATTTAACTACAAAGTGGTTCATTATAAAATATATTAATTGCACAATGTCTTCTGACTACAGGAAACACTACAATTCCAATAACTCAACCGTTGTGCAGAAGACCCTGTTCATCAGATACTTTCCACATACAATTTATATGAAGAAGTCACTATGATATAGTTGTAAGTTGTAATAGTATAAATTGAATAAAAATAAATAGTATTATAGTATAGTATAATAGTATAGTAAATAAAAATAAATAGTATATATTGAATAGGTTCTGGAAGTTGTGAAATATGTTGCAAGACATAAGATGAATAGTATACTGAGGTGCTGTGATTCACTATAAAGGCAATTACTGAAATGCAGACTGGCATACAGAAGAAACAATTACACTCATGCAGTTGAAAATATTGCACACCTTGTGATCTTATGTTCCTTCTCTCCAGCTCCTGATAAAGGCAGCACCTGATATTTTTTATATTTTGTTACTGTGATTGTCTTTTCTTCATTCCTGTCCATGGCTCAGCAGTTGTCTCTATGACAATACAGTAGAGAACTGTTCTCAATATATTACCGATATTTCAACCTAAATTTTTAATTATTAAAGCATAACATTAGTATTACTGCTTTATAAAAGAAACATGGTTCCTGTGTTGCGAAGTCATAGTTATAAATGTTGTTCATTGCAATGGTGCATACCTACCACAAAGTCAATGTAAACATGTGAGTTTTTTGATTTTGGAAGTTTATTAATTAATAATTTCAGGAATGTAATTTTTGTTTTACTATTTTTGCTTTTATTCTCTCCAGAACACCATTATGAGCAATGGGAAACCTTAAGTGCACCAAATTTAACACCTTTGATTGTATTCCCAAACTTACATTGACATTTTTTTATCCTCTGTGTTCAGTGAAGGGGAACAATTTGTTCATATCTAACTGTATATTATTCTGCATGGGAATATTTTATTGTGTCTATTGTGGAATTTCTAACATTAAAATAAGGAACCAAAATTATGTTACCATGCATATGTACACCTTAATTAAAGGGTATGCATCAATCAGATAAGCTTTAGTTTGACTTCTTCAGAATTATATTGCTTGGAGGTGTTACCAACCAGAACCATAATTATGATTATGACATTGGACAATGACTAACATTTTGCTATTATTTAAGGAGTAATTGTTTAAGGTACCCACTGAAGTTGATGCCTGAATGCGCTGAAGATTGTGTACTCCAAAAGACAAGGAGCTACATTTCGAACAGCGCTGACATTAACGGGAGTAGCTGACAGCACATCAAATAAAAATTTTGTTGTCGCTAATAGCATTCCCAACATTCACCCACATTGCATTATTGCCTGTAAAATGACTGTCACACTTATTAGCAAGGTGGTCTTATCATACATAATCTGGTATGTGATGGTATACACTGTAATTACTATCCGTCAATATTTGTTTTGCTAATAGATCACTTTATTTGATCTTTATTACATAGCAAGTGTGAGGGGGCAAACCAGTTTATAAGATATCATACTATCTAACATTATAGTGACAGGCGGTACTGAGCTGCATCCTTAAAATATGCTGTTAAAGTATGTGATGTAACTAATACATTTTAAGTTGTGTAGATTACATTGTATGTGTTATCATAGACTCTGACCATAACTTATTGGTTATGAACTGTACATTAAAATTCAAGAGACTGCAAAAAGTTAGAAAATAAAGGAGATGGAATGTGGACAGTTTGAAGGAAGCAGAAGTTGAGAGATCTAGAGGGAGCATTAGGCAAGGATTGTCTGAAACAGGTGAAAGTAATACACTAAAAGAAGAATGAGTAGCTCTGAGAGATAGAGTATTGAAGGCTGCAGAGGATCATATATCCAGAAAGACAAGGCCTAACAGAAATCATTGGATAAATAAAAATGCATCAAGTGAAGCAGGCAAATAAAAGAGACATTTGGAGGCAAGAAAAGCAGTGGTATGAATATCAAGAACTCAGATGGAGAACTAGCGCTAAAACATTTGAGTAGAAACAAGGCTCCTGGAGTAGATGATGTTCCATCTGAACTGTCATTATTGTTAGGAGAGCCAATCATGAAGAAATTATTGCACATAGTATGCAAGAGGTATGAGACAGGGGAAATACCCTCAGACTTCAAGAAGAATATAGTGATTCCAATTCTGAAAAAAGCAAGTGCAGACAAATGTGAAAATTATAGAACTATCAGTTCAACAAGCCATCGTTGCAAAATACTGACATGAATTATTTACAGATGAATGGAAAAACTGGTGGAATCTGACCTTGGGGAAGATCAGTTTGGATTTAGGAGAAATGTAGAAACACGCAAGGCAATTCTCACATCACGACTTATCTTAGAAGATAGGCTAAGGAAAGGGAAACCTACGTTTTTAGCGTTTGTGGATCTGGGAAAAGCTTTTGACAGTGTTGACTGGAACACACTCTTTTTAGTTCTGAAGGTATCAGGAGTAAAATATAGGAAGCAAAGAGTAATATTCAACTTGCACAAAGACTAGACAGCAATTATTAGAGTCAAAGGGCATGAAAGGGTCGCAGTGGTTGGGAAGGGGATAAGACAGGGTTGTAGCCTTTCCCCAATGTTGTTCAATCTGTAGATTTAGCAAGCTGTGAAGGAATGCAAGGAGAAATTTGGAGAGAGAATTAAAGTCCAGGGAGAGCACATAAAAACCTTGCAGTTTGCTGATGACACAGTAATTCTGTCAGAGACAGCAGAGGACCTGGAAGAGCAATTAAATGGAATGGACAGTGTCTTGCAAGGAGGCTATGAGATGAATATTAACAAGCATAAAACAAGTATACTATATAAACGATTTAGGAGACAATCTGAATAGCTCCATAGCTCCCTTAGACTGTTCATGGATGATGCTGTGCCGGCCGCAGTGGCCGAGGGGACTGAGGCGCTCCAGTCACAGTCTGCACGGCCACTACGGTCGGGGGTTCGAATTCCCCCTCGGGCATGGATATTAGTGCCGTCCTTAGTATTAGGTAGTTGATAAGTAGTTTGTAAGTTTAGGGACTGATGACCCCGTAGTTAAGTCCCATAAGCTTAACAAACATTTGAACATTTTTATGATGCTGTCGTTTATCAATTAGTGAAGTCAACAAAGGATCAAAAGCAACTGCAATGCAATTTAGACAAAATTTCTGCACAGTGCAAATATTGGCAATTAACACTAAATAATGAAAAGTGTGATGTAATACACATGACCACTAAAAGAAATCTGCTGAACTTCAATTACACGGTAAATCAGTTGAACCTTAAGGTCGTAAATTCTACCATATACCTAGGAGTTAAAATTACGAACAACTTAGACTGGAGAGAACACATACAAAATATTTTGGGGAAGGCGAACTGAAGGTTACGTTTCATTGGCAGAACACTTCGAAGATGCAACAAGTCAACCAAAGGGACTGCCTGCATCACACTTGTGCTTCCTCTCCTGGAGTACTGTTATCCAGTGTGAGACCCTCACCAGGTGGGACTGACATTGAGAAGGTTCAGAGAAGGGCAGCTCGTTTTCTTTTATCACGTTACGGGGGGGGGGGGGGGGAAGCGTCACGGAAATGTTGCACGAATTGGAGAGGAAATCATTAAAAGAAAGACGTTATTCACTGCGGCGTGATCTGTTTGCGAAGTTTCAATCACCAACTTTTACTTCTGAATGTGAAAATATTTTGCTAGCACCCACCTACTTAGGGAGACATGACCATCCCAATAAAATAAGAGAAATCAGACCGAAAACGGAACGATTTAGGTGTTCTTTCTTCCCGCGCGCTATTAGAGAATGGAACGGTAGAGAAAAGTTATGAAAGTGGTTAATGAACCCTCTGCCAGGGAATTAGATGTGATTTGCAGAGTATCTATGTAGATGTAGATGTAGAATGGGTAAGACGGCCGGTCACTTGCAGTCATAATACAAGGAAGGAAGTGGTCCGCTTGTGTTGACTCTAGCTCTGTCACGCCTAGAAGAGCAAATCCGTAGTTTGATTGCATCTGCATCGGTACTTTGTGTCAGTAAGGACTCTTATCAAGGGAAGTTTTCAGACGTCTTGCATTGAACCAAAACGATATTGTTGGGACGTGGAGGAGGTACAGAGGTACAGGAACTGTCGATGCCTTGCCTCCCTCTGCCCGCCCAAAGACTAAATCAGATGATGACCGCTACGTACATATTTCAGTTCAGATGAACCGTCAGAGGAACGCCACCGTGCTGAATAATAATTTTCTAGCAGGCACAGGACGTTCGTTTTCGACTCAAACTGTATGTAATAAACTGCATGACTAAGTGGGACTGACGGAAGACATTGAGAAGATTCAGTGAAGGGCAGTTCCTTTTATTTTATCACATTACAGGGGGAAAATCATCACAGAAATGTTGGTGTGACGTAGGCACAGGCAGTTGTCAGGCCTTGTCTAGGTGGTGTTGATATAGGAGAGGTCTGGTCATTCTACCATAATCCTTTGCGATGGCGACCATTTTGGTTCTACGGCGTGACTATAGCAGACTGTATTCGGATAATGTTTGTCTCTAGAAAGGTTTTTTTTTTTTTTCTTTTATTTTCTTTCTTTCTTTTTATGCATAAAGCAGTGAATGTAAAATTGCAAAGAAGTATGCAGGTTACAGAGAATATCCACTCTCATTGCAATGTATATGTGATGTGAATAACGATACAAACACAATTGTGAAAAATGATTTTTCATTAACAAAATTCTGCTTTTCCCTAATTGTATCTGTGTAACACGTGTTTTCTTCGCATATATTTCTTTTTCTTTTCTTTTCTTGACAAGTTTCCTTTTGGTATGGCATAGAAAAAGGATCAACGAAAATTTGTGTTGAGCTATCACAGAAAAAAATCTTTTATGAAATGTCTGCTTGCATTCATAAAAAATTTGCATTTCCAATGATGCGATATTTACGTAAACGGAAAAAAATTTCGAAATATTGGATCTGTGTCAGAAACGTCGGTCAGAGCCTAGTGTTTAAACTGAAATTAAGTTGGAAAAGATGGGAGAGATATTGTAAGAAGTCCAATAAGGTCATTTCGCCAAGTGAGAAATTACGAAACCGAAATTTATGTAAAAATCAATGCATTAGTTTTAGTTTTAATTAAATACGGTAATTAATGTAGTTAAAACATTTTCATTTAATGGTGAAGTGTCCACTGAAAAAAGTATCTACAAAAATCTAGCAGTTATCTGCTAAAGTTACATTTATTTTGGCTGATCATCGTTAATGAACATATTTACACCATTCATGAGTCATGAAAGCATTTTTCAACAAGTTTTTTTCTTCTTTTTTTCTTTTTTCCAAAAATGCTTTAGTACAAAGCATACATCATTGGTCATCCAAACGTGCTTTACTTCCAGTATTCCGAAATCTTTGATGAGAGCTTTTCTCAGGGCACGTATTTCAGGAATTTAAAACGTTTATCTAGCCGGTTCTTCTCCCACAGTTTGACTAATATCTATGAGAATTATCTTGTGGCCTCGCCTGGTAAGACTGAGCAATATAGGCCTTTCAAATTATCAGTATTTTATTATTAAACGTAAGAATATAATTTCTGACTCAAACGCTACACAAACTGGCTGCACAATAATAATAATAATAATTTTCGAAAGCCACTGTTTTCTCTCCTAGCGATACTGCGCATCGTCGTCGTCTGAACCCGAAAAAATTCTGGTCCTATGTAAAATCGATAGGCGGGTCAAAGCCCACTGTCCAGTCACTCGTTGATCATTCCGGGGCAGTAATAGAAGAAAGCAAACGGAAAGCTGAAGTTCTAAATTTAACCTTTACGAAATCTTTCACGCAGGAAGACCGTACAAATGTACCATCATTTGATCAACGTACTAATTCCGAAATGGGGGACATAGCAATAGGTATTTCCGGTGTAGAGAAGCAGCTGAGAGAGCTAAATACGAAAAATTCTGCTGGTCCGGATGGAATACCAGTTCGGTTTTACAAAGACTATTCTGCGGCGTTGGCCCCCTACTTAGCTTGCATTTATAGCGAATCTTTAATTCAGCGCAAAGTTCCTAGTGATTAGAAAAAAGCGCAGGTGACTCCCGTGTATAAGAAAGGAAAGAGAACTGACCCATACAATTACAGGCCAATATCGTTGACATCAGTTTCATGTAGAATTTTGGAGCACATTCTCAGTTCGAATATGGTAAATTTCCTTGAAACGAAAGAGCTTCTTTCCATGAATCAGCACGGGTTTAGGAAACATCGTTCATGTGAAACTCAGCTTGCCCTTTTCTCACATGACATCTTGCGAGCCATGGACGAAGGGCAACAGGCGGATTGTGTTTTTCTCGACTTCAAAAAGGCGTTCGACGCGGTGCCACACTGCAGACTGCTAACGAAGATACGAGCTTATGGAATAGGTTCACAGATTTGTGACTGGCTGGAAGACTTCCTAAGTAATAGAACGCAGTACGTTGTTTTCGACGGCGAGTGTTCATAAGAGACGAGTGTATCGTCAGGCGTGCCCCAGGGGAGTGTGATAGGACCGCTATTATTTTCTATCTATATAAATGATCTGATGGACAGAGTAAGTTGTAATTTGCGGCTGTTTGCTGATGATGCTGTGGTGTATGGGAGGGTGTCGTCTGTAACTGACTGTAATAGCATACAGGATGACTTAGACAAAATTTCTAGTTGGTGCAAAGATTGGCAGCTAGCTCTCAATGTAGAAAAATGTAAGGTGATGCGCATGAGTAGAAAAAACAATCCCATAATGTTCGAATACAGCATTAGTAGTGAGCTTCTTGATGCTGTCGCGTCGTTCAAATATCTAGGCGTAACATTGCAGAGCGATATGAAATGGAACGAGCATGTAAGGACAGTTGTGAGTAAGGCGGACATCCGAATTCGGTTTATTGGGAGAATTTTGGGAAGATGTACTTCACCTGTAAAGGAGACCGCGTATAAAACGCTTGTACGACCACGTCTTGACTATTGCTCAAGTGTTTGGGACCCGCAGCAGATCAGTTTAAAGGAAGACATAGAGGCGGTTCAGAGACGAGCAGCTAGATTTGTTACCGGTAAATTCGACCAATGCGCGAGTGTCGCGGAAATGCTCCGGCAACTCAATTGGGGATCGCTGGAAGAAAGACGACGTTCTTTTCGTGAATTTCTGTTAAGTAAATTTAGAGGGCCGGAATTTGAAGCTGAGTGTGGTACGATCTTGCTGCCGCCTACTTACATTTCGCGTAAAGATCACAAAGACAAGATAAGAGAAATTAGGGCTCGTACGGAGGCATATAGGCATTCTTTTTTCCTCGTTCAATTTGGGAGTGGAATAGGAAAGGAAATGCCTAGTAGTGGTACAGTGTACCCTCCGCCACGCACCTTACGGTGAATTGCGGAGTATGTATGTAGATGTAGAACCAAAATGGCTGCTCCGTAAGGGACATTGGTGTCCAGACCTGCCTTCTATAGGCCTTGCAACAGCAGATCCCGCGCAGCATCTGCTCCAGCACCCAGTGACGTCAGATCAAACGCCGACCAGCGTCTGCTATTACCATGTGTACTTCGGCAAGGACTACTGTGCCCACTCACCTAACCTCAAATGACACATTGTCTAGAACACAGTTTGGATTTGTGAAAGGTTCCGATATCGAGAAGGCTATTTACACCTACAGTGAGAATGTACTTAATTCATTAGATATTAAATTACAAGCAGCAGGTATTTTCTGTGATTTATCAAAGGCATTTGATTGTGTGAGCCATAACATCATTTTAAGTAAATTAGAATTCTATGCTGTCATGGGAATTGCTGAAAAATGGTTCAAGTCGTACCTTGCTTACAGGAAACAAAGGGTGTCAGTGCAAGGGACTAGTGAATTAAGCAAACAGTCATCATCAGGTTGGGAAGAAATTACATGCGGTGTTCCACAAGGATCCATCTTAGTGCCATTGCTTTTTCTTGTGTACATTAATGACTTCTCATCAGTTACACTGCCAGGAGTAGAGTTCGTTTTGTTTGCAGATGATACAAGTATTGCAATAAGTAACATATCGAGCTTAGTTTTAGAAAGGTCTGCCAATGATATTTTCATTAACATTAATAAATGGTTTAAAGCCAACTCGTTAACATTAAACTTTGAAAAGACGCACTACATGTAGTTCAGGACATGTGAGAGATTCCCATCTAGTACATGCATAAAGTACGAAGAAGAGCAGATAGAAGAGGTTGACAGTATAAAATTCCTGGGATTACAGCTTGATAATAAATTCAGTTGGGAGGAGCAAACCACAGAACTGCAGAAACGACTTAACAAATCCGTATTTGCAATACGAGTGGTATCAGACATAAGAGACATAAAAATAAAAAAGCTTGCATACTTTGCTTACGTTCATTCCATAATGTCATACGGTATAGTATTTTGGGGTAACTCTTCAAGTCAAGCAAAAGTTTTCAGAGTGTAATACGTATTAATTGTGGTGTAAATTCACGGACATCCTGCAGAAGCCTCTTCAAGGAACTGGGTATATTTTTAATTGTTTGTAAATCTATCGGACCAAACTGCGTGGTCATCAGTCCATAGCTTACAAACTACTTAAACAAAGGTAAACTAACCCAAGGACATCACACACACCCATTCACTTGGGAGGACTCGAACCTCCAACGGCGAGCAACCACGCGGCGAGGTGCCTTAGACCGCTAGGCTACTCCACGGCGGCCTGGATATATTAACTACTGCCTTTTAGTATATTTATTCCTGAATGAAATTTGTCATAAATAATATATCCCTTTTCCCAACAAACAGCTCAGTTCATACCTACAATACTAGGTACAAAAATGATCTACACAAGGACTTAATAGCACTTACTTTAGTTCGGAAAGGGGTCCTCTATTCAGGAACACACATTTT
Organism: Locusta migratoria; assembly: GCA_026315105.1. Classification (NCBI taxonomy): domain Eukaryota; kingdom Metazoa; phylum Arthropoda; class Insecta; order Orthoptera; family Acrididae; genus Locusta; species Locusta migratoria. Next base: position 359,827,119 of record CM048755.1, on the reverse strand, counting down.
CAATAATTTACCAACAACCATAATAATTTAGCTACAAATAAAGATCAGTTTAAGAGGAGCCTAAAAGACTTTCTAGTGGCCAACTCCTTCTACTCCACTGACTAATTCTTAAATATAACTAAATGATGATGCATGTATCTGTATTCATACAATTATTATTATATTTAGTTTGTAAAAAGTGTATAAACCTGTATTAGTAATTTTATATTATCAACCATCAACGAGGATCACCTCAACACGGAACTATGGAACGAACCAACGAATCTAATCACTGCTCACATCCAAACGCCAGCTACAACTGGGCCTAGATGCAGCCGGATGCAGTACGATATATAGATGTCTGTTCGTGGCAGAAAAGGGTATGATCATGAGTTACCTCATGGACACTAGTTCAGACTTGTCAATTTCTCCCAGGTCTCTGATGCGTGGCCGAGACTCAGTGCCTCATGGCAGCTAATAATACGTCCATAAAAATGTACGCCACTCACCATCGGAATGTGAACCTCGGACTGTGCTGCACATTTGCACGTACGTTCACTGTTGCCGATGTTAACAAGCTGAACTTTGGTGCAGACTTTTTAGCACATTATAAGTTGCTCGCTGACATTGCACATGGAAAATTACTTGAATCCACGACGAGTCTGAAAATTGCAGGGAAACAACGACAAGACACTTTCTGTAGTGTCAAACCCACTGAATGCCGTGGAGGTTCGAGTCCTCCCTGGGGCATGGGTGTGTGTGTTTGTCCGTAGGTTAGGTTATCTAGGTTTAAGTAGTTTGTAAGCTACGGACTGATGACCACGCAGTTTGGTCCGATAGATTTACAGACATTTCAACATTTGAAGCTCCGTGCTGGTTATGGACATGCTACAGAAATTCCCCAAGTTAACTCTCCCGTGTAGAGCGCCTAACGAGGCAAAACAATCGACTCTGCATCACATCATCACTACCCCCGGACCTCCCGTCTCGTGCCACCCACGTCATCTCGCCACCAACTGGCTTGTGGCCGCAAAGTTGTGTCAAGACATCGTCTGCCCATCGTGCAGCCCGTGGTTGTCCACCTCGCATTTAGTGGCAAGAAAGGACAATTCGTGGCGGCCATGCGGTAACCACCGCGCACTCAATACAAGGAGAGTGCCAGACAGATACCTGGTGCCACAGCTACAGTGCAATCACTCCTCGGCAGGCACGACTATCTTCAGCAAGATGGACTGTGCGAAGGCGTACACGCAGATTCCTGTGGCGCCCGAGGACATCGAGGAATCTGCACGGCCACTACGGTCGGGGGTTTGAATCCTCCCTCGGGCATGGATATTTGTGCCGTCCTAGTTCGTAAGTAGTTCATAAGTAGTTTGAAAGTTTAGGGACTGATGACCCCGCAGTTAAGTCCCATAAGCTTAAACATTTGAACATTTTTTTGACATCGAGGAAACGGCCATCATCACCCTGTTCGGGCTCTTTGAGAGTATGTTTATGACGTTCGGTCTGCGGAACACCGCTCAAACCTGACAGCGGTTCCTGGATGGCGTTCTGCGGGGCCTGCCATTCTGCTTCGCCTATCTGGACGACATCCTCGTGTTCTCCGAGACACCCGAAGTCCACAACAGACACATGACAGCCGTCTTCCAGCGGCTCATTGAGGCAGGCATAATGATCAACCCAATGAAGTGGTTTCGGAATGCCCTTATGAAGACAAACTGTGCAAGGAAACAGGAATACGGATGTATCGGTTTTTAAATTTGGAATGTGGAACGTGCATGCACTGTTGCAGATAGGACCAATGAATAGTGTTGCAGAAGAGGTGCTAAGGTATGGAATGGGAGTTGTCGCACTGCAGGAAATCAGAACGATTGGAATAAGATATCTGTATGGTGTAAGAATTGGCAATTGACTCTAAATAATGAGAAGTGTGAAGTCGTCCACATGAGTACGAAAAGAAATCCGTTAAACTTTGTTTACGTGATAAATCAATCAAATGTAAAGGCCGTAAACTCCACAAAATACCTAGGAATTACAATTACTTCTGACTTAAATTGGAAAGAACACGTAGATAGTGTCGTGGGAAAGGCGAACCAGACACTGCGTTTTATTGGTAGAACCCTTAAAAGATGCAACAGAACTACTAAAGAAACAGTGTACACTACGCTTGTCCGTCCTTTTATGGAATATTGCTGCCCAGTGTGGGATCCTTATCAGGTGGGTTTGACGGAGGACATCGAAAGAGTCCAAAGAAGGGCAGCTCGTTTCGTATTGTCGTGATACACGGGAGACAGCGTTACGGAAATGATACAGGATCTGGGATGGGAATCATTAAAACAACGACGCTTATCGCTGCGGCGCGGGCTGCTTACGAAACGACAGTCGCCAACATTCTCCTCCGAATGCGAAAATATATTGTTGACTCCCACTTACATAGGTAGAAATGATCATCAGAATAAAATACGAGAAATCAGAGCCCGAACGGAGAGATTCAGGTGTTCATTCTTCCCGCGCGCTATTCGAGAATGGAATGGGAGATAAAATAGTATAACGGTGGTTCGATGAACCCTCTGCCAGGCACTTAAATGTGATTTGCAGAGTATCCCATGTAGATGTAGATGTAGATCAGGTGGAAAGGAAAAGGAGAGATTCATAAACATAAATTCTCCATATACTATTCAAGAAAAGACGAAAGATGAGGGGAATATGGAGTTTGGTTTATAGTCTCCAGGGATATGTGTAGATCCATCATTGCTTTTACCCCACATAATGAAAGAATATGTACTTTGCGTATCAAAGGCAAATTTCACATTGTGAACTTTGTGAATCGGTGAATGTATGTGCACCAGTGGAAGAATCAGATGGAGATACCGTGGACAGCTTCTATGATCAGCTTCAGGGGGTTTGTGATAGAATCCCTAGACATGATTCCAAAATAGTTCTTGGTGACTATAATGCTAAATTGCGAAAGGAAGAGGCTTTCAGAAGTGTTTTGGGCAAAGAAAGATTGCACAATGAAACTAGTAATAATGGTATGACGGTTGTCCAGTTTGCTTCTGCAAACAAGCTGAAGGCAGTAAGTACTTGCTTCCCAAGGAAAAATATCTACAAAGGAACCTGGAAAACACCAGGAACAAATGAAGCAAACCAAATAGACCACATACTGATATCAAAGAGATGGGTATCTGACATGGAAAATGTGCGTACTTTTCGAGAAGCTAATTCGAATTCTGGCCATTACATAGTAGGAGCCAAATCCTGCTGTTGCTGCCAAATGAAGTACTAACAGAGTAAATAAATGCAGTATAGAAAGACCGCCACGCCCGTGAACCACAAACATGGCCGAGGTGGGGTGGCTTGCGTGCCTCAATGATACAGATAGCCGTACCGTAGGTGCAACCACAGCGGAGGGGTATCTGTGGAGAGGCCAGACAAACGTGTGGTTCCTGAAGAGGAGCAGCAGCCTTTTCAGTAGTTACAGGGCAACAGTCTGGATGATTGACTGAGCAGGCCTTGTAACATCAGCTAACGTAGCTTTGCCATGCAGTTACTGCGAACAGCTGAAAGCAAGGGGAAACTACAGTCGTTACTTTTTCCGAGGAATGCAGCTTTACTGTATGGATATGTGATGATGGCATCTTCTTGGGTAAAATATTCCGGAGGTAAAATAGTATCCCATTCGGATCTCCGGGCGGGGGATGTCGTCATCAAGAAAAACGAAACAGGCATTCTATGGGTCGGAGCGTGGAATGTTCTAACCCCTAATGACTTAGGCAAGCTAGAAAATTTAAAAAGGGAAATGGATAGGTTGAAGTTAGATATAGTGGGCATAAGTGAAGTTAGGTGGCAGCATGAACAGGATTTCTGGCCAGGTGAGTACAGGGTTATCAATACAAAATCAGTTGGTGGTAACGCAGGAGTAGGTCTCATAATGAATAAGAAAATAGGAATGCGGGTGAGTTACTATGTACAGCATAGTGAACGCATTATCGTAGCAAAGATAGACACAAAACCAACACCGACCACAGTAGTACAAGTTTATATGCCAACTAACAGGGCCGATGATGAGGATATCGAACAAATGTATAAGGAAATAAAAAGAAATCATTCAGAAAGTTAAGGGAGACGAAAACTTGATGGTGATGGGGGTCTGGAACTCGGTAGTAGGAAAGGGAAGAGAAGGAAATGTAGTAGGTGTGTATGGGCTGGGAAAAAGGAATGAAAGAGGAAATCGCTTGGTGGAATTTTGCGTAAAGCACAATTAAATGCTAAAAAACACTTGGTTCAAACAGCATGATAGAATGCTGTGTACGTGGAAGAGACCAGGAGACAGTGGAAGGTACCAGATTGACTTTATAATGGAAAGGAATAGATTTAGAAACCAGTTTTTAAACTGTAAAACATATCCGGGGGCAGATATAGACTCTGACCATAACTTGTTGGTTATGAACTGCAGATTAAAACTTAAGAGACTGCAGAAAGGTATAAAAGTTAGGAGATAAAACCTGGACAAATTGAAGGAACCAGACGTGGTTGAGGGTTTCAGAGGGAGCATTAGGCAAGGATTGGCTGAAATGGGGGAAAGTAATAGAGTAGAGGAAGACTGTGTAGCTCTGAGAGATATGGTAATGAAGGCATCAGAGGATCATATAGGCAGAAGGATAAGGACTAATAAAAATCCCTGGATAACACAGGATATACTGAACTTAATTAATGAGTGGAGAAAATATAAAAATTCAACAAGTGAAGCAGGAAAAAGGGAGTACAGAGTCTGAAATATGAGATTGAAAGAAAGTGCAAACTGGGTAAGCAGAAGTGACTACAGGACAAATGCAGAACCATAGAAGAATGCCTAACTAGGGGAAAGATAGATACCGAATACAGGAAAATAAAAGAGATATTTGGAGACAAGAAAAGTAGCTGTATGAATATCAATAACTCAGGCGGAAAACCAGTACTAAGCAAAGAGGGGAAAGCTGACTGTGGAAGGAATATATAGAGGGCCTATACAAAAGAAATAAACTTGAAGGCAATATTCTAGAAATGGAAGATGAAGTGGAGGAACTTGAGATAGGAGATATGATACTGCGAGAAGAATTTGACAGAGCGCTGAAGGATTTGAGTCGAAACAAGGCCCTTGGAGTAGATGATATTCCGTCTGAACTGCTGATATCGTTAGGGGAGTCAGTCATGAAAGAAATGATATCACCTGGTATGCAAGATGTATGAGACAGGGGAAATACCCTCCAACTTCAAGAAGAATATCGTAATTCCAATTCCGAAGAAAGCAAGTGCAGACAAGTGTGAAAATTACAGAACTATCAGTTTAATAAGTCATGGTTACAAATGTTACAAAATACTAACACGAATTATTTACAGACGAATGGAAAAACTTGTGGAATCTGACCTCGGGGAAGATCAGTTTGGATTTAGGAGAAATGTAGGAACACGGGAGGCAATACTCACATAACGACTTATCTTAGAAGATAGGCTAAAGAAGGGCAAACCTATATTTTTGGCTTTTGTATATTTGAAGAAAGCTTTTGACAATGTCAACTGGAATACACTCTTCCAAACTCTGAAGGTAGCACGGGTAAAATACAGGGAGCGAATAGTTATATTCAACCTATACAAAAACCAGACAGCGGATATTAGAGTCGAAGGGCAAAAAAGGTACGCAGAGGTTGGGAAGAGAGTAAGACAGGGTTGTAGCCTTTCCCCAATGTTGTTCAATCTGTACATTGAACAGGCAGTGAAGGAATGGAAGGAGAAATTTTGAGAGGGAATTAAAGTTCAGGGAGAAGAAATAAAAAGTTTGCGGTTTGGCAACGACATAGTAATTTTGTCAGAGACTGCAAAGGATCTGGAAGAGCAATTGAATGGAATGAACAGTGTCTTGAAAGGAAGATATAAGTTGAACATTAACAAATGTAAAACGAAGGTAATGGACTGCAATGTCAGAAAATCAGGCGATGCTGAAGGAATTAGATTAGTTAATGAAACAACATAAGTAGTAGATGATTTTGTTATTTGGGTAGCAAGATAACTTCTGATGGCCGAAGTAAAGAAGATATAAAATGCAGAATGGCTATGGGAAGAAAAGCATTTCTGAAGAAGCGAAATTTGTTGACATCCAATATTAATTTAAATGCTAGGAAGTCCTTTCTGAAAGCATTTGTCTGGAGTGTAGCACTGGATGGCAGTGAAACGTGGACGATAAGGAGTTCAGACAAAAAGATGATAGAAGCTTTTGAAATGTGGTGCTACAGACGAATGATGAAAATCAGATGGGTCGATCACGTAACTAAGTATGAGGTGCTTAACCGAATTGGGGAGAAAAGGAGTTCCTGGCATATCCTGACTGAGAGAAGGGATATATTGCTAGGACACGTTCCGAGACATCAAGGAATTGTCAACTTAGCATTAGAAGGAAGTGTGTGTAGTAAAAATCGTAGAGGGAGCCCGAGGGACAAATACAGTAAGCAGATTCAAAAGGATTTAGGTTGCCGAACGTATTCTCAGATGAAGAAACTTGCACAGGACAGGTTAGAGTGGAGAGCTGAATCAAATCAGTCTGCGGGCTGAAGAGCACAACAACAACAACAACAACACAACAACATAGAAAGACTGAAAGAGAGAGTTACTGTTTAAGAGTTCCAGAATAAATTGAAACAGGGGTTACAAACGAAACAGGGTGGAGACCATATAGACAATGAATGGAACTCTATTAAAGATGCCATTTTGACAACAGCACATGAAATACTGGAAACAAGGAGAGTGAGGAATGAAGATAGGTATGATGACGTATGTAGACAGGCAGTGGAACATAAGAAGGAAGTAAGACTGAAATGCTTACAGCAGAATACAAGATGAACGCAGGTATTTCATAATGAAAAAAGAAGAGAGGCAGCAAGTACACTACTGGCCATTAAAATTGCTACACCAAGAAGAAATGCAGATGGTAAAGGGGTATTCATTGGGCAAATATATTATACTAGAACTGATATGTGATTACATTCTCACGCAATTTGGGTGCATGGATCTGAGAAATCAGTACCCAGAACAACCACCTCAGTCAATAATAACGGCCTTGATACGCCAGGGTATTGAGTCCAACAGTGCTTGGATGGCGTGTACAGGTACATATGCCCATGCAGCTTCAACACGATGCCACAGTTCATCACGAGTAGTGACTGTCCTATTGTAACGAGCCAGATGCTCGTCCACCTTCGACCAGACGTTATCAGTTGGTGAGAGATGTGGAGAATGTGCTGGCCATGGCATCAGTTGAACATTTCCCTTATCCAGAAAGGTCCGTACAGGTCCTGCAACATGCGGTCGTGTATTATTCTGCTGAAATGTAGATTTTTGCAGGAATCGAATGAAGGGTAGAGCCACAGGTCGTATCACATCTGAAATGTAACGACTACTGTTCAGAGTGCCGTCGATGCGAACAAGAGGTGAATGAGACCTGTAACCAATGGCACCCCATACCATCACGCCTGGTGATACGCCAGTATGGCGATGACGACAACACGTTTCCAATGTACATTCACTGCGATGTCACCAAACATGGATGCGACCATCAGGATGCTGTAAGCAGAAGCTGGGTTCATCCGAAAAAATGACGTTTTGCCATTCGTGCATCCAGGTTCGTCGTTCCGTACACCATTGCAGGCGCTCATGTCTGTGATGCAGCGTCAAGGGTAGCCGCAGCCATGGTCTCCGAGCTGATAGTGCATGCTGCTGCAAATGTCGTCGAACTGTTAGTGCAGATGGTTGTTGCCTTGCAAACGTCCTCATCTGTTAACTCAGGTATCGAGACGTGGCTGCACGACGTTCCGTATTGCCCTCCTGAACCCACCGATTCCATATTCTGCTAACACTCATTGGATCGCGACCAATGTGAGCAGGCTACAATCTGACATTTATCAAAGTCGGAAACGTCATGGTATGCATTTCTCCTCCTTACACGGGGCATCTCAACACCGTTTCACCAGCCAACGCCGGTCAGCTGCTATTTGTGTATGAGAAATCGGTTGGAAACTTTCCTCATGCCAGCACGTTGTAGTTGTCGCCACCGGTGCCAACCTTGTGTGAATGCTCTGAAATGCTGATCATTTGCATATCACAGCATCTTCTTCCTGTCGGTTAAATTTCGGGTCTGTAGCACGTCATCTTCGTGGTATAGTAATTTTAATGGCCAGGAGTGTAAATAAATGTCCTACAACTAGTGCAGATGTTTTCTGCTCCTGGCATCATGAGATGAAATCGTCATCACTTGTCAAATTAATGTACTTCCATCTAACTGCCAATTCGCTACTAGTTTCGGCACACTATGGCGTCATTCTCAAGAGCCTATGGTTACAAAAAATAGTACAATGGTTCAACCACATTAAACAGTGAAAAGTTATAAATTTACCTCAAAATAAAAAAAGAGTATCGGGTATCGGGAGTATGGAACTCTACATTTATCAAAATGACAATCAAACCATGTGCGCCGCGCGGGAATGGCTGTGTGATCTGGGGCGCATTTTCGTGGATTACACTCCCGCTCCCGCCAGGGGTTCGAGTCCTCCCTCAGGAATGGTTGTGCGTGTCCTTATAATGAGGTACTTTAAGTACTTTGTAAGACTAGGGACCGAGACCTTAGCAGTTTCAACATTTTTTTTTTTTTTTTTTTTTTTTTTTTTGTCAAGGACGGAACTGGGAAGGGGCGTAGAGGCACGTGCCCCCCCCCCCCCTCCAGCATGGTAGTGTGAGTTTAAAAATGCCAGATCCCTGTAATTAACATAACGAAATTTGACTTTTTGTGTTATGCTTCCATGTAATTGCTTCTTGCTCTTTTTTGTCAGTAATTTACGATAAAAATAAATACAAGTTGTTTATTGTTTCGTGATTACTTGGGAGATAAATGAGCTATTGTGTATGTTTTACTCATACGTAATAAAGTTAAAGAATTTAATTATGTAAAAGAACTCAATTTGAAGGGCTGCGTTCAGGCTGGCGTATTCAAATGTTTTCGGTAAACGGTTTATTTGATTCTTTTCCTAGACACTAAAAAATGGTACTCCCACCCATTATAAAGTTTTATTTGAAGCTACACGTTTCAATTTTTCAGTTATTGGAGCGAATTAGAGATTTCAACGGCATTTTTCCACACGTCAGATACAAAGGATTTTCATGGTAGTATAAATTCATCTTGAATCACAGTCAAGTGTAATTTTCAGAATCAACCTGCGACCTTTGACTTTTGCGGGCAAGCGCTCTACCCTCTGAACTATCCCGACACGCGTCACAGCCCGTCGTCACAACTTTACGTCTGCCTGTTCCTCACCTCCTACTTTCCAAACTTCACACAAGTCCTCCTGCGAACTTTGCAGGACAAGCACTCCTGGAAGAAAGGATGCGGTGGAGACATGACTTAGACACAACCTAAGGGATGTATCCAAAATGAGGGTCACAAGAGAACTTCTGTGAAGTTTCAAAAGTAGGAGACAAGGAACTGGCAGAAATAAAGTTTTCTAGACGGACCTTGATGCGTGTCAGGATAGCTCAGATGGCAGAGCGCTTGCCAGCGAAAGACAAAGGTCCCAGGTTCGAATCCCGTTTCTGACCCCCAATTTTAATCTGCCAGGACGTTTCAAGTGTAATTTTGTTAATCACGAAGCCTTTCTTGAAAACTTATCTCGTTTTTCATAGCAACTTTACAAAGAATGAAGTACAAATTGATTCCGTACAACGCAAACACAGGAAATCTGATTTTAGGTTTTGAGGGAACATCAAACTTAGCGCGACATACTCTTATTTACTGTTTGTTTCTTTCTGACCCCGTTATTGGGCGACCTTTTAGGATACGCCTTTTTTTCATTTTCTGCATTGATTGGTAATGAAGGCAGCGTCGCAGTGTTGCACACGTTACCCGTAAAATGTGTGCAGTAATATTTCTCTTCTAGGGGCAGCGTAATGTTGACAGCAATCCGAAATAAATAGATGTCCTTCAAGTAGTGCAGATGGTTTGTGCTGCTGGCATCACCAGGTAAAATCGTCTTCACTTATCAAATTAAGATACTTCCAATTAATTACCAATGTACTACTAGTTTCGACGCACTATGGCGTCATTCTCAAGTTCCTATGATTAAAAAAAGTATTACAATTATTCAGCCACATTAAACAGTGAAAAGTTTCAAAAAAAATGTTCAAATGTTTGTTAAGCTTAAGGGACTTAACTACGGGGTCATCAGTCCCTAAACTTACAAACTATTTATGAACTACTTACGAACTAGGACGGCACAAATATCCATGCCCGAGGGGGGATTCGAATCCCCGACCGTAGTGGCTGTGCTGACCGTGACTGGAGCGCCTCAGTCACCTCGGCCACCGCGGACGGCAGTGAAAAGTTTCAAAATGTTCAAATGTCTGTAAATCTATCGGACCAAACTGCGTGGTCATCAGTCCGTAGCTTACAAACTACTTAAACCTATATAAACTAACCTAAGGACAACACACACACCCATGCCCCAGCGAGGTGCTTTAGACCGCTCGGCTACTCCACCGCGGCAGTGAAAAGTTTAATAATGTATCATACCATGTGCGTCGCACGGAATGGCCTTGTGATCTGGGGCGCAACATAGCGGAGTACGCGGCCACTCCCACCAGAGGTTCGAGTCCTTCCTTGGGCATGTGTGTGTGTGTGTGTGTGTGTGTGTGTGTTGACCATAGAATAAGTTAAATTAGATTGTAAGAGTACGCACCGATGACCTTAGCAGTTTGGTCCCTTCGGATTACAAACATTTGAACTTTTTTTGAAACATTTTGTCCTATGTTTTTGTACAGTCACCATTAAGTCATTTGGCTCTTTTAATATGTACAAAACATTTTTCGACCATATTGTACAATTGTTTGAATTTTCAAGTGGTCAGTCTTATTCAGTCTCATAGTCCAATTATTCACAAGTTGTAAATATGTAGAGAAACCTATGCCAATTTCGTATGGCTTCCTCTGTATAGGGATTCGCATATACCCACCTGGCGAAGCTCAGAATCAGTTACATATTGAATTAAATTCAGAGTGTGAATGCCCAGTGTTCAGCTGTTGGCAAGTGTTTCATCTCTTATTATGATGACGTTTGTCGTAAATTTAGAAAATTTACACTATTTAATGCGACTGAATCAGTATAATATTTTTGAGATCATACGCATCTGAAAAGAACACCATAGTGCGGAGAAACTAATAGTGGATTGGTAGTTAAGAGGGAAGTAAATTAAAAAGTCTTTTTCTAAGAAGCGACTGTGGCTTTGGAACACATTTTGTGTGTTTCCTATAGCAGTCAGTTATATGTGAGAATAACTACAGTAAAACTTCCCTTAACGGACACTTCCCAATAACGGACTCCTCTCAATAGCGGACATTTTAAAATTCCCCTGTAAAACAACATTAGCCCTCATGATAAAATTACTCCGAATACCGGACATTCTCAATAACGGACACCGTAATATGTCCCTCATAAACAATCAAAACTTCCAAATAACGGACAGCGTCAAAGAATCAGTGCACTCTTGCGCGTCAAAAGTCTTGAGTGTTGATTGAAGATTTAGTGTTTCTTGCTCGTATTGCGTGATATCCTGACATTGTCATCTATTGGAATTTCTTGAAAGTACAGTACGTACAGTATTGGTTCATGCCGCACAGAAACAGACAATGAGAATGCGACGCCAATCACTTTCCGCCTGCTATCGGTACATCAGACGAAGCCAAGCGTTTAATAGTCAACGCACTGTTGTTCCTGCGTGGGCTTGGGTAGGACAGGGGAGAGGCGAAAGGTGTATCGAATGTTTTCATTCAGTGGCTGTCACAGCCTCTTTTCCAAAGTCAAAAGCTTTGTTTAATGCGTCTTCAGTGTTTTGTTGTCATTTGTCTGTGTGTTTTGAATTGGAAGTTTCGTTGTTTGTTATGCTTATGGGACTTAACTACGGGGTCATCAGTCACTAAACTTACAAACTACTTATCAACTACCTTATACTAAAGACGCCACAAATATCCATGCCCGAGGGGGGATTCGAACCCCCGACCGTAGTGGCCGTGCAGACCTTGACTGGAGCGCCTCGGTCTCCTCGGCCACCGCGGCCGGCTGAAGTTTCGTGATCGCGCTGCATGCTTTAAAATGCCCCGAGTGCGTTTTTTTTTTTTTAAAAAAAAAAAAAAGATTGAAAAACAAATTGATCAGAAATTTAAAAATTTGTTCCATTCCAGCGTGAAGCAGCGCAATGAAATTTCGAAAAACAATGAGAAAAGGTTCACATCCTCAGTTAGAAGAGGGTTTTTTTTGTGGCATGAACAAATAAGAGCCAATGGCATACCAGTTTCAGGTCCTACACTTCGTCTAAATGCGATGACTTTTTATAGGCTCATTGAAGGAAAAGAGTAAGAATTCCTCGGAAATTATGGATGGCTGGATCGGTTCAAGAAACGGCATGGCATTCGCACGTTTTACGATCATACTTAGCGGTATTGACACAATTCGGTGTGTTTAACGCGTGAAAACAGGAGACTTTGGTTTTGTCCGAGATTTTCGTTATTCGAACCGGCCGCCATACCGATAATTTCGGATAAACGGTAGTTTACTATTTTGTATGTTATTCTTTTCTTAACAGCAGACACTTCTTAAAAGCGGACAGTTTCATTGGTGTCCGTTATTCAAAAGTTCTACTGTATAACAAAATTTATATACAGGGTGAAACTTCCTGGCAGATTAAAATTGCGTGCTGGAACCGGGACTCGAACCTGGGACCTTTGCCTTTCGCGAGCAAACGCACTACCGACTGTGCTATCCCGACACGACTCACGATGTCGTCTCACAACTTCCGCCAGTACCTCGCCTCCTACTTTCCAAACTTCACAGAAGCTCTCCTGCGAACCATGCAAGACTAGCACTCCTGGAAGAAAGGATATGGTGGAGACATGGCTTAGCCACAGCATAAGGGAAGTTTCCAGAATGAAATTTTCACTCTGCAGCGGAGTGTGCGCTGATATGAAACCTCCTATCAGATTAAAATTGCGTGCCAGAACCGGGACTCGAACCTGGGACCTTTGCCTTTCGCGGGCAAGCGCACTACCGACTGTGCTATCCCGACACGACTCACGATGCCGCCTCACAACTTTACTTCCGCCAGTACCTCGCCTCTTACTTTCCAAACTTGTGCTTGCCCGCGAAAGGCAAAGGTCCCAGGTTGGAGTCCCAGTTCCGGCAAGCAATTTAATCTGTCAGGAAGTTTCAAAAATGTTCAAATGTTTGTAGAGTCTGTGGGACTTAACTATGGGGTCATCAGTCCCTAAACTTACAAACTACTTATGAACTAACTACTACTAAGGAGGGCACAAATATCCATGCCCAAGGGCAGATTCGAACCCCCGACCGTAGTTGCTGTGCAGACCGTGACTCGAGCGCCTCAGTCCCCTCGGCTACCGCGTCCGGCGCCAGGAAGTTTCATATCAGCGCACACTCCGCTGCAGAGTGGAAGTTTCATTCTATATACAGGGTGATCAATCCTCAGCGCAACCGACTTTGTGGCGTGCGACTTGCCGGCGATGGCAGCTGCGCTGTCCGCTTAGCGCGCCCGCCGTCGTCCGCACTAAATTTAATACGGGTTGGCGCGCAAGTTATTTCTGACATATCCAACACAAAGAAAAGTTTATTACTCACCGGTATTACGCAACGAGGGGCTGGAACTCCCTCCCTTCGGTTTTGAAGCGTTTCTGACACCTACTGAGGAAGTTGCTCATTACACACTGAAGTTCTCTCTCAGAAATTGCAGTGATTTCATTACGGAAGTTTCTTTTTAGTTCATCTGAAATGTGGGGATTTGATTTGTACACTTTCTCTTTTAATGCTCCTCACAGATAAAAATTGCACAGGGTAAATTAGGAGAATGAGGGTGCCAGGTGTTCTTAGTGATAATTCTTTCACCGAACACACTTCCAATTACCCGTAATGATAACCTGGCTGTATGTGCCGTTGCACAGTCTTGCTGAAATGTCGCGAAAGCACGTTCTCTCCCAGTTAATTGGGCAAGAAAAAGGCTGAAATGTTTTCAACATACCAGTCACTATTAATTGTTTCCTGAAAAAATATAGGGCGTATTATTCTCTCGCCGATAACAGTGTACAATACTCCCTATTTTTTGATCGTGCAGGGGCTGCTCCTGAACTCCCGATTTAATCCCGTGTGATTTTTATCTGTGGGGAGCATTAAAAGAGAAGGTATACACAGGGTGTCCCAGCTATCTTGTCCACCCAATATATCTCTGGAACAATAACAGCTATTGCAAAACGACTTTCACCGGTATCAATGTACGGCTGGGGCCCATGGATGTACATATTTGGAAGCATTCTAAAACGAAAGCAAATGTGTTTTTTAACATAAACTTATGTTTTTTTTTAAATGGACACCCTATTTTTTTCTTCAGCAATCCATAGCATGACAAATCACATAATCAATGGCATTGATTGCATCGCAATATTCCAATTACATCCCGAGATATTGCGACGCGAAGTTGACGCTTGAAATACGCGAATAGCGCGGCTAGCGCACGTCGTGAGACTCAGGCGAGAACCCCATGCTGCTCAGGACGAGCGCGTTTCGCGTATTTCAAGCGTCAACTTCGCGTCGCAACATCTCGGCATGTAATTGGAATATTGCGATGCAATCAACGCCCTTGTTTATGTGATTTGTCATGCTATGGATTGCTGAAGAAAAAAATATAGGGTGTTCATTTAAAAATACATAAGTTTGTGTTAAAGACACATTTGCTTTCGTTTTAGAATGCTTCCAAATATGTACATTCATGGGACCCAGCCGTACATTGATACTGGTGAAAGTCGCCCTCCAATAGCTGTTATTGTTCCAGAGATATTTTGGGTGGACAAGATAGCTGGGAGTGTGTGTGTGTGAGAGAGAGATAGAGTATTTTAAAATTATTCTGACAACGCCTTTCAGGACATGTTCGCTCTCCTCAGCCTTGTGCCCCTCCCAGAAAAAGTTCTGTATCCGCCATGGTTCAGTAAGATAAAACAACCGTGAATACATTGATTTTTATTTTTTGCTCTATACACATTACAAAATATGAGGTGGTGTAGAAATGCACCACCGAGCATATCGAAAATCGCACGCCCTATTTTACAGAATGAAATTAATAGAAACATTTTTCATGTAAGGCTAGATTACATTTTGTGCACTAGCGAGTTCCATGTGATTACATAGTGCACATCTTGTACTTTTCTTTTGAGGAACAATGAATTAATTTTTTTCATCTTAACGGACCACGAAACAAAGTCGGACTAGCAACTGGAGTTTTGTTTCCCATATTTTGGCAAGAGTTCTCTTGCTACACTTCTTCTGAATGCGAGTAGATCCATTTCTTCATTGCCAGATTTTCTGTACAATAGCCACGAATTTCGAATTGTTACACCTAAACCCAATAAACAAATTGGGCACCACCATTTCTTGACTTTGATATTTGATCTGTAGTAACTCATGTTTTGGTCCATTCTATTTCACCCATATTGTAAGACTATACATGGTTGTGAAACTACAACTTTCTTTTTTAGTTCAGCAGAGTATCTTTGTACTTTGCAGATGGGATCCAAACCATCACAGTTTGACACAGCCATGACTACACAGTTTCCAGCGAGAAACAAGTAACTCTGCATTTTTATCACACATCGTTTCATAAGAGTCCCTGTCTACATTCTTCATTGCAAGTACACATTTTAGAGGGAAATTTTCAGTTCTGTTGCTTCTTATTGTTTCACTTACACCAATAACAATTTCGGTCAATTCGTTCGCTATTTTCAAGGACATGTGGTAGTTGTCTACAAACAAATGTCACTACAACCATCCTTAGGTAAAGATTCACTGAACTGTAAGAGAATTCTCCCTCCCAAACCAAAATTTTCTTTGTATTTATTTTGTGGTCCCTTGCAAGGCATCCTAGTCTGATATTATGACACCACAATTTGTATCCAAACCTTAGGTTTGCCCCTAGTGACTTGCTTGAGACCGTGCCGCGCCAAGTACGAATCATGGCTTCATCTACCCAGCTTTCTTTTTCCTACACAGCATACTAAAGAAAGCAGTTCCTGAGGTAGTCTAAGTAAGGTAGAATTTTTGAGAGTCTGTCGTCCTTATCGAGCTCAGTATTGTCATTTAGATACACATTACGCATGATATCTTCAAACAGATTTCTTCTCATGCGTATAGCATGGTTCCGTGTATCATCACTTTCCTCCCAATACATTCGTTTTCGAGGTAGAACATCATACCCACTAACCATCAATGTCCCAAATAAAACCTTTACTTCTTCAACAGATTACTCAAAGTTCATCCTACGTTTCTGCAGTGCATATGAAACACTTTGTTTCACAATGTCTGCAATAAAATCGTTACTGAAAAATCATTCAAAGATATCTAGCGGAGGTAGGGGTCTTTGAACATGGTTAGATCCATGAATCAAATAACCAAGTTCAGACATTTCTTTCCTTCATTTGATTTCTTTAAAGTTACACGTAACTCAACTATTTTCTGCCAACTGTCTTTGTTCTATGTTTATGTGAAACAAGGTAGTTCTGTTGATGAAGTTGTTCTGTTTCACTGGAACCAACTGTTTTGTCTTCATTGGTATTTCTTACAGGTACTTCAGCTTCTGTAGTAAATTTTTGAGTGCTTGTCCCTTGATTTTCGGGTTCAGTGTCACAGAAACCAATAATTTTATCATAATTAGCCTTTCGTACAATTGATTCACATTCTGCTGTCAAGTTCAAATTATTGATGTCGCCACCTTAATACTCATCTGCACTGTCTTCATCTGTGTCTTCCCTGACAAAAGGGGCAGCAAAGCGCAGATCCAAAGAAATCATTATTTCAAGATCTTCAATATCGGACTCCCCTAGCAAAGCCAAAATCTCTTCCACACTTAGGCCTCGCCAATCACAATAATAAGCTCTTTGTGGTGTAAAGAGAAGCATATAAATTACGCTATGAATATAATCATTTCTAAAATTCGATCTAGAAAGCAGAGTTGTCGTTTCAGCAGATTGTATATCCTTGTGCATTTGTGGTGCATTTGCGCACCAACTGAATCTCAGTAGTCATTACGGCCAGAGCATTTTGCATAACCTCATGCAATCATACACAAATATGGAACACAGTCCTCCAAAGGCTATTAAAACTGCAGTTTGTAAAACATATAACACTTTTGCAATGTATTTACCTTTTGTTCAAATGATGTGCAGCCATATTGCTCTCTGAAACGAACCAACAGTTAAAAGCCCTGAACAGTATCATACACTTCAACAATTCAACAGTACAACAATGCTGTAAAGGTAGTGCCATATCTTTGCTGTACTGAGAAAAGAGCAGGAAGTTATATCTACGTTCCTTTGTTTCCAAAGTTTAACAATCAGAGACAGTGCAACATGGTGCACAAACACATCATATAGCGAAAATGGGTTAAATTGTGAAAAGTCCCCATCAATCCCATGTGTGTAAAGTTTTTACACAAGGTCAACGTTCAGAAAAACGTTTTATTTTTAGGCGGAGCGGTTTGTTTTACGATGAACGTGCGACCTTCCCATAGGTATTCACCAATAAGAATTGGGCAATACATAACTCGGAGTAGTAACAGGTTTATGGCTCGTTGTCTCTGTTCATAGGGGTGAGTTATGTATGTCAGCTTCTATGCTCTAAACAGCTACCCAATCTGTTTACACAAGAGCAATAATTAATCTGTACTTAAGCCAGTCTATCAATCTGCATATGATGACGTGAAAATATATTTAACAAACATAAATTAAACCTCTGAATGACCAACAAAATGGATTCTAAGATAAAGAAGTGATTCACTCACGAAGTAGTTCTTTATAAATGGAGTTTATTACTCTTATTAGACACGAAACGCGGAGGTGGTCCTACTTTATACATCGGTGAAAAACTGAATATTTCTCCTACTACTGTTCATGAGAGGCGCAATAAGTATCACACGCACTGGAGAGTAAAAGTTCCAAATTATCACTCGTAAATTAGTGTAGTCCATCGAACATTGCAGTTCCAAGTTAATCCGCGATAGAAGTATTTGTTATAAAACACAGTTGGTCATCACGAGAGTACACGATTGCTGAACTATCACAGTTCCACAGCCCTACTACCGTGCATAGTTTATCACTTTTCACCGGAGACTAAGTTCTTCAGTTACAGTCCCGTACACAATCAGCTTCCCCCTGTATCTGTAATATCACAAACATAGCTCAGACAAAAATTGTAGATTGTGTAATTATCTACAAAAACTGTTGATACTTATTCCCCCCTAGTATATACCGTTTCTGAGAAAAAACCATTTTAAAGTTGTACTCTCTATTATATGCAGCTATGAGGCGCCATGGCTACGCTAAGGACAACAAACGCCTATGCCGAGAGAGGCATCGAGTGCCTTGGAGTGCTCGGTACGTGGTAGGCCTACTACACGATCTACTTCGCTGGCTTAATGGAATCTCAGGGATTATAAACAATCTTCTTCTTCTACATCCTCCTATGTCCATGTAAACTGTTGCAACAGCAAAATTCCTGGATTTAATGAATGACTGTGTTCGTCATGTCCACAAAGTGTGAGCTCAACAGCACCACAAAATTCAATATGTCCACAATTGTACGGAGCACGTAACGATTTTTGCCTATTTGATCATTGTGCCTTTCATCTGACTGCATGTAAGCATGTCCAGTTGTTGTCTAATATCATGTTTACTTGGCAGCAAAACTCCAAATGAAGACGGACAAGCGTAGTGTATGCAGTCACTTTAGTAGTTCTGTTGCATCTTTTAAGTGTTATACCAATAAAATGCAATCTCAGGTTCGCCTTTCCTACGAAATTATCTACGTGTTCTTTCCAGTTTAAGTCTGATGTAATAGTAATTCCTAGGTGTTTTGAGGAGTTTACGGCCTTCACTTTTGATTGATTTATCTTGGAAACAAAGTTTAAGGGATTTCTTTTCGTACTCATGTGGACGACTTCACACGTCTCATTATTTACAGTCAATTGCCGATTTTTACACCATAGTGATATGTTATTCAGATCTTTCAGCAGTTCGTTTTGATCTTCAGATAATTTTACTAGACGGTAAGTGACGGCGTCATCTGCAGACACTCTAAGAGAGCAGCTTAGATTGTTTCCTAAATAGTTTATGTAAATAAGGAACAGCAGAGGACCAATAACACTACACTGTGGAACGCCGGATATCACCTCTGTTTTAGTCGACGTCTTACCATCGATTAGTATAAACTTTGTCCTCTCTGACCGGAAATCCCCTATTTAGTCACAAACCTGGGGCGATATTCCGTAACCACGCAATGTGATTAATAGCCGTTTGTGAGGTACGGTGTCAAAAGCCTTCTGAAAAATCTAGAAATACGGAATCAATTTGGGAACCCTTATCGATAGCACTCATCACTTCGTGTGAGTAAAGAGCTAGTTGCGTTTCACATGAACGATATTTTCTAAATCCTTGGGTCAATAGATCATTCTGTTCGAGATAGGGTAAGGTGGTACAAATTCGATATAGGTACAATTCTGATCAACATAAATTTTCGCGCCATTTGTTAGTCTCGTAGTGTCTCGTTGTGTGGCATTGTAGCGTAGCAGGTTTCCACAGCTCCTCCTGTCTTTTCCAAGAATATACGACTTTGTGCTAAGGAGAGAGAAATTTTTTCACGTTAGGAGGTAAGTGAAGCTATTTAGTCTAACGAGCTCTTATAAATTTTCTATTTAAGGGTGACTAGATTCTCTACCCAAAATGCAATGTTTGATACAACGAAGTATACGTTGGTGCCTGACGGAAAAAGTGCTTTTTATGTGGAACATGCCCTTAGTCAAAATTCTACTAGGAATTGATCACAATTGTACCTAGTGTGGTACATTTTCGATCGATTTTCCTCAATTCTGTAACTTTTTTGTGTGTCTATACCGACATTTGTAATTGTCTAATATTTGTGTTACATATTAGTTGCCGGCCGCTGTGACCGAGGAGACTGAGGAGCTCCAGATATGGTCTGCACGTCCACTACGGTCGGGGGTTCGAATCCCCCCTCGGGCATGGATATTTGTGCCGTCTTAGTTCGTAAGTAGTTCATAAGTAGTTTGTAAGTTTAGGGACTGATGACCCCGTAGTTAAGTCCCATAGACTATACAAACATTTGAACATTTGAAACATATTAAACATCCAAGAACAAGTGCTATAATTAAAATTACATCTTTTCTCAATATATTTCCAGTTACAATAACATTTGCCCAAAATGATCGAAATTGTACCACCTTACCCTAATGCCTTTCACGTTCACACTGTGTTTAAGTGAACCGACCGTAAAAAACCAGCGTCTTGCAATGGTAAACCTACCTTCTCTCCAAGAGGCTCAGGGCGAATTAGATTCCTTCCAAGTTGACCAGCGAGGAAACGTGCTCTCTTGATGAAATGTGCGCTGCTGCCCTATCAGAACTGGCAGTAGGTATTTCACACAAGAGGCCGCAAACTGTCGTTTCGGCGAGAGGCGTCGTGGCCAGCGGAGCCGGCAGCTGCGCTATCTGCCAGCCCAGCCTGCTTTTTACGACAGCTCGCCCTCAGGATATGGCGGCTCTTCTGCACGGCCCATGTTTACCCGGCCTTCCTGCCAAGGATTTCTTTCGCGGGAAATTTTATTGCCCTACGCTGAGATGTCCCTCGGTCCAGAAGCACACTGCCAGCTCGTGGCGAAATTCCCACAGCAGAGTTTCGACAACAGTGTGACACTAAATATTAAAATAACAACAACAATGTGTCATAGGGTAAGGTGGTACAAATTCGATATAGGTACAATTGCGATCAACACGATTTGTCAGTCTCGTAGCGTTGGTAGCACTTGCCTTTGTGTGGCGTTGTAGTGTAGCAGGTGTCTACAGCTCCAGTCTTTTTCAAGAATTCAACATTTTGTGCTACGGAGATGTAATTTTTTTCCTGTTAAGAGGTAAGTGAAGATACTTAGTCTAACGCGCTCTTAATTTTCTAGTTAAGGATGACTGGATTCGCTGCAGAAAATGCGTTGTTTGGTACCACGAAGTATGCGTTGGTGACCGAGGGAAAAGCTGCTTTTTATGTGGAAGATGTCAGTGATCAAAATTTCACCAGGAGGTGATTACAATTGTACCTATTGTAGTACATTTTCGATCGATTTTTCACAGTTCTGTAACATTTTTCTGTGTTTATACCAACATTTGTAATCTATATCTATAAATGTGAATGTCTGTTGGGTGTACGTTTATAACGTCTGAACCACAAGACTTAAAGAGCTAAAAATTTGTACAGTTACTAATGTCTACCCGGGGAAGGCTTTAGGCACGGTTTTATGGCGATCGGATAGCTATTTATCTATATATATTAATGTGAATGTCTGTTCGCTGCACACTTATCACGTCCGAACGACAAGACGCAGAGACTTAAATATTTGTACAGTTACTAATTTATACCTGAGGAAGGTTTTAGGCACGGTTTTATAGCGATGTGAAGAATATAACGCGAAATGCGGAACAATAATTACTCTTTGAAAATTATATTTACTCTTTGACAATGGTTTTATTGGTTGCATTGTTGCTTGAGGGTTGATAATGATAAAAAGGTGTAGTATATTGGGTTGAAAAGTTGTCGGTGTGTATGAAATTCTACGCGCGCGTGTGTGTATATGTGTGTGTGTGTGTGTGTGTTAATATTTCACTATGCAGTGAAAACTACAGAACGCAAACGAATGGTCTGTGTGTAATTGTTGTCCGAAGTCTCCCGTTGTATACCATAGCAGTTCCATGCCGATAGCTATAAGTGGGTGGAAGATATGGTGGTTGAAAGTCGTCAAATTATTAAAAAATTCGGACTGAAGGCCAGCGATGACGTTTGCGACTCTATAGCAAGAAGATTACATACAGCGAAACGTAATGCCACAGACCATATCTTTGGTCTGTGCGTGCTAAAATGTCTTCAGCTCTTTCTCTGTAAGGATAATCATACGAATAAGGAAATATTAGAACAAATAAAGAAGTAAAAAAGAAATTTCTTTTAATACATCTCTTTAAAAAAATCGATTAGACGTTTCGTGCATTACATCATGTGATTAAAAGCCGCGGGTTTAAGCTAGTTGTCTAATATTTGTGTTACATATTCATTAAAATCCAAGAACAAGTGTCATAGTTAAAATTATTTCTTTTCTCAATATATCTCCGGTTACAATAACATTTATCCGAGATAATCACAATTGTAGTACCTTACCCTATGGTCCATTCATAAACTGACTGTATGTTTAAATTAACGTAAAGAAAAAATATTGGTGCCATATTTCACACGATAAGTTGTGCCAGAAAATAGGCGACGTAGTAATTTAGAAAGAAGGAATTTAAAGTTAAATAGCTTTGCAGCTCTCCTATATTATTTCTCTCTGCTGGTATTTAATTTTTTCAAGAAGAAGTACTAATATGTACGTGGTTAGCATAATTGAACGCCGGCCGCGGTGGCCGAGGGGACTGAGGCGCTTCCGTCACGGTCTGCACGGCCACTAAGGTCGGGGGTTCGAATCCCACCTCGGGCATGGATATTTGTGCCGTCCTAGTTTGTAAGTAGTTCATAAGTAGTTTGTAAGTTTAGGGACTGATGACCCCGTCGTTAAGACCCATAGACTTTACAAACATTTGAACATTTTTTTAAAACCACGGAATAATGTAGACAGAAAGGTAAAAATTGACACACATGTTTGGAATGACATGGGGTTTTATTAGAGAAAAAAGTGTTGCTAGACGCGTGAAAGATCTCTTGCGCGCGTCGTTTGGTAATGATCGTGTGTTCAGCCGCCGCTTTCGTCATGCTTGGCCTTCCACGTCCCCAGACCTCAGTCCGTGCGATTATTGGCTTTGGGGTTACCTGAAGTCGCAAGTGTATCGTGATCGACCGACATCTCTAGGGATGCTGAAAGGCAACATCCAACGCCAATGCCTCACCATAACTCCAGACGTGCTTTACAGTGCTGTTCACAACATCATTCATCATTCCTCGACTACAGCTATTGTTGAGGAATGATGGTGAACATATTGAGCATTTTCTGTAAAGAACATCATCTTTGCTGTGTCTTAATTTTTTATGCTAATTATTGCTTTTCTGATCAGATGAAGCGCCATCTGTCGGACATTTTATGAACTTTTTTTTTTTTGTTCTAATGAAGGCCCTTGTCATTCCAAACATGTGTGTCAATTTTTTGCCGGCCGCGGTGGCCGAGGGGACTGAGGCGCTCCAGTCACGGTCTGCATGGCCACTACGATCGGGGGTTCGAATCCCCCCTCGGGCATGGATATTTGTGCCGTCCTTAGTATTAGCTAGTTCATAAGTAGTTTGTAAGTTTAGTGACTGATGGCCCCGTAGTTAAGTTACATAAGCTACACAAACATTTGAAACATTTTTGTCAATTTGTTGTTGTTGTTGGTTGTTTTAAGGGGACTAAACAGCTAGGTTATCAGTCCCCTGTTCCTAGCTGAGAGTCAACTGTCAATAAAGATAAAACAATGCTCTGAAAATGACACCGCACAAAAGGGCAGGTTAACAATAGACAAGCCACTGACAATACAAAACGAAGACACACAGAATGAGTAAAATAAAGTCACGAATAAAACTGGATAGCAGAGTACATTGGCTGGCTGATCACAAAGAAAAAACAGGATGAGCCAGCCACACTGCACACACTAAAAACCCCTAAGGGCGCGAAAATATAAAAAGCTGGGTTGGTGGTGGCCTAAGATATCAGGCCACAGCACCCACGGTTAGATAGAATCATAAAAACCGGCAGCGCGGATAAAACTTAAAACTGTGTTAGCCATAGAGGCGTCGTCACCTAAAACTAAGGGTAGTGCGTCTGGAAGATTAAAAGAGTGCCGCAGATTGGCTAAAATCGGACAGTCCATCAAAAGATGGGCCACTGTCATTACGACACCACATCGACACACGGGTGGGGACTCACGGCGAAGGAGATACCCGTGGGTCAACCACGTGTGCCCAATACGGAGGCGGCAGAGGACAACCGCCTCTCGGCGGATCTGCCGCAGTGAAGACTTCCACAGGGCTGTGGACGTCTTCACTGCCCGAAGCTTGTTTGGCACATTCGCCATAGCCCACTCGGCGCTCCAAGCCTCGCGCACCTTCCGGTGCAACACCAATTTTAGATCAGGCTCCATGACGCCAATATTTAGGGGTGGTTCCATAGTGGCCTGCTTGGCTAAGCGATCTACTTGTTCATTCCCTGGGATGCCGACGTGGCCCGGGGTCCACACAAAGACCACAGAACGGCCAGATCGGCTTAGAGAGTGAACAGTATCTTGGATCGACCGTACCAATGGTTGGCGAGAAAAACACTGGTCGATCGCTTGTAAGCCACTCAGGGAGTCAGAACAGATGACAAATGACCCCCTGGGGCACGCTTTTAGGTGTTGCAAAGCCCTTAGAATGGCGACCAGTTCGGCAGAAAAAATGGAACTCTCACCTGGCAGAGAATGCTGTTCCACATGGTGGTCATGAAGAAACGCATACCCAGCATGGCCATCTACTACGGAACCATCTGTGTAGACGGGTTTTGCGGCATGGAACGAGTCTAGGAGCTGCAGAAACTTGTGGCGGAGATGTCTAGTGGAGACCGAGTCCTTTGACGTACAGGACAGATCCAGACGGAGCTGCAATCGAGGAATAGACCAAGGAGGGTTTCGAAAGGAATAGTGGAACATGGTAGGGAGTGGAGAGGATGCGAGGGACGAAAGAAGGGAACGAGCACGGACTGAGATCGGGTAACCCGACCTAGGCCGTCGTGGAGGAATAGGGACCATAGCGTCTGGAAAAATGAGTCGGCGGTTTGGATGGAGGGGCGAGGCCTGAACATGGGCAACATATGAAGCCAGCAGGTATAGCCTGCGGAACCGCAGCGGGAGGACTCCAGCTTCGACTAGGAGGCTTGTCACAGGGCTAGTGCGAAAAGCCCCTGTCGCCAAACGAACACCACAGTGGAGGATTGGGTCTATTGCCTGCAGCGCTGACGGCGCAACCGAATCGTAGACTATGCTGCCATAGTCTAGGCGCGACTGAATGAGGGCCTTGTAAAGTTGTAATAGCGTTTGGCGTGAGGCTCCCCAAAGAGTGTGGCTGAGACAGCGCAGGATGTTGAGGTGTCGCCAGCACTTTTGTTTTAGCTGGCATAGGTGCGGCACCCAGGTTAGACGGTCATCAAACACCATACCTAAGAATCTGTGCGTCTCTTCGACTTGTAGCAGGTCGCCAGCTAAGTAAAGTTTGGGTTCCGGATGTACTGCCCTACGTCGACAGAAATGCATCACACGGGTTTTGGATGCAGAAAATTGAAAACCGTGGGCAAACGCCCACGACTGTGCCTTTCGAATTGCGATCTGCAACCGCCGTTCAGCTACGACGATGCTGGAGGAGCTGTAATACATGCAGAAGTCATCGGCATACAAGGAAGTAGAAACCGATGACCCAGCAGTCGCAGCAAGACCGTTTATGGCGATTAAGAATAAAGGAACACTAAGAACGGAACCTTGTGGGACTCCGTTCTCTTGACAATGAGGTGAGCTGAAACAAGAACCAACACGAACGCGAAAAGAACGCAACGCCAGGAAGTTCTTAATGAATGTAGGAAGTGGACCCCGTAAGCCCCAATCGTATAGCGTAGACAGAATATGATAGCGCCACGTGGTGTCGTACGCTTTCCGCAGGTCACAGAAGACGGCAATCAGGTGTTCACGGCGAGAAAATGCTGTACGAATGGCCGACTCTAGTGACACGAGATTATCGATAGCGGAGCGGCCTTGACGGAACCCACCCTGTTGAGGCACCAAGAGTACTCGGTCCTCGAGGATCCACATGAGCCTCCGACTCACCAACCGTTCGAGAAGCTTGCATGGAACGTTGGTGAGGCTGATCGGGCGGTAACTATCAGCCACCTGCGGATCTGCCCCAGGCTTAATCACCGGAATGATAATGCTATCCCGCCAGGAGGACGGAAAAACACCCTCAAGCCATACGCGATTCAACAGGGCGAGAAGTTGGCTCTTGGCATCCGCTGATAGGTGTCGGAGGAACTGGCTGTGAATGCGATCGGGTCCAGGGGAGGTATCCGGGCATGCAGCAAGGGCACTTTCAAACTCCCACTCAGTAAATGGCACGTTATATGATTCACGACGTCGTGTTCGAAATGAAATCTGCTGGCTCTCTGCTCGCTCTTT
Source organism: Locusta migratoria (assembly GCA_026315105.1). Classification (NCBI taxonomy): domain Eukaryota; kingdom Metazoa; phylum Arthropoda; class Insecta; order Orthoptera; family Acrididae; genus Locusta; species Locusta migratoria. The sequence continues at coordinate 359,800,810 of CM048755.1, read as the reverse complement.
AATGGCACGAAAATCTGCACTATAGGCAGCAGTCTCCGATGCACGTTCAAAAGTATCTGCCAGGTGCTCAGCGACGGCGACAGGGTCAGTACACAGCATACCCCGTACGCTGAGGCACGGAATTCCCGCCGGTGGGCGGTGCCCATAGAGGCGTCGAACTTGCGACCACACCTTGGAAGGAGAAGCGCGAGAACCGATGGACGCGACATACTTCTCCCACGAGGCTCTCTTACTATCTTGTATCAGTCGCCGGGCCCGTGCCCGGAGGCGCTTGAAGGCTACAAGATGTTCGACGGAAGGGTGACGTCGGTGGCGCTGTAGTGCTCGCCGACGTTCCCGGATGGCCTCAGCAATCTCCGGTGTCCACCAGGGCACCGATGGACGATGTAGCGAACCGGATGTGGTGGGAACAGAGTTCTCGGCTGCAGTAACGATGGCCTCTGTGACCTGCTGAACGGCGGCATCAACATCTGCTGGAAGCGGAGAGGAAATCACAGCAGCTGAAGAATAAGCTGACCAGTCAGCCCTACGGAGGGACCAGCGAGGCGGATGGTCGGCAGGCGAACACTGTGGGAGCGACAGGAAGATCGGGAAATGATCGCTGCCACACAGGTCGTCATGGACCCTCCAGGTGAGATGTGGAAGGAGGCTAGGGCTGCAGACAGACAGGTCTATGGCAGAATACGTACCATGTGCTGTGCTAAAGTGGGTAGGAGCACCGGTGTTAAGAAGGCAGAGATTCTGCTCTGACAGGAGAGACTCAACATCCCTACCCCGGGCCGAGGTCTGCGTGCCACCCCACAGAGGGTGGTGGGCGTTGAAGTCCCCCAAAAGAAGAAAGGGTGGGGGAAGTTGGGCGACCAAGGCTGCGAGGTCTGTGGGAGAGATGGCCTCATCAGGTGGAAGATAGACAGAGCAGACGGTAAAATCTTGCACTACCCGGAGTCTAACAGCGACTGCCTCTAGAGACGTTTGAAGAGGCACAGCAGCACTGGGGACAGAGGCGTGGACAAAAACACAGACGCCGCCAGAAACCCTGTCGTAGATGGTTCGGTTTTTAAAATAGCCCCGATAGCCTCGGAGGGCTGGGGTCCTATCGACGGGGAACCATGTTTCCTGCATGGCTAGACAGATCGCAGGGAAGCGGCAGAGTAATTGCCGCAGTTCAGGCAGGCGGCGGAAAAAACCGCCGCAATTCCACTGCAAGATTTCTTTTGCTGTCTGCTGAATAGCCATAATGTAAGAGATGAAATGGTTATTCAGCAGGGGCACCTGCTGCCAATTCCACAGAATTCGCAGGATCGAGAACCATGGGTTCTGGCGATCCTAGGAAGGCGAGATCCTCAGGGGACGCAAGGATCTCCACCTCGTCTTCAGTGGCCGAAGATGTGAGCGAGCGCTCCTTTCGAGCCACTGAAGGGTCCTTAGTCTTGTCTTTCTTCTTTTTTGTTTTCTTACTTCTCTCCCGCTGGCCCTTTGGTGGTAAGGGCTGGGAGGACTTCCCAGAAGCGACATCAGGGACAGTCGAAGAGCTGGAAGCCCTTTGGTCTTCGGTTGGTGGATCCTTCAGCCATTGGCTAGGATCCCCTGGCGCACTCTGAGAATCCTCGGAAGGGAGTGTCCCGAGGGACCCCTTCCGAGCAAGAGGGGCCGGGGAAGACTGTTTCTTCTCCGGCTGGGGAGTGGGGACAGATGTCCCCGATGGTGGGGGGGAAGTTGCTCCCACAGGTGTCGAGGGAGCGAGAGACGGAGACGGGCCCCCACCCGTCACGGAAGATTGACGGCCCTTAGGGCCCACAGGAGGAGACAATACTGGTGGTTTCACTGGTCTCAAGGAGGCTGCTGTAACTGTGGCAAAAGACGTTTCCATACGGACAGGGTGTAGCCGCTCATATTTCTTACGTGCCTCATAGAAGGTCAGCCGATCCAAGGTCTTTATCTCCATAATTTTACGTTCCCGATGTAAGACAGAGCAGTTCGGCGAGAATGGCGGGTGATGTTGCCCACAGTTCACACATAGCGGAGGTGGGGTGCATGGGGCATCTGGGTGGGGTGGCCGCCCACATTCCCTGCATGTTGGGCTGGAAGTACAGCGGGACGACATGTGCCCGAACTTCCAGCACCGGAAACACCGCATAGGAGGGGGGACATAGGGCTTGACTTCACACGGGTAGACCATTACCTTAACCTTCTCGGGCAGTGTATCGCCTTCGAATGCCAAGATAAAAGCACCGGTGGCAACCCTACTTTCTTTAGGACCCCTGTACACCCGCCGGACGAAGTGGACACCTCGTCGCTGCAGGTACGCTCGCAGCTCGTCATCGGTCTGGGACAAAAGATCGCGATGATAGATAAGACCTTGGACCATATTTAATGATTTGTGGGGCGTGACACGCACCGGGATATCACCCAGCCTGTCGCAGGCAAGTAGTGCCCGCGACTGGGCCGAGGACGCCGCCTGTAACAGAACGGCCCCACTGCTCATCTTAGAAAATGATGCTACTTCACCGAACTTGTCTTCTATTGTGTCAACAAAAAACTGGGGCTTCGTAGAAGTGAAAGATTCGCCATCTGTACGCTCACAGACCAGATATTGAGGTGAGTATGGCTCAGATCTACTAAGTGCCCTTCGTTCCTCCCATGGAGTGGCAAGGGACGGAAACGTCTTAGGGTCATAGGTAGAGGCGTTATACTCTGTCTTCACACGCTTAGAGACGCCGTTTTCGCGACCGGCCACGCTTTTATTTGCTCGTTTCATGTTCGTCCCACGAGCAGCTAGGGAAAAAAGGTCCACCCAGGCAGAGCCCCGCTTGCCTGGGTAAGCCTTGTACAACTGAGGTGCGGCAGGTTCCTCAGAGGTTGCTCGCTAGCGGCTGTTCAACCTCAACAGCCATGCATCTCCTCGGCACGTAGCACACCTTGAGATTGAGGTTTTTTTTTAGAGAGGTTTGTACCGTCCTCGCGACCCGGGCGATTAAGCCAAGATCCCCGGGCTCTGAAACGTACAACGTTCCACCGTCGCGCCGAACGATGGTCGTTGAGGCACGCACAGAGCTTACGGTGTAGCGGGCTGTTGGCGCGACACAGCCCACGGCTCAGGACCCCGGGTTCGCCAAGCCCGTACTCAGCAAATTAACGCTGAGCCCCTGAGGGGTTTTGTCAATTTTTTTATCTCTCTATCTACACTACTCCGTGATTTAGTAAGTTTTCAAATTAATACTGACTTTTTGATCACCCGATACTTTTCATGTCCTGCTTTTTTGTTGTGAATGTAATATAAACACAGCCAACGTTTGTATAAAATTAATGTTGGCGTGACGAATAAATAATAAAGAACTGAATTCAAAGAGGTTAACCATCCTCTCTCGTCGTATCCATAAGCACCTCCATCGCCACCAGTTCCTCCCCCTTTCCCAATGTGGCTTCCGACCCTCCTTCTCTGCCGACGACCAGCTCCTTCGCCTAACTCATCTCCTATATGTCCAAATTAATTCCCGTCGTTCCGCAATTTTTGTCTCCCTAGATATCCAAAATGCCTACGACCGTGTATGGCATTCCGGCCTCCTTTTCAAGCTCCAGTTCTACGCCCTTCCTATTAATTACGTCCGCCTCATTGCTTCCTTTCTCACCCACCGCTCCTTCTATGTCACTGTCTGCAACTCCGACTCCCTGGGGTGCCCCAAGGCTCCGTCCTCTCTCCTCTCCTTTATCTCGCCAGGCAATTATCATAGGTCGTACCACCCCCTCCTATCTCCATGATTTCTACCTTACCCTCCACAACCGCCCTATTCGCCACACCCCCACCCTTAAGTACCTCGGACTAACCCTCGATCGTAACCTTTCCTGGACCCTCCACCTCTGCACTGTCAGACAGAAAGCACTCTCCTGCCTTAACCTCCTAAAACTCCTCACCGGCCGGACGTGGGGTCTCAGCCCCTCCACCATCCTCTACACCTACCGCTCCCTCATGCGTCCGGTCCTTTGCAGCTTCCATCCCGCCTGGATTTTCGCTCCAACATCCTGTTACAAAACCCTCCAAGTCCTCGAGCGCCCCACCCTCCGCCTCGCCTACCGCATCCGGCTCCCTTCCCCCACACGAATCCTATATGACCTGATCCCGTTTCCCCACCTCCTCGAATACCTCCAACATATCCGTATCCTCTATACCACCCGTAAAATAGACTCCCGCAACCCCCTGGTCCACCCCATCCTCAACACCCCTGGGCCTCTGCCACGCCTCTACCGCGTTATACCCCCTTCCCTTCATCTCCACACCCTCCATGTCCTCTCATAGGGTAACTTTCGCCACCCCCCTCCCTGATGACGTCCTCCGTCCCGACATATACCCGACCTACCAGACCTGATCCCCCCCGTAGATGTAGGGCCCCCTCTTCCCCCCCCACCTTCCTCTCCCTCGCTTGGCTATCCCCTCCCCGCCCTGGAGTCCCTACGGCTCCTCCCTATCGCCTCCTTCCCCGTCGTTTTTCCTCTCCCCTGCGCTTCCCTCCCCCCTCCCCTTCTCGGGGTCCTGGACCGACAGTTTTAACAGTGATACGTCAAGTGTTGTGTGCTGTGCTCCAGTGAAGTGTATGTTTTTTTTTTTTTTTTCTTAACTGGGTCCACTGCAATCAGACAAGCGTCGCACCGTGTATTTTAATTAGTGTCTCCGTGTACTCGCCATCCTGTGTTATTGTCGTCCTACCTGGGTTTTTTTAGGTCACTGTGGCTCATCATTTTTAACTAACTAAATGTGGTTTTAATCATCTGTCTTTTGTAATGTACTTCAAACTGTCGCATTGTCTGTGTTATTGTATCTCCGTTGTTTTATCTCCTGTTATGTATTTTAATTCCCACCTCATATATGTGTTTTAATTTCTCTCGGCTGAAGAGCAGCCTATGGTGCTGCTGCCAGCCTACCAGTGTAACTGGTGTGAAATGCAATAAAGGAAAAAAATGAGGTTAGCAATTTACTGTACTTTCTTTACATTTCCCCTGAAAAATAATGGTCAAAGTAAGAAAATTTTGATGTGATGAACGATTTAGTGTTTCACTATGTTAATTTTTCCATGTGAACGAATTAAATTAAAATCAATAGAATATGGAATAATAACTGATATTTATTTGTTAACTGGTGTTAATGTTTTATCTAACGAACATTACCATTTAACAAGCACAAACAAGTATAAAATTCCATAGATGGACTGCTCCTTTCATAGCAAGCAACGAGGTCCTATCAGGGCAAATGCTGTGACTTTAAACCAGAGCTTTCCAAATTTTCCTAATGACTGCCCCCTTCTAATACGCACAGTTCCACGACACACCATTTGATTAATATTAATGAGACATTCTATTGTAACTAGTGTTACTTTAATAATAATATTAATCTTTATTATTCACTTCTAAATAAAGTACACACTGTTTAAAGAGGATGTTTTGTAATTTTGGCACAAGTTTTTCATTTGTGTGACATGCTGAATTTACTAGTGTAATGACATCCTTGATGCCACCAGTGGACACCTGGGTGTTTGGAAAGCCCTTTGTTAACCACACACGACTTGTTCTCCAAGCTGAAGAGTGAAAAACATCCAATTCATCATGAAAAATCACTTAGCTGTAGGACAGGACAGATATTAGGACTATATTACAAATAAATAGTTGTTGAAACGATTAAAAAGTTACAAGGAATATAAAAACACTTATCACGTTCTTTTCTTTCACTACCATGCATCCAAAGCTAAGAAAATCAATACGGGTACTACCTAGTCTCAAGTAGTTCATGATCACTCACCAAATGTCAGATCATCGGTATGCAGTTTTGAATGGTAACATTCCTTTGACAGTGCATGTAGCCGGCCGCGGTGGCCGAGGGGACTGAGGCGCTTCAGTCACGTCTGCACGGCCACTACGGTCGGGGGTTCGAATTCCCCCTCGGGCATGGATATTTGTGCCGTCCTTAGGATAAGCTAGTTGATAAGTAGTTTGTAAGTTTAGGGACTGATAACCCCGTAGTTAAGTCCCATAAGCTTAACAAACATTTGAACAGCGCATGTACCCTACATGCACCCTGCAAAAATTACTCTCCTAACCTTGTGATTAAGGCCTCTTCATTACTATCGAACAATTTTATCTTTCATTGCAACTTCTTTGTTTTTATATACATAATGATTATTTTAGGAATATTCTCGTATTTTGGTAACCCATAATCTGACTGAGATTCGTAATACCTCTTAAGATTGCAAGGAACATAATTATTAGAACTTCGCGACTGTATTTATTAAAAGTCTGCCGGCCGCGGTAGCCGAGGGGACTGAGGCGCTCCAGTCGCGGTCTGCACGGGGGTTCGAATCCCCCCTCGGGCATGGATATTTGTGCCGTCCTTAGGATAAGCTAGTTGATAAGTAGTTTGTAAGTTTAGGGACTGATGACCCCGTAGTTTAGTCCCATAAGCTATACAAACATTTGAACATTTTGAATTAAAAGTCATTAAGTAGGTTTTACTAAAAGTTCTATCTTTTAAATAAATCAATACATTTTATGCGAAAAGAATATTGCACGTCTACAGGAACTATTTTACTTCTTATCATTCCCGAAGGGTTGATAAATATTCTGTTTACAGGATGAACACCTGTACTAGTTTAGATTAGGAGAAAACCTCTAGTTTAATCCGCCAGTGTACGTTCTTAACGATTTTGGACTTTCTCAACTTCGCATCTTGTCTCACATTCGGGAGGACGGCGGTTCAAACCCGCCCTCGGTCCTCCTCATTTATGCTTTCCTTGATTTCCCTAAATTACTCCAGGCAAATGCCGCGAAGGTTTCTTTCAAAGGGCACGACCGAATTCCGTCCCCTTCCTTGATAAAAGACAATCCGAGCGTTTTCCCCGTCTCTGATCACCATACCGTCGACGGGACAGTAAACTCTAATCTCGTTTTCTTTATTCATATCTGTAGCGGAACACGCATTTGGTTATGAGCTTCCACTGCTTTTTTTTATAACGCTAACAGGAAATGAAGTTTTGTTAACGAGGGTAGTCATAAGACTGTCAGCATAATCAAAAAAAAAAAAAAAAAAAAAAAAAAAAAAAAAAAAAAAAAAAAAAAAATTAGAAGAAGCTACGTACTTAAGTTTTTGTTTATTTACCGGACATGTATGCAACCTTTTACACACGTACTCACAACACAGTACTATATCAAGTCCCAAAGAAGGAAGCCAGAACTAATTGGCACTCCATTTATGAATTGGAGTATCCATTTGTAAAGCGTTTTCTGTGAGTGAAACATAACAACGCTGCAACAAGCCATGCGGAGTTGGCGGAAGCACATTGCAGCAATGCATCACGTGACGCAGTGATTACGTGGCTTAGACGCTTTCAGTGTTGCCAAACAAGTCTAAAAGAAAAACTAGGTTTAAGACAATTTCTGTGCAGAACACTGCGAACAAGTTAGCAGGATGAGACGCCTGACAGCATCTGGGCGGCAACCCAGTTTACACCGCAGTTTGGCGCAGCTGCAGAGATGCGCTACCATCGCTCGTGACTGTTCCACTCTGTATCCAGGTACGTATAACATTTTCTCTCTGCAGTTTGTCACATCAGAGGGACGAATTAAGTCGAATTTAGCTCAGGTATCTCACGTTATCTTACCTGTTATCGACAAACTAGTACTCCTACATATGAGCTTAAGGTAGGGTTGCCATAATGTCGAAATCCAAAACCAGGACAAAACTTACTGTCAGCCTAATCGATCAAAGGAAAGTGAAATATGAGGAATAAGAAGTTCTTATGTCCCGAAGCTAAGGGACATGTGCAACTTTCCAGTCACTAAAAACCTGAGATATAATTTTTGAAGTGTAAGAACTGGAGTGATGGTGCTAGACACAGTGAAATGCAAATGTAGCTTCTGCTGCAGCTACTTTATTGCCATCTGTGTGTGTTTTGAAAAGATCGCACTGACGTGTTTTACGGCCCACTTTAGATATGTAGTTTTATAAGTTTGTGCAAACATTTTGGACCAAAATAATAATCTAAGTAATAAAAAATTAATTACGAAGAGTGTTTGAAACCCTTTTAGGAAAAAAAAATTAGGTACTGGCGGGTTTCGAACCACCGACCTTTAGCGTCATAGTACAACGCCCTTACCCACCACGCTACGGCTATCAACCAGGACAGGAGTCTTTTAATCTCAGACTATTGATGGCCGTTGTTAACTGATGCTAATATGGCATTTGTAGACTAGATTATCGTACGAAGAACTATGTGTTTATGTTAATTCTTCAGTGCACCATTGCTTTGAAATGATAACTTGTAAGTTACCATAAGAAAATCATCAAATATGCAACGCAAGATGCCAGAAAGAGTTCTGGGCGGGGAATGTCACGTGACATCTCCGAACGGCTGGTTTTCGTTAATTCAATGGAGGGTGTCAAAACTCCGTTATTTTTGCAAATATGTCTCAAACTATACGAGATATGAAAAAACGTAAGGGAGCTAAGTTGTAGATAATTTTCTCCTCTACCAATTAGGTTATTCAATTTTTGTGTCAGATGAACGGTTCGTTTGCAATTACAATTATATTACTAACGGCTTTTTTTGGTATTACTGCCGTATTTTTTGTCCTAAAAATTTGAAAAAGGGAGGTTCTGGTCTCTGGAGGCCTAAAATCATGTCTGTAAAATGTGGTGCTGATTGGTTGAACGGTTCGTCTTAAAAACAGGGAACACGTTACGGACAGACAGACCGACGGATGGACAGACAGACATACAGACATACATCCCAAAATCGCCTTTATTTTTGCAAATATCTTTGAAACGCTACGAGATATGAAAAAAGCACAAGAGAGAAAAGTTGTAGAGAATTTTCTCCTCTACAAATTCGGTTATTCAATTTTCGTGTCAGATGAATTGTTAAGCCGTTATTTTCATTTAAATTTCGAGCTGTCAAAAGACGATCGCAAAGGCCCACTTTTAGTGTTACTACCGTAACCTAAAGTGGGCCAAAAAGCTGGTGATCTGTTTGGAAGACGATGAACCCACTGCCGTTTTATGCTTTTTCGATTGCACGTGGCCACGGCGGAGCGGCAGAGCGCATTGAGGCGCTATGCTGCGATGAGCGAGTCAGTTTCCCGTCGGGGGTTCGAATCCCCCCTCGGGCATGGATGTTTGTGCTGTCTTTAGTATAAGGTAGTTCATAAGTAGTTTGTAAGGTTAGGGAGTGATGACCTGCAGTTAAGTCCCTTAAGCTTAACAAACATTTGAACATTTGATTGCACGTGGTCGTGAATATTACGTCTACCTCCATTACTGATGGAACTTTAGGAAATGTGAAGAGGAATAATTTTTCTAGGAAAACAACGATGTAGCACCTGCGCAGTTGACAATTTAAAAAGAATTTCAATGGGTCAGTATATAAACATAATGTTACTCACCCGGAAATTTTGCAGAAAGCTTCAAATATTCAAATGATTATTGCATTGGTGTGGTGTCTGTTCTTTCGGACGTCCGAAAGAACAGACACCACACCAATACAATAAGTACTTAAACGCGACGACGGCGTTAGCTTCAGTTATTTCACCGCAGATGCGGTCATACGTCCGACCTCGCACGGGAATCCGTAATGGCGAGTGTAAGAGGGCATGGACGATAGGGGCGCTACAACCATAGCGTGCGACATGTGGGAATTTGAGACGGACGGGAGCGAGTACGGGTGGCCAAGTGGTTAAGGCGACCGCTGGCCCGAAGCGGGAGACCCGGGTTCGATTCCTGGTCCGGCTCACATTTTCACTTGTCGCCATTGCTTAATATCAATGCCCAAATGCGGCCACTGTCAATCCTTTCTTTCCTATCCTTCTTCCTTCCCTTCCTTTATCATTTGCAAATTCAAATGTTTGTTAAGCTTATGGAACTTAACTGCGGGGTGATCAGTCCCTAAACTAACTTATACTAAATACAACACAAACATCCATGCCCTAGGGAGGACTCGAACCTCCGAGGGGTACGGCCTCGCGCATCGTAGTATAGGGCGTCAATGCGCTCGGCCACGCCACCGTGGCCCAGAAAGTTTCATATTCAGTTCTTCCTCGCTTTATACTTGGTAACTGTTTGGCCTATTCCTCGCTGAACTTAACCTTTCGTCTAGCCGACATTATTAAACCACTAGGCAAATAATAACAACTATTTAATACAATATAACGCAACTAAATCGCAAGCACAACAAACAATGCGAGCGTTCAACAAGCTAATCAAAACGGGACTGACTGCACTCTGTTTCGATATGTCGAAAGCTTTTCTGTTCTCTTTTGATTTTATATAATGTGAAGGAAAAGAGATAAGATAATGATGATTCTTTGATGGCAATTTTTTAAAGTACCGGAAGTTGGCTTCAAATCCAGAAATTATCGCTGATATTTGCCTTTTCGGCCCGGACGTTTTCATTTACCCTAAAATCGCGGACTGTCCGTGAAATCCGTGGCGTATGGCGACCCTAGCTTAGGGAGATGGGGCCCGGTAAAGCTGAAAGAATCCAAAGTTGTTGAGAGATTCTGAGGGACTGTTAGGCGCCGACTGACTAAAGCAGAAACACAAAATAAAATATAAAACGAATTGGTAGCTTTGAGAGATGAAATAAAGAAGAGAGCTGTCGATCAAACAGGCAAAATGAAAACCACCAGTAAAAATTCTTGAATCACAACGGATTTAATGAAATTAAATAATGAGATGAGTTGATTCAAGGTGGCAGAAAATCATGCAGTCTAAAGGAAATAAAGGTGTCTAAGAACTGAGAGTGACAGGTAGCGCAAAATGGATAAACATGTGTGATTGGAGGATAAATGGAAGGCTGTAGGAGCAAGTACGACTAAGAGTCAGGCAGATATTGTCACAAAAAAATAAATAAGGTGGCTTGAATATATAAGGGTGTATCGCAATTGTTATGGAATTTGGTACACAAAGTTTTAATGAGGACTACATGTCTGAAAGTGTATAATTTGGATGTAAAGTAAGTTTACATGTCGGACCACTTTCACATCTGTTTCGCGGGGTGCACACAGCGTAGATATTGACTCGAGTAACAGTCGTCTTATTCAAAGCGTAGAGGCTGCTGCTTCCGCGCAGCACCATAGCCAACCTTCCAAATCGCGAAGGTTTCAGTTGCCCGCAGCCGCTGTTTTCATCGGACGACAATGGCACACGATCTTGTAATTACAACCAGGTCTGCAAACGGCACTTTCCTCCCAGTTTGTGTGCGTACCGAGAGGAGAGAGATTTGATCAATCCGACTTCAAATGTTTTATATTTCCAGACCAGGGTTCAAAATTGTTCAAATGTTTGTAAACGTAAGGGCCAAAATACTCTGGTTATCGGTCCCTAGACTTACAAACTACTTAAACTAACTTATTCTAAGGATCACACACACACACACACACACACACACACACACACACACACACACACACACGCACGCACGCACGTGCCAGAAGGAGGACTCGAACCTCTGGCGTGAGTGACCGCGCGTACCGCAACATGACACTCTCGAATGAAGGGCCATTCCTTTGCGGCGACATGGTTTCCTTATGAAAACTTTATCTACTTATTCCCCTCCACAACGGCTAGGAGTCTGTGAGAGCAATTGTAAAACATCGTGTACAGAAGGACAGTACACGGGCGAAACTTTGTTACTCTACTTGACTTATTTTCTGTATCTTTTAAGTGGAGTATAGGGCATCAATGAGCTTTCGCCACCGGACTCTACTCTGCGCCAGTGCCTTGATCTTAGTCCAGGTCTTCCCTCCTTTCTCGGTCCCTTCTGCTACTACACTCCTCCTTCATGTATTCCTAGGTCTACCTCTTCTCCTGCTGCCTTGTGTATTCCATTATAGGACTTGTCTTGCTACGTTGTCTTTACCACGCCTTAATGTATGTCCAATCCACTTCCATTTCATACGGTGTATCTCAATATCAATGGGTGTTTGATGGGTTCTTCTCCAAAGTTCTTCATTGGAGATTCAAAATGTTCAAATGTTTGTAGAGCTTATGGGGCTTAACTAAGGGGTTATCAGTCCCCAAACTTACAAACTACTTATGAACTATCTTATATTAAAGACGGCACAAACATCAATGCCCGAGGGGGGATTCGAAACTACGGGGAATGGCCTTGCGCATCGTAGCATAGCGCCTCAATGCGCTCGGCCGCTCCGCCACGGCCATTGGAGATTATTTGTGGCCACCATATCCTCAAGATATTCCTCAAACTTCTATTCACAAATGTTTGAAGTCTTCTAATCAGCTGTTTGTTAGTTTTCCATGATTCACAAAAAAATGTTCAAATGTTTGTATAGTTTATGGGACTTAACTACGGGGTCATCAGTCCCTGAACTTACAAACTACTTATGAACTATCTTATACTAAGGACGGCACAAATATCCATCCCCGAGAGGGGATTCGAACCCCCGACCGTAGTGGCCTTGCAGACCGTGACTGGAGCGCCTCAGTCCCCTCGGCCACCGCGGCCGGCCATGATTCACATCCATAAAGCAATACCGACTTGACATTTGTATTAAAGGTGCGTAGTTTTGTATAGGTGTTAAGTTCCCTTGATTTTCAGATTGGTCTCAGCATTGCAAATACCCCTTTAGCCTCATTTATTCTGTTTCATATATCTTCGGTAGTTCCCCCCTCAGGGGTGACTAAGCTTCCCAGGTAGCCAAACCGCTTGACTTGCTCGATCTCATATATATATATATATATATATATATATATATATATATATATATATATATATATATAAACGTGATTAATTTCGGTTATTACAGCGCATCTCCTTAGTTTTGTTTACATTTATCTTTAAACCCACCTCTGCTGCTTCGGTTTTTAAATCATTCAGCATTGCTTTCAAATCGTTGTAACTGCTGGCTAGCAAACACAGGTCATCTGTAAAGTCCAAGTCTTCCAACCTGCCTGTCAATCCCCATTGAATTCCTCTTCGGCGATTCATTGCCTTCTGCATCACAAGATCCAGCATCACCAGAAATAGAATAGGGGACAGCTATCATCCTTGCTTAACTCCTGTGTCTACTGGGGTGGATTCCGACAGCATCCCTTGATGTAAAACTTGACATGTGTAGTTCTCATAATTTTCTTAGGGATCCAAACTCTTGTATAGCTTTCCACATCTCCTTCCTCATTACAATGTCAAATGCCTTTTCATAGTCTACAAAGAGTAGATACAATGATGATTGCAGCTCTGTGGATTATCTAAAATTATGCGCAGTGTTTTGATATAGTCTATACAGGAATAACCTTCTCTAAATCCTGCTTGTATTTTCCTCAGCCTTGAGTTAACTCCCTCTTTTATTCTTTCTAGAATTACTCTGGAGAGTACCTTACTTACTACCGAAAGGAGGGTAATCCCTCACCAGTTATCGCATTCTGATAAATCTCCTATCTTCGAAAGCTTAATCATGAGTCCTTTTTTTCCAATCTGTGGGGATCCTCTCTTCTTCCCAAATCCTTTTGAAAAGTGAGAACAGAATCTCGACTTAAGTACTCACACCCACTTTCACGGCCTCCAGTGTGATGTTGTCCATACCTGCCGCTTTGCTGTTCTTTAGTTGTTGAATGGCCCTTTGGCTCTCTAATCTTGATGTTGGTTCTATACTGATGTCAACATCCTCCTGCTCTTCTTCTGCCACTGCCTCTGTCACCTCTTCCTCGATTGTCTGACGATTCAAGATTTCCATCTTTCTAACTGTTCCTTTTGTGAGGACAATAGTTTCCCATCTTTGACTTTCGCCGGCTTCTCAGATCTAAAAAACCTTCCTGTTAGTCTCTTGGTAATGTCGTAAAAGGTCTTACTGTCATTTTTTATGCTGCCATCTCGGCTTGTGTTGCAAGTTTATTGAGAAATGCTCGTTCGTCACGTCGAAAACTCATTTGGCCGTTTTGTTGAGTTCATTAAAGGCAGTTCTTGCTTGTACTTTCTCTTCTTGTGTTCTTGATCTATTGAGTCTTTTCTTACATTCCTTCCTCTAGTTCACGGCTTCCCATGTCTCAGAAGTGATCCATTCTTCTCTTTCTCTCTCCCTTTTGCTTAGTACCTTTTCACAGGTATCAATGTAGGTACTCTCTATGCTCTTCCAATTATGTTCAATATCCTGTCCTTCATTCTGTCGTAGCTGTTGGAATCGGTTACTCAATTCTAGTGAAAAACTTTGTTGTACCTCTTTATTTTTCAGTTTATCCCAGTTATACTTTATCCTCTGGTGCGAAAACTACAGAAACATCAGTTTAGTAAGTCATGGTTGCAAAATATAAACACGAATTATTTACAGAAGGATGGAAAAGCTGGTAGAAGCCGACCTCGGGGAAGATCAGTTTGGGTTCAGGAGAAATGTAGGAACACGGGAGGCAATAATCACTCTACGGCTTATCCTAGAAAACAGATTAAGGAAAGGCAAACCTACATTTCTAGCTTTTGTAGATTTGGAGAAGGCTTTTGACAATGTTGATTGGAATAAACTCTTTCAAGTTCTGAAGCAAGCAGGAGTGCAATAACAACATGAATTACGCAAAGCTATGGCGAAGCCATAGGAAAGTTGAAAGCAGGACAGACGCCGGAGGTTGCTGCAGCTATTGGAGTGTTCCAGAGTGTAATTCCCAGGACCCGCACGCGATTTCGGACAATAAGACCCTTTAAAAGAAGCCAAGGCCAAGGTGGTTGATGGGTAACATCAGAAATGGATGACCAGTATCTCCGGTTAACAGCCCATCGAGGCAGAAGGCTGAATTTAACTCAGCTGCAACACACTCCAGGCAGCGACAGGACGCGCAATGTCAACACAGACAGTCCGAAATCGCCTTCTGGAATGTGGCCTCTACGCATGGACGCCTATGGTGTGTGTCTCATTAGAACCACTACACTGTTAGCCCGCAGCAACTTGGGCGGAGGAACATCAAGATTGGACTCGTAACGAATGGCGCCGGGTTCTGTTCACAGATGAGTCACGATTTTGTGTTCAGTCGGATAATCATTGTTACCTCATTTGGAGAGAACATGTAACTTGGAACAATCCTGCTTCACAGTCCTGTTTATGTGAAGGAAACATCACCATATCATGGTGGTGGTCGAGTGGTGTGGGTAGGAGTGAGTTTTGGCGGACGTACAGGACCTCTATGTCGTTCAGAGTGGCGCTTTGAGTGCTCAGAGGTATAGAGACGAGATCGTTCGACCTTTTCTTGTGCCTTACGCTTGTGTCATAGGAGATGGGTTCCATCTGGTGGACGAAAACGCTCGTACCCACAGAGCTGCACTTGTGGATAACATGCTGGAAGCTGAGAGTATTGAACGAATGGAGTGGTCAGCTTGTTCACCGCACTTAAGCCCGATTCATCACTCGGGATGCACTTGGCAGAGCATTGCAGCCAGACCTACACCTCCCACAAAGCTTGCAGAGCTGGATATTGCACCCATGGAAGAAAGGCCAAATATCCATCAAGAGCTAATTGATAAGCTCATGCTGTCCATGCCACGCAGGTGTGCTACTGTACTGACTGTCTGAGGCGATTTAACACTATATTAGAGGGCGACGAGATTGTCTTTGTCACTATTATGGTAGCCCTATGGTGCCTCGCCCTAAGTAAACGCCATGCATACCTCAAGTAAAGAGTTGAGACAGCAAAATATTGTACTGTATCACGCACAAATTACAATTACAATCAATATCAAAATGTTTCAAATTTTTGTTAAGTTTATGGGACTTAACTACGGGGTCATCAGTCCCTAAACTTACAAACTACTTATCAACTACCTTATACTAAGGACGGCACAAATATCCATGCCCGAGGGGGGATTCGAACCCCCGACCGTAGTGGCCGTGCAGACCGTGACTGGAGCGCCTCAGTCTTCTCGGCCACCGCGGCCGGCAATCAATATCTAAATAAAATAAGTTACCATATGTATATTTGTGTGATATTTCACCTGATCCCCTAATTGTTTTGACCAGTGTATATCTGGCAATTTTGATGCCCATCGGTACCATGGTGTCGAAGTTTATTGCAGAAGTCCCTCCGCCACACACCATAAGGAGGCTTGCTGAATATTAAAAACCTCTCCCGCAGAAACGTCTATGCTGATCGGTTAAATGGTATCGACGTATGTTGTAAAGTACCGTCGGCCACGCGCCGTACGAAATTTTACAATGGTCTTCCTCTTGTTGTGAAGGCCAAATGTGCTAAATTTTAGCGTGTTCAGAATGATACTGTACATTTCTATGAATTACAAATAATCCAAACAAGGAACCATGTATTGGATGCAGACCAAACCTAGATAACAAAATTTAATTTGTAAGACAAGTATTGAAGTCATTAATCTATATTAAAAACCTCTATATTTTATGTTGGTTCAAGTCACACACATTGTGTAACGTTTCATTAAGATAAGTTCAGTAGTTTAGGATTGTATCACCAACAAACATCGTTGCACTGGATTCTTGCATATGTAATGACTAGAGAACACGGTAATGTTTCGCAGTTGCTAAACATGTATGGGAATTGTATATACGTCCTACACGCCGTCCCTTAATCTCTCTGCCAGTCTCCCCTACCTCTGTGCCTATCTCCTACCTTCGAGATTGTCCTCTTACGCCTCTGTCTGTATAAGCTAGCTGAAAACAGCCGGTAGTGAGGTATTTACTTATTCTAGCATTCTGTTAGTGCGTGTGCTCCCTGCTGTTTCTGTCCATCCCCCTCCTCCCCCTCCTCCTCCTGCACCCTCTATCCACCCATCCACCGCCTGTCTCTGTCATTATCTACAACCGCTCTCGGCCAGTCTCCTCCTGTCTCCACGCTTCTCATCTTCTCTCTCCACTGTACATGCAAGTTTACGGTTACCTTTTGTGTCTCGTTTCCGACGGTTGTCCTGGGTGTCGGTGGCCGAGTAGAGAGACCGACACAGGAAAATAAAGATGCACGCGTGTGTAGGTACGGAGGAGACCAGCCAGTGGGACAGCAGAAACTAGAAACACTAAGCTAGATTAGTATAAGAGATATATTTCATAGAAAAAATACATTACTTAACTTGGAGAGCAGCAGACTAGTTGAATGTTGATAAATAGTTTAGATAGAGGCCTGCCTACTGACTTGATTCCTAGTGCCTATCCGATAGCCAAATCTTAACTGGTGCCTATATGATTCCCAAGTGAACGATGCAGTTCAGTGGTGGCCACGAGCGGAGTTGCAGCAGAGGGCGCTCATGGTTGACGTCGTAAGAACGCCGCGCCGTGCGTGCATGGCGGCGCGCGGCGAAAGTAGGTGGCGCGCGGCGAAAGTAGGTGGCGCGCACTTTAGACTTGTGCGACACCACATTACTTGTCAAATTTCACGCTGATCGGTAAGACGGTGCCGAAGTCTGGAGTAAGAAACCATCCGCCAAGCAACGTACGAAATGTATTAAACATAAGGAGAGGCATTGAATTAAAAATAATGCTGTGGCCGGGATTCGAACCCGGGACCTCCTACTTACTAGGTAGGTGCTTTTTTTCTTTTCTTTTTTGTTTGTTCAGCAGGCCAGCTAACACAGCGTTGTAGCCAAAGCAACTACACGTACTGTCTCCCTCCACACCACAATTCTGCCTCATGTTCCCTGTGAAATGCGTCCCGGGTTCGAATCCCGGCCACAGCATAAATTTTAATTCAATGCCTCTCCTTATGTTTAATACCTTTGGTGTAATGAGACAATGTTGTCTTAAGGAATTGTATTATTTGTGAAAACGTACGAAATATTACGCACACAATGGAGTTTTTTTGTTTTGAAGGTCAAATGTACAAAATTTTATCGCTAACAGTACATAAAATACGTTTCTAATCCGAGGTTAGCAAAGTGACTCATCTCAGTTATTCTTTGTCTTCCTGGAATTCACCAAAAAAAAAAAAAAAAACAACAAAAAAACAAAAAAAAACGCACAAATATCATCAAAATCGGTCTAGCGATTAAGGACGAGTTTAGTGACATACAGACGGTTCTTTCATCACGTTTGTTAGTGCCTTTTTGCTATACACCTTATTAGGTTAGATTTATTCTGGAATTTTACTGAAAATAATACAAATCAAATTTAAAGCTAAAATGGAAAACACGAAAACACGCTTATATCTACGTAAATTTGGAAACGCGTGTAACGTAGAATAAATTATAGCATCAAAGAAATAGTTGGAACCATATCGTGGTACCAACTATTAAAAGCTTACCCAAGCTAGAAAGGTAAGGGTTAGGTTCCACGGCCTGGCCCTTGATGGGTCAACCGCGCTTCTGTGGCTCACAGGGAGAGGGTCTGACATGTGGGTCGATCAAGTTTTGCATCGAAGTTCTATATTGAATACTAGTTGAAAACCTGGCTTTGCTCGGGTATTTATTTATTTATACCTGCTTTGAGTTAGTACTTCTCCTATCCTTTCTCTCTCTGTCCATCTCCTTTTTTCAAAAAATATGCTATATTTATCGGAGAATAAATAAGAAATAACGCTGTCACGCATAATGTACAAAATTGTAAGTATCCAAACAAAGAATGATAGTAATCAAAACACAAATGACATATAAAATGCGTACGATCTCATATTTATTGAGTTATATGTTGTACAATTGTATAGTTCTGCAGGTATGTATTCATTTGTATAAGTGCTGTATGTCTGCATTAACAGAAATTTCTTTTTTTCTGCTTTATTTATTTATTCTTATATTCCTTACTCGTATGCTTATCCTTACAGAGGAAGAGCTGAAGACGTTGTAGCACGCATAGAACAAATATATGGTCTGTGGCAGCACGTTTCGCTCTATGTAACCTCCTTGCTATAGAGTCGCAAACGTTATCGCTGGCCTTCAGTCCGAAATTTTTTACAATTTGACGACTTTCAACCACCATATCTTCCACCCCCTTATAGCTATCGGTATGGAACTGCTATGGTGTACAACGGGAGACTTCGGACAACAATTACACACAGACCATTCGTTTGCGTTCTGCAGAGCGAAATATTAACACACACACACACGTAGAATTTTATATACACCGATAAGTTTCCATCCCAATATATTCCATCCTTCTATCATTATCAACCCTCAAGCAACAATGCAACCAACAATGTAAATGTAAATGTAATTTTCAAAGAGTAATTATTGTTTCGCATTTCACGTTATATTCTTCATATTACTAAATATCTATCAGATCGCTATAAAACCGTGCCTCAAACCTACCTCAGGTATAAATTAGTAACTGTACAAATATTTAACTCTCTGCGTCTTGTCGTTCGGACGTGATAAGCGTACATCGAACAGACATTCATATTAATATATATATATATATATATATATATATATATATATATATATATATATATATATATATATATATATATATAGCTATCCGATCGCCATAAAAACGTGCCTACTAAAAGCCTTCCCCGGGTAGACATTAGTAACTGTACAAATTTTTAGCTCTTTATGTCTTACGGTTCAGACGTGATAAACGAACACCGAACAGACATTCACATTTATAGATATAGATAAAGCGTTACGTGTTTCTGCTTTTTGCTAGACAGTAGTTTTTGAAAAAATAAGGTCAAAGTTGGTGATGGAAAATCGGGCAGCCAATGCTATACATCGAAATATCGTACAAAGAGGAGCATTTGTTAATAATATATATGGCGTGCAGAGTTAATGAAGTTGGATTAATTATCGTTTTTGTGATTTCATGCTGTAGCCTGGGTACTCGTAAACATGAGCGATTTTCCGAGACCCGTCGAAGACCGAGGGGTGGCTTAAAAACAACCAAAATACAAATATTTCTCACACCATGCACAACACACTAACGACATGTTCCCACATTCATATCATGTCCGAGATATCGTTCGTAGAAAACACACCTGATTTATATTGTTGAAGATACGTCTATCAGATATTAATTTCGATGGGTACCAAGAGTATAAAAGCATATTTTGAAATACAGGCGCGAACAACTGATTATGGACCAAGACATGAATTTTAATAGCATTTTAATAGTCATTTTAATTACATACTTTAGAAATTTTTTATTTTACTTTTTTATATGTTATTTTTATTGTTTTTGCACTGAAACAGATAATACACTTAATTTAATAATAATCACACTTCCCGATGCTCTACTTCAAAATAGGCAAGAAAAGGCATTACAAATACGAGAATATTATCAAATACATGGAGAAAAATCTAACAGAAAACTGCCATGATGGAGGTTCTAGCCTAGATCTATGGTTTGAAAGTCCAAACTCGCCTCGGTGAAGTGGTCGAGCGCTCTAAGGCGCCTTACTGCGTAGCGCGCAGTTGCTTGCCTTCGAAGGATCGAGTCCTATTTAAGGCATGGATGTGTGTGTTGTGCATAGCATAAGTTAGTTTAAGTAGTTTGTAAGCCTAGGGACCAATAACCGCAGAAGTTAAGTCCCTTAGATTTACAAACATTTGAGCCCAAGCTCTGGGCTGCGCGGCCGGCGACGGCGCTAGAGAAGTCGCTCATGTTCAGGAGTACCCAAGCTACACCGTGAAAACACAAAAACATTAATTACTCTAACGTCGTTAACTTTTGACCCCATATATATTAGTAAAAAATTCTCATCTTTAGTCAGTCTTTCGATGTACAAATTTAAAACGCGATTTTCCATAATCAACTTTGACTTTGATTTTCTTAAAAACAACTGAGTGTCTAGCAAAATTCCGGAACAATGTAAATGAATTAAGCTGGGCTGAATGCAAGCAAAATAACTAAATTTGCTGAAAATCATCGAGCTTTGCAAATACTGTCGCTTTTATAAAGTCACACGATGTCACCACCCTTGCAACACTTTCTCGGCCGTTCTTGATCGACGGGGCAGGGCTGAAGTGCTCATATGGATATAATTTTGCAGTAGAGGCAGAAACATCGTTGCAGCAGTATGTCTACGACGTGAAACTGTTGTACACAGCCCGTGTCATCCTTTCATTCAAAGGCACCAGGATTTGGACGAGACGGCTCACGTCGTCTTCTTACAAGGAAAGTACATGGGCTCGAACAAACATATCTGTATGAACGTTTGGTTACAGGATCTCTACGTACACCTCAATGTGCTGGTGGGTGCCGTTTTTCTGCAAATCTCTGCAAACAGGCTATAGATAGCACTGTAAATGTAATTGTAGACGCCATACGTAATGCAGGTATCTTAACTATAACTTATGTAATAATTATCGTACATGTTCTCTAGCGAATTGTCATCAAAAGCCGTGGTGATAGTTGCTACTTTAACCTTCTTCTCGAAAGACTGTTGGTATTCACTGCCACTGCTTCCATCGCCTCTTCCCGCACTTACCGTAGCACTACCGCTTGCAATGAGTTGTTCGTCATTATCATCCCGATTATCATCATTATGTGTTAGTGTTACAACAGTATCTAACTTATGCTCATATTTCTGTACCATAACAGATACGAGAAAGCATGCGAATGATTCATCTTCTACCGTAATACCATCTTCACGTAACTTCATCTCAACTAATCGCAATACATTAGCAGGATAGATTAGCAATCGCCGCCCCATCTGACGCTTCACCACACAAATAACAACACAAAACGCAACTTCGGAGGCACACTGCACCGTCCCTACTGGCGAACCGACAGGTCAAAGTGCAATGTGGCAAGGCACACGCAGAGGCCTCTAACGGACGACTGCAGAGTTTTGCAGATGCGGGAGTATCACTAGTGCAATAAGGGATCTTTACATTACCTCTCATACGATTTTGGTGTATATGTGTTTGTTCGAGCCCAAGTACTTTCCTTGTTAGTCTTGATATGGAGTTGTCACGCCACAGTGTGACAGATTACTGCTGGGGGTGAGCATGGGAAATGCTATGTTTAAGTCACAGGAGTTGCAAAAATGAATTCATGGCTCGGTACACAGCTAAGCTCCAAGTGAGCAGGTAAATACAGTATCTGTCTGTAAATCTAAGAGGCTTTACTACTACGGTTGTCAGCCTCTAGGCTTAAGAACTACTTAAACTAATTTAAACTAATGTAAAGACAAAACACACACACCCTTGCCCAGGGGAGTACTCCGTCGCTGAGCAACTGCACGCCCCGCAGCAAGGAGCCTTAAAACGCTCGGCCACTCCTCCGCGGCTAGTGTATCTGAACTAGCGTGTTGGAGGTATCCAAAGGCCAAGTATATATTCAGGGAGACCTTACGGGTTTAGTTTACCCAGTCAATAGAAAGTAGGGTCTATTGCAAAGAGAAATAAAGAATATATATATATATATATATATATATATATATATATATATATATATAAAATTGCCGTACTTAGTCTCGGTAAAACTCAAGAACGGGTGAACTGATTTGACTTATTTTACTCTAAGTCCAGGGAGGGTTTAAAAGGTAATAAAATATGTAAACGTTGTCCGGAAAAGAGGAAAATCGGGAAAAACTGAAACAGCTTTTTCCAGTGATCTATCAATAGCGTTCGTCCAACTGGGAACAAATTTTGTACATTTCATGTTGAAAGCAAGATGAAGGTTTGCATCAAATAAAAATTTGGTAAAGTCGTCCGGAAAGCAGGAAAATTTAGGAAAAACCGAAAGCGATTTTTTTCTACGAATAACTTAAATTGCCACATGGTTGTAAGAGCATCACTTGAGTACGGTTTGACAGGACGAGGTTTCTATGAAATAATTTTTTTTTTTTTTTGAAAATCTACCGGAAAATTATAAAATTTGAGAAAAACTGAAAGTGTTTTTCAATGTGTTTTTGATTGAATTCAGCACTACAAAAGAATTTATAGTGCTGAATTCAATCAAAAACACATTGAAAAACACACTTTCAGTTTTTCTCAAATTTTACAATTTTCATGTTGAAAGCAAGATGAAGGTTTGCATCAAATAAAAATTTGGAAAAGTCGTCCGGAAAGCAGGAAAATTTAGGAAAAACCGAAAGCGATTTTTTTCTACGAATAACTTAAATTGCCACATGGTTGTAAGAGCATCACTTGAGTACGGTTTGACAGGACGAGGTTTCTATGATTTTTTTTTTTTTTTTTTTTTTTTTTTTTTGAAAATCTACCGGAAAATTGTAAAATTTGAGAAAAACTGAAAGTGTGTTTTTCCATGTGTTTTTGATTGAATTCAGCACTATAAACAACAAAAGAATTTATAGTGCTGAATTCAATCAAAAACACATTGAAAAACACACTTCAGCACTATAAACAACAAAAGAATTTATAGTGCTGAATTCAATCAAAAACACATTGAAAAACACACTTTCAGTTTTTCTCAAATTTTACAATTTTCCGGTAGATTATCCAAAAAAAGAAAAAAAATATTTCATAGAAACCTGTATTTACCTCCTCACTTGGAGCTTAGCTGTGTACCGAGCCATGAATTCATTTTTGCAACTCCTGTGACTTAAACATAGCATTTCCCATGCTCACCCCCAGCAGTAATCTGTCACACTGTGGCGTGACAACTCCATATCAAGACTAACAAGGAAAGTACTTGGGCTCGAACAAACACATATACACCAAAATCGTATGAGAGGTAATGTAAAGATCCCTTATTGCACTGATACTGTTCTAGATTCAGTACGGTCTTGGGAAAGTTTTCACCAAAAAATAATAGTAACAGTTAAAAAGGAAAGTCGCAAAATTCGAACCAAGTTTCTTTTTCACTGTGTTTCTAAATGTACTCAATACTATAAGTTGAGAACCGTTCATCCGCTTGCGATAAAATTTTGTTCATTTGACATTCAACGAAAGATGAACGTTCTTATGAGCTACAAATTTGGCGATTCGCGAGAAACTGAAAGAGGTTTTTTTCAATGGGATATCAATATCATTCGTCTGGTTGCGATAAAATTATGCACATTTGACGTTCAAAGCAAATGCCTTTATAAAGCTACTGGGTCTAAAATACATATGATTTAAATTAGTATGATTTATATTAAGAGGTAAGTGATACGAAGTTCACCGCGTCATATAGTTAGGCTTATTGTTGTAACACATCATTGCAGTTCGCTACAGTCTGGGTTTCTAGAAGAGTTTCGAGAACTTAGGAAGGCATAGACAAGAAAAACATAACGCCACTTACAGGAAATGACGTAGCTATGAACTAGGTGACAGCCTTTTCTTTTGAGACTGTAGCATACGTTAGCAAACATGAGGTGAGTGTGAGACCTCTGACACCGGCACGTGTTAGCTTATTGTCTGCCCTTCTCCATTCAGCCAGCCTCTCCTATTGACTCGAAGGAAACGCGAGCTGAGGCGTCACACAGCCAGTAAGCTGCTCTCTGCTTTCTGGGACCTGGGCCACTGCCTGGACTCGATATCAGCTGACACGTACCCCTTGTTCCATCGTGAATGGTCTTTGCCTTGCAGTTCCATTAACGCTTGCTTGTCTCACTTCATACTGATGAAGGCCTGCCCTAAGCTCGTCTGTACACACTTCAAAAGAAACCTTTCACACTTTGACTTACTATATTTATACAGTGTTTCTCTTCAATACTGAAGTTAGACAGTTAGCACTTAATAGTAATTTCAAATGTATTCTATTATCTATTACCTTATAACAAAATGTGACCTATATCGCATTCTTTGTGTGAGGAACTCATAACGCCGGCCGCGGTGACTGAGGGGACTGAGGCGCTTCAGTCACGGTCTGCACGGCCACTACGGTCGGGTGTTCGAATCCCCCCTCGGGCATGGATATTTGTGCCGTCCTAGTTCGTAAGTAGTTCATAAGTAGTTTGTAAGTTTAGGGACTGATGACCCCGTAGTTAAGTCCCATAAGATTTACAAACATTTGAACATTTATTTTTTGAACTCATAACATAAAATGATATTTTCTAATATATAAAGAAGAGTGTCCGTATATTTGTACGTGTTGCATACAAATCTACAGTTTTGTTCTAATCTTTATGAAATTTTGTACACGTAAGCTTCAGTCCATGAGGTCGCCGTAAGTGTAAGAATCACATACGATACATAGTTCACGAGATATGACGTCATAAACAATGAGACGCGCGGAAAACTGCTGCCATAAGGGACAATGCTGTTCATTTTCTCCTAAACCACTGGACCGATTTCAACCAAATTTGGTACATATATTCCTTACGTGAGATAACATCTTCTGTAGGAGTACGAACCACATACGACACATGGTTCAAGAGATATAACTCCATAAACGATGGGAGTGGCAAGAAACTGCCATAACGTGATGAGAATTTACGAATACACTATATTAGAATGAGAGTACTTAGCAACTTGCAACAAACTTTAAACGTAATATCAAACCTTTATTAACTTTTTCTCGCTGGTAACCATAGTAAAATGATGAAAGGAAAGCAGTTTCTCGCTTACTACTTTTCCACTGTTTATGGAGTAAAACTACGGCATTCGGTATGAAGTTACAATTTATAATTTCTACACTCCAAATTGTAGCCGCAGGAAATTTTATAGGCAATGTACACACATATCGTTGAATGTGCCTCCGAAATTGTAGCATAGTGCGACCTGTAGTTCATGAGGTATGAGCACATAAAACAGTAACGTTCATAGAAAATCGCCCTATCACGCACCAAGTAGTAATCTATTACTTCTTTAACACCAATTGTATTCCAAAGAAATTTTACAGACATGCAGCACTTATACAAATGAATACATACCTGAAAAATTATACCATTGTACCACATATAATTGAATAAATATGACAATGTGCGAATTTTATATGTCATTTCTGTTTTGACTTCTATCTTTCTTTGTTTGAATAATGCAGTTATAATTTTGTACATTATCCAAGAAAGCGTTATTTCTTATATGTTCTCCGATAAAGATAACATATTTTTAGAAAAAAGAAGATGGTCAGAGAGAGAAGTACTAACTCCAGGCAGGAATAAATAAATAAATACCCGGGCAACGCCGGGGTTTCAGCTAGTATTTTAAAATTCTAAGATGAGTTTTCAGCTGAGAGACATGTAGTTTTTAGAATGTTAATGATTCGTTGTTGATTAGTAAACATGCATATGTATAAATATGTTATTTTTCATGCTTTCGTCTTTCTACATGCCATTGACATATTTCATACATTTATCATCACTAACTAAGACTTAATATAACAACTTCCCTCCACCATAACTTAGTATTTATTTATCATACGCGTGAACTAGCGGAAGGTGCTATGACAGCATAGGTTTAAATGTCACCTGTGGTATTGCTCATTGTCAACTGTTCTGGCCGGAACAGCTTAACACAGCTTCTAAACAGACACATAACACCTAAAATTATACAAACATAAAAAAATTGGCGAGATAGGGTGTTCTAATCTGCATAAAATTATTCAGTTTCATATTGAATATACCTATTCATCTTTGTCACACAGTCCTCATTTTTTACTGATTAGCGTCCTCTCTATGCTTGTCACACTGCCTGGCTGGTAATCTTGCTTTTAAAGGTGGTCATATCTATTTCTCCACCCGATGAAACTTAGCGTAGTACGTTCACAAAGTTGTACATATCTCTCACAAACAAGATTTCAGACTCAATGCATTTCAGTTACACATGTCCGCCTTCGTAGGTCAGTCCCAGCGTCGCTGACTACCACGCAGGAGGCCCGGGTTCGATTCCCGGCAGGGGACTGGGTGTTGTGTGTTGTCCTAATCATCATCGTCTCATCATCATTGGCACGTAAGTCGCCCACGCGGCGTCAACTAAAAAGACTTACACTAAGGCGCCCCACAAACCGTGACGTGGGTTCTCAACTCCCGGCCAAGAAAGCCATACGCTCATTTCATTTCAGTTACACATGGTAGTTGGTACCGTACATTACTGATAATGACTACTGCTGTTTGCAATGTGCAGTCTGTTTAATTCTAATTCTTGGACATGTAATCTCTCTGCTAACATATTGTAAATCGGCAGCCAGCCAACGATGAATCGTACTCTGCGTGCTAGAAATTGAGGCCTCTTAAAAATAAATAAATACATAAACGCCCCACAAACCGTGACGTGGGTTTTCAACAGTGAACAAAGAAAATGGTGGCTACCCTGGCTCGGTGTGGGGCAAACCTAACTGCAACCATTGTATCAGATGTGAGCCATGGTGTCAACATCATTATATAAAACGTATGCGAAAAACACAATCTGGCAGACACGCACTCAGATATAACCAAACACCGAGATAGTCGTCTGCTTTGAACTACGTTACAGTTGGTTTAGTACTGTTAGCTACCAACAGACAGCATCGAGAGATGGCTGAAGAAGATCGTCCTGCACAAATTCGTTCTAGTGGAATGTATACTAGTGGAATTGATGGTAGTGCTAATAGTGCCGATCAATCATCAAATTTTGTGTGTAGAAAAGTATAAATGCTATTATAAGTAATAAAAACGGATTAGGAAATTATCGTTCTTGTGAAACACAGCTAGATCTTTACTTACACGATGTGATGAGTGCTGTCGACCAGGGATGTCAAAAAAATTCCGTACTTCTAGATTTCCGGAAGGCTTTCGAGACTGTACCTCACAAGCGTCTTCTAATCGAATTGCATGCATACGGAATATCGCCACAGTTGTGCGATTGGATTCGTGATTTTCTTTCAGAAACTTATTGACGGAAAGTCATCGAATAAAACAGAAGTGATATCTGGCGTTCCCCAGGGGAAGGGTTATACGGCCCCTACTGTTCCTTATCATTATAAAGGATTATGGAGACAACGTGAGCAGCTCTCTTAGACTGTTCGTGGATGATGCTATCATTTATCGGTTAGTAAAGTCGGCAGAAGATCAAAAGCAGTTACAGAATGATTTAGATAACGTATCTGGGCGGTGCTAAAAGTGACAATTGACCACTAATAATGAGAAGTATCAAGTCATCCATATTAGCACTCTAAGAAATCCGTTAAACTTCATTTACACAACAAACCAATCAAATCTATAGGCCGTAAATTCAATTAAATGCCTAGGAGTTACAATTACGAACAACTTAAATTGCAAAGAACACATATAAAATACTGTAGGTAAGGCTAACCAAAGGCCACCTTTCATTGGAAGAACACGAGGAAGATGAAAGCCGGCCGCGTTGGCCGAGGAGACTGAGGCGCTTCAGTCACGGTCTGCACGGCCACTACGGTCGGGGCTTCGAATCCCCCCTCTGGCATGGATATTTGTGCCGTCCTTAGTCTTAGCTAGTTCATAAACATTTTGTAAGTTTAGGGACTGATGACCCCGTAGTTAAGTCCCTTAAGCTTAACAAATATTTGAACATTTGGAAGATGAAACAGTTCTTCTAAAGAAACAGCCTACACTACACTTGTGCGTCCAATTTTGAAGTACTACTGCGGATTGTGGGATCCCCATCAAGTGGGGATGACGAACGATTTAGAGAAAGTACAGAGAAGGGCAGTTCGGAAATGATTCATGAGTTGGAGTGGAAATCGTTAAAAGAAAGGCGTTCTTCGTTGCGACGAGATCTATTTGTGAAATATCATTCACAAACTTTCTCTTCCCAATGCAAACATTCTTTGTAGGCTTCCACCTACTTAAGGAGACATGATCATCTCAATAAAATAAGAGAAATCAGACCGAAAACGAGAAAAATTTGGTGTTCCTTTTTCCCGCACCCTATTAGAGAATGGAACAGTAGAGAAATATAATAAAAGAGGTTCGGTGAACCCTCTGCCATGCACTCCAATGTAGATGTGAACGTAGAACCATTCACCATGGACTTAACCGTGATTAGCGGAGTATTTTTGTGGGTGCAGATGTAGATCAAACCACAAAGAAATGAATGCCTCGCAAAAGTGAAAGGGACGATGAAGTCCTCGAATTACAAATACACGTACATTCCCTACTAAAAGCAAGATCATAAACTGCAAAAGATATTTGAGGACCTAATAGGAAGAGTTCCCCTCGTGTTACTCTCACACATCTGACCATAACGTCTTGAACGTGTACGGTATATTTATTCACCTAACAACACTGTATTAAGTGCCAAGCAAATGTCAAAACAGCAAATGAAATACTGTTGCTCATAATCCATGGATGATAGATAACACTTAGTTTCAGAACCCCTGTTACAATTTATTATGATTTATATTACAAGCTTGTTCGACGTTAGTTGACGGTAGCGCACGATGCGGCATCCACTTTTCTAAACAGTGTCTGAGTGATACTCAATAAAGCAGCGTGATGTGATACTTCAGTAAACTGTTTACCGCTTTAGTTCCTATTTAACCCAATAGGTTATAGTCTGACGCACGTAGATCGAATGCCTATTTCTAGCGGACACGAATGAATCAAGTTTCGTATCGAGTTTCCAGGCTCCGCTGACACACGAAATTACGGGTGCATTACATTACGCGCCGTATTATGACAACGAACGAACGAAGAGCTGTTTCAAACCCATTTGTGCAGTTATTTGTGTATCTGCAGCGCCTTTTCAAGATGGTAAAACGTGTTGAAGGCTTTAATATAAGCAAATTCGACGGGAACAATTTTAGACAGTGGAAATTTCAGATACAGTGTGTTTTGCGTGCAAGAGGTGCGTACAATATTATTAATGGTACGACACCGATAACAGTGGAAAGTTCCGTCCTTGTTACTTAGACAAAGAATGATGCAGTAGCTATATGTGTCTTCTGTTTTGGGATTATCTCAGATTACAATTATTGAAAACAGAGTCGGCCAACGGAATATTAGGTAATCTGGACAGTGTATACTAACAGGATAGTTAACACAATATTGGTCGACGAGAAATTTCATGCATATAAAATCGACATCAGTGATTCAATTGCGCGGCACAAATAAAAGACTGAAAACAGCTTGACAAATTAATGATGCGGACAAGGCAATTAATGACGATGCACTAATAATGAAAATTTTGGACGCCCTGCCACAAAAGTACCGCAAGGTTAGACAAGCTTCGTCTTCTTTGGTAGAGGTTCGGCAGACCATCTATTAGGTGAAGAGGGAAATTTGAAATCAGTGGAAGAAACTGAAAAACCATTCGTTGTATCGTTAATCCTCAGGGAAATACTAGTAAACACAAAGCAAGGGCAATGGGTGGGAAGAAAAACAAAGGAAGGCCGACGAAAACAAAAATCACGTGTTACAAATGCCAGAAGAATGGAAATTTTGAAACAGAGTGTAGAAATCACAAAAGGGTGTAAAGAAAAAATTTAACCACGGATTCACGAACTGAACAGGGTAACTTTTCTGCCTTAATTACTGAAGACAGATAGCTGTTCATTTGATGGACATCACACATGAGCTTCAGGCGTGATTTCTTTTCTGAATTTACCGAAATCGAAAATGGTTCAGTTGCCACCCTTGGAAACAATTTTGATCTGGAAGCTAAAGGAATCGTGACAATAAGGATCAAAAAGGAAGTTAATGTATCTCTGTATGATGCAATGATGAAACATGTTTTATATGTTCCAGATTTGAGGAAGAAGCTTTTCTCTGCAGGTGTGCTTACAGAAAAAGGATTTAGACTTGTAAAAGAGACAGAGTTTGCTCGTTTTTATGATAGAAACGAGATGATTGCAAGTGAAAAAGGCCCTACGTCAACTTGGCAGGTTGTAGAAAATACAGTTCCACACAGTTGTTACAGATAAGGTTAATGTAACTACGGGTAATAATATGAAACTATGGCATGGTCGGCTTGGTCATGTGAACCAATCAAGACTGTGTGAAATTGGCAAAGAAGAGTCTGACGGACGGACCGAAAATGGTAAAACCCTAAAAGTTCTTTGTGAGTCATGTGTGTTTGGAAAATAACATCGACTATCTTTTGTTGAGAAAAACCAAGTAAAAACAAAAAGAGATGAACTAATCTTCAGTGATGTGTGTGGCCCAATGTCAGCTCCCGCAATAGGTGGAGCAAACTATTTTGTTCTTTTTAATGCTGCGGTTTTCGGATATCAAGTAGTATCATTCATCAAACACAAATCAGATATTGTAGAGTGCTTAAAACCTACGTAAACAATTTTGACAAGTATGAATACCAGGTTAAATTTTTACATCAAAAGAGTACATAATCATCGAAGTTCAAATGTTTGTATAACTTATGGGGCTTAACTACGGGGTCATCAGTCCCTAAACTTACAAACTACTTATGAACTAGCTAATACTAACGACGGCACAAACATCCATGCCCGAGGGGGGATTCGAACCCCCCGACCGTAGTGGCCGTGCAGACCGTGATTGGCGCGCCGCGGTCTCCTCGGCCACCGCGGCCGCAAACACCGAAGTAAAGAAATACTTGTAAGATTCTGAGATCGAACTTGAAACTTCTGCTCCATACACACCAGAGCAAAACGGAAGAGCTGAGAGCGATAAGCGGACAGTCGTTGAAAGTACAAGGTCAATGATTTTTGGGCTGAAGCAGTAAATACTGCGGTGTACGTTTTGAACAGAACCACCTCAATCATCAAACCCTACACTTTATGAATTGTAGACTGTAAAGAAACCACATTTACCTCATATCCGAACTTCTGGTTGTAAGGCTTACATTAACCCTTTCCCCCCTGAACGTCTTTTTTCTTCTTTTTTTTTTTAATGGTGAATAATGTTGAATTGTCAGTATAGCTGGTCATAGTAGACACTGGGAAAAATAATTTAAAAAATCTTCCATAAAAATATATAGCGCGAAAACAATTAGCACAATCATGAGGGTCAAGTTTTATTTCACCAGAATTATTCTCTACCTTCCTCCTATTTGTTTGACGTTGTAAGTTATCTGAGGAACAGTTATGAATAAAAAATTATTCTTACATTCCTTTTATTCATTAGTTATTATAAAAAAACGTTACATTGATTGCAAATCATATTCTGTTGTAAAAAATTTAATAATCACAAAAATTATATTTCTTTTGTATATTTCGCTTTCTCTTCAAGAAACTTTTCACTGAAGTAGTTACAAAAATATTTATAAGGAGTTCCAATTGGTGAAGGATTGTAGAATTAAAAAGAAGATATTTTAGTAAGAAAAGGGGAAAGATAAATGTAATAGGTAACTCAGATTGCACCTCTTTGTTACTGATCTCAACAGCACTATAATTAATTTTTGGTGGATGAAATATCTGAACAAAATTTGATCTCCGAAAAAGCAGCGGTCTGACGCCTTGAGAGACACTGTGTGAACGCCTGCGCTCTTCAGGAGCTTCTTCGACACTCAGATCACCGTCAGATGAGTCGTTCTCTAATAGAGAACGAATTTGATTAGCTGATAAACCTGCATACAATAACGGAAATGTGCATAGAAACTTTCCCATTGAAAAATGTATGAAAAGTAGTAATAGAGGGAGGCCAATGACACAGCAACACCCAGTCCAAGATGAAGTTACACAGTCAACACAATACCCGCACAATCGTGATACTACAACTTTAACGTACAATTACTGTGCAAAGAGCACGAAGTGATGGGTCCTATCAACAAGGGTTCGCAAATCGATTCCGTATTTCTTGATTTCCAGAAGGCTTTTGACACCGTACTTCACAAACGGCTTTTAACTAAATTGCGTGATTATAATATATCGCCTCAAATTTGCGACTGGATAGGGGATTTCCTGTCAGAGAGGACTCAGGTCGTAGTAATCGATGGTAAGGTATCGACTAAAACAGAGGTGATATCGGGCGTTCCACAGGGCAGTGATACTGGTCCTCTGCTGTTCCTTATTTACATAAACGATTTAGGGAAAAATCTATGTAGCTCTCTTAGGTTGTTTGCAGATTACGCTGTCATTTACCGTCTAGTAAAATCATCTGAAGATCAAAACCAACTGCAGAACGATCTGAATAAGATATCACTATGGTGTAAAAATTGCCAGTTGAGTCTAAATAATGAAAAGTGTGAAGTCGTCCACATGACTACGAAAAGAAATCCGTTAAACTTTGTTTACAAGATAAATCAATCGAACGTATAGGCCGTAAACCCCATGAAAATCCTAGGAATTACTATTACTTCAAACGTAAACTGGAAAGAACACATAGGTACTGTCGTGGGAAAGGCGAACCAAAGACTGCGTTTTATTGGAAGAACCCTTAAAAGATGCAACAGAACTACTAAAGAGGCTGCATACACCACGCTTGTCCATCCTTTTTTGAAGTATTGCTGCCCAGTGTGGGATCCTTATCAGGTGAGTTTGACGGAGGACATCGAAAGAGTCCAAAGAAGAGCACCTCGTTTCGTATTGTCACGATACAGGGGAGACAGCGTTACGGAAATGATACAGGATCTGGAATGGGGATCATTACAAAACGGCTCTTAGAGTTGCGGCGTGGGCTACTTACGAAACTGCAATCGCCAATATTCTCCTCCGAATGCGAAAATATATTGTTGACTCCCACTTACATAGGTAGAAATGATCATCAGAACAAAATACGAGAAATCAAAGCTCGAACGGAGTGATTCAGGTGTTCTTTCTTCCCGCGCGCTATTCGAGAATGGAATGGGAGATAAATAGTATAACGGTGGTTCGATGAACCCTCTGCCAGGTACTTAAATGTGATTTGCAGAATATCCCATGTCGATGTAGATGTAGAAAGATATGAAGTTACTAATAATTATATCACAACGTTGTACACACTATTACAAATAACCAGATCGCCGAAACAATTCAATATAACTTAATTATGAGCTACTCACCTGGCGCCGGCATAATGCTTACTTATCGATCAACTTAAACAAAATGTGCTGCAATCTATTCGTGCCGAAAGGAAACATAAACTTCAGAAACGCGTAGCGCACAACCTGCACGATCGTTGTAGGTCGGTTGGAAGCGTGACTAGAGATTCAGTTTGGGATGGTCTTTGTTGGGTATGAAGGCATTTTTAATAATTATGCCTTTATGATCCCCAAACACATAAAGTGAAAATATCAAGAAATGTGTTGTTGGATGAATCAACCATAGCTCCTGTCGATAGGCAAATTACTGCAATGCTGAGGTCTGAAGATATAATCTTATCAGGAGAGGAAAGTAGTCATCCTGAATTTGCAACCGAACATGAAGTGTAACATGATGATCAATTCAACACACATGATGACGAAACCGAAAACAACCAAAATCAAAAAAAGGGATTCCAAACAGTGACCAACCAGACAAAAGTATCAACTTCGATCAAGAAGTGAAATTAAACACCCAAAACGGTACCAATCCAATTTTGCTGCAGGGACAATTCAAAAAAATTAGCAAGAAGCCATAACGGGTCCAGCAGCAGAGATGTGGTCTGAAGCCATAAATGAAAATGTAACTTCATTATAGTAAAATGACACTTTGGATCTACAAGAACGGCCAGATGGCAAACGATCTGTCATCACAAAATGTGTCTTAGAGAAAGAAGTTCAAATGTTTGTAATTCTATGGTACCAAACTACGTTGGTCATCAGTCCCTAGTCTTACAAACTACTTATACTAAGTTAAACTAACCTAAGGACAACACACACATCCACGCCCGAGGGAGGATTCGAACCTTCGACGCGGGAGGCCGCGCTATCCGTAAAGTGGCGCTCCAGACCGCTCGGCTACTCCCGTGCGGCTGTATCTTCAACATTCAACATAACAAAGCCGGAAAAGTGACAAGATTCACAACACGGGTATGTGCAAAAGATTTTGCCCAAAAGGAAGGTATTAATTATTTTGAAAATTTTTCACCCGCAACCAGATTTGATTCAACCAAATTCCTGCTATCAATGTCAGCCAGACGTGGCTATCAGTTAACATAGTTTGATATCAAAACTGCATTATTATATGGAGAACTTGCAGAAGAGATTGACATAGTACCTCCTGATTGTCTTGACGTAGAGAAGGACTTATTCTGAAATTTTAAGAAAACCGCTATCTGGGTTGAAGCAGTGTCCTCGCTGTTGGAACACGAGGTTTCACCCTTTCCTGAAGAAACATGGGCGTACATAATTGTCATCGTTAACATATCTAACCCTAGGCAGTTTGGTTTTCCTTATCATATTTGATTATGACGGTTTACCCTTACACTGCAGGCTTCTTAATGTATATTAATGACTTGCCGTTCTATATTCATGAAGATACAAAGCTGTTCCTTTTTGCTGATGATACAAGTATAGGTATCATATCTGACAGACAAAAACAAACTGAAGAAATTGTAAACAATGTCTTTCAGAAAATCATTAAGTGGTTCTTCAAATGGACTGTCATTAAATTTTGATAAAACACAACACATACAGTTCCATACAGTAAATGGAATGACACCATTAATAAATATAGACTTTGATCAGAAATCTGTAGCAAAGGTAGAATATTCAAAATTTTTAGGTGTATGCATTGATGAGGGGTTGAACTGGAAAAAACACATTGAACATCTGCTGAAACGTTTGAGTTCAGCTACTTATGCTATTAGGGTAATTGCAAATTTTTGTGCCGGCCGCGGTGGCCGAGGGGACTGAGGCGCTCCAGTCACGGTCTACACGGCCACTACGGTCGGGGGTTCGAATCCCCCCTCGGGCATGAATATTTGTGCCGTCTTTAGTTTTAGCTAGTTCATAAGTAGTTTGTAACTTTAGGGACTGATGACCCCGTAGTTAAGTCCCATAAGCTATACAAACTTTTTTTTTTTTTTTTTTTTTTTTTTTTTTTTTTTTTTTTTTTTTTTTTTTTTTTTTTTTTTTTTTGCAAATTTTTGTAATATACATCTCAGTAAATTAGCTTACTTTGCCTATTTTCATTCTCTGCTTTCGTATGGAATCATTTTCTGGAGTAATTCATCATTGAGTAAAAAGGTATTCATTGCACAAAAGCGTGTAATCAGAATAATTGCTGAAGCCCAGCCAAGATCATCCTGCTGACTCTTATTTAAAGAGCTAGGGATCTTCACAGTAGCTTCACAGTATATGTATTCACTTATGAAATTTGTTATTACCAATTCCATCGAATTCAAAAGCAATAGCAGTGTACATAACTACAACACTAGGAGAAAGAATGATATTCACTATTCAAGGTTAAATCTAGCTTTGGCACAGAAAGGTGCGAATTATGCTGCCACAAAAGTCTTTGGTCACCTACCAAACAGCATCAAAAGCCTGACAGATAGCAAAATAGCATTTAAAAATTAAAAGAATTTCTGAATGGCTACTCCTTCTACACTATAGATGAATTTTTAGATATAAATTAGTAAATCTGAAGAAAAAATAAACAATTAAAAAAATATTGTGTCATGTAATATTTAGTACAAAGTAATAATTTGTAAAGACACCTTTCATTAATCCGACACATTCCACATCATTACGAAGTGTCGGATTCATGATCTACGGAACAAGTACTAATCTAATCTAATCTAGTACGGACAGAACAATCGACTTCTGCGACGTTAGTAACGATCCAAAGCACGGGCAGCGTTTAGTGGTGGATATACGAGGCGCATGTAGAAAGTAAGTTTCCGTACTTTTTTTAATAATGAGAACTTAGTTACATGAAAAATATTATTGGCAACAGGTAAAGCACCTTTTGTGCTATCACCAAAGAAACTGAGACACTTCTCATATCGCGGAATCAATTTTCTGTTCCTGTCTCGTTACGATATGCCGCCTGAGAGTGAAACTAACGTGTGACAGTCGTCTTCAGTACTGTCGAAACGCTGGCCGAAGGACAGGAAATTTTTGAGATGAAACAAAATATGGAAATCGCTTGGAGAAATGCCAGTACGTTATGCTGTATGATTGACCTGCTTCCAGCAGAACTTTTGCAAATCAGTGGTCTGCAGCGAGCCTTATGGAGACGAGCGTTGTAATACAGCAGCACAACACCTGCATTAAGCACTCTTGTTCTAAATATCAACGACCAGAAGCTGAAGACGACTCTCACACGCTGGTTCCGTTCATAGGCGACTTGTACAACATGGGAATATAAAAGTTTATCCCAGAATATGACAAGCGTCTCGTTTCTTTTCCTGTCTATATAAAAAAATTATCAATCATTGCTTTACCTGTTTTTCACGTAATTACATTGCTTTTGAATTTTGTAAGGGGATCTTTACTTTCTGGATAAGCCTCGTAACAGCCTGTGTTTTGGGAGCCACCAGCTGTTTGATAGAGTGAAGACACCACACAGCTTCTCTAACAAAGTAGAAAATTGTTGCACATGGACTGTGTGGTAATTGTAGTAATCGATCACAATGTGAATGCAAAGAATATGGGTGTTAGCAGATGCGATTTAATCGCCGCGTCCACCAGTACTTTGCGTTACAATAGCAACTCGCCCGATCTTCCCCTTAACGAATGCGCGTTATGCCTTTTTTACTTACACAGATGCCAGTGCTCCTTATGAGAGTACAACAGCTATATTCCTTTAAAAATTGAGAAATTTGTGGTGATATGTCATGTTGATAAGAAGACACACACAGTTTGTGCATGTCGGAGCTCCACATGAAAGCAGTTTGAACATTATTACGCATACCTGCCAACTCTCCTTATTTAGGCGGGAGTCTTCTAATTTTTCACTTTTTTTCCGCCTCCTGATTTTGCCATTATTTCGCCAGATTTTTAGTTTTTATCCTGAAACCCAAGATTCGTTTTTTTCCGATGGTCAATAGTCATTCGATTATTTTTAGTCTAAATATGTATCGAATTTCATAGAAATTAGGAGTTGAGCATGAATTCGATTATTTCTGCTCTTTCGCGCGTATTTACAAACACACCGTTAGGGTTTCACAGTTAAGCTGTTTTTCAATGTGATGTTTTGTCACTGTACGCAAGTGAAATCGTTTCAGTGTTCTTTTAATCGCTAGAAACCTTTTGAGGGGATACTTATGAGAATTAGTTCCATACGCAAATGGCAGAAAAGCAATATTCCTGTAAACAGCTATTTTACATGAATATGGGATTTTGATTCTGTTCCGGTATGGAAAAAATATAATCGTTTTTAAGCAGTTTTCGGAACGTTAATTGTATTTTGTTCTCTTTATCACTGTCATATTTCCACATCCCATGGTGGTAAAAGCGATGTACCGGAATATGAGCAGACAAAGAAACAGAGAAAATGAAAAGTGTGTGAGTAACAAAAAGTGAATGTGATCGTGTGATACCTGCAGATAGCTTAATTGCATTGTTTATTTTAGAATACGATTTACCAATTAAATTCGATGACCATATGGGTCACTTGTTCCGTAAAATGTCCCCAGGTAGTATTATATCACGAAAATACAGCTGTGAACGTTTTTGTTCTAATCGAAAAGTCAATCACTTTACCTGGATTGGCTGCAAATAAGGATGTAATCGACATTTGGGTTAATGTAAGTGTTTTTGTAGCCATTATATAACATTGTGAAAAAGCTAAATCAGTTATTTAAGGGTTTCTACTAAAGTTCGTCGCATTTTTTTCATAGAACATACCACCTACATTTTTGAACAATCTTCAAATTTTTTAAACTGAATCTTCTGATTTTTATGTTTTGAAGGTTGGCAGATATATTACTTAATTCACATACCAAACGTTTACGCTACCAATTCTAGCATATTTCTCCCTCAGCATCGCAAGAGTGCGAGATATAAAATTGCAATTGATGGGTGGTAAAGTACGGCCATTTACTTGCGAACGCGATTTTTTAAGACTACTGCCTGGGAAATGAGCAGTGTCTACGTTGGGTCCGTACACTGTATCGCCAACTGATCATTCAGAAGCTGAATTTCTTGGCACAAAAATTTAATTTACTGCTGCTTTTGTTACTGGGACTGCTGTTGCAACTGCTACTGCAACAACAGCCATTGCTGAAGCTGTCTGATGGCGAGATAAGATAGCACCCTGAAAATAAAGAAGTCCAGGGAGCAATTCTAATAGAGTAGCCTGAGGCACAGCAAGACGAAAAACAAACAGAACAGTTAAAGACGGCTACCAATACGAACACCAGACGAATACACAACTGGTTAGGTGGAGCGGCGGTGGGATCTGGGATGGGAATCATTACAACAACGGCGCTTATCGCTGCGGCGTGGGCTACTTGCCAAACTCCAATCGCCAACATTCTCCTCCGAATGCGAAAATATACTGTTGACTCCCACTTACATAGGTAGAAATGATCATCAGAATAAAATACGGGAAATCAGAGCTCGAACAGAGAGATTCAGGTGTTCTTTCTTCCCGCGCGCTATTCGAGAATGGAATGGGAGATAAATAGTATAATTGTGGTTCGATGAACCCTCTGCCAGACACTTAAATGTGATTTGCAGAGTATCCCATGTAGATGTAGATGTAGATGTATTGTAACGTTAAGAAATGAAATTTAACATTAATATTAGTAGAACTAAGAATTTTCTGTAAAGCAAAAAATTGTAACATTTGTGCCAAAGCACCAGCGAGCATAATATATAAAACATGTATGGTAGTGTTAGTTGCGGTCAATGGTCTGTCTTGATCGCTTGCCAAATAATAGTAGTTGCTTGTACACAGGATCTTAAGCACAAATACAGCCGTCGGAGGTTCGAGTCCTCCCTGGGGCATGAATGTGTGTGTTGTCCTTAGGTTAGTTTACTTTAGTTTAAGTAGTTTGTAAGCTACGGACTGATGACTCGACCTCGGATTTTAGGTAAAAACCTATTTTGTTCCTAATACAGGCATAAAAAGTTGTACACACACGAATTATGCAAATTTATGATCGAAAACACTGTTTTTATAGCACCTAAAAATACCTAATATTAGGTTAGTACCTGATTGTACCTAGATTTTAAAAATCGAATTAAATAAAAAAATATGCCAAAAGTTCTCTCGTGGTCTTCCCAGATAAGAATTATGCAAATATTTTTATCGAAAATTGTAATTTTATAGTACCTAAAGTACCTAATTTCATATTAGAACCTGACTGTATCTAATTTTTTAAAATCCAGACATTAAAAACATTGTTCTTAAATTGCCAGAAGAGGCAGTGAGTATTACTTCAGTTAAAAGACCCAACAATTTCCAACGACACTGCATACGTAAAATAATCTTATTATGGCGTTTCTGGTCCTTACTGTTAAGTCTCTAGTGTGTTCAGGGAAACCAGTCTATATGCAACTGTGATTGATAGAAGAGGTGACAGAAAAAATCAATGTGGTCCCAGGTGCTGTTGGTATGAAAGTTAGTGAGAAACCGATGCCCCTAATACCGCCATTTAAATATGCTCCGGTGACATCCGTTGACGTGGAACGCTCATTCTCAGTATATAAGATGCTATTAACAGACAAGAGATGCTGTTTCTCAACGGAAAATCTGTAGAATTAGTTACTTACTGTGATTGCAATTATGGACATTGTCAATAAAATAATGTGGATTTTTGTCAATCTGTTCATCTTTCTAGATAATAAAATTTCAGATTTTGGTCACCTATTTTCTGATTTTTATAACCTATTTTTGTAAGTGATAGAACCTATTTTAGGTACCTAATTTAAGATTTTTAGAACCTAAAAGTCCGAGGTCTACTGATAACCACGCAGTTTGGTCCGACAGATTTACAAACATTCGAACAAGTACAGCAGGAGCGAGTCATCTGCCGGTCACGTAATGGCAGTCAAAGGGGGCAAACCGGCAGGCAGTGGCAGAGCTCGGATAAGCCGCCTTGAGGGCTGAGCGCTGAAGGGCTGCGGTTAAGAGGCTTACGAATGTTCACAACACTGCTCAATGACGACACACCCTCGCCTCTCGGCATCCAGGGACAAGACACGCGCCACATCGATGGGACACAAAGCGAGGCATCTGGAAGGACGAGCTCACTCATCCTCTCCTGTAAAGAGGCGCGTCCTATGTCTTCACTGCTTCAGTGAACCACCGGAAAAAAGCGCGTCGTGAAGAAAAAAAATTAATTAATTAAAGAATAAGATAAAAATGTTACTAAACCGTCATTTCTTGTTTCGTTATTCTGTCAGATCATTTTATATGCACATTCAAAGTACTTTTATCGCATGCGAAAAGTTTTACGTCGCGAAGACAACATATACGCGAATCGTAGTGTGGCAGAGGCCGCAGCGTTGCAATGCACTTGCACGGCTGAGGTTCAAATTCTCTTCTGAACCCCCTGGAGGCAGCATATGGGTGCTCCCGCGGCAGGCAGGGCGAGGGGAAACGCCGCTTTTAACATTGGCGCTGGAGCTGGTAGAGACACCAGCTCCTGGCTACTCGAGCTCTGGCGGTTACGCACGAATGGTCCCGAAGCAAGTCAATGGAGCTACTGCGCTCCTCACCTTGCGCATGCGCAAAGCCTCCATGGAGGCAACATCCGCCTTTCATATTTGTTTTCAGCGCATTGAAGATTCTTCAAAAACCCGTAATATTTGGTAAAATATCTTGTAAAAATAAATTATAGACGCATCAACTGGAAAAGCCTCAGAAGTTCCGATCATGAATAATATTGAAATCACAATTCACCACCTAGCA
Organism: Locusta migratoria; assembly: GCA_026315105.1. NCBI lineage: Eukaryota > Metazoa > Arthropoda > Insecta > Orthoptera > Acrididae > Locusta > Locusta migratoria. Next base: position 359,759,419 of record CM048755.1, on the reverse strand, counting down.
AGAATAGGCGTGTGGTTAGCAGTATCCGGCTGCGCTGCCAAAGGTAGTGGGTTCAAGACCGACTGCAAGCAATTTTTTAAAAGCCAATCTGCTTTTTAATAGAGACGGGAACAACAAATACTTTTGTATTGTTACTTGTCACATATCTTTGGTTGTTTTAGCAAATGTGTCGTGTTTTTGAGTGTAAATCACATTTATACTCTTCGTTGTAAGAAATTTTTAAGATTGTGGGAGAGCAGCCTTTGCGCCTGCGTCCATGTTAGGAGGGGGTGCTGCTTACATTGTCATGTGACCCGAAGGTAGCTTGTCTCTTCATCATAACAGATTCATTTTGTTACAGTCACTTGACAGTGTAATTAGGTACTTACTGTTTGTTAGTCTTCATGTCCATATCCATATGTTCTTGGTGTTTATTATCAAAGAAGAATGAACAACGATCATTATCTTTTAGAAAGGTTGGAACAAAAGTGTGAAATAAAGAAACTTGGTAGGCCGACTCATCAGCTCAAGTTGAAGCAAGCGCAAAATAGCCGAGTAAGAATTCTGCAGCTCTTTTAACTGAAATATATCTAAAGAGGGGGGGGGGGGAGGCAAACCGAGACGCTTTCCCCAGAAGCCACTCGCTGAAGTGCGCCAAATTGTCACTTTGTACGCAGAAGGGGGGGGGGGGCGGAGGCGCAGAAACATGCTCACGCTCCCAGTTGTGGAGGGGGGGGGGGGAGGGCCGATACAGGGGGGAGGGAGGAAGTCGCCACTATCAAAATACGGCACTCAAAGAAGTGAACTCCCACTTATCGGAAGCACCAGCCGCCACTGATAGAGGCCGTACATCCCGCAGAGTGAGGTTTCGCCGTGTCAAGCGTAAGTCGCGGCATCTACATCTACATGGGATACTCTGCAAATCATATTTAAGTGCCTGGCAGAGGGTTCATCGAACCACCGTTAAATTGTTTATCTCCCATTCCATTCTCGAATAGCGCGCAGAAAAAAACACCTGACTCTCTCAGTTCGTGCTCTGATTTCTAATATCTTATTCTGATGATCATTTCTACCTATGTAAGTAGGAGTCAACAATATATTTTCACATTCGGAGGAGAGTCTTGGCGATTGGAGTTTCGTAAGTAGCCCACACCGCAACGATAAGCGCCGTTTTGTAATGATCCCCATCCCAGATCCTGTATCATTTACGCAACACTGTCTCGCGTGTATCGTGACAATACGAAACGAGCTGCCATTCTTTGGACTCTTTCGATGTCCTCCGTCAAACCCACCTGATAAGGATCCTACACTGGGCAGCAATACTACAAAAAAGGACGGACAAGCGTAGTGTATGTAGTTTCTTTACTAGTTCTGTTGCATCTTTTAAGGGTTCTGCCAATAAAACGCTGTCTCTGGTCCGCCTTTCCCACGTTATTATCTACGTGTTCTTTCCAGTTTAAGTCTGCAGTAATAGTAATTCCTAAGTATTTTGTGGAATTTACGGCTTTCACTTTTGATTGATTTATCTTGTAAACAAAGTTTAACGGATTTCTTTTCGTACTCATGTGGAAGACTTCACACTTCTCATTATTCAGATTCAACTGCCAATTTTTACACTTTAGTAATATCTTATTCAGATCGTTTTGCAGATGGTTTTGATATTCAGATGATTTTACTAGACGGTAAATGACGGCGTCATCTGCAAACAACCTAAGAGAGCTACTTAGATTTTCCCGTAAATCGTTTATGTAAATAAGGAACAGCAGAGGGCCAATAACACTACCCTGTGGAACGCCAGATATCACCTCTGTTTCAGCCGATGCTTTACCATCGATTACTACGAACTGTGTCCTCTCTATCAGGAATTCCCTATCCAGTCGCAAATTTGGGGCGATATACCATAACCACGCATTTTTTTTTTAATATATTAAAACAACGTTAGTCGGCAGGGTGACTGCATAAGCAATCTGGCGACTGGAAGAAGAGGCCAAGTCGCTTGCAGCCCCGCACTGAGTCGTTCTGACACTGCGAAGAGAAGAGGTGAGAGCGCGTGTAGTGGTACACACACAGCGCTGCGCCGCAGTCCCTATAGCCACGTTACAAGGAGAGAGCCACAGCGCAAAAATAAATTGCAACTGGAAAATGTTCAAATGTTTGTATAGTCTATGGGACTTAACTACGGGGTCATCAGTCCCTAAACTTACAAACTACTTATGAACTACTTACGAACTAGGACGGCACAAATATCCATGCCCGAGGGGGGATTCGAACCCCCGACCGTAGTGGCCGTGCTGACCGTGACTGGAGCGCCTCAGTCACCTCGGCCACCGCGGCCGGCCATTGCAACTGGGCCAAGGAACCAAACTAAACGCAATAAATCTGTTCTGATCCATCAAAATACGCGAATACTCTGAATACATTCCTGAACAAGTTCTGAATGTTTATGTTGTAGAAAACAGTCTAGATAGCAGAAGGTTGTTTTATTTAACCGGTTTCGACCTAGTGTAGGTCATCTTCAGAAACATTTATTTAGCCTCCAAGAATATACACAACTAAATTAAATAAAGGTCTAAACAATTTTGGCACCACATGAAATTTACAGAATAATGCTGTAACATTTAATATTTATGGACTCTTCCGTCGGTTCTTGATGGAACATAGACATTAAATAACTGTATACACTCTGCATTTGTTTCACAATAATATTTATTTTTGTTGTGAACTAGCTTTCGGCTTCTTAGGCCATCTTCGGACAACTTAATACTGTAGAGTCTCCACATCATACCAGCTGCTGTGATTTGAGTACAAAGATAACTGTCAGTCATAGACTACGTAGCCTTTAGGTATTTTATAAACAGAGACGTCCAACCAATTAAAACAAAACTGTAACTAAGACATAACTGTACATCAATTTTCAACAATTAGGTTGAAACAAAACAATGGTTCAATGAATAATAGTAAATACAATTGTATATTAAATTAAACGAACTGAAGTAGTAGGGGCACAGGTCAGTGACGAAAAACATAAATGAAATGTTGGTGGGGAACAATTACATAAGTTTGGAGTACGTGAATATGGAATAGAGGAGCATATTGAAGTACATAGCCTATATTAAAATTCGCTGGTTTTCCAGAGAGTGGTGTGAGTAACACATCAAAGTAAAACATTAGAATGTGGGTGAGAGACATTACACAATTTCGACAAACATGGTGGCAGAATTATACATAATAGATTGCTTTAATAATGGTGAATACTGGAATTGGGTCTGATCATTGAGGATCAGGTGGCAGAATTATACATAATAGGTTGCTTCAATAGTGGTGAATACTGGAATTGGGTCTGATCATTGAGGATCAGGTTCGGTTTTTGAGCTTGGTGTTCGTTGATAGAGAGGATTTCAAGCAATGTTAGCTTTCTGCCTTTATTTGCTCTGCGGAGAACATCACATTTCATGGTAAAGGCATGACATTAATTTAAGGCATGTTCTGCAAAGGTGGAATCTCTCTTTTTTAATCTCCAACTCCTCTCATGTTCAGCCTGTCTAGTAGTTATAGCCCTACCTGAATGAGCTACATATACTTTGCCACAAAGATTGCAAGAGATCCTATATATGCCACTCCTTTCCAAAGGTGGAATCTTGTCTTTGCTATTGAAGAACAAGTTGGCAATAGTATTTCTCTTATAAAAGGCCGGGATATATTTTCTGGACTTAAGTTAGCTGACAAGCCTTACTGATGTCTTACCAACATATGGCATTGGTGTCCATTTTTTTGTTTGTGTAGCATTTACCCATGTGGCTGGTGCTGACATATCCAGGACCTCCGTGTCCACACTGGCTGAACGCTGGTAACTGCTGACTAGTGGCATAGGCCCACTAGTTAAACAGCGTGTGTATTTCGCGACATCTTTGAATAATGTCAGCAGCAGCGCTGGGAAAAGGCTTTACAGACTGCGAGTTGTCAGTGTTATATAAATTACTAACTATGTAAGTATACAGCAAAAGTAGTAGTCTGGGAACTAAAACATATAAATAAAAAATAAGGAGTTGCTGTATTTTAAAACGGTGCATAATAAACCTAATCTAGGAATCAGGGTCAACCAATGGTGGTGCATCCTATGTGTTCCGGAAAAAGCTAGTCCTGAGAAAAATAGTAAATAAAAAAATTAAGAAGTGTGTTTAAACTATCATTCTTCGTTACGTTCTTCTCTCAGATAATTTTATATGCACATTCAAAGTATTTTTATCGCTTGTTTACGTCGCGGAGACAACACGTATAAAAGCCGTAGCGCGGCCACTTGATATAAGCGGCAATGGCCACAGCGTTGCAATGCGCATGCGCAGCTGAGGTTCGTATTCTCTCCTGAACCCCCTGGAGGCAGCGTATGGGCGCTCCTGTGGCAGGGAGCGAGGGGAAACGCCTCTTTTAACAATGTAAAGTGATTTAAGTTGTTTTAATACTCCAAGGGTACCTACTTCTAAATTACGCATGATGACAGCTGTTCTTGATACGAATTCTGGAGTATTTGTTTCGACTTCTATAGTGAAGGAATTTCGGAAAGCTGTGTAGAGCAATTCTGCTTTAGCAGAACTGTCATCAGTGGCATCACCATTTATAAAATCGAGTATCTATAGTGACGTTTACATATTGAATGAAATATGTGCACGCCTTAGTTTGTACACTAGCGGCAAAACACAAACAATACCTTAACTACACGATAGCAATGGTAATACTACCGATAAAATTACTGCTAAAGCAGAAGTGCTAAACACTGCTTTCCGAAATTCGTTCACCAAAGAAGACGAAGCGAACCGCCGTGGAGGTTCGAGTCCTCCATGGGGCATGGGTGTGTGTGTTTGTCCGTAGGTTAGTTTACCTAGGTTTAAGTAGTTTGTAAGCTACGGACTGATGACCACGAAGTTTAGTCCGATAGATTTATAGACATTTGAACATTTTTGATCGAAGCGAACACTCCAGAATTGAAACTAAGAACAGCTGCCAGCATGCGAAATTTAGAAGTAGATGTTCCAGGAGTAGTAAAACAACTTAAGTCCCTAAACAAAAACAAATTTGCCGGGCCAGGTTGTATACCAACTAGATTTCTCTCAGGGTATGCTGATGCAATAGCTCCATACTTAGCTATCACTCAGCGAAAGATCCGTTCCCAAAGACTGGAAAGTTGCCCAAGTCACTCCAATATTGAAGAAAGGCAATAGAAGTGATCCCCAAAATTACAGGCCAATCTCATTCACGTCGATTTGCAGTAGGATTTTGGAACATATACTTTGTTCGAACATTACGAACCACCTCGAAGAGAACGACCTATTAACCAATAGTCAACGCGGATTCAGAAAGTATCGCTCTTGCAAAAAACAGCTTTCCCTTTATTCACATGAAGTGGTAAGTGCCATCGACAAGGGATCTCAAATCGATTCCATATTTCTGGATTTCCGGAGGGCTTTTGACACTGTACCTCACAAGCGGCTTCTAATGAAATTGCATGCTTATGGAATGTCGCCCCAATTGTGCGATCGGATTCAGGATTTCCTATCAGAAAGGACACAGTTCGTAGTAATTGACGGCAAGTCATCCAGTAAAACAGAAGTGATATCTGGCGTCTCACAGGGAAGCGTTATAGGTCCCGTACTCTTCCTTGTTTTTATAAACGATTTAGGAAACAATTTGAATAGCTCCCTTAGACTGCCCGCGGATAATGCTGTCGTTTATCGGTTAGTGAAGTCAACAGAGGATCAAAAGCAACTGCAAAGCGATTCAGACAAAATTTCTATATGGTGCGAAAATTGACAATTAACACTAAATAACGAAAAGTGTGAAGTAATACATATGGCCACTGAAAGAAATACGCTGAACTTCAATTACACGATAAATCAGTCAAACCTTAAGGTCGTAAATTCTACCAAATACCTAGGAGTTACAATTACGAACAATTTAGACTGGACAGAACACATAGAAAATATTCTGGGGAAGGCGAACCAAAGGTTACGTTTCATTGGCAGAAATCTTTGAAGACGGAACAGCTCCACCAAAGGGACTGCCTACAGCACACTTGTGCTTCCTCTCCTGGAGTACTGTTGCCCCTTGTGGGACCCTCACCAGGTGGGACTGACGGAAGACATTGAGAAGGTTCAGAGATGGGCAGCTTGTTTTGTTTTATCACTTTACAGGGGAGAAAGCGTCACGAAAATGTTGCACGATGTGAGGCGGAAATCATTAATACCAGTTCGGTTTTCCAAAGAATATTCTGCTGCATTGGCCCCTGACTTAGTTTGCATTTATCGTAAATCTTTAATTCAGCGCAAAGTTCCTAGTGATTTGAGAAATTCTCAGGTGACTCCCGTTTATAAGAAAGGAAGGAGAACTGACCCACATAATTACACACCAATACCGTTGATATCAGTTTCCTGTAGAATTTTGGAGCGTATTCTCAGTTTGGATTTAGTAAATTTCCTTCAGACGTAAAAGCTTCTTTCTACGAACCAGCACGGGTTCAGGAAACATCGTTCATGTGAAACTCAGCTTGCCCTTTTCTCAGATGACATCTTGCGAGACATGGATGAAGGGCAACAGGCGGAATGCGTTTCTCTCGACTTCAGAAAAGCGTTTGACGCGGTGTCACACTGCAGACTGCTAATGAAGATACGAGCTTTTGGAATAGGTCCACAGATTTGTGACTGGCTGGAAGACTTCCTAAGTAATAGAACGCAGTACGTTGTTCTCGACGGCGAGTGTTCATCAGGGACGAGTGTATCGTTAGGCAGGCGTGCCCCAGGGGAGTTTGATAGTACCGCTATTATTTTCTATCTTTCTATCTATATAAATGATCTACAGACTAACTTGTAATTAGCAGCTGTTTGCTGATGATGCTGTGGTGTATGGGAGGGTGTCGTCTTTAACTGGCTGTAATAGCATACAGGACGACTTAGACAAAATTTCTAGTTGGTGCGAAGAATGGCAGCTAGCTTTCAATGTAGAAAAATGTAAGGTGATGCGCATGAGTAGGAAAAACATTCTCATAATATTCGAATACAGCATTAGTAGTGAGCTTGATGCAGTCGCGTCGCTCAAATATCTAGGCGTAACACTGCAGAGCGATATGAAATGGAACGAACATGTAAGGACAGTTGTAAGGCGGACAGCCGACTTCGGTTTATTGGGAGAATTTTAGGAAAATGTACTTCATCTGTAAAGGAGATCGCGTATAAAACGCTTGTACGACCACGTCTTGAGTATTGCTCAAGTGTTTGGGACCCGCAGCAGATCAATTTAAAGGAAGACATAGAAGCAGTTCAGAGGCTAGCAGCTAGGTTCGACAAATGCGCGAGTGTCACGGAAATGCTCCGGCAACTCAATTGGGGATCGCTGGAGGAAAGACGACGTTCTTTTCGTGAATTGCTGTTGAGGAAATTTAGAGGGCCGGAATTCGAAGCTGAGTGTAGTACGATCTTGCTGCCACCTACTTACATTTCGCGTAGTGATCGCAATGACAAAATAAGAGAAAGTAGTGCTAGTACGGAGGCATAAAGGCATTCTTTTTTTCCTCGTTCTATTTGGGAGTGGAACAGGAAGGGAAATGCCTAGTAGTGGTACAGCGTACCCTCCGTCACGCATCTTACGGTGGATTGCGGAGTATTTATGTAGATTGCGAGCGTGAAGGTCGGGGTGAGAGTTTAAAATAGGGAAAGATTAATTTTTGAAACTCACAACCACCAGCTGCGAACCAAATTCCTAAACATGCGAAAACACTGGAACTGTTATTGCGACTGTTTGACTCGTTTTCTAGGGGATGATATCACACGTTCGCAGCTTTCCTTCCCTGCATATGATTAACAAAACAAATTCATAATAAATTCAAGTTCATGAGATAAAAGGGTGTACTAACTACTATTTTTGAAAACACGTGAAAGTTCACTTTATGTTGTTTATTTCACAATACTTGAACCCTGTGGCTGATACGTCTGTACGTCGGCACATTTATCAAATAAAGTTATAGCTCGAGAGCCCCCAGACAAAATGAATATTTGTCGCAAATTTTTTTCACACCACGTGGCTGTCTCAAACACCGTTTATGTTCATGCCTATGCGACGACACGTGTTACATTAACAAATCACAGTCACTTTAATTCAATGCGATGCACACCTTGTTCCACCGGCTAAATATTCACAAACACACAGTAGCACTCGATTTAACTTGGTGCAGTCTACGACGAGCAACCACACGTGGCGATTGCCACAGACAAATCTCAAGTCACCACCTCGAGATCCACATGCCGACTGATGCAGAGCGACGCCGCCCGGCCAGCCACACCACATGCTCTGGAGTCCTCACTTCCTGCCCTCGCGCGCGCGCGCCAAAAGCTCAACTGCCGGGGTTTTTTCCCCTACGTCATCAACTTCCGCATGTGTACTGTTCAAACCGATTTGCCAACGTACAGCGCTCAGCCAATACATTTCTAAAACTTCACTTAAAATCAAAATAATTACACTACACATTAAACAAATATTTTCTTACGTTTTTATATTAGTATAAACATCCTTTGTACTGTTTATCATAATCGTGCAATTTCTTATACCACAGATAAGTGATTTAACTGAATACTTCAAGATAAAATACAAAAGATTAATTGAAAGTAAAATGGGAAATAGTTAATATATTATTTTTATAAACAAACATTGCCATGCTAGTTGTGTAACTGCCTTGTATTTATTGGTAATTTATTACTTTTCATTGTCAATTAAACATATTACGTTAGATGTGACTATATCAGCTAATGCATTGTTTATTTATCAACAGGCTATTTTGTAATGAGGGCCTTAAAGGTTCCTAACTGCATCGTATTACTTCAAATGCCAGTAGTATTACAATATTTGTGCATTGCACTGTGCCTGGCACTCGCCATTGTCCCTCTCTCCCCTCACCGGAAACGAACTGGAAAATCCTAAGTTGGAACAAGCCACCAACGTCGACCTGCTCGCTGGCCTCCCATCAGCTACAAGCACACAGCAAATCTCAACGTGGAGAATTTCTACCTTTGTCCTAACTATAAATGTTGTCACCCAATTGTGTACATACATTGCTACCATAATTAATAAGATTAAAATTGTGTAACATTTAGTGCATTGGCATGATCAATGTTTGCAGTGAACTTCATACTGTTTAATTATCAAATGCTATTAATTACCAGTATTTCTATTGGGCGGTAATCTCACAAGATGTAGAAGTCGTTATTCGTTGCGGCATGATCTATTTGCGAAATTTCAATCTCCATCTTTTACTTCTGAATGTGAAAATATTTTGCCAGCACCCACCTACATAGGGAGACATGACCATCCCAATAAAATAAGAGAAATCAGATCGAAAACGGAACGATTCAGGTGTTCTTTCTTCCCGCGCGCTATTAGAGAATGGAACGGTAGTGAAAGGTTATGAAAGTGGTTAATGAACCCTCTGCCGGGCACTTAAATGTGATTTGCAGAGTATCTATGTAGATGTAACTAATTTTAAAAGATATACGTGAAGCAATGAATTAAAATTTGTAATGCGGCCGGCAATCGAAACCGGACCTCCAGGCTTACGAGGCAGACGTCTTATCGTTAAACCACCGCACCACTAACGATTAAGGCGCCTTGGAATAGTCGAAGTACGACTTCCCTCCACGTCACAAACTTTAATTCTGCTTCTGTGTTCTATAGATAATTGCCACTACTGCCAAGGCTCTCCATGCAGCGGAATAGCACCTCGGCAATGGACATAATGGAACATTCCTGCTGTATGATATAAATATCAATTTAAACATAAATTCAGAAACCCTGAGACGGTTTTTCGTCTCGAATATGTCAAAGACATTAACCCTTTCAGACCTGATTTTTTTCTCTATCAAGGAAATTATTTTTAATGCTGTAATACATTTAAGTTACATTGTCGTTGATTTTAGAAGCAAGATTTATGCCATTTTATGCACCCATTTTCATTCGACAACACTGCGTATACTGAAAAACAAGGCTATTTTTTACGGACTAAATTAATTAATTTTGTAGTAGCAACTGTTGTACTACATAAACTGATCGTTCAATAACTACATCGTAAAATAACAACTTCTACTTTCAGTTATACAGTGGAATACAAGTAACCCACAATTTCCGTGTTCTTTGAAGTTCGTAAACTGCTGCGTAGTGCAACACCCGCTTCTTAATATTTTTATAGCGAACTTCCACACGTGGCAGTAATTGTGCACGATGAAATGATTGAACACTCAGGTGTCAAAAAATGTTCAAATGTTTGTATAGCTTATGGGACTTAACTACGGGGTCATCAGTCCCCAAACTTACAAACTACTTATGAACTAACTAACACTAAGAACGCGCCCAAAAATCCCCCCCCCCGGGGGGGGGGTGGGATTCGAACCCCCGACCGTGGTAGCCGTGCAGACCGTGACTGGAGCGCCTCAGTCCCCTCGGCCACCGCGGCCGGCACTCAGGTGTCCTACATATGTTCTTTCCAATGAGAAAAAATGCATCTGAACCATCTTAGACACCGTAGAAGTTATGTACACATTTGTAGCCAGAGGGTCCGAAAGGGTTAAAGATATATGTGAAGAGCTTTGGCAGTAGTGGCAATTATCTATGGAACACAGAAGCTGAATTAAAGTTTGTGACATGGAGGGAAGACGTACTTAGACTATTCCAAGGCGCCTTAAGCGTCCGTGGTGCGGTGGTCTAACGGTAAGACGTCTGCCTAGTAAGCTCGGCGGTGCGGGTTCGATTGCCGGTCGCATCAAAAATTTAAATTCATTGCTTCACGTATATATTTAATGTCTTGGACATATTCGAGACGAAAAAGCGGCTCAGGGTTTCTGAATTTATATTTAAACTAGTTTAAACCCGCGGCTCCACTCGCATGTTGGTTGATTATGAGAGATAAGCTGTCTTTCAGTAGTGTGTTATTTATTATTATATTTCCTTATTCGTAAGATTATCCTTACAGAGAAAGAGATAAAGACATTGTAGCACGCATAGACCAAAGATATGGTCTGTGGCATCATGTTTCGCTGTATGTAACCTCCTTGCTGTAGAGTCGCAAACGTCATCGCTGGCCTTCAGTCCGATTTTTTTTTTTTTTTATATATAATTTGACGACTTTCAACCACCATATCCCTACCCCCTTTAAAGCTATCGGCATGGAACTGCTATGGTGTACAAAGGGAGACTTAAGTTCCCAATATACTCCACCCTTTTATCATTATCAACACTTAAGCAACAATGCAACCAATAAAACCATTTTCAAAGTGTAATTATTTTTCCGCATTTCGCGTTATATTCTTCAAATTACTAAATATCTATCAGATCGCTATAAAACCTTCCTCAGGTATAAATTAGTAACTGTAAAAATATTCAAGTCTCTGCGTCTTGTCATTCGGACGTGATAAGCGTATACCGAACACAGACATTCACACACACACACACACACACACACACACACACACACACATATATATATATATATATATATATATATATATATATATATATATCCGATCACAATAAAACCGAGCCTAAAGCCTTCCCCGGGTAGACATTAGTAACTGTACAAATTTTTAGCTCTTTATGTCTTGTGGTTCAGACGTGATAAACGTACACCGAACAGACATTCACATTTATAGATTAACTAATTTTTGTATCATATAGCCCAATAATTGTCACCCTGTATCAGCAGTAAATAAAATGGAAGTTTGGTCTGTTTATACTCGGTTTGTGATGGACACCGGCACGAAGTGCTATATATATGTGGCCCCAGTTTTTTACGACGTAAAACTTTCCACGTAGAATGGCTTTATAGATACAACCCGTATGTTGTACGTGGGTTTGAGAAAAAAAAAAAGTTTATCCTGATTTCGATGGGGCATTCATTTGCCGTCGCCTATACTGGACGGAAAAGTAAAGAACGGCGAAGTAATTGTGTAGCGAGCAGAGGTGCGAGGTGTAAGCGGGCGCACCCTCTGCCAGGGTGATTTGCAGAGTATCTATGTACATGTAACTAATTTTTGTTTTATCAAAAAAATGTTCGAATGTTTATAAATCTATCGGACCAAACTGCGTGGTCATCAGGCCGTAGCTTACAAACTACTTAAACCTAGGTAAACTAACCTAAGGACAAACACACACACCCATGCCCCAGGGAGGACTCGAACCTCCACGGCGAACAACCGCGCGCTCCGCAGCGAGACGCTTTAGACCGCTCGGCTACTCCACCGCAGCTTTTTGTTTTACATAGCCCAATAATTGTCATCCTATATAAGCAGTAAATAAAATGGAAGTTTGGTCTCTTTATACGCGGTCTGTGATACACACCGACACGAAGTGCGATAAATGTGGCCCTGTTATTTCACGATGTAAAGCTTTCAACGTAGAAGGGCTTTGTAGATAGAACTCGTATGTTGCACGCGGTTTAGGAAAAAAAGTTATTCCCGATTTCGATGGGGCATTCATTGGCCGTCGCCTATACTGGACGGAAAAGTAAAGAACGGCGAAGTAATTGTGTAGCGAGCAGAGGTGCGAGGTGTAAGCGGGCGGGCCGGCGAAGGCGGGCGGACACCGAAGCGGCGATGTGGGGTGGTTATTGGCAGGTAGTACAAAAAGGTGGCGCCGCAGTGGACGCCGGTAGATAAGGGCGGCAGTTGTATAGCGCCGGCTGAATGGCGCGGGGGCGGGGGGCGGGGGCGGGGGCGCTAAAGATAGCCGCCCCACGCCAGCCGCCGCCGCAGCCGCTCAGTCGCCGGCCAGCCGCCGCACGGCATGCCGCCGCCGCAGAGGTGAGTCCACGTGCTACACATTCCTCTGTACACCTCACTTCCCGTCCTCACCCATCACCACTTACACAACACTACTGTGTGCAAATGTCTCTAAATCTATCGGACCAAACTGCGTGCTCGTCAGTCCGTAGCTTACAAACTACTTAAACCTAGGTAAACTAACCTAAGGACAACACGCCCGTGCCCCAGGGAGGACTCGAACCTCCACGGCGAGCAACCGCGCGCTCCGCAGCGAGGCGCTTTAGACAGCTCGGCTACTCCACCGCGGCTTTAACACTACTCTCAGCCCTACGTCCCTGTTATTCCATACGAGCAGCTTATCAGCCGATTTGCTTGCCGCTCGCTTTACTCTTCCTGCAGATCGACGCTATTCTCAAACCGCTAATCGGCGGTTTAAACGGGACTCACTAATGGTCTATTACATCCTTATTACTACTGTAATGTTCGAACAGAGATATTCGTGTATAATAATCTCTAGTAAAGGGCTCGAAATATCTGTAATGAACTTCTGTATCTTGCTATGTCAATCACGATAAAGTACGTGGTATACAGCAGTTCTTTTTTCGTTATATTATTATATTATTACTAGCTTAAACCCGCTGCTACGCTCGTGTGTTGGTTCATTATGATAGATAAGCTATCTTTCAGTAGTGTGCTATGAGACTGAATAGTAAGTAGTGTAGATCAAATCACACGTAAAATGCACTCCTTTCGAGGAATCCAATCACGAAATTCAACAATAATGTTTGTAATAATGTCACAGATCGATCACTTGATGTAATGCGCGAAATGTCAAATCGATGTATTAAAAGACATTTATTTTTGACTGCTTTATTTATTTATTCTTATATTTCATTATTTGTATGCTTATCCTTTAAGAGAAAGAGCTGAAGACATTGTAGCACGCATAGACCAAAGATATGGTTTGTGGCATCACGTTTCGCTGTATGTAACCTACTTGCTATAGAGTTGCAAATATCATCGCTAGCCTTCAGTCCGAATTTTTTTTATAATTTGACGACTTTCAACCACCATATCTTTCAGCCCCCTTATAGCTATCGGTATGGAACTGCTATGGTGTACAACGGGAGACTTCGGACAACAATTAAACACAAACCATTCGTTTTCCTTCTGTAGTTTTCGCTGCAGAGCGAAATATTAACACACACGCACACGTAGAATTTTATATACACCGATAACTTTCCAATATACTCCATCCTTTTATCATTATCAACCCTCAAGCAACAATGCAAAGAATAAAACTATTTTCAAAGATGAAATATAATTTTCAAAGAGTAATTATTGTTCCGCATTTCGCATTATATTCTTCAAATTAATAATATCTATCAGATCGCTATAAAACCGTGCCTAAAACCTTCCCCGGTTAGACATTAGCAACTGTACAATTTTTAGCTCTTTATGTCTTGTGGTTCAGACGTGATAAACGTACACCGAACAGATATTCACATTTATAGATATAGATTACTCTCAGCCCTAAGTCCCTGTTATTCCATACGAGCAGCTTATCAGCCGATTTGCTTGCCGCTCGCTTTACTCTTCCTGCAGATCGACGCTATTCTCATACCGCTAATCGGCGGTTTAAATGGCACTCACTAATAGACTGTTACAACCTTATTGCTACTGTAATGTTCGAACAGAGAAATTCGTGTATAATATTCTCTAGTAAAGTGCTCAAATATATGTAATGAACTTCTGTATCTTGCTATGTCAATCACGATAAAGTACGTGGTATACAGCAGTTCTTTTTTTGTTTTATTATTATATTATTACTAGCTTTAACGCGCGGCTCCGCTCGCGTGTTGGTTGATTATGATAGATAAGCTATCTTTCAGTAGTGTGCTATGAGACTGAATAGTAAGTAGTTTAGATCAAATCACACGTAAAATTGCACTCGTATCAAAGAATCCAATCCCGAAATTCAACAATAATGTTTGTAATAATATCACAGACCGATCACTTGATGCAATGCGCGAAACGTCAAATCGATTTTTTTAGAGATGTATTAAAAGAAATTTCTTTTTTATTGCTTTATTTATTTATTCTTATATTTCCTTATTCGTATGCTTATCCTTTAAGAGAAAGAGCTGAAGACATTGTAGCATGCATAGACCAAAGACATGGTTTGTGGCATCACGTTTCGCTGTATGTAACCTCCTTGCTATAGAGTCGCAAATGTCATCGCTAGCCTCCAGTCCGAATTTTTTTTATAATTTGGCGATTTTCAACCACCATAACTTCCACCCCCTTATAGCTATCGGCATGGAACTGCTATGGTGTACAACGGGAGACTCCGGACAACAATTACACACAGACCATTCGTTTGCGTTCTGAAGTTTTGGCTGCAGAGCAAAATATTAACACACACATACACGTTGAACTTTATATACACCGATAACTTTCCATCCCAATATACTCCATCATTTATCATTATCAACCATCAAGCAACAAAGCAACCAATAAAACAATTTTCAAAGAGTAAATATAATTTTCAAAGAGTAATTATTGTTCCGCATTTCGCGTTATATTCTCCAAATTACTAAATATCTATCATATCGCTATAAAACCGTGCCTAAAACCTTCCCCGGTTAGACATTAGCAACTGTACAATTTTTTAGCTCTTTATGTCTTGTGGTTCAGACGTGATAAACATACACCGAACAGACATTCACATTTATAGATATAGATTACTCTCAGCCCTACGTCCCTGTTATTCCATAGAGCAGCTTATCAGTCGATTTGGTTGACGTTCGCTTTACTCTTCCTACAGATCGACGCTATTCTCAAACCGCTAATCGGCGGTTTAAATGGCACTCACTAATGGACTGTTACAACCTTATTACTACTGTAATGTTTGAACAGAGAAATTCGTGTATAATATTCTCTAGTAAAGGGCTCAAATATCTGTAATGAACTTCTGTATCTTGCTATGTCAATCACGATAAAGTACGTCGTATACAGCAGTTCGTTTTTGTTTTTTTATTATTATTATTATTTTACTGTGCCATTTGGGTGACGATACATTCCAGTTCCACACACGAAGCGGGAGAGACGAATGACTTCCTGTACGCTTCGAAGCAAGATGTTATTAGTCTAATTTTATCTTCAGAATTTACACGGAATCGATACGCAGGAGAGCGAAGAAAATTCGTAGTGTACATTACGGTAGCTGATTCTCGAAATATTTCGAGCAAGCTGTTCCTCACGGACAAGACGTCATTCTAGTAGCGTCTGGCTGTTGAGATCTTCCGTCATTCCTAAAACACTCTCTCGCCAAAGAATAGACGCTGTTGCCATTCCTGTCAACATTCTTTGTATACACTCCACCTCTTTTCAGAGTACGACACGATTTGGATCTCGAGCATTTGTGCAGTATTCCGGGGCGAATCGTACAAGAATTTTTTACCCAACCGCAATTGTAAACAAACTATGGTGTTAAACAAAGTTCACATATGGTCGCTCAACATTCCGCCTCCATTCACCGATGCAATTAGGTATTTGTACAACACTGCTGCCTTCGTATTGTTTCTCTTGATTAAAATTTACATCTGGTCCAATACTCTGCAAAAACTGTGAAGTGCATGACAGGGAGTGTTTCCAATTGTATTTTCTAATCATTTAGAACATGGACCGAAAGAAGTATAACTGTTAAAAGCCAGTGTGCGCATTGTAATTAGACTAATGTTCTCTTCGATTTCGGTTTGAAATTGGCACGTGGAGAGATGTAACATAGTCGTAGAAGCCTTATTTAATACAGATCCTTAAATCTTTGTAAGTACGATTTCTCAGAAATTTTGGCGACCGTCTGGAAGCGTTCGCTAGTGCAGGACGTTCAGTATTTCCATATGGCTGTTTTTTGGTACACATTCAGACAAATCTGTGATCATCTAAGTTGAAATTTAGCAGCTTACTTGGGTGCACACCATACCTCCATCGACACAGGCGTAGTTTACGTTTGATAATGACGATAAGTTCCATAAACACCTAGTTTGGAGTGCTGAGATAGGTTTTTAGGCTCGTGCATTCCAAATTCTAAGGTGAATGGGACAAAATTACATAAACAGAGCAAAAGAACACACACAAAACCACCGTCCCCACAAATACATTTCACGAGTTTCTTCAGTGGTAAGCTTTCTCCAGCAAGTATTCATTTATAACTAAGGAATGTGCCGCATCTCGTTTAAAAATTATCTTCAGTACCTATTCTGAACATTTTCAAATGTTTACAAAAATGATTAATGACTGATGAACAGTTTACATTAAGATTTAGAGAAAATGAAAGATGGATACTGTGGACAGAACAGGTATGTCAGTAATAAATTCAAGACGTGAACAATTTTTAAATCTATTATTTATGCTTTCCTTTTAAACAAAATTAGTAGAGTAGTTCAGATTGCACAATGAAGATATTTCTTTAAAAAAAGTTGAAACCGCGTCTATATTATAAGAGACTAACTGTTTTCGCCTAAAGAACGCAATTATGTTTATTGATTATGAATTTAAAAAATATGCACGTGTCTGATAAAGCAAAGAAGCTCTATAACCATTCCATTCACAGTAAAATGTTTGTAAAAATGTAGCGTTACTTAACACTAATATCTACAACCCTAATCCATTTGTTTTTCGTGTAACTTTCAGCTGGAAAGGATTGTTTAAGTAGTGCGTGGATACGATAAAACCTGTTTGACAACACTACTACTTACTGTCACTAATGGACGTAATTCTGAATATGTTTACTTCTGTGCATGAGTGAGACACAACCTGATTAATTTATATCGGCTATCAATCTCACAGTTTTACACATAAACTGCCCTCTATAGTGTTTCTTCGTTTTCACTTTCGCAACACAGCGACATTGCTCTAATTTAGATACTACTAAAACAATTACCTACTTCGTTATGTTCCAAGAACTATATGAATATTCGCTATGGCACGTGAAACGATTTTCATAAATAAAGTAATAATTAGGAACAGCACGGGAGAGCCAAGAACTTCAAAGGGCAGAAATCTCACGAGTAATTATACAAGATAGCGGATGACCATCTCTCTGGCAGTGTGTCTGTCGTAATGTGTGCTGAGGAGTATTCCATCTGGATAATATAATTTCGTCAGCAGTGGCATTTCCACACTTTTGGTATTGTTCTTCATGAACCCGTCACCTGGGAATTACTTTTCGAGAGCTCCATCATGCCAAGCTGTACTGCTGCTTGTGTGAAATATCCATTCTCATTACATGTAATAGGTAGTCGTAGTATTACTGTAAGATTACGATTTTACGATTTCACATTTGGGATGAAATAAATTGAGACATTTTTCTATCCGTGTAAAATATTCTAAATGACTTTCAAAAAATGTTCAAATGTTTGTTAAGCTTATGGGACTTAACTACGGGGTTATCAGTCCTTAAACTTACAAACTACTTATGAACTAGCTACTACTAAGGACGGCACAAATATCCATGCCCGAGGGGGGATTCGAACCCCCGACCGTAGTGGCCGTGCAGACCGTGACTGGAGCGCCTCAGTCCCCTCGGCCACCGCGGCCGGCAAATGACTTTCTATGAGCTAGTTTGAATCTCCATGTGTGTGCCTGAGTGCAAGTGTGTGTGTATTTCTCCTCTTTTCTGAAAGCGAATAACTTGCATACAGGCTGGTCAAATGAATGTGTGATTTACATGGCGCTGTTAGGTGTTTACTTAGCGTTCAGAATACGCGAAGACATGAATGTAACTAGTCTTAAAATCAATGTATTGTTTGACACTAGTTGGCTGCATTTGCAGTGTTATACTGACAGTGCTTGGGGTTACCGTGTTGGAGCGTCGAAATTGTTAGGTATTCTCACCACCTGTTGTTTGACAAAGTTGCTCACTAACAAGATAAGTTAACAGCCGTCTTCTCTTAATAGTAAATATTCCTTGCGTATCTACTCTTGCGAGGAGAATTTGAAAATTGCAATATATAGAACAGTGTCCACTTAACTATCTCAAACCAGAAAGTTAGTACTCGTTGTCATTGTCGTCTTGCAACAGACATTAGGTATCTGTTGCTTCTTCACAAAGCTGTATCAATAATTCCCTGGGTCGACCTATGTCTGTACTTCTTTGCAGATCGCAGGGATTTTGTAATCTTTCATATCTCATTCTATCCCTAATATGTTTCAACTTATTCCTGTATTCCGTTATTTCTTCAACAGTTACATGCACAGTTAAGAGAATAACATAGTTTTCTTATTAAATCTATCCTTCTACAGTCCTTCAACTTTTAAAATATATCATCTTTGCTGCTTGTACTTTAACGTCGTACTTCTTTTTTATTTCTCCATTTTTCGCTTCCTTAATGACATCGTCACAGTTGTATGAAATTTTATTTTTGTCTTTTTTCATGTTTTGTAGTTACTGTAATCATTCTACTATAACCCATAAAAAACAATCAAAAACTTATATTACGAAACAAAAATAAACAAATGGGAGGAAAGGCCACAGGTGATGAAAAGCTGTCAGAAAATGGGTCAAGAGTTTGTTCTATACGTCGACTATTTACCATATATATTGGCGAACTTATTAGATTATTGTAGATCAGAAAATTATCTATCATTTAAATTGGATAAATCTACTGTCTAAGTGCATTACTATTTGCAGATAATAAAGTAATAATAGAGGGTGTTTGTGATGCTTATGGATGATGGAGAAAGGTAAATATATCAGTTTTAGGTAAGGGACCGTGGTCCGGAAACGACCTCGTTGAAAGCTAAAAGCGAAAGTCGTTTTGATACCTCTTGCAGCGGAATACTTTTACCGGTTCTGTTGTAGCTACGATAGTAGGGTAGACACTTCCTGCAACATATCCCACTTGTTATTCGTCAATTAATAGAGTTCCAACAAGATGGAGCCCCATTTCACTTTGGACTGAGGATTTGTGAACATCTGGATCAGACATTACAAGTGTTCCAATGTTTGTAATCTATCGGACTCAACTGGGTGGTTATTAGTCCGTAGCCTACAAAGTACTTAAACTAAGGTAAACTAACCCAAGGACAACACAAATACCAATACCCGAGGGGGGACTGGAACCACCGACGGCGAACGGCCGAGCGAACCGCAGCACGGCGCCCCAGTGCGCACGGCTAATCCGCCGTGGCAGACATTCCATGAGAAGTGGATAGGAAGAGGAGGTCTTGTGTCGTGGACAGCGCCTACAACCAGTCCCCAGGCTTACAAACTACTTAAACTAACCGAGGGACAACACACACACACACACACACACATTCACATGTCCGAGGGAGGAATCGAACCTTGGACGGCGAGCAACCGCGCGATCCACACCAAGGCGCCTTGAGCACTCGGCGGAGGGAAGTGGTTGGCCTAGACTCACCTAGAGAGACGACAGAACGTGAAGGCCGAACAATCGTCAGAGACACACTTGCTGCCCCAGATGAATCATTAACATTTATCCGATTTGCAACTGTTGCTTTAGTGATCACAAAGACCGTTAATAGAAGGCTCTCAGCATGAGATGACTAACATTAAGCCGCCCGCGGTGGCCGAGGGGACTGCGGCGCGCCAGTCACGGTCTGCACGGCCACTACGGTCGGGGGTTAGAATCCCCCCTCGGGCACGGATATTTGTGCCGTTCTTAGTGTTAGCTAATTCATAAGTATTTTGTAAGTTTAGGGACTGATGACCCCGTAGTTAAGTCCCATAAACTATACAAACATTTAACTAACATTGACCTCTGTACACGAACAAGCTCGTTTGCAGTGGTATCCGACACATTCGACGTAGAATCTCATTGACACTAGTAGAATATTGTCTTCATTTATTAGCCCTGTTTCGAACTGAGTATCATTGACAAGCTAAGACATATCAGGAGACGCTCCATGGACATGTGGAATACCATCTTATAGTTCGTCATTCTGCCCGACACATCTAACGGCACAAGGCGGGAATTTATACTGCTTGTCTTCGTGCTTGCCAAAGTTTGTCAACAAGAACGCTGCGTCTATCTCAAGTTGAAAACGTTTGAAGCGTTATGGGTAGGATCTTCGAATAAGTTCGGGATTTTGACGATTCAATAAGACAGTTGGACAGGATTTGGCGCCATATACCATTGGAGGAGATCCAACAACTATTAATCAGTGCCAAGTCGAATAACTGATTACATAAATGCCAGATGTAGACCAACGCTTTATTGACTTGTTCAATTTGTAAAGCCCTTTTTCTTGAATAAATCATTTTAACTGAAATTGTAAACTTTTTTTTGTTTTTATATGTAAAACACATCTGCCCATTTCCGTCCCATTCGGATAATTCTTTCGTGATGCGCCATTTTTGTCTTAAATTGTGTTAGGAAAACCTCTGAACAGTACAAAATGTTTTTAATCTTACGAGATGTAGATAAAAAGCCTTATTTTTTGTTGCAGACAGCCGATATCTGAATTGGTAAGGCGAACAATATCAGCATTGAGCCATTTCCCAGTTTTGGTATAGGTGTACATGCGCCCCGTATCAAGGGTGTTCCAGATTCAAGTGCAGAGGCAACGTTGTCTCGGAGATTCATCCAAGCTCTGGCCGCAGTTTGATTTGCAAAATACGCTTCTCGCTTAACATTTGCTCATTTCTCACTCCCATGTCAAATACTAATTTTGTTTGAATACAAAGCCAGGCACAAATGAATTAAGCTTGGTTGCAGCGTTGCTGAAACGATGCTACTCTCAGCACGAATAATTTAATAGTGTGGTTGGCCACGTGACTGTGCTGTCAGTCTGTGTACTGCCGGTCGATGTTACAGCTGATCGAGGCCAGACCAGGCATTGGTCGTATCATGGCCGTACCACGGGTACACCAATTCTCGGAGAACCGTTGCTGCATGAATCAAGCGCCGTGAGCGAGAGTATGTTAATGACTCGAGTTCCCACCGACCGCCAATTGAGGTGCGTTTAAACTGCTGATAGGGGAACCACAGTGTAAATATCATTTGGCAAATCAGTGACAGACAATTGTGACATAATATATAACCATATCGGTTTGTACGACACGCAGAATTCGCCGGCCACAGGTGTGCCAGTGATTGTCCGTCACAAGGGACAATATTAGTGAAAAAAAATGATCGAGAAACACTTTTATGAACATGTACCATAACTTTCAAAGTCAAATGAAGCGATGCCATTATAATTAAGTAACGGTGGGACAATTCTTACCTCCATGATATTTACGTGGAATGAAATGAGCTCACTTCCGACATCCCTCATCAGTATTTACACTACTGGCCATTAAAATTGCTACACCAAGAATTGCATATGATAAACGGGTATTCATTGTACAAATATATTTTACTAGAACTGACATGTGATTACATTTTCAAGCAATTTGGGTGCATAGATCCTGAGAAATCAGTACGTAGAACAACCACCTCTGGCCGTAATAACGGCCTTGATACGCCTGGACATTGAGTCAAACAGAGCTTGGATGTTGTGTACAGGTACAGACGCCCACGCAGCTTCAACACGATACCACAGTTCATCAAGAGTAGTGACTGGCGTATTGTGACAAGCCAGTTGCTCAGCCATCACTGAACAGACGTTTTCAGTTGGTGAGAGATCTGGAGAATGTTCTGGTCATGGCAACAGCCGAACATTTTCCGTAGCCAGAAAGGCCCGTACAGGACCTGCATCAGGCGGTCGTGCGTTATCCTGCTGAAATGTAGGGTTTCGCAGGGATCGAATGAAGGGTAGAGCCACGGGTTGTAACACATCTGAAATGTAACGGCCACTGTTCAAAGTGCCGTCGATACGAACAAGAGGTGACCGAGACATGTAACCAATGGCACCCCATACCATCACGCCGGGTGATACGCCACTATGGCGATGACGAATACACGCTTCCAATGTGCGTTCACCGCGATGTCGTCAAACACGGAGGCGACCATCATGATGCTGTAAACTGAACCTGGATTCATCCGAAAAAATGACGTATTGTCATTCGTGCGGACGCTCCTGTCTGTGATGCAGCGTCAAAGGTAACCGCAGCCGTGGTATCCTGGCTGATAGTCCATGTTGCTGCAAACGTCGTCGAACTATTAGTACAGATGGTTGTTGTCTTACAAACATCCCCATCTGTTGACTCAAGGATCGAGACGTGGCTGCACGATCTGTTACAGCCATGCGGATAAGATGCCTGTCATCTCGACTGCTTGCGATACGAGGCCGTTGGGATCCAGCACGGCGTTCCGTATTGCCCTCCTGAACCCATCGATTTCATATTATGCTAACAGTCATTGGATCGCGACCAACGCGAGCAGCAATATCGCCTTACGATAAACCGCAATCGCGATAGGCTACAATTCGACCTTTATCAAAGTCGGAAACGTGATGGTACGCATTTCTTCTCCTAACACGAGGCATCACAACAACGTTTCACCAGGCAACGCCGGTCAACTGCTATTTGTGTATGAGAAATCGGGTGGAAACTTTCCTCATGTCAGCACGTTGTAGGTGTCGCCACCGACGCCAACATTGTGTGAATGCTCTGAAAAGCTACACATTTGCATATCATAGCATCTTCTTCCTGTAGGTTAAATTTCGCAGCGGTGGAGTAGCCTCGCGGCCTAAGGCGCCTCGCTGCGGATGCTCGCCGTCGGGGTTTCGAGTCCTCCCAAGGGCATGGGTGTGTGTTGTCCTTAGGTTAGTTTACCTTAGTTTAAGAGGTTTGTAAGCTACAGACGATGACCACGCAGTTTGGTCCGATAGATTTACAATCATTTGAACATTGATTTGGTTAAATTTCGTGTCTGTAGGACGTCATCGTCGAGGTGTAGCAATTTTGACGGCCAGGAGTGTAGTTCTCAGTTTTTCTTCACAATCGTGTTCTTCCGTTGTTCACTGAATCCGGCAAGTGTCTTACTTCTTTCACTCCATAATAATACGGGCGAGGATATTTCTCATCAGCCGATTCTCGACATTTATAACGGTAAACACTACGTATCTCTATTACAATCGTGTATGACGATAGACAGCATCGATCGCTGCTGTTGTTACTAACAGTTAGTTGGTAACTATCATTGCTCCAATCCGAAGCTGTGAGCCTCTAATTAACACAGGTTTTCGTGGATTTGTGGTTCCAGTGCTTCAGTTAATTCCAAAATTCGCTCCCACGGACAGCAGTTTCACAACCTTGACGAAACGTGCACTAGCACCATCGTAGGCTCCTTTGAAGGTATTGTTGTGTCTTCTGTTTCGTATAATCCTTCTTTTAAGATTCATCTTGGGTAACTAATTTAAATGGCATGTTGTAATTTCAAGTAAATAAATATAAAGCAGCTGGAAAATTAAAGTACGTAACATGTGAATAGGAAGGTAGTTAAAACTCATTAAAAAGACAAATCTGTACAAAAATTGGTTTTCATAAAGACGGATAAGGGTTTCACAGGAAGGTTATCGCTGGAGACGACGTCATAGTAAGAAATGTAACTAGCATTCGGGAGGACGATGATTCAGATTGCTGTTGGGTCATTCATATTCAAGTTTTCGATGTTTCCCTAAATTGCTTAATGCTAATGCTGGAATTGTTCCTTTGGTTAGGCATGGCCCATTTCCTTCCTCATCCTTCCATTCCAAGCTTGTGGTCCGTCTCTAATATCCGCATGATTGCTGGTACGTTACACACACGGCTTTTTTCCTTTTATTTCAAGGTGGACCTATAAATCGTGCATTGCGTACTGCAGGTAGCAGATAAGACAGTAAGATGAAGAAGGAAATATGGACTAAAATTAAGGTTTTTATGGGTTTGGATTCAGTTCTATGGAATATTGTGCACAACAAGCCCAAAATAATTTTAAACAACACTGGTCATAACTTTGCTTTTATGAAACTGCAAATCGACTGCAAATCTTACCTAGCAGCTGGCTCAATTTGATGTGTGGCCGCAACTAAAAATTGTTGTAGAGTGCAAAGTCGTTTATTCTTACGTAATATTGATGCCACTGGTTTCGGTATTTTAGTCAAGGCAAACAGTCAAATTGGCGTTATAGCACTGAATATGTTCACTAAGTGACTCAAATCGATTTTCAGTTCAATAAAAGTAAAATTACGACCAATTCTGCTTTTTTCACTGGTTATTAAAAAGAGCTTTATGGGGTGTTAATGACTACGTTATAAGATAAGGAGGAAGACTGCAATCTTAGACACGGAGGGTACATAAAAACGGATGTCACCTTTCCGAGGGATCTATCCCCACATGCAAAATGCGTATGTTGAATCGATCATACAAAGCCCGATAGCTGTATGAGGGTATGAACTCCGCTCTTGCTGAGTGAAGATTCCTACATGCGATCTACTGTGTTATCATGTCCAACACTGTAATTAATTCGAAATATGTTTCCGGAGTAGCCGAGCGGTTTAAAGCAGCTCGCTGCGGAGCGCGCGGTTGCTCGCCGTGGAGGTTCGAGTCCTCCCTGGGGCATGGGTGTGTGTGTTTGTCCGTAGGTTAGTTTACCTAGGTTTAAGTAGTTTGTAAGCTGCGGACTGATGACCACGCAGTTTGGTCCGATAGATTTACAGACATTTGAACATTTTTGTTTCCGAAGTATCACAAATACCAGTTAAAATTTTTGTTGCTATCGCACAGCACTAAAGGCGGATGTGAATTTTGAAAGCTTGAAATAGTTCAAAGATATGGATGAATATTTCATTAAGATGTACCATTATCTAAGTCGAGTTTGTGATAAACGTCACCAGGTGACAGTAAATACGCAACAAAGGCAGTGTTTAAGAAGTGCCGATCGATAACTCCATTTGTGGAGGCACGTTTGGCCAGCCTGCGGGAATAATACCCTTTGAGTGTGGCGGCCGGCTTAATTCCTTTCATTCATCTGTGGCGCCTTTGAGGTCCCTCCTCTCTGCTGCTGGCCATGTGAGCTCACAGCAAAGCCCGCGCCATCGATCAGACATCTGAAAGAAGGCTGTGGCGAAACTCAAGTGCTTTGTGCCCGTCCGATGTCTCCGTACAAACGGTGCCCAGCTATGTTTTGTGTCAGCGTTCGTGCTGAGCTGCTATCGGAGTTTATTTCCTCTCGTCCTCCTTCAATTCCGCGGTGGAACTCCTGATTATATACCTATAATGAATCTGGCATTTTCCTTTTATATCACCACAAGACTAATTTGAGATACGACACGAATTTGAGATACGAGGATCGTCCACAAAATAAGTTTCTATTTCTATCCGCGGCATCGCTACGATCGCTGTTCTAAGCATGCGCCGCAGTTACTCTAACTCAAGGAGAAGACATGTACGCCATTTTCAGATCGCTGCTGCCGATGTGTGCTTTGTAGTGCTTCTTTATAATGTCAGCTCAGCCGTAACTGAAAATGCCGCCGCGTGTGGAATCAGATCTATGATTCGTTTTCTAAATGCGAAGGAACCTAAACCATAGGAAATTCATCGGCAAATCTGCGAGGTTTACGGACAAAATGCTATGAGTGATTCAATGGTTAGAAGATGTCCGATCTCACACGCCGAATGTGACCAAACAACTTTTACGGGAATTTCATTGGGACGTGTTTGATCATCCTCCGTACAGCCCGGACCTCGCTCCTAGCGACTTTTATCTCCTCTTACAACTAAAACCTGTCCTTGGTGGTCAACACTTCAACGATGACGGACTGAAAGAACATGTTACCATTTCTTTTGGGTATGAGGTCCGCCTAATATGCAAATCAGTGTTTTATTATACTCCCAAACTAGTTTCAGCACCTCTGTGCATCATCAGTGGGTTTTCCATTTATTTAATGCGTCGGGAAAACCCACTGTAATGGCACAGAGGTGCTGAAACTAGTTTGGGTGTATAATAAAACAGTGATTTGCATATCAGGCGGACTTCATACTCAGAAATTGTGACTGTAAACAGGGCAAGAGCAAGAGCTGCAAATCGAAAAAATGTTGAACATATTACTACATGATTCAATACACTCGCGGCAACCTTCCATGAAGAAGGAATCCATAAACTTGTGCCACGCTATATAGAAAAGTAGTTTAACAGTTGTACACTTTTGTTAAAATACATATTTTTTTGTATCTGTACACGTTTGTTTTATATAACCAAACGGAACTTACTTTGTGGGCATACACCGTATATCCTTGTGATTATAATTCGCACTCCAATGCTTGGCATAAGGAGCAAGATATTACTTTCAAACTCTTATCGTGTGGACTCCGACTTTTTTAAACAATTCTATGACATGGCTAATGCCAATTTGCCTTTCTCTATATAATATATACTATATACATTGACAAACATAAGATAGAGGTAAACACTGAAATATTGTGGAAAAGCTTCTCTGCACGGATCGAAGCCTTTGTTTTAGTTATGCCTGTCTCAAATTGTTTATCAAATTCGTGACAGTCTCATTTCTGGTTTTCATATAAATAAAAATAGCCTCTCATTTTAAATGTTTTAGTTTATTCGGTCAATACTACATTCTAACATGGGATACCGTTAAATCGAGCACTCTAAACAGCACGAAACCATGCTTGGAATAATAGGCAATCATAAAGAGGACAGTAGTGTGCGTCATTACCTTGCAAAACGTTGAATTGTAACTCAACATTTAAAACAGAGAAACAAAGTAACAAGATATCAATACCATAGGAAGGAAATTATATGTAATTTAATGGCGTCAGTGTATCATTACATACTTAATCAGCAGCGCCAAAATCTTTCTACTTAAAGTACTTATAATAGCGCAAAACACACATACAGCAGTACCACACACTTGAAAGTGCTTATATTAGTTCTCAAAGTGCAGATGCGAGCCAGAATGAAACTTTCACTCTGCAGCAGAGTGTGCGCTGATATGAAACATCCTGGCTGATTAAAATTGTGTGCCGGAACCGGTACTCGAAGCTGGGACCTTTGCCTTTCGCGGGCAAGCACTCTATCCACTGAGCTATCCCGGCACGACTCACGATGCCGCCTCACAACTTCTGCCAGTTTGGAAACTAGGAGGCGAGGTACTGGTGGAAGTAAAGTTGTGAGGCGGCATCGTGAGTCGTGTCGGGATAGCTCAGTCGGTAGAGCGCTTGCCCGCGAAAGGCAAAAGACCCAGGTTCGAGTCCCGGGTCCGGCACACAATTATAATCTGCCAGGAAGTTGCAGTTGCGAGATTTCGATGGAATGGGAACAATAAAGTGGGAGAGAACAGTGTGCACACCTCACTAAAGCCACGTTATCACATTCCAAATCACTTTCGCAATCACAGTCACTTAGATGTTCCAGTTGCTCTTGAGATAAATGTCGTGTGCTTCTTTAAGAGACATCTTCAGGTTAAGGTTCTTCCTGTCCTTCAAATTCCGTATAATTATCCAGCGTATTTCTGTGTCGTAAGCATTATATTACTGAATTATTATGTTATATAACATTTCCGCGAATTCCATATCCTCATATGTCATTTCAATATTCAGGACGTCGCAAATTGGTCCCTAACATTTGGACCACATGCGTAGGATTAATTTTCTGCATGATATCGTTGCACTATACATAGTAACTCAGTTACGAACACTCTAAGAAACAACTACGTTTTGGAGATATACCATTCACTCAATTGGAGTAGTGGTGAGTGCAGTTACACTATGCCACCATCTAGTGGCGCTAGCACACAAGTGCGGCGTTTTACATGGAAATGACGCACACCAATGCTTTGTTTATGATTGCCGGCCGCGGTAGCCGAGGGGACTGGATTGACAGTGGCTGCATTAGGGCATTGAAATTAAACAACGGTGAGATGTGATAATGTGAGTCGCACCGGGAATCGAATCCGAGTCTCCCGCTTCGGGCGAGCTATCGCCTTAACCACTTGGCTACCCGTGCTCGCCTCCCGTCCGTCTCAAACTTCCACAAGTCGCACGCTATGGCTGTAGCGACCCTACCTTCCATGCCCTCTTACACTCGCCATTATGGATTCCCGTGCGGGGTGGAACTTACGACCACATCTGCGTTGAAGTAATTGAAGCTAACGCCGTCTTCGCGTGTAAATCCTTATTATATTGTTGTGGTGTCTATTCTTGCGGACATGTCAGAAAGAACAGACACCACATCAATATAATAAATAGTTTGGAAGTCTTGAGACTGATGACTATAGCAGTCTTGTCCAGTATGTTTACAAACATTCAACATGTGCATTGGTAGAGGATATGTAGCTGGGTCAGAGAAGCCGACTGGGGTATTAGGCGAGTCGCTCAACATTTCATTCATCATGTAGCAGCAGCTGAACGAACTCTCTCAGCAATCTTGGAAAGGACCTCATAACTTTTTACTGCTGAGTCATTTGCAACTCATCTATCATTAAGATATTATTTAAACTGCAAATTTGTATTATCTGTCGGCTTCGATGTTTATTGTTATTTATTGTGTGGTTTTAAGATGTAGGGAATATTACACATAATATAAACCGCTATAATCGAACATCTTGGACACTGCAGTCACCAGTCAGAAGTGTTCTGTTCCACAATCATATGATCTTGATCTTTTGGGATATCTTGCTAGACATGTCCGATGGTTTATAATTCACAACAGTCACCAAGTTGTGATTGTTGCTTACCCCATTTGTGCAAAGGATGTGCACATCTGCAACGTTGGGGTATAACTCTGGTTAACATCGGCCATGTTTTGTGTAGCAGGTCTAGACCCGGCGCTTTTTGTATGATACAAGGCATACTGTTAATTTGTTAAACAGTTGAATTCTGTGTCCATTCTTTGTTAGGATGCAATATATACCTATAGGTATCCTCGCTGTATTTGCCATCATCTATATCTTGATAAACGGCTAAACGTCTATTATCTAAGAGCTGTATGTTCTCGTCCGTGAGAGCATTCATGCGTAGTAGTTGAACGATGGGATGTAGTTTCATACTGGTAAGCATTCGTCTGAAGTGTAGCATCGCACGCCAGTGAAACGTGGGCGGTCTTGAGTTCAGATAAAAAGGTGATAGAAACTTTTGAAATGTGGTGCCACAGTCAAATGCAATTAGGTGGGTAGATTGCGTAACGTATGACGAGGTACCTAACAGAACTGGGAGGAAAATAAACTTCTGGCACATGTTAAGTAAAAGAATGGTCGATTGGTGAGACACCTTCTGACGCATCAAGGAATTTTTAATTGCGTGAGGTAAAAATTGCATCGGGAGACCGAGAGGCGAATACAGTAAGCAGCTTCAAAAGGATGTAAGTGCCGTTCTTATGAGAAGATGAAGAGGCTTGCACAGGATTGAGTAGAATGCAGAACTGCATCAAAGTGAAGACCACTACAACAACAACTGATACACATTGCATTGGGATTAGTTTGATAACACCAGTGACCTTTCTCAGGGTGTTGTTAAGCCGAATCTCCATTTTTACGTATGTTAGCTATTTAACAAAACTAGGGCAAGGTATTAGTCAGTTAAAAAAATATCCACATAGACCACAGGGAACGGTAAAAGACGAAATAATAAGAAAGAATCTAAGAACATTCCTCCTATTGTATCATAAATTCTCTTTTTCGGTTTCAGCACGTGATTTCTCGCAGTTTCTGCATAATGTAACATTTCTGACACTCAGCATTTGCAATTTGATTTGTACGCACTTGCTAGTAACTGCGCTAAAAGCTTCCTGGAAATCCAACAGTGAATAACGAACTTTACGAGCAGCAGTCTTCTCATTAATTAGCGCGAATAATGAGCCAGATGCGCTTTCAGCGAACAATATTTTCTTAATGTGTATTGATTGTATACCGACGAACCGATTTATTTGAAGTGTCTCATTGTTCTTTAATACAGTACTTGTTTCAAAATCGTGCTACAAAAACCATTTAACGTGATGGGTTGAAAGTAGTAGCTATGTTTGTTATTGAAACTAATCTCTCTTTTGCCCGGATGCTTCTAATTATGCTGGTGACCTGCTATGTAAAAACTGGTTAACTTAAAGTAATTATGTGGTCTAAAAGATGTTAGTGTGATGAAATAAGTTAAAGCCACATATTTCCGTATTGTGCTTACAATGCGATACGTAGAACATTTTAAAATTCTGTTGCAATAATTTTCATTTGCTGATATGAATTCCTATCTGATCGTAAAATAATTATATTGTTAGGTAACAGTGTTGCTTCACTTAATGTAATTCAAACACAGTATTTTGCCTTAACACAGCAGAGACCTAAAGTACTGAATTTAAATGAAATAAATAACACACTTCCAATTACTGCAGTAAGATGCACATAAATCATTAATGGTTTCCTTAAATTGTAAAAACTAAACGCATCTGACTTTCGGGTGACAGAATTTTGTAACTACTAAAATGGGCATGAGTATGAAATCGATTAAGGAAATAAATAAATGTAACTGAGTGAAAGCACATGCAAATTACTTCTTTGTTTAATTGCACTAACTGATATAATCTGACTGCATAAAATACTGAACTGTCAAACCTACATACCAAAGCATCTAGTAAATATATCAGCTCCAAAAAATAATAATAAATTGTATCTGAATGTGAAAAGTGCAATAGAGATGGATTTTCTGCCATTGCCTGTATTACACGAAACATGCTGGTTGCAATGCACGGTCGTGACTAAGACAAATTATTATTAAAAAGTAGTTTCACCTTTGAAACTTTACAGTTCCCAGTTTATTTCCTTTCTGTAATAAGCCCTTTGACTAGCAGTCATTCTTCGTCAAGTGTCGATATTATCAGATGGACGGGATAATACCAATAGTACCTACATTGTCATTTTCTGGCTGATTTGTGTATAGAAAATGAGCGGTTCTATACGTTATATTTATGGAGTCTGTTCTTTCAGACATGATCCTGTGGTTATTATCTAGGCATATGTATGACATTAACTGCTTATGGTAAATTTAAAAATGTGTAGCCAGCCGGTTGCCGCGGCGGAGCGGCTGAGCGCATTGAGGCGCTATGCTAAGATGCGCGAGGCCGTTCCCCG
This sequence comes from Locusta migratoria, assembly GCA_026315105.1. Taxonomy (NCBI): domain Eukaryota; kingdom Metazoa; phylum Arthropoda; class Insecta; order Orthoptera; family Acrididae; genus Locusta; species Locusta migratoria. Next base: position 359,727,629 of record CM048755.1, on the reverse strand, counting down.
TCGGGGTTCGAATCCCCCCTCGGGCCTGGATATTTGTCTCGTCTTTAGTATAAGGTAGTTCATAAGTAGTTTGTAAGTTTAGGGACTGATGACCCCGAAATTAAGTCCCATAAGCTTTACAAACAATTGAACATTTTTGTAGCCAGCCGGGATTCGAACGCGTCTACCCTGCATTCTAGGCAGTTACGCGGACCCCTACAGAACTGGCGGCACAGGTATCACTCGCCCTTACTTTTACGCGAATCAGTTTACAAAACTACGAGTTTGAGTAATAGTGGGCAGGGTAAAGTTAAGAATTTGAATGTGACGGGATGCCTGCTGGAGTAATCCGTGCAGGTGTTGTGATCGCTGTGATGGAGGGGTCAGCGCCACTGCCTAGGAAGCAGGAGACCCGCGTTCGAATCCCGGCTGGGTACCCCGTTTTCAACTTTACCCATTCGCAGTTAATGTCATACATTCCGGGAATGTGAATTTGCAGTTCTGTTCTCATTAATAATTCTCTCGGTCTGCTTCAGGTATCTGGATGTCTTTATTGTGATACGAGTATATACTGAATTCCATTCAAGTTTCCACCGCTCACAGTGCTTTTTGTAAGCATAACAACGTAATAGTCATCCCAGTGGTTACATTTCGTCAACTAACGTAGTTTCACAGTATCTGGAATCCTTGCTGTATGCCGGCCGTGGTGGTCGTGGGGACTGAGGCGCTTCAGTCACGGTCTGTTCGGCCACTACGGTCGGGGGTTCGAATCCCCCCTCGGGCATGGATATTTGTGCCGTCCTAGTTCGTAAGTAGTTCATAAGTAGTTTGTAAGTTTAGGGACTGATGACCCCGTAGTTAAGTCCCATAAGATTTACAAACATTTGAACCTTGCTGTAATTTTACATATGGAGGAGACAGTATGCAACGGATTGAACATCGGGAAATTTGCTTACATTTTCACTAACACGATTTACCAGTTTCGAATAACCGGTTAATGTGTAAGTTGTAACTTACCTTCCGTTCCCTGTATTTACCCTCGCTGGCTTCAGAATTTGAAAGAGTGTATTCCAATCGACATTGTCAAAAGCTTTCTCCAAATCGACAAAAGCTAGAAATGTTATCAGAGATGAAGGGCATGAAAGAGACGCAGTGGTTGGGAAGGCAGTAAGACAGGGTTGTAGCCTTTCTCCAATGTTATTCAATTTGTACCTAGAGCAAACTGTGAAGGAAAGCAAAGAGAAATTTGGGGAAGGAACGAGAGTTCAGCGTGAAGAAAGAAAAACATTGCATTTTGCTGATGACATTGTAATTCTGGCAGAGACAGCAAAGGACCTGGAAGAGCAATTGAACGGAATGGACAGTGTGATGAAAGGATCGTATAAGATGAACATTAACGAGAGCAAAACAAGAGTAATAGGATGCAGTCTTACAAAATCAAGCAATGCTGAAGTAATTAGATTAGGTAATGAAACAATAAAGAAGGTAGATGAGTTTTGTTACTTGGGCAGTAAAATAACACATGATTTTCGCAGTACAGAGGATATGAAATGCAGAATGGCGATGGGAAGAAAAGCGTTGTTGAAAAAGAGGAATTTGCTAACATCGAATATTAATTTAAGTGTAAGGAAGTCTTTTCTGAAGGCATTTGTGTGGAGTGTTGCCTTGGGCAGAGTGAAACTTATACGATAAATAGTTTAGACTGGAAGAGGATGAAGGCTTTTGAAATGTGGTGCTAAAGAAGAATGCTGAAGATTAGGTGGGTGGATCGCATAATTAATGAAGAGGTACTGAACATAATTGGGGAGATAAGGAATTTTTGGCATACGTTGACTAAAAGAAGGGATGGATTGGTAGGACACATTCTTAGACATAGAGGAATCGTAAATTTAACATAGCAGGGAAGTGTGTGGGAGGAAAAACGAAGACGGAGACAAAGAGACTCATATAGTAAGGAGATAAAAATGGATGTAGATTGCCGTCCTTATGAAGAGATGGAGAGGCTTGCTCAGGATAGAGTAGGAAGGAAGGAAGGAAGTTTAGGGTTTAACGTTCCGTCGACTGCTTGGTCATTAGAGACGAAGCTCTCACGCTCGGGTTTTTGGGTAAGGATGGGAAAGGAAATCTGCTGTGCCCTTTGAAAGGAACCGTCCCGGCATTTGCTTGGACTGATTTAGGGAAATCACGGGAAACCTAAATCAGCATGGCCGGAGGTGGATTTGAACCACCTTCCTTCCGAATACGAGTCCAGTGTGTTACCACTGCGCCACTACCCTCGGTGATAGAGTTGGGTGGAGAGCTGCCTTAGTCTCCGGACTGAAGACCACAACAACGACAATAACCGGTACCTATTTTTGACAAAATTATGCAACCCGTGACTTGCACTAAAAGTGGAATACGTGCCTAAGGATCGATTGCGCGCGATACGAGCAGTTGGATACCTTCCAGAGGAGCCGCGTCTTCGGTTTACAAGAAGCTCGTTGGACCTTAACGCGCATCGCGTAACAACCGCGTGGGTTGAGAAGGCACGTACGGTTGACGTAAAGAGGCAACGAGATCACGCCAGTTAGGGATCAGATGACTAATTTACCATTATTCAATTCTACGGTGTTACCATAATAAAACATTCAAAAATGTTTGTTAAGCTTATGGGACTCAACGGCGGGGTCATCAGTCCCTAAACTTACAATCTATTTATCAACTAACTTATACTAAAGACAGCACAAACATCAATGCCCGAGGGGGGATTCGAAGCACCGGGCCTCGCGCATCGGAACATACCGCCTCAATGCGCTTGGCCACTCTGCCGCGGCAATAAAACATTAATAAATTTCTTAATATACAGACATTTATCTAGACGAGAGATTTATCTTCGGCCAGTATATCTCCAGTGGATCATATAAAACAGCTAGAGCAATGTCTAAGTCAATAATGTCAGGACCTGCGACCAGAACACTGCATCTGTCGGTGATCAGAGGTACGATAAAAATCATACTGACGAACAAAACAAGCTTGGAAGCCACTGCACAGGAAATGCACGACATAAAAGTGACATTCGAAAAGTTTCTTGTATGAACTCCGAAAATAAATGATATAAGAGTTACTAAAACAATGCATTTACTGGCATTCGAAGTAATAACCGTTAGGTACGAAAGACATCATACACAGGACAAAATTGTTGGAAACTGTGGGCAAACGCTTATAATGGAATCGGTTTAATCATCAGAGTCACGCAATGTTAGATATCCGCAACGTTTGCAAATCATAAGCCTCTCGAGGCAAATTCAAGGCTGGAAAACAAAAAGAAGTTTCCCGGCGCCAAATATCGAGAATAAGAAGAGTGTCGAACGAGAGTCAGCTTGCGTTCAGTTAGAAATTCTAACACTCGATCGCAGTATGCGGACAGTTGTTGCCGTGAGGGAAATTCCTCTGTTCGTTATGGGTCAAGCCCTTACTGTCAGTGCGTATTTGCACTATTACTGACTGTCCGAATCCCAAAAATTCTGATGTTTAATAATAGAACAACAGGAAACGAAGGAAGAGTCAAAGGCTTAAAAGAGTGTAAAACAGTTAAACCGCATACACCGGTGTTTTTCAACATTTGGGTCGCGACCTCAAAGGGGTTCGTAAAGTCTCGCTGGGGGAAGGGGGGGGGGGCGCCGAAACAGGAGGAAGTACTTGCACCATAAAATAACGAGGGGTTCAGGAATACGAAGAAAACATATGCCTTAGTGAAATATATTTAATGTTAAAATTGCGCAGAACCTTGTGTAACATTAACTATGAATTGAATAGGTCATAAATTGTTTTATAATACAGCGCGTTAATTATGAATAAGCGAAAAGCCTGAAAACTGTTTTCAGGAACCAATCGATAAGTAGAAGATCACGATACAATAAGTAATTCTGACAAATTCGAAAAAGAAAAATCTGTTTCTTTACAAATTATCTATACAATGGGACCTTTTTAATGAGCGTAATTCGCTTCTGAGTCTTTCCTGAATTGCGAAACACTCGTTAATCAAAACATATTTTTCTGTCGGAAATCATGTAAAAATTATTTGTTCCTTCCCGAAAAATACAAATAAATAAATACATAAATAAAAAATAAATTCGTCCAACAATTTAAAAGAAAGCTGTGTCAAAATAAAGAAGGTTACATTTGTTTCCATTGAGATAACACAGTTTTGTTACTGTTCGTCAGGATATGGGGGGAGGGAGTCGCCAGAATATTTTATTTGGAAGAGAGTCGCACATTCGAAAAGGTTGAAAACCAGTGGTCTACACCATTGACACATTTAGTCCGTGCCCCACTGCGTTAGTCCCAGTTGTGTGCTTGCTCAAGTTTTCTATTAACACTTCATGTTGTCAATAACGCATTCAAAGTTTCACGTAGTATAATGTAGTTTCCACAGATTAAATTTTACAAGACGTTTGACAGTGCGTAGGCGTCGCATGTCAGAGAGTCCAAAAGTATGTGATAACAACCTTCTGTTTTTTAAGTCGTCAACAACAAATATTAAAACATCTGCTTGTATTGAAAAGTACACTTTTTTGTATCCGGCTCCAATATTCTGCTCAGGGATTCCGACGAAATCTGCAGATATTTCTATCCGGATGTCAGCGCGTGAGATATAAAACCGCTGTAAATCTTACGCATTTACAGATTTTCATGAACAGTAGCGCTTATACTGGCCTTCTGTATCCTCAACTCTTCTACTATCATCGACAAAGACAGCCGCC